>OX451738.1:803111758-803737369 GCA_948472305.1 Vicia faba | reverse complement strand
CCAAGTGCGTCCTAAGATACAATCGAAGGTTTCATGCATGAAGCTCCTTCCTTGTGAATCAAAGCCAACGTGTCAGAGGCCAACGCTCAATCGAAGGATGCAAGCTAAGCTTGCATCGAAGAAGGCCAAAAGTCCAATCGAAGGATGTGAATCGAAGAAGACTTGTTTTTTCTCCATGTTTGTCAAAAAGATTATTTTTTATCTGTTTTCCCTTTTTTAACAGTTTCCTCTTTAACTTGATGTTGGAAAATCCAAATCTACTTGTGCAAGCTTGAATTTTGAGAAACCTTGTGAGAAATTCCTTGAGAAATGAGAGAAAATTTTAGGGTACAACAGATGGCCTCCCTCAAAGATGCTCGTGTTGTGATTGAAGATGGAGTTTGTACCTGTTGTACCCCAAAATTTGCCCTCCTATTTTTCCACAAGAAATCACAGCTTCGGGCTTTTCCCTGACTTTTCAGATTGGGTTAAGAATCAGTCAAACAGACTTTTTCTTAGCAGTCTATCCAATTTAGGGTTTTCATGGACTCTGGAACAGTTCAAGCAGATTGCTAGGTTTTGTTTGAGTTTGGCTCAGGGTTTGATCAGGCAGGCGCTTCTTTGACATTTAATCAAGAACTAGGGTTTGTGCGCACATTCTTAGAAAGAATTAATTCTACAGTTCTTTTCAAATTACTCTGAGATATGAGCTGAGGCAGTTGAATTAAGAACTTGCAGTGTCTGGTATAATCAGTAAAAGAAAAGACATGTGGACGTTGGTTTGATTAACTGTGCATTGCTTATGTTTAATTGAAACACCGAGTTTATTATTGATTAATGCGAAGTTGCAAGACGCTAGACGTTTATTGATTATTTATCATTTCTAAATTAAAATTATTGGATATTTTCCAGTTATTATAATTTAAGAAATATAAATAATTAAATAAATGAATGCAGAAGAATTGAAGAAATATCTAACAAAGGAGGATTTTATTCATCTTTAATTATTTGTTACAATTATTATTTGAACACTGTAAATTTATTTACAAATGTTTACATTAATACTGTTACAATGATTAAAAGTAAAATAAAACTATTCTAAAAGTTTCCTAAGTCTTCATCTTCTATTTGCTGCTCCCCATTGCTCAATTAATTTTTACCTGCAAAAAGAAAAAAGAGGAAGTCAAATACAGATAAAAAAAAACAGGCAAATATTTAAAGCTCATCATTAAAAGTGACTGGCCGGAATCAGTTTATTCACCCTCTCTGCAAATCACAAGAAAATTCTTGGTTCACAAAGAGGGATAGAAATATGCTTGCAAAAAAAAATGAAATGCACAAAGCTACGATACTGCATAAATCCAAAATTGTCAACCAAAGAGGGTAATTGGACAAGGCTGCATAATTACAAGGCTGCATAGTTCAAATTTCAAACTGATGCGCAAAGACAAACTACAAAGTTCAAACCAAACTAAGTCAAAATTGCCAACCAAGTGCAGAACCGTCAAAGCTGCCTACAAGCCAGCAAAAGCAAGACAGAAAAAACAGGAAATATGCAGAAGAAAGGTACAATGCAAGCAAACATATTCAAAAATCATCATCTACCAGCCAATCACTTTTTCAGAAAGTACAGATTTAAACAATATAATATGTTTTTCTGTGGAGAGAGAAAAGAGAGAGGAAGGAAGCTTACAGTACAGCAGGCTAGAGGCTAAAAAAGAGATATAAACAACATATATCAGAACACATAGAGAGAGGAGGTAGAATACATACAACAGAAGATATCACAAAAAATGAAAACCTCAAGCCTTACAACCTGCTCAAGCATTGGTATTCAAACCAAGACCAAATTCAAAAAAACTTGTTAAAAAAAAACTGCCAACCTACAAAAAAAGAGAACGAATTCACACAAAAATATAAAACCTCCTACCTTTCAAATTACAAGCCAACATCCTGTAAGTTATAAAACAAAACATTAAAGCCTTTATTCAAACAGAACCAAAAGTCCTACAAACTGTCAAACACAAACATATCAAGCCTAAAACCAGAAGCCTTCACATGCATAAACCTGTGATTCAAAACCTCCAATCACGAGCCATACAAACCTGCCCGTCCCAACCTCAAACCAGAAGCCATAAATACAAGCCTCATGCCTGCCTAAAAACCAGAACCCACCCAAACCTGTCAAACTGTTAACTTCAAAAGCAAACCAACGCCTAAACAAAGCCTGTACCAATACTGATAAACCCCATACAAACCAGCAAACCAAAGCCTTCATATACTGATAAGCCTCTTAGAACAACCATCATCCACATATCCAAACCATTTCAAAGTATCCAACATATCCAAACAAAGCCCTCAGAACCATGTTCATCATAGGGTCAACATAGCCAAAATCACCAACCAAGCACCAAGAGAGGAAAAGAAGTGAAACAATAAGCCAACAATTCTCAGATTATTATCATCATTGAAAACAACCAAAAAAAACAAGCAGTTAGAAGCTCACTCAAAGTCTCAGAAGAAGCAAGAACATCATCAATACTCAAGCAAGCAATCAGATCATACAGAGCAAACAGTCAAAAGAGGAAAAGAAGTGATTCAACAAGGGCTTTTAGAAAAACATCATCATAAAACCACAGAGGGTACTAGACAAACCAGGGAAGGCCACAAAGCTCGCAGCATCACGCGTTCCCCGCCTCCGGCCGCCCTAGGACGCCACCGTCCTCCTCCGTCTCCAACAAAGGTAGTATTTCTTCTCCCTCCTTTCACACCTCATATGAACAACAACACATAAAGTCAGAATCAATACATGAAAAGTAAAACATGTAAGAGAAGTTCGAAAACCCTAGGATTTGAATCGTTACCTCTTTTTCGTCACTGTCTGGTTCGACCATGGGGAGAAGGAGACGGAAGCGGCGCCTGGTAGCCTAAGGTTGGGAGGAGCGTCAATAGGCCATGCTCTGAGAAAGTAAAGAGACGAAGAAGACAATGCTAGAAACGGCGCCTCTGTAACTCAACAAACCCTAAATCCAGAAATGAAACAAAATGAATGAAACCCTAAAACAAATGTTTCCCAAAACGCAATGGGCCTGACTCTTGGAGCAAACGACTTAAGCCCAAAACTAGCGTGCACCCCCCCCCCCCCCCCCCCCCCATTTCTCCTTCTGCTTATTTGTTTGTTTGGGCCCAGACCCCCCTAAAGCCCATTTAATTCTTTTCTTTATTTTCTATTTTTTTTCAAACTAAAAGCTTTTATTTATTTTCTTTTTTATATAACTTAACTCTTTTTTTTAATAAATAATACACTAATTTCTCATATAAAAAATATTGCTAACACTTTTTCATTATAATTAAAAATACATAAATATTAGATTGTATCAAGATTAAACACTTTTTTTTTGTCTTTTATTAAAACCTTTTTAATTTAAACCTTGTACATAAAAATATAAACTAAAATATATAAAACATTAATTTTCTTAAACTTGAAACATTTTTCTTTTCTTTAATTAAATTTTTTGTATATAAAACATTAACATTAATACAAAAAAATAGAATTTCTTAGGCATTTTCTTTTTTATTAAATCTTTTGTTTGTGCATAATCAACAAAAATCCAAAAAATCATAAAATACTTAATAATATATTAAGTTAACATCTTGCATCACTCGTAAATAAATCACATACACTTACACAAATACTTTTCATACAATACTTTTATTTCTCTTTTATCCTTATGCATTGCTACATTTTTCATTTGAGAATACGATTCGATTTGGTTGTAAATATATTTGGATACTACTCTCCTAATAAGTCTCATCCCCCATTTGTAAATAATTGTACCCCCATCCCCGGATACTTATTTGTAATAGTTTAGGACTTTAAATTTCCGCATTTTAAAGCTTTCGAATTATGCCATGATAGACTTAGGGTTTGTATGCGAAGATTTAAAATCAACCGCTAGATAACCTAATACAAGACAAATGCATGATAATCAATACACCAAACACACTTGCACCCTTAGGGTAATCCCGCTTGTTGCCTTCCAAAATGGGCCATGCTTGCACGTTGAGTTTCTTTGGCAAAACAAAACAAAAACAAATGATCATAGTCCCTCGATGACGCTTTCGAAAGTTGCCTACAAAATGATCATAGTCCCTTCAAGCAAAATTGCCAAAGACACTTGGCACCATTGCATTCATGGTCCATACGATGACCCGCACCCGTCCCGTTAACATCCTAACACAAGATTGTCCATCAAATACAATGGTGGAACAATACTGTTAAAAGGGTTAAAACGTAGAAAAAATCTTTGAGTAAATTTAGGGGTAGACAACTCTTAGTTACTTGATCAAACTTGCAAAACACACTTGCCTACTTTCAAAACCCACTCCACAACACAACTTTCAAAACAACTTTAAAAAACATTGAAATATCTTTTCAAAAAGACAAACACCTTTGTAAAACATTCGAGTAAAGAATTGTTGCAACGGTTGCCTAGACAAGGCATCTTTTTCAAAACATTTTCAAAACACACGCACACACCACCATTTCAAGCAATTGAAAATCAAAGGCAAGTGATCTAAAAAAAGTAACTAAAAGCCCATGGATAACCATGGATGAAAAGGGTGCTAATACCTTCCCTTTTCATAATCTACCCCCCGAACCCACGAAACATCTCAAAAGGTTTTTCCTGTGCTTTTTAACCTTTCCTTAGGATAAAATAAAAAGTCGGTGGCGACTCTTGCTAAACCGAACAAGTGCGAATACAAACACAAAAAACTCAAGTCAGTTCTCCCACCGTATCACAGAACTGGCGACTCTGCTGGGGAATCAATTTAAAAGTGGGGTTACCTTAGGGTTTTAGATCACCCTTTTGCATGATTAATTGTTTGCTTTGATTGCTTTACCTTTGTGGTTCTCTTGTTTGGGCTTGAAATCCTACCCCCAGATTTGGGAAACATTCATAGATAGCAATACGTTGTGGAAACTGTGCGGGGTATACCGACACGGTTGAAGCAATAGCTATATTAGTGCGACATATATGTGAGTACCGGTAACCCTTGAGTTCAATCAAGGAGAGTACGGGGCCGCTGAGTGATGTCACTAAGCACTAATGACCTAGAACCTTACTTGACCATCTTGGCCTTTTATTAGGGGTAGTGAGATAACCGGCTTTGGTGCAGTCCGAAGTTGGTAGATACTCGATACTACACTCATTTAGGGTTGTTTTCTTGGAATATTTTGGTCGCTAGTTAAGTGGCTAAACCAAAACAATGAACATGGAAAACAATCCAATGATATTGAGCTCCTTAGAACCCGGTTACTATTTCTAGGACAGGTTTTTAAGCCAACTACACTCAAGAGGGTACTTACCTATGAAACCTCATACAGGCCTGAAACTAGGGTTTTGTGTGAATTGCTTGTACATGTGTTTGTGCATACACCATAAACATCATAAAGCATCATATGCATCCACTAACCGTTTCAAGGGTTTGGATCTTCATCTTTGTTCTTGTTTTGTAGGTCATGGAAATTCCTCGCAGGAAAACTATCCAAGTCAACCTTGTGAGGATCCCTCCTCAACTCAAGGAGCTCACATCCATAATTCTCGAAAGCTCTCCCTTCAGTGAAAGACATGGTAGACTGCTCAGCCTAGTCAACACCAGCATTGAAGAAGACATGATGAAAGTGTTGTTCCAGTTCTTTGACCCCCTTCACCACTGTTTCACATTCCCCGACTACCAATTGGTGCCTACTTTGGAGGAATTTTCTCAACTCCTGAGAATTCCTATTCTTAATCAACTACCTTTCAACGGTACGGAAAAAGAACCAAAGCCTGAAGATGTTGCTCAAGCACTACACTTGCAACCATCTGACATCAAAGGGGCATTGGGAAACTAGAAGCGGTGTCAAAGGCTTCTTGGAAAAATTCTTGTTTGAGAAGGCACAAGAGTGTTGGAATTCCTTGGATCTACAAGCCTTTGAAGAAATTGTGGCACTTCACATTTATGGGTTGGTCTTGTTCCCAAATCCTGACCAACTTATAGATGTCAATGCTGTCAAGATTTTCCTATCTAGGAATCCCATACCTACATTACTTGGGGACATCCTCCACTCATTTTACACACGAACAATGAGAAAGAGAGGTGTTCTCATGTGTTGTACTCCTCTCCTTGCAAGGTGGTTTATTTCTCACCTTCCACAATCTGTTTTGAAGAATGAACAAGGCTTAAGGTGGTCACAACGGTTGATGACCCTCACGCACTCTGATGTATATTGGTGTTCTCGGTCCAGAGAAAATGTCATCATCGTCGATCGTTGTGGTGAGTTCCGTAATGTTCCATTACTTGGCATTAGAGGAGGCATTACCTACAACCCTTGTATAGCTTTGAGAAAATTTGGATATGCATGGAGGGACGGCCCTCATGACATGCTGATTCCTGACCTAGTTTTTGACTTCGACAACGATGCGCAAGGACTTCGCCAAAGATTCATCAGAGCTTGGAGGATGCCTAACAAGGTAGATAGCAAGACACTGGGGCATAAGAACTCCATTCCTCTTGAGCCTTATCTCAAGTGGGTAAGGACCCGAGCCCAGAGTCTCATGATGCCTTACCCCCACATTATCCCTTTGATTAAAGAGCCTGTTAAGGAAGGAGAGGTTCCCTACACCAGCCTATATCCTGACATGCCAACATCATGGGAGGAGATGCAGAAGAGTTGGATCCTACTCAAGGAGGAATAGAATACTTTTGAAGCCAACTTCTATGCCAGTGAGAAGATGGTTTTGGAGCTTACCCTCCGACTCCATGAGGAAGAGACCCTCAACACTTACATCACACCAAAGAGGATGTGCAACGTCTTTTTACCTTAAGAAGTTTTTGTAATATTTAGCCCATGGGGCATTTATGTACTGACAAAATTTCTTCTTATTAATATGACGTGTGTTCTTTTTGTCTGCAACAATTTTGAATTTCTAAATCCTTGAATGCATTGCATAAATAAACATATCATTCATCATGTGCATAAACAGGTCTCCACACCAGGTTTCCTTATCTTTCTGCTGTTTATTTCAGTAAGATGGATCTCGAACAGACGGTCAAAGACCTGCAATCACAAAACTCACAGTTTCAACAACTCCTAATGACCTTGGCAAAGGGCCAGGAGGATCTAAAAGCAATGCTTGGGAACAAAGAGCAAGAAAAAGTGAAAAAGAAGAAGAAAAGAGTCGGGGTAGCTACACTGGGAAGAAGGTTTGAGAATGAAGCAAGAAGAGTTCTTGAATTTCCCTCCGCATATGAAGAGGGAACCAATAAAGGAAAAGGGGCTACAGTACCTTCTGAGTCCGAGGCTGAAGAGGAAGAGGTTGAGGAAGATGAAGACTACTCAGAGCAACAATACCCGCCGGCGGGCGACAAATACAAAAACCTGGAGGATAAGCTGGCAGCTATGGAGCTGCAAAGGGTCCCCGGGTTAGATTTCGAAGATTTGGGATTAATTGCTGGAATTGTGATCCCTCCAAAGTTTAAGGTGCCAATTTTTGCAAAGTATGACGGGCTGTCTTGCCCGAAGATGCACCTAAGGTCGTACGTCAGAAGAATTCAACCTTACACATCCGAAATAAATCTTTGGGTACACTTCTTCCAAGATAGCCTGACTGGTACACAGCTAGACTGGTTTTACAAGCTTGAAAGGTCAGAAGTTCATAGTTGGGAAGACTTGGCAGCTTCCTTTTATCGCCAATATCAATATAACTCTGACTTGGCGCCAACCCGTACTCAGTTACAAAGTATGGGAATAGCCTCAAATGAGGGGTTCAAAGAATACGCCCAGAAATGGCGCGACTTGGCCGGAAGAGTACAACCACCTCTTTCAGATAGGGAACTAGTTGATATGTTCTTGGGGACCCTATCTGGCCCATTCTTCAACCATTTGATCGGTAGCTCTTCCGCAGGGTTTACTGAATTTATTCTGACTGGTGAACGGGTAGAAGCTGGTATTAAGAGCGGAAAGATTCAAAGGGATGCCTCTGCATCCGCAACTATTAAAAAACCATTCCCGACGAAGAAGGAAACGACTGTTGTGTACTCTCAGAGAGGAGTGGGAAGAACTGAGCGCCGGCCGACTGTAGGGGCCGTGATGATCCAAAATTCATCAAATGATCAGCCTCGTATCAACCAGTCTAGACCTAATCAGCAACGGGTAGAACGGCCACAACGGCAATTCACCCGCATCAATATGACGCCTGCACAAGTTCTTCCCCATTTGTTGAAGTTGAATCTCACCAATATTAGAGAAGCGCCAAAGATTGTGAATACCGCCTCACCACACTATCATCCCAATGCTAAACGTGCCTATCATTCTGACAGCGCCGAACATGACACCAACGATTGTTGGGCGCTTAAGAATAAAATTCAAGACTTGATAGATGCAAAAGAGGTTGAGTTCGATGCTCCAGAGAAGCCAAACGTAATATCCGCTCCAATGCCGAAGCATGGTTGCAATGTACATGCTATTGAAGAAGATCTGTATGTTTCTGATGTCAATGACCTGATGACTCCGCTGTTAACAATCAAGTTAAATCTGTTGAAGGATGGGATTTTCCCAGGATGTAAAGAAGATTGCTACTGTTGTTCCTCTCTACCAATCGACTGTCCATTGCTGAAGATAGGCATCCAAGGCCTAATGGACAGTCAACAAATTCTTTTTGAAAAGATTCCTGCTATTCCAACCCCTGTTGAAGATGTTTCAATAATCACCATTTCCACCAATCTTTCCAAGGCCGTCAAAAGGCCTGTTAAGATTACATCCTCTACAAAGATTGTTCCCTTGAAAATAACCATGCCAAGGCCTGTCCCCTACATTTCTGACAAAACAATACCATGGAATTACGGTGGAGAAATCTACTACCATGGTGTTAAACAAGTTGAGACAACCGAAGAAAGCTCTGATGAAGAAGATTCCAGCATTGGAAACATTGCCGGTACAAGTAAGATCACTCGAAGTGGGAGAATATTTTCTCCAGAGATTGCCCCCCCAAAGGCAATCTTTGGACCCTCAGCTGCTGCCAAAGTTACTCCTGCACCGATAAAACTTTCCGCAAGAACTCCGTTGAATGAAGAAGCTGTTATTCCTATTGTTGTCCCTCCTACTTCTGCTGATAAGGGGAAAGGGATCCAAGATGAGCTCGTCAGGACGAGGGCTCAACCTTTGGTCATCCC
The DNA here is from genome assembly GCA_948472305.1 of Vicia faba. Classification (NCBI taxonomy): domain Eukaryota; kingdom Viridiplantae; phylum Streptophyta; class Magnoliopsida; order Fabales; family Fabaceae; genus Vicia; species Vicia faba. The sequence goes on along the minus strand of OX451738.1, from coordinate 803,728,171 downwards.
TGAAACCTCTAAGAAAGAGATGGAGGAGATTCTGAAAATAATTAAGAAGAGTGATTATGACGTGGTAGAGAAACTGGGGAAAACCCCCTCGAAGATCTCCATGTTAGCATTACTACTTTGTTCAGAAGCGCACGCCAAAGCATTGATAAAATTTCTGAAGACAACCCATGTGCCCCAGGAAACCTCAGTCGATGAATTCCAAGATTGTGTAGCCAGCCTTACCGCAGACAACGGCCTGGGTTTCTCGGATGCTGACCTGACTCCAAAAGGAAGAAAGCACAATGACGCATTACATGTGTCAGTAGAATGCCAAGGGACTAATCTGGCCCATGTTTTGGTCGACACTGGTTCTTCTCTGAACGTGCTGCCTAAGAAGGCTCTCGACCGATTGGATTGTGAAGGCTTGGAGCTAAGGCCAAGTAATATCATTGTAAGGGCATTTGACGGGTCAAAAAGAATGGTGCATGGGGAGGTCGACATTCCCATTAAGGTAGGCACTGAAGTGTTCCCCTCAACTTTCTATGTGATGGACATTCGTCCGTCATACTCTTGCTTGCTAGGGAGGCCATGGATACATAATGCTGGCGCGGTCACCTCCTCCTTACATCAAATGCTGAAATACCCTGTCAAAGGAAAAATCATAACCGTGCACGGTGAAGAGGAATATATGATCAGCCACCTGAACTCTTTTCGGTATGTAGAGGTGGAGGGTGAATTCATTGAAACACCATTCCAGCACTTTGAGGAAGTCTCTCTTGAGGTGGAAGTAGCAAAAGCGGTAGCCGAAGTACCCAAGCAGGTTGCCAGGATGGCATCTCTAAAAGACGCAAAGGCTGCGATGAAGGAAGGGAAGAGCTTAACATGGGGGCAGTTGCCTGATATTCCTCACAAAACAGACAAGTTTGGTTTAGGATTCACTGCTGCGGGGCAAAAAGCTATGCGCCGCTCAAAAGTTGAAAGAACACCCATCAAGATTTCTCCTTATGGAATCAATGCTTTGGAAGGTGAAGACGAAGAGGCCAACATTGAAGATTGGATCTTCCCAACCATCGAAGGGGGACTACGCAACTGGGAGGCGAAAGACTTCGTCCCCATTACTTTTATTAATCAGTAATTATCTGTCAAACATTTCCTGTTGGTTTGTAATAATTACTTTTGAACAATCTGCACGCTACTTTTTCACCTCATGCCTTGCCCGGGGCATGTAGGTCCATTTGTAAGGGTTTTGATTATCTTCATATTCATATGCCATGTTTAATGATTCATTGGACGTTTTTCATTGATAAACTGTTGTGTTCATTTTCTTTCATTTTGCATTTTTGTTCGTTTAAGGATGGTCATCCCTTACACACACCCACACTCACAAATGCAGGTACCCATCCACTCTGGATTCTATGGGTGACTATTCTTCTATGTCCTTCCATAACTCTGAAGATTTGGTCAATCAGGCTGAGTATGAAGATGACGAAGATTGTGAAGTACCAGGAGAGCTAGCCAGACTTCTACAACAGGAAGAGAGGGCCATCTTGCCTCATGAAGAGTTGTTGGAAACTGTCAACTTAGGAACAGAGGAAGACCGGAAAGAAGTACAAGTGGGAGCCAATCTAGAGCCAAGTGTCAAGGAGCGTTTGATACAGCTGTTAAATGAATACGTTGAAATCTTCGCCTGGTCTTATGAAGACATGTTGGGTTTAGACACATATATCGTGGTTCACCGTCTCCCCACAAGAGAGGATTGTCCATCGATCAAGCAAAAAGTCCGCCGAATGAGGCCCAACATGTCTGAAAAGATTAAAGCAGAAGTGATGAAGCAATTCAACGCTGGATTTATGGTTGTTACATCCTATCCACAATGGGTTGCTAACATCGTGCCAGTACCTAAAAAAGACGGCAAGGTCAGGATGTGTGTGGACTACCGGGATTTGAATAAGGCTAGTCCTAAAGATGATTTTCCGCTACCGCACATCGACATTTTGATTGACAACACGGCTCAGCACAAGGTGTTTTCCTTCATGGATGGATTCTCGGGCTACAACCAGATTAAAATGGCCCCCGAGGATATGGAGAAAACAACCTTTGTTACACAATGGGGTACCTTCTGCTACAAGGTGATGTCGTTCGGACTGAAGAACGCAGGGGCAACTTATCAGCGCGCCATGGTGGCTTTGTTCCATGATATGATACATCATGAGATCGAGGTTTACGTAGACGACATGATAGCTCGATCACAAACAGAGGAGGAACACCTTGAACATCTGCAAAAGCTGTTTGCCAGGTTGAAGGAGTACAAACTCAGGCTGAACCCAAGTAAGTGCATCTTTGGAGTTAGGTCTGGTAAACTTATAGGATTTATTGTCAGCAACAAAGGCATTAAGGTCGATCCAGCAAAAGTGAAAGCTATACGAGAAATGCCTCCTCCCCGTACTGAAAAGGAGGTTAGAGGGTTCTTAGGGCGCTTGAACTATATTGCCAGATTCATCTCCCATCTGACGTCTACCTGTGAGCCAATTTTCAAACTATTGAAGAAAGATCAGGTAGTCGAGTGGAACGACGATTTCCAAGCTGCTTTCGACAAAATCAAGGAGTATTTGCTAGAACCTCCTATTCTGATGCCGCCCGTCGAAGGAAGGCCGCTGATCATGTATCTGACCGTTTTGGATAACTCAATGGGCTGCGTACTGGGCCAGCATGACGAGTCTGGTCGAAAAGAGCATGCCATTTATTACCTTAGCAAAAAGTTTACTGACTGTGAGACTCGCTACTCACTGCTCGAGAAAACTTGCTGCACTTTGGTATGGGCTGATCACCGACTAAGGCAGTATATGTTGACTCATACCACTTTACTGATTTCCAAAATGGATCCTATCAAGTATATCTTCGAGAAGCCTGCGTTATCTGGAAGAATCGCTAGATGGCTGATGATCTTGACCGAGTATGACATCCAGTATACTACCCAAAAAGCTATAAAGCGGAGTGTATTAGTTGACCATCTAGCGCATCAAGCCATCGAAGATTATTAATCCATGAGATTCGACTTCCCGGATGAAGACATCATGACTTTGGACAACATTGAAGGTGACGGACCGTATGACGGACCTGAAAATGGATCCCGATGGACCCTGTACTTTGATGGTGCTTCAAATGCACTTGGATACGGTATCGGTGCGGTACTCATTTCCCCGGAAGGTTGCCATACACCTTTCACGGCCCGACTTTGCTTCAATTGTACCAATAACATGGCTGAATATGAGGCTTGCATCTTTGGTCTCAAGGCTGCTATAGACTTGGGGATCGAATCTTTGATCGTATTTGGGGACTCGGCCTTGGTTATCAGTCAAATCAAAGGAGAATGGGACACCAAACATCCTAATCTTATCCCATACAAAGAACATGTCTTGACATTGTTGCCTCATTTCGAGCAAATCACCTTCGAGCATTTCCCGCGAGAAGAGAATCAGCTAGCAGATGCTCTGGCTACAATGTCTTCCATGTTTAAACTCAACTGGGATAACGAGGCTCCCCAAATCACCATCGAGCGAATGGATGAACCCGCGCATTGTCATGAGATTAATACCGAAGAAGTAGTGGAACAACCCTGGTTTCACGAAATCAAAAGGTATCTCCAGACTAGAGAATACCCTGAAGGAGCTTCCGTAAATGACAAGAAGTTCCTAAGGAAATTTTCTGCCAAGTTCTTCCTGAGCAACGATATCCTCTATAAACGCAACCATGATTGTGTTTTACTCCGATGTGTGGACAAAGCTGAGGCAGAATTGATCATGACCGAGATACACAGCGGTACGTTTGGCACCCACTTGAGCGGACATACGATGGCTAAGAAGATTCTAAGGGCAGGCTATTACTGGTCTACCATGGAAGCTGATTGCTATCAACACTCCCGTACCTGCCATAAATGCCAAATCTACGCCGATAAGGTGCACATTCCTCCTGTTCCTCTCAACGTTCTGACAGCTCCTTGGCCATTCGCAATGTGGGGCATTGACATGATTGGAGAAATCAAGCCCACGGCATCCAATGGACATCGCTTCATCCTGGTCGCCATCGACTATTTCACCAAGTAGGTCGAAGCAGCTTCCTTCGCCTCCATTACAAAGAACGTGGTTGCCCGCTTCATCAAGCAAAACCTCATATGCCGGTATGGTGTCCCCGACAGGATCATCACAGACAACGGAACCAATCTGAATAATACTATGATCACCGCCCTATGCGAATAGTTCAAGATTTATCATCACAATTCATCTCCCTATCGGCCGAAGATGAACGGTGTTGTTGAAGCTGCGAACAAAAACATCAAGAAGATCATTCAGAAAATGACAGTTACCTACAAGGACTGGCATGAGATGTTGCCGTTTGCTTTGCATGGATACCGTACCACGACACGTACTTCAACAGGGCAACCCCATTTTCTTTGGTATATGGCATGGAAGTTGTCCTACCCATGGAAGTTCAGATTCCTTCTTTAAGGATTATGAAGGACGCTGGTTTGAATGAAGACGATTGGATTCAGACCCGACTTGATCAACTCAATTTGATCGACGAGAAGCGACTCGCTGCTATTTGCCATGGTCAGGCATACCAAAAGCGGATGATCAAGGCTTTCAACAAGAAAGTCAGACGTCAAGTATATCAAGTCAGAGATCTCGTAATCAAGCGGATTATCTTGCTGCAAAGTGATCCCAGGGGCAAATGGAATCCTACCTACGAAGGACCATTTGTGATCAAGAGCATATTTTTTGGTGGTGCAATGATTCTGACCACCATGGACGGCGATAAATTGCCACACCATGCGAACGCAGACATAGTCAAAAGATACTACGCATAAAACAACCCGACAAGTCGAAAACCCGAAAGGGCGGCTTGGGCAAAAATGGGCATCCCGGTGAACCGAAAACCCGAAAGGGCGATTCAGGCAAAAATTAGGGATAAAACAAAAAAAATATGTACACCCGGCAAGTTGAAAACCCGAAAGGGTGGCTTGGGCAAAAAAGGCTTTCCCGGTGGATCAAAAACCCAAAACGGCGATTCAGGCAAAAGTTAGGGAATTAAAGCGTATGACTATGTCTCGTCGGATCACTTTAAGGACAATCTCTTCATCAACCAGCTCCAAGCTTCTGGTCAAACCAGTCACCGGCAGACGAAGCATTGAATGGACAAATATTCAGAGTTGTGAAGGCTTTAGCAGAATGGAATCCCATGGAGTTGTTTCACATAGCCATCTTTCTTTTGTATAAAATTTTCAATTTTTACGGCGACATCCTCTTACAAGGATGCCTGTCTCCTTTGTACGAAGATACTCATAGAAAGTTAATACAAATACTTTTCCAAATACAGAAATTTGCTTTGTCTTCCTTTTTCTCTTTTGCACTTATGTTTATTTGAGAAACGTCCAATGTTTTGTTAAGTAGGCATATGCATTTGAACATAGTCATTTTCTTACAAATCAGGAAAAGATGATTACTGATAGGTTGAAGGTACGGATAGATATCTCGATGCCCTTTCAGAAGGAATCCCCAACAGATTTAAACTCCAAATTCCTCGATAAAGTCAAAATCCAGAACTTAATTCCCCAAACAGAGTTAAACTCCAGGATCCTCAGCAGAACATGAGCTTTCTCAAAACTAATTTCCCCAGCCAGAGAGCGTTCCAGAACTTAGTTCCCCTCAGAGTTAAGTTTCAGCATCCCCAGTGGAGCCCTAAAATATGAAAATCCTATCCCCAGCGGAGCTAAAACTTACAACTATCAATCCCCAGCAGAACCAGACTAGTGAACCCTCTCCCCACAGAAATACTTCCCACCAGACTGAAGATTCTCAATCATACCTCTCCAGCATAAGTCTACCAGGTTCTGAACTCCCCAGCAGAGATCATCAGAATTCTCTTACCCCGCAAGTCACCAAGGAGTTCCAATCCCCAGCAGTGGTCCTAAGATCCCTCAACAATTGAATATCTTGTTCCCCAAGCAGTCAGCAGTCAACAAGGATTTCTCACCCTCAATAACCAAAGGATTCTTCTATCCCCAGCTTCGGTTATGGGTTTATTTCCCCAACATGTGTCAAGGATTTATTCTCCAAAACAAATTACATTTCAAATTGATCGGTCGTTCAAAAGTTCCTTCATCATCTGTTGGAAGCTACAGTCGTCAAAGATCAAATTCTCACAAAATTCAAGTTACAAAGCCCGGATTTGACCGGATAGTATCTTGATCCCTACAACATATTGTGAAGCCCGGAGTACGACCGGATAACAATGCCAGACAACCGCCAAGCCTGGATTGCGACCAGATAGTGATCTGAGCTCAGAGCAAGCTATGAAGCCCAGATTCGACCGGATAATAGTTTAATCCCCAACAAATTTCTGCGAAGCCTGGATTACGACCAGACAACAGTCAAGAATACCACAAAGCCTGGAGTCGACCAGATAGTGGTACATCTTTAACACAGGCCGTGAAGCCCAGATTCAACCGGATAGTAGCTTAACAAAGCTATTGTGAAGCCTGGATTACGACCAGATGACAATACAAATTTCTGTGAAGCCTGGATTACGACCAGACAGCAGTCAAGAATACCACAAAGCCTGGAGTCGACCAGATAGTGGTACATCTTTAACACAAGTTGTGAAGCCCGGATTCGACTGGATAGCAGCTTAAAAAAGCTATTGTGAAGCCTGGATTACGACCAGATGACAATACAAATTTCTGCGAAGCCTGGATTACGACCGGACAGCAGTCAAGAATACCACAAAGCCTGGAGTCGACCAGATAGTGGTACATCTTTAACACGAGCCGTGAAGCCCGGATTCGACCGGATAACAGCTTAACAAAGCTATTGGGAAGCCTGGATTACGACCAGATGACAATACAAATTTTTGCGAAGCCTGGATTACGACCAGACAGCAGTCAAGAATACTACGAGGCCTGGAGTCGACCAGATAGTGGTATATCTTCAACACAAGCCGTGAAGCCCGGATTTGACCGGATAGCAGCTTAACAAGTTATTGAGAAGTCTGGATTACGACCAGATGACAATACAAGTTTCTGTGAAAGCCTGGAGATCGACCAGATAACAGTTAAGCGTTATCAGAATGAAGACTCTCATTCTCAGTTCCTCACAGGATATTCAGATATTCCCCAGTGAAGATCTCCTCAAGACGGGAATCCCCAGTAGATTGGCATACAACCCAAGCTCCTGATTCCCCAACAGCGGTCCCAGGACTTCTCATTTTCAACGATCAAAGGATTTTCAAGCCCCCGCAGCAGTCAAGGAATTACTTTCCCCGGCAGAAGTCAAGATTCTTTTATCTCCATCCATCCAGGATTCATCTATCCTCAGCAAGACAGCTCATCAGCTTACATGCGCATTCATCACATTCATATCATAAACATTGATATAACATACATTGTATCATGCATCATGACATTGCATACAACTAACTCTTTACCTTTTCAGGAAAGATCAGTCAACAGACAAAGATCTTCATCTTCCGAGATTCTTTCTAGAAATAGTTCAGATGTGACCCAGACATGGCGACATTCTGATACTTATTTCAGATTCACCTAGAGATAGTTCAGATGTGACCCAGACATGGCGACATTCTGATTCTTATGCCAGATTCACTCAGATGTAGTTTTACACGAACTCATCATCAGGAAACCCTACACCGATTCCTTCTCCACTTCCAGATTTATGAAAACAGTTTACGGGTTCTCCAACACACAGATGTCAACTTATCGCTTGTTCAGATTCTTCAACTTTTGGAAACAGTTTACGGACGCTTCCCAACATGGATGCTGGTCTATTGCTTATTCAACTTCAACTCCTGAAAATAGTTTACGGATTCTCCCAACAAAGGATGTCGATCTATTGCTTATTCAGACCCCCAGTTCAGAGATGTTCCAAAACATGGATACCTTTCTGATACTCGTCCACTCGCCAATAACTTACAGTTCAACAAACATTTCCAGATGGCATCTCTAAGCCCATCCTACAAACAAACACTTCCAGATGGCATCTCTAAGCCCATCCCCCGACAAGATTATGTCACATCTCCAGATGGCATCTTTAAGCCCATCGCCAAATGGCATCTTTAAGCCCATTCCCTCTACCATCACATCGCCGAGTGCAAATTTTTCGGGCACTCTAGTGTCCAATCTCCTTTTACCCTCGAGTCGCGAAAGGAAAACTTGCCAATCTAACTCTTCAGGTTCAAGAAGATTGAACAGGGGCAACTGTTGTACCCCAAAATTTGCCCTCCTATTTTTCCACAAGAAATCACAGCTTCGGGCTTTTCCCTGACTTTTCAGATTGGCTTAAGAATCAGTCAAACAGACTTTTTCTTAGCAGTCTATCCAATTTAGGGTTTTCATGGACTCTGGAACAGTTCAAGCAGATTGCTAAGTTTTGTTTGAGTTTGGCTCAGGGTTTGATCAGGCAGGCGCTTCTTTGACATTTAATCAAGAACTAGGGTTTGTGCGCACATTCTCAGAAAGAATTAATTCTACAGTTCTTTTCAAATTACTCTGAGATATGAGCTGAGGCAGTTGAATTAAGAACTTGCAGTGTCTGGTATAATCAGTAAAAGAAAAGACATGTGGACGTTGGTTTGATTAACTGTGCATTGCTTATGTTTAATTGAAACGCCGGGTTCATTATTGATTAATTCGAAGTTGCAAGACGCCAAACGTTTATTGATTATTTATCATTTCTAAATTAAAATTATTGGATATTTTCTAGTTATTATAATTTAAGAAATATAAATAATTAAATAAATGAATGCAGAAGAATTGAAGAAATATCTGACAAAGGAGGATTTTATTCATCTTTAATTATTTGTTACAATTATTATTTGAACACTGTAAATTTATTTACAAATGTTTACATTAATACTGTTACAATGATTAAAAGTAAAATAAAACTATTCTAAAAGTTTCCTAAGTCTTCATCTTCTATTTGCTGCTCCCCATTGCTCAATTAATTTTTACCTGCAAAAAGAAAAGAGAGGAAGTCAAATACAGATAAAAAAAAAGCAGGCAAATATTTAAAGATCATCATTAAAAGTGACTGACCGGAATCAGTTTATTCACCCTCTCTGCAAATCACAAGAAAATTCTTGGTTCACAAAGAGGGATAGAAATATGCTTGCAAAAAAAATATGAAATGCACAAAGCTACGATACTGCATAAATCCAAATTGTCAACCAAAGAGGAAAATTGGACAAGGCTGCATAATTACAAGGCTGCATAGTTCAAAGTTCAAAATGATGCGCAAAGACAAACTACAAAGTTCAAACCAAACTAAGTCAAAATGGCCAACCAAGTGCAGAACCGTCAAAGCTGCCTACAAGCCAGCAAAAGCAAGACAGAAAAACAGGAAATATGCAGAAGAAAGGTATAATGCAAGCAAACATATTCAAAAATCATCATCTACCTGCCAATCACTTTTTCAGAAAGTACAGATTTAAACAATATAATATGTTTTTCTGTGGAGAGAGAAAAGAGAGAGGAAGGAAGCTTACAGTACAGCAGGCTAGAGGCTAAAAAAGAGATATAAATAAGATATATCAGAACACATAGAGAGAGGAGGCAAAATACATACAGTAGAAGATATCACAAAAAATGAAAACCTCAAGCCTTACAACCTGCTCAAGCATTGGTATTCAAACCAAGACCAAATTCAAAAAAACTTGTTAAAAAAAACTGCCAGCCTACAAACAAAGGGAACGAATTCACACAAAAATATAAAACCTCCTGCCTTTCAACTTACAAGCCAACATCCTGTAAGTTATAAAACAAAACATTAAAGCCTTTATTCAAACAGAACCAAAAGTCCTACAAACTGTCAAACACAAACATATCAAGCCTAAAACCAGAAGCCTTCACCTGCATAAACCTGTGATTCAAAACCTCCAAACACGAGCCATACAAACCTCCCTGTCCCAACCTCAAACCAGAAGCCATAAAAATAAGCCTCATGCCTGCCTAAAAACCAGAACCCTCCCAAACCTGTCAAACTGTTAGCTTCAAAAGCAAACCAACGCCTAAACAAAGCCTGTACCAATACTGATAAACCCCATACAAACCAGCAAACCAAAGCCTGCCTATACTGATAAGCCTCTCAGAACAACCATCTTCCACATATCCAAACCATTTCAAAGTATCCAACATATCCAAACAAAGCCCTCAGAACCATGTTCATCATAGGGTCAACATAGCCAAAATCACCAACCAAGCACCAAGAGAGGAAAATAAGTGAAACAATAAGCCAACAATTCTCAGATTATTATCATCATTGAAAACAACCAAAAAAAAAACAAACAAGCAGTCAGAAGCTCACTCAAAGTCTCAAAAGAAGCAAGAACATCATCAATACTCAAGCAAGCAATCAGATCATATAGAGCAAGCAGTCAAAAGAGGAAAAGAAGTGATTCAACTAGGGCTTTCAGAAAAACATCATCATAAAACCACAAAGGGTACTAGACAAACCAGGGAAGGCCACAAAGCTCGCAACATCACGCGTTCTCCGCCTCCGGCCGCCCTAGGACGCCACCGTCCTCCCCCGTCTCCAACAAAGGTAGTATTTCTTCTCCCTCCTTTCACACCTCATATGAACAACAACACATAAAATCAGAATCAATACATGAAAAGTAAAACATGTAAGAGAAGTTCGAAAACCCTAGGATTTGAATCGTTACCTCTTTTTCGTCACTGTCCAGTTCGACCATGGGGAGAAGGAGACGGAAGCGGCGCCTGGTAGCCTAAGGTTGGGAGGAGCGTCAATAGGCCATGCTCTGAGAAAGTAAAGAGACGAAGAAGACGATGCTAGAAACGGCGCCTCTGTAACTCAACAAACCCTAAATCCAGAAATGAAACAAAATGAATGAAACCCTAAAACAAATGTTTCCCAAAACGCAATGGGCCTGACTCTTGGAGCAAACGACTTAAGCCCAAAACTGGCGTGCACCCCCCCCCCCCCATTTCTCCTTCTGCTTATTTGTTTGTTTGGGCCCAGACCCCCCTAAAGCCCATTTAATTCTTTTCTTTATTTTCTATTTTTTTTCAAACTAAAAGCTTTTATTTATTTTCTTTTTTATATAACTTAACTCTTTTTTTTTAAATAAATAATACACTAATTTCTCATATAAAAAATATTGCTAACACTTTTTCATTATAATTAAAAATACATAAATATTAGATTGTATCAAGATTAAACACTTTTTTTTGTCTTTTATTAAAACCTTTTTAATTTAAACCTTGTACATAAAAATATAACCTAAAATATATAAAACATTAATTTTCTTAAACTTGAAACATTTTTCTTTTCTTTAATTAAAATTTTTGTATATAAAACATTAACATTAATACATAAAAATAGAATTTCTTAGGCATTTTCTTTTTTATTAAATCTTTTGTTTGTGCATAATCAACAAAAATCCAAAAAATCATAAAATACTTAATAATATATTAAGTTAACATCTTGCATCACTCGTAAATAAATCACATACACTTACACAAATACTTTTCATACAATACTTTTATTTCTCTTTTATCCTTATGCATTGCTACATTTTTCATTTGAGAATACGATTCGATTTGGTTGTAAATATATTTGGATACTACTCTCCTAATAAGTCTCATCCCCCATTTGTAAATAATTGTACCCCCATCCCCGGATACTTATTTGTAATAGTTTAGGACTTTAAATTTCTGCATTTTAAAGCTTTTGAATTATGCCATGATAGACTTAGGGTTTGTATGCGAAGATTTAAAATCAACCGCTAGATAACCTAATACAAGACAAATGCATGATAATCAATACACCAATCACACTTTCACCCTTAGGGTAATCCCGCTTGTTGCCTTCCAAAATGGGCCATGCTTGCACGTTGAGTTTCTTTGGCAAAACAAAACAAAAACAAATGATCATAGTCCCTCGATGACGCTTGAAAGTTGCCTACAAAATGATCATAGTCCCTTCAAGCAAAATTGCCAAAGACACTTGGCACCATTGCATTCATGGTCCATACGATGACCCGCACCCGTCCCGTTAACATCCTAACACAAGATTGTCCACCAAATACAATTGTGGAACAATACTGTTAAAAGGGTTAAAACGTAGAAAAAATCTTTGAGTAAATTTAGGGGTAGACAACTCTTAGTTACTTGATCAAACTTGCAAAACACACTTGCCTACTTTCAAAACCCACTCCACAACACAACTTTCAAAACAACTTTCAAAAACATTGAAATATCTTTTCGAAAAGACAAACACCTTTGTAAAACATTCGAGTAAAGAATTGTTGCAACGGTTGCCTAGACAAGGCATCTTTTTCAAAACATTTTCAAAACACACGCACACACCACCATTTCAAGCAATTGAAAATCAAAGGCAAGTGATCTAAAACAAGTAACTAAGAGCACATGGATAACCATGGATGAAAAGGGTGCTAATACCTTCCCTTTTCATAATCTACCCCCCGAACCCACGAAACATCTCAAAAGGTTTTTCCTGTGATTTTTAACCTTTCCTTAGGATAAAATAAAAAGTCGGTGGCGACTATTGCTAAACCGAACAAGTGCGAATACAAATTCAAAAAACTCAAGTCAGTTCTCCCACCGTATCACAGTACCATTTGGGGAAAACTCCCTAACATCCCTTTCAAATCAGACAAAAGTGGTTTGGGTTTCACTGCCATAGCTCAAAATAAGGTAAGACATGCTCTCATAGGAAAACCACCTCTTCACATCAGCAATCATAAAGGGAATGCTCTTGAAGACTTTGGCAACGACTGATTTTGATGACTGGATCTACCCGACTGTTGGTGAAGGACTTAACAACTGGCGTGCCAAGGATTTCAATCCAATCTCCTTCAGTAAGGAGTAATTACCATTTATTGTTTTATTAATTTAAGAACTCTGTCTGTAATTTTATTGAAACAATGACTTTAAGCCATGTGCAATACCCAGGGCACCTTGGTCCATTTTTTAAGGGTTTGTTCATTTTCATATGCCATACGATCATTTAATGAAAAAAAATGGACTCTTTTACATTCAAATTTTTTTGCTCATTGTCTTTCTTTCACTTTATTGCATTTTAAAAATAGCCATGTATCTTACACAAACACACACACGTTTGCAGATCCCCATCCACTTCGGATCTCATTGACAATGACTTTGCTATTGCCATCTATGACTTTGAACCTCCAATCTACCAAGCCGAAGACGAAGGCGAAGAAGATTGTGAAATACCTGGGGAATTAGCCAGACTTTTGATGCAAGAGAAGAAAGCAATTCAACCTTATGAAGATCCAGTTAAAGTGATCAACCTAGGTACTGAGGAAGATAAGAAAGAGGTCAAGATCGGAGCCAACTTGGAAGACGGTATCAAAGACAGATTAATCCAGATGTTGCATGACTATGTTGAGGTGATTTCTTGGTCATATGAAGATATGTCGGGGCTTGATACTGACATTGTGGTTCATCGTCTACCAACAAAGGAAGATTTCCCTCCAGTCAAGCAAAAAGTTCGTCGTATGCGGCCAACCATATATGAAAAGATAAAAGTTGAGGTAATGAAGCAATTCAATGCAGGTTTTATAGCAGTGATGTCATATCCCCAATGGGTTGCAAATGTGGTCCCCGTTCCAAAGAAATATGGGAAAGTCCATATGTGTGTAGACTATAGGGATTTGAATAGGGAAAGCCCCAAAGATGATTTCCCACTACCGCATATTGATGTCTTAGTCGACAACACTGCTCAACATAAAGTCTTATCCTTCATGGGTGGTTTCTCTGGCTATAATCAAATCAAAGTGGCTCCCAAAGACATGGAGAAGACCACTTTTGTTACACAGCGAGGCACTTTTTGTTACAAGGTCATGCCTTTCAGTTTGAAGAATGCAGGGGCAACCTATTAACGAGATATGGTATCCCTATACCATGACATGATCCATCATGAAATGTAAGTGTACGTTGATGATATGATTGCAAGGTCACAAACTGAGGAACAACACCTTGATCATCTTCGCAAGCTGTTTGAAAGATTAAAGAAATATAAGCTAAGTCTGAATCCCAACAAATTCACCTTCGGGGTAAGATCTAGAAAACTCTTAGGGTTCTTCATCAGTGGAAAAGGTATTGAGGTCGACCTTGCAAAAGTCAAATCCATACAAGAAATTCTGGCTCCCTGTACTGAGAAATAAGTCAGGGGTTTCTTAGGCCGATTCAACTAAATTGCTCGATTAATATCACACTTGACTGCTACTTGTGAGCCAATCTTCAAACTCTTAAAGAAAGATCAAGTAATCAGATGGAACAACGACTGTCAAGCATCCTTTGACAAGATCAAGGAATATTTACAAGAACCTCCCATTCTGATGCCTCTAGTTGAAGGAAGACTTCTGATTATGTATTTGACTGTATTAGAGAATTCAATGGGTGTGTGTGTCGGGCCAATATGAAGAGTCTGTCCAAAAAGAGCATGCAATATACTACCTGAGGAAAAAGTTTACCGGCTGTGAAATTGGATATTCACTGCTCGAGAAAACATGCTGCACTCTGGCATGGGCTGCTCACCGGCTAAGACATCATTGTTGTACCCCAATTTTTTCCCATAAGACCCATTCATCATACCATATTGATTCAATCACAACAAGATCACATTAGGGTTTTTGGTTTTCCTCCTGTTGTGCCCTAAATTTCGCCCCTAACTTTTTCAGTCGCACTTTCATATCATATTTTTTCATTTTTTGGTCACAATCATTAATGAATAGCTTCATTCATCACATTTGCATCCTATATTTAAGTTTTCTATTGTGTTGTTGACTAACTTCTAATCAAAATACAAAAAATATTTGTCTTTGTCTTTTCATATTTGTGTTTTGTAGGTACTGAGTCGAAGCATATGGAAAATAAGGTTTTTCGGTATTATTTCCCTAAAATCGCTATTTGCAAAGAAAAATAATAATAGTTAAAATTTTTCATTTTTTGTTTTCCTGTACAATCGATTTCTCCCATAGTGCAATCGATTGCACAGAGTGTATTATGCACAATCTTTGAAAAAAGTGTATTTTTAGCCTTCGAAAATCAAATTTTTTTAGCATGTGTCGACACATACGTGTTATGTGTCGACCCATTCAAGACAATCAATTTTGTAATGTGCTGACAAAAGCAGCTTGCATCGACCCATAGAGGCTTGTGTCGACTCATCTTGTTTTGTATAACTAGCATGTGTCGACACATACATGTTATGTGTCGACTCATGCAAATTGATTGATTCTGTATTGTGTTGAAATAGCAGCTTGTATCGACCCATAGAAGCTTGCGTCAACTCTTGCAAATTGATGATTATGTAGAGAACTGTTTTATGATCCCATTAGTGCTATTTTCTCATGATTTGATGGAATTTTCATGCTCAATTGGATCCATGATCATAAGGTGTTTGATGAAAAGTTGGAACAAGAATTTAATCCTTAAAATCCCGTTTTCTATTGATTTTAACAGGTTGCAATCAATTGTTGTAACATTGCAATGGATTGTCACAAAAAATTGATCTGGAAAAAAACTGCACTGATGCAATTGGTTGTTGTCTAAGCACAATCGATTATAACCGTGCCAAAAATACTTTTTCTGCCTTATTTTGGGGCTGTTTTGACTCAAATATTTTTCTGCTCACTCTCTTTGATGGATAATTTGAATTACAATTTTAAATGTCCAATTTCTCTTTAAATTCAATGGACTTTATGGTGTAGATGAAGTTGGATAAATGTTCATCAATTCAAATCTATCAAAGAGTGAATTATTTAATTCATTCTTGGTGCTTTGGATTGATGATATGTTTAGTGCTTTAATCCATCTAGATGAGTGATTGAATTTAAAGATGAAAGAAATTTAAGGTAGTGATCCAAATTAGCTTATCATTCCCCTCCCTCTTCATCTTATCCCTTTCTTTTTTAATTGTGCTACATGTTAAGGGGTGATGATCTCTATATCATTTATCCAAACATGAAGTACATAGATTGCTATTGACCGGCCTCAAAATAGGTGCGACTTCTACATAAGTCCACTTACGATTGCTTAACATAGCACTAAATTTTTTCCCGATTCGAATAAATGATCATTCGTGGCCCAAACCTATGTTTGCAAGCCCAAGTATGTTAATTTGATCCGTTTGATCCAATAACCTTGAGACTCATTGTGTGGAGGCTTTGGTTCTACCAATCCTCTAATGGATCTTCATCAATTTTGGTCAACTCGGATCACTTAAACATCATAGATCATTAAATGTTGCCTTGAGAATTTATTAAATGGATAATATACTTGACATAAAGCAAATGCAACTTGTTGTGTGGAGGCTTTGGTTCTACCAATCCTCTAATGAGTTCCAAATGAAAGTTTCAAGATGGTCATTCAACTAACCACTAATTTCTAACAATTGACTTTATTTTATGCTCTTTACCTTTTGCTTTTATGCTTTATGTACTATTTACTTTAGCATTTACATTTCATGCTATTTTCATCTTTGCTCACTTGAGCATTTACTTTTATGTCATTTTTATTTTGCTCACTTGAGCTTTTCTTTTCTTTTTGAAGATACTTAATAATCAACATAAACCATAAGAATATTTAATGATACTTGGACCACTTGGTTACTATCCTTGGCATTATGGAGTATTGGACTTCTTGGACTTAGAATTAGAAACCTTGGCTTGTATTGGAGACCTTTTGAACTTAATGCATATTTTGTCTGGAGCTCTTGAGGTTTACCTCAAGACATTGGGTTGTTTGTTTGTTTTGTGTGCAGGTTATTGTGATTATATACTTTGTTTGTAATATGGAATTCACCCGTATACAGTCGTTACTCTGCCCAATTTTTTCGAAGACTTAATACACTTGAAATTTGGTCTTCCCAAGAGGTCTAGTATCTTTGCTTGCTTGGTTTCAATCCAAAGAATGGGAATTGTATATTGACCAATAATGTCAAGTATTGGCTTCTTGTTGGTTAGACGCTTCTCTTCATTAGCTTTTACCTCATGCTTTAGGATAGTCCCTTCATCTCCTCCCATATTCTTCAATTTTCAAAACCTTCTCATCTTCTTTCAAAACCTTCTTTGTTTTTAAACTAGAACCGCTTTCATGATAAACCTCGACTTTGTCGAGTGCTTTTCTTTTAAAACTTATTTTCTTTAAACAAACTTCAATTCATTTAATCATACTTTGACATCTTTCAAAATTAACAAAAAACACTTCAACTCATTCAAACCTTTTTGTGCGCTCGGGCACCTTTACCCTTCAAAACTTTTTTCAAGTTGAGACATGATTCATTGATAGTCGAGCAACATTCTCCTATCCCCATGGTTATAAAGGTGTCGAATTTTCCACTTGATTGCTAGAGGCGTTCTCAAACCCTCACTCTTGCTGACGCATGGTCCATCTTTCTCACACCTTGTGGGTGTTAGTCGAGATTTCTCTCCTAACAATGACGACTTGTCTCTTTGTTTAAAATCAATCAACAAACAAGTCTTTTCTAGCCGAACTACGGTGCTCTGACTTTCCCATTGCACGAGGGTGTACATAGGCATTAAGTCTTACGACCCAAAGCGAGCAACAAAAATAATAAAAAACATTTCATTTTCTTTTGTTTGCAAATACTCATTCATTATTTTTATTTAGCAAGTAAACCTCTACATAACACTCCTTTTAAAAGAAAACAAACAAAGTGGATCCTGCGGAGTACCGTAGATGCTTAGGGTGCTAATACCTTCCCTTTGCATAACCGACCCCCATACCTCAATCTCTGATCTTTTTGGGTTTTGTTCGCTTTTTTCCCATTTCCCTTTGGAAATAATAAAGTGCGGCGACGACTTCATTGTGTTGAGATAAGTCAATTGTTGGCTTAATCTCAAATCTTTACCGCTACATTTCTATTTCATATCATCACTGTCGCAATTGAGCGCCAGAAACGTGTGCGACAGAAAAGTGGCGACTTCACTGGGAACATATTGACCTATTGTTGGTCCATTCCTAAGTGGGTCAATCCTAGCTTTGTTTGTTTCTTTTATATGAGTGTTTATATATTGTTTTACTTGTTGTTTATTACTTCCCATTATGTTGTATATATGTTTGTCTAGAGTTTCCTAGTTTTCAGGGGCTTGGTGATTTCTTTTAAGTCTTCTACCCAGACTTTGGGAAAACATAAGATAGGACGGGCGATATAGTCATGTTATCTTTGAGGGAGTAATCCCAAAAAAGGAGACATGAGATCCCCCACTCAGTGGAGACCCCTTTGACTGTAGTGTCGTTTACTGAGTAATCGGGAAGACGTACTGCTTTCGACCTGAGAGCCTACTGAAGTTAAGGACTATAGATTACCTAACACATCTTGGCCTTTTAGGTGTAGTGCGGAAGCTATGACAGAGTAATTCGGAAATAGTTATCACGCGATACTACGCTCAGACGAGTCTTTCTTGAGAATATTGCTAATTACCGCGTTAATTGGGACATTGGTAATATCCGAAGGAAGGATGTAGACTCTGGGAACCTCTTATAACCTTGTTCGGCAGGTGATAACCGTTAGTCCATACCTTATGGGTTGTACCTTTGACTCCAGGATCATGACTCTGAACCATGTGATCCTGTTACTGTGCAGTGCATTGCATAACATTGCATATCATTTGCATCCTCTGCATCATTATGCATACATCCTAGTTGTTCAGGATCTTATTCCCAATTGCTTCTTTCTTCCAGTTAGTCGTCTATCGTCAAGTTGATTCCTCAATACAACTACGGGACTAGAGCTGCTATCAAATTAAGAATGGAAAACCAAGAACAACACAACATGGAAGTCATAATGGAAATCAATGAGTTGAAGTCAGGCATGGCCAGACTTACTGAGATGATGTAAGTCCTGATTTCTAGAGGAGAGCCACCTCAAAGGACTGTGATATTTGAAATCCCAACCGCTGTTGTTGACACTCAACCTATTCAGCATACATTTACTACATGGCCAGAGTTTGGGTTACCTCAGAATTACTCTCCTCCTGTTGCAATTACTTTAATGGTTGGCCAATCTTCCCGTCCAGTCTTTCAGGCTCCAGTTTTCATTGAACCTCAGCCAATCGTTCATATTGCTTCTCGTTAACTTGCTGTACTAGCTGCTTTTGGGAACCCTCTCTTTGAGTACCATGCGGCCAGTCCTCGAAGTGTGAGCCAAGGAGACTTTGGTGAGTTTGAAGAGTTCAAAGAACAGTATCAGACTTTGGAGAAGAGACTCCGAGCTTTGGAAGGGAATGAGTTCTTCAGTGTTGATGCTAACAACATATGCCTAGTTTCCGATCTGGTTATGCCTGCAAAGTTCAAGACTCCCGAGTTTGAAAAATACCGGGGGAACACTTATCCAAGAAGTCATTTGGTGATATACTTTTGAAAGATATTTGCTTACACAAAGAATGACAAGCTGCTTATCCATTGTTTCCAAGATAGTCTGAGTGGAGCTTCATTGAAATGGTATATGGGACTTGAGAAAGGTCGTATCCAATGCTTCCAAGATCTTGTTGATGCTTTCATAAAGCAATACAAATATAACCTTGACATGGCACCTGATCATCGCCAACTGCAAAATATGTTTTAGAATGAGAAAGAATCTTTCAAGGAAGATGCTCAACGATGGAGAGAACTGGCATCTCAAGTTGAACCACCTATGGCAGAGAAAGAGTTAACTGGTTTGTTGATGGATACTTTTTCCCCTTTCTTTTGGGAGAAGATGATTGGTAGTGTGTCCTCTAGCTTCACAGACCTGGTGACAATTGGCCAAAGATTAGAAGAAGGAATCAAGAATGGTAAAGTGTCTAAAGCTGCTGAATCTTCTAATGGTACGAAGAAATACCTTGGGAACTTTCAGAAGTAGAAAGAGGTAGAAGCCAATGTTGTCTCGACTGAGAGAAGAGGACCTCGCTGTAGGCCTCAATACACTGATCAAAAACAAGTAGTGGCTGTTACTCTTGCGGTTAATGCTCAACCAGTTCAGGTTCCTCAACAACAGAATATTGCATAGAATCAAAAATTGGAATAGGGCTCAATTTGATCCCATCCCTGTGACATACACTAAATTGTATCCTGCATTGGTGCAGAAGGGCTTGATTACGACTAGGCCTCTGATTCCTCGAAATCCTCCTCCAGCTGGGTTCAGATCTGACCTTCACTGTGTATTTCACCAGGGAGCTACCAGTCATGATTTAGAGAGCTGCTATGCTTTGAAAAACAGAGTTCAGGAATTGGTGAAAGCAAATATTCTCATTTTCAAAGAGGCGGGTCCTAATGTCATCAACAATCCTTTGCCAAAAAAAAGTGGCTAAAGACTGAGTCGGGGTACCCTCAAGTCACTTCCTAAAGCCAGTGTTTCAGACAAGATAGCTCATCCTTGTTACTGATTAGTCACTAGGCCATCCTTCTTTTTGTTTGCATTTTCCCTTGTTTATGTTAAAATTGTTGCTTTCAAATTCTGTTTATACTTTCATGTTAATTCTAATGAAATGAGCATTGTAATATTTTGATTCAAATCATTTTCATTTACTGCTTTCAAATATATTTCTCTTGTTTACTCTCTTTATCAAGCTTTTGTTTATGCAAAAATTTGAGGGAGGATGATGAAAACAAAATACCGATAATTGTTGCTGGTATGCTTTCAAATAAAACTTTGTTGAGGATATACAAGCATTGTTTCAACTCCCAAACACTGGAGAAATAAGGAAGTTAATCCCTCATTCACCCATTCGAGCTTAGAATTTGGAGTTTCTTTCTATACGAAAAAACCCGCAATCTTAACCCGGGGATGGGTAGTTCTCGATTAATTTGGTTATGCATTCAATTACAAGAGAAATCGTGCAAGACACCTTTCAACAAAGGTCGCGATCAAGCTTTCCTTTTTCACACAGCAAGAAATGTTGAAGATGCTCTCAAACAAAAAATGATGAAGATGGTTCCCCGTAATCATTGAGCAAGGCAGTCATTATCTTTCCAAAAATAAAAATGAAATGAAAAGAAAAATCAAAAGAAAAATACCGCTAAGTCAAAACCTCTGAAGGAGACTTAGGCAAAAAACTAGAGCATCCCACTGACTGTAATCTCAAATGAAACAGTTCAAGAAAAAGTTGGATATAATAAATTCAATCATAAGAGATCTTCAAATCATCAAAATTCTCCACCAGAGTTGACAAAATTCCTCAAAACAACAAAAAGATGTAAGAAGAAATGACTGTCATTCTCAAGAATCCTTTAGCTTCTGAGCCATCATCATTGCTGCCATCAGTGCAATTCCAAAATTTCTTGGAACCAGGATGCATATTCTGAATTAACTGAACGTAGGATCGGAGAACATAACAAAGATTGGGTTGGGTACAAATAAAGTTTGAGCCTTTATCCTTTATTTCTTAAAACCGTGAACCAGACCACATTACAACCCTTAAAAGACCTAATTGAAGCCAGGTTTCTTTTGAAAGCATACTACAACAAGGTTGCATAAACTGACTCCTAAGATATTTTGCGAACTATTTGTTTTGGTATCATACCTTTTCTTTCTCTTTCACCTCAAAAGTATAAACCACTGCGTTTTAACTAGTGATGCATTTTCTATACACCAATAACATCATTTCAAAAATGATTTTGGATTCAAAACTTTTGCATGAACTTTGCATTAAAACTACCATGTTTGAATAAATAATTTTGCTTGCAAACAAGTTTTCCTCGTCAAGGAATTTCAAATAGCTGAGGAACT
This sequence comes from Vicia faba, assembly GCA_948472305.1. Lineage (NCBI taxonomy): Eukaryota > Viridiplantae > Streptophyta > Magnoliopsida > Fabales > Fabaceae > Vicia > Vicia faba. The sequence continues at coordinate 803,706,389 of OX451738.1, read as the reverse complement.
TGGTCAGTGACCCTATCAGGGGAAAGTATCTTTCAGGTCCATTTGCGAATCAGTTTAAGATTTGTTGCTCAGTGCAAGTTTTCTCAGAATTGGTTAGTCAGAAGATCATTTTCAAGACTCATATTGGGGCATTCCTTTCCAACAATCATATCAAGAGCTGAAGCCATGATCAGTTTATCTCCAATAGTCATTTCAGAGCTGAAGTCGTGATCAGCTCATTTCCAGCAACTTTCGACTGAAGCCATGATCATTTTATCTTCAACAATCAGCTAATCTGGGACAAATCCCCAAGCAGCTTTCCATGTATTTCCTCAGAGGATCATCAGTTCAATAAAGTTTACAAGTGTGACAAATTTGGGGTTCAGGACATTTTCTTTCCAATCAAATTTGGCAGAGTACTCCGTGTTGAGGAATCAAACTTCCAATCTTACCTCCACAAAAGAGTCAAACTCCATTGTCGTAAACATCTACATTACATGCAAAGATCATTCACACATAATGCATAACAAGAGTGCTTCATCCTCATTTTCATTCCCGAGGTCTTGTTGCAGTTGACATGTCACCTTGAAATCAAAGTCCAACTTACTTGGCACCTACCAAAGCAAATGTCAGTTTGAGCTGTTTCTCTCTTTCGTCCAATGCTAATCTTAGATATGTTGTTACCTTTTGTTGTCGTCCAAAGCCAATATTGGATGTTGTTACCTTTTCTGCCGTCCAAAGCCAGTATTGGACGCCTTGAGCTTTTCTTTCATTCAAAGCCATTATTGAATGTCAAGATCTCTTTTTCATCCAAAGCCAGTATTGGATGTTGTTACCTTTTCTTCCGTCCAAAGCTAGTATTGGAGGCCTTGATCTTTTCTCTCGTCTAAAGCCATTATTAGACGTTGAGTTTTCCACTCATTCAAAGCCAGTATTGGATGTTGTGATCTTTTCTCTCGTCTAAAGCCAATATTAGACGTTGAGGTTTTCTTTCATTCAAAGCCAGTATTGAATGTCAGGATCTTTTGTTTCCATCCAAAGCCAGTATTGGATGTTGTGATCTTTTCTCTCGTCTAAAGCCATTATTAGATGTTGAGCTTTCCCTTCATTTAAAGCCAGTATTGGATGTCGTGTTTCTCTTCCGTCCAACGTCTTTCCAGAATGAATCTGATGTAGCTTCAGATTTGGTCTCATCCCACATCTAATGTTCTTCTAGATGCTTCTGATTGTCTTTTCCAGAGAGTTGCTCACCTCATTCAATGCCATTCTTGGATGTCGCTGCTTTCTTTCTCGGGTTTTATCTCTTTTTTCCAAGTATTGATGGTTACTCTTTATCACCCTGACATATATCCAGAAATATCTTGTTGTTTCCCTGGCGTGTATTTTCCATGTCATTTCATCCGAACTACCATAAGTTTCCAGTTTCAAGTCTTTCCATATTCCCACAAAATCTGTCTCATCTCATACACCATTCAAAAAAATATGTCAAAAAAGAGTCCATGCATTCATTCATAACATATGCTATCATCTCATCGCATCAGGGACGAAATTCAGGTCTGTTTGTATTTAATTACTTTCCGCCTATCTGGCAAAAAGATAATTAAATAAGGGCAGTTGTTGTACCCTAAATTTCGCCCCTAACTTTTTCATTCGCACTTTCGTATCATATTTTTCATTTTTTGGTCACAATCATTAATAAATAACTTCATTAATCACATTTGCATCCTATCTTTAAGTTTGCTCTTGTGTTGTTGACTAACTTCTAATCAAAATACAAAAAATATTTGTCTTTGTCTTTTCATATTTGTGTGTTGTAGGTACTGAGTCGAAGTATATGGAAATTAAGGTTTTCCGATATTATTTCCCTAATATCTCTATTTGCAAAGAAAAATAATAATAATTAAAATTTTTCATTTTTTATTTTCCTGTACAATCGATTGCTCCCATAGTGCAATCGATTGCATAGAGTGTATTGTGCACAGACTTTGAAAAAAGTGTATTTTTAGCCTTCAAAAATCAAAAATTTTTAGTATGTGTCGACACATACGTGTTATGTGTCGACCCATGCAAGACAATCAATTCTGTAATGTGCTGACAAAAGCAGCTTGCATCGACCCATAGAGGCTTGTGTTGACTCATCCTGTTTTGTATAACTAGCATGTGTCGACACATACATGTTATGTGTCGACTCATGAAAATTTATTGATTCTGTATTGTGTTGAAATAGAAGCTTGTATCGACCCATAGAAGCTTGTGTCGACTCTTGCAAATTGATGATTCTGTATTGTATGGAAATAGCAGCTTCTATCGACCCATAGAAGCTTGCGTCGACTCATGCAAATTGATTGATTTTGTATTGAGTTGAAAAGGAAGCTTGTATCGATCCATAAAAGCTTGCGTCGACTCATGCTGTGTTATACAACAAGAATGTGTCGATGCATACGACTCTTATGTCGACTCATAGCAGCAAAACACACGTGATTTTTAAAAAAAGCCAGCAATTTCAAAACTGTCATCTTTTTGGCTCCAATTTTTCTGCATAATTTGAAAATTATATCATTAATTCAATTTTTGGCTCCAAGAATCAATTACCAAATTACCACTAATCCTAATCCTAAACTCTATAAATAGAGACCTCATTTCATTCAAATCATAAGCTTTGGATAGCCAAACTCATTTTGCTAAAAAATCTCTCAATTCTCTCCTCTACCAAATTACTCAAAGCTCTATTTTCAAAAAAAAGGATAGTAAGCTTTGCATTGAAGCTTACTAATCTTTGAGCTAAACCTTCATCCAAACACTTTTTCGTCATCAATTCTCTACATCCAAGCTTTGGTAATTTATTATTGTGGTTGAATTGAAGCAAATTCTGGAAGTTGTTTGATAATTCTCTAATTCTACCTTTGGTAAGTTGGATCATCATCTTTCATAATGTGATCTCTTGTGGATTTTTGGTTTTGATTAGTTGAGAACTTTTTTATGATTCCATTAGTGCTATTTTCTCACAATTTGATGGAATTTTCATGCTCAATTGGATCCATGATCATAAGGTGTTTGATGAAAAGTTGGAACAAGAATTTAATCCTTGAAATCCTGTTTTCTACCGATTTTAACAGGTTGCAATCAATTGTTATAACATTGCAATCGATTGTCCCAGAAAATTGATCTGGAAAAAAACTGCACTGATGCAATTGGTTGCTGTCTAAGCACAATCGATTATAACAGTGCCAAAAATACTTTTTCTGCCTTATTTTGGGGCTGTTTTGAGTCAAATATTTTTCTGCTCACTCTCTTTGATGGATAATTTGAATTAAAATTTTAAATGTCCAATTTCTCTTTAAATTCAATGGACTTTGTGGTGTAGATGAAGTTGGATAAATGTTCATCAATTCAAATCTATCAAAGAGTGAATTATTTAATTCATTCTTGGTGCTTTGGATTGATGATATGTTTAGTGCTTTAATCCATCTAGATGAATGATTGAATTTAAAGATGAAAGAAATTTAAGGTAGTGATCCAAATTAGCTTATCATTCCCCTCCCTCTTCATCTTATCCCTTTCTTTTTTAATTGTGCTACATATTAAGGGGTGATGATCTCTATATCATTTATCCAAACATGAAGTACATAGATTGCTATTGACCGGCCTCAAAATAGGTGCGACTTCTACATAAGTCCACTTACGATTGCTTAACATAGCGCTAAATTTTATCCCGATTCGAATAAATGATCATTCATGGCCCAAACCTATGTTTGCAAGACCAAGTATGTTAATTTGATCCGTTTGATCCAATAACCTTGAGACTCATTGTGTGGAGGATTTGGTTCTACCAATCCTCTAATGGATCTTTATCAATTTTGTTCAACGCGGATCACTTAAACATCGTTGATCATTAAATGTTGCCTTGAGAATTTATTAAATGGATGATATACTTGACATAAAGCAAATGCAACTTGTTGTGTGGAGGCTTTGGTTCTACCAATCCTCTAATGAGTTCCAAATTCAAGTTTCAAGATGGTCATCCAACTAACCACTAATTTCTAACAGTTGACTTTATTTTATGCTCTTTACCTTTTGCTTTTATGCTTTATGTACTATTTACTTTAGCATTTACATTTCATGCTATTTTTATCTTTGCTCACTTGAGCATTTACTTTTATGTCATTTTTATTTTGCTCACTTGAGCTTTTCTTTTCTTTTTGAAGATACTTAATAATCAACATAAACCATACGAATCTTTAATGATACTTGGACTACTTGGTTACTATCCTAGGCATTATGGAGTATTGGAATTCTTGGACTTAGGATTAGAAACCTTGGCTTATATTGGAGACCTTTTGAACTTAATGGATATTTTGTCTGGAGCTCTTGAGGTTTACCTCAAGATATTGGGTTGTTTGTTTATTTTGTGTGCAGCTTATTGTGATTACATACTTGGTTTGTAATCTGGAATTCACCCGTATACAGTTGTTACTCTGCCCAATTTTTTTGAAGACTTAATACACTTGAAATTTGGTCTTCTCAAGAGGTCTAGTATCTTTGCTTGCTTGGTTTCAATCCAAAGAATGAGAATTCTATCTTGACCCATAATGTCAAGTATTGGCTTCTTGTTGGTTAGACGCTTCTCTTCCTTAGCTTTTACCTTGTGCTTTAGGATAGTCCCTTCATCTCCTCCCATCTTCTTTAATTTTCAAAAGCTTCTCATCTTCTTTCAAAATCTTCTTTATTTTTAAACTCGAACTGCTTTCATAATAAACCTCGACTTTGTCGAGTGCTTTTCTTTTAAAACTTCTTTTATTTAAACAAACTTCAATTCATTTAATCATACTTTGACATCTTTCAAAATTAACAAAAAACACTTCAACTCATTCAAACCTTTTTGTGCGCTCGAGCACCTTTACCCTTCAAAACTTTTTTCGAGTTGAGACATGATTCATTGATAGTCGAGCAACATTCTCCTGTCCCCATGGTTATAAAGGTGTTGACTTTTCCACTTGAGTGCTAGAGGCATTCTCAAACCCTCACTCTTGCTGACGCATGGTCCATCTTTCTCACACCTTGTGGGCATTAGTCGAGATTTCTCTCCTAACAATGACAACTTGTCTCTTTGTTTAAAATAAATCAACAAACAAGTCTTTTCTAGCCGAACTACGGTGATCTAACTTTCCCATTGCACGAGGGAGTACGTACGCATTAAGTCTTACGACCCAAAGCGAGCAACAAAAATAATAAAAAACATTTCATTTTCTTTTGTTTGCAAATACTCATTCATTTTTTTTATTTAGCAAGTAAACCTCTACATAACACTCCTTTTAAAAGAAACCAAACAAAGTGAATCCCGCGGAGTACTGTAGATGCTTAGGGTGCTAATACCTTCCCTTTGCATAACCAACCCCCGTACCTCGATCTCTGATCTTTTTGGGTTTTGTTCGCTTTTTTCCCATTTCCCTTTGGAAACAATAAAGTGTGGTGGCGACTTCATTGTGTTGAGATAAGTCAATTGATGGATTAATCTCAAATCTTTACCGCTACATTTCTATTTCATATTATCACTGTCGCAATTGAGAGCCAGAAAAGTGTGCGACACCTCCCTATCTTTAGATTTGTTCTTTAAGGAATCACAAAGTACCTTGACTTGTTTTCTTTTGTGATCATGAATATTTTGTCTTGATTTTTCGTTTTAATTAATAAAATGCAATCTTGGTTTGTCTTGTTTGTTACTAATGTAGGTAAAGGCAATGAGATTTAGTAAGTTTCTCCATGGGTTCATGAGTTTCTTTCCATGCCCTAGCTAATAAATCTTGAGAAGTTCAAACCTCACCATTGGATTTGTTTTGGAAGAAATGGCATGGCAAGGTTATTTTGGTTCACCACATTTCAAGGTTATCAAATTTGATTCAAAAGTACAAGGGGTTGATTGAAGAAGTTGTCATGCATGGACAAGACTTTGTTCCCATTGGTTACAAGTGCATATTCCTCTCAATTCTCAAGATATGGAAGTGGTTTTGGTGGCTATGAGTTCCCATTATCATCCTCAACAACTTCTATTTACAAAGCAAAAATGTTGGTACAATAAGGTTGTCCAAAATTGTCAAAGTTCCTCAAAGCATTTTCTTGATCTAGGAGCTAGGGTTTTGAACTTCAAAGAAGCATATCTTGCTCATATTTTGGTATTTTTGAGTAATTCCAAAAACATCCTTCTCTTCAAAGTGTTATCAACAAATCACTTGAAAAGTTTCAAGGAGTTTTCATGTGGAAGAAACTTGATGATGACGAAAGATTACAAGTCCTCTAGATGAACCCCCAATTTCTCATGTGTGACTTCAAATTATCATTAATTTGTTAATTTTTATCACCTTGAGCCCATTATTTTTCCACAATGATCTTGAGGATGTGAACTTTATGCCTTCTTTTATGTGAAAAGTGAGAAAATGGATGGAAGATGCCCTAAGGATACAAAAGATTATATGTCATTTCATAATATTTTCCCAACTTCAACAATTCATAACTCTCTTAATTTTTGGAGATATTGAATTGTTCTTGTTTCAAAATGTCATTAAAGAGGTCTATTTCATTCCATATTCTTTGGTCAAGAGAAAATTTCAAGTGGAAGGCCATGTTTGGATGCAAAACATTATAGGTCACTTTTGAAGAAAAACTTGAAATATTTCTAAGTATGGAAAGTCAAATTCTTTTTCCCAACTTTGACTCGATGCAACTTTTAGCTCAAACATCCATTTGATTCCATTATTTTTCCATTGCAAAGCTTGTAACCTCATCTTTCTAAAGTATCAAGAATCATGCCATAAAACCCCTTGAGCTGAGAACACCATTGATTTGAACTTGGTAACTTGGAACTGAAGTTTCTTCAAAATTCAGAATTTGAAATCATTGGTTTAGCTTCTAAACACTTTGTTTCTGCGCATTTTTTCCTCTAAACATGTTTAGTGAACTTCCAGAAGTGATTAGCATAACGAAACACGCGTTTTGGATGAGTTTTGATCAAATTAGAAGTCACACTTTTCTTGTTTGCAACTTCACACGATTTCCCTCTAAACTTCATCATTTCACACGCTTGGACATTGCATTTGATTCCCTATAAATAGAGGGTCATCCCCCATTCATTTCCTCAAGCTTAGATAGCCATAATCACCCTTTCAAACTTGTTCCATAACTCAAAATTCTGCAACTTCGAAATCTGTTTTCAAGCCTTTTTCAATCCAATTTTTCTATCAATTTACCTTCCTTGATCTTCCCTGAAGCTAACCATATAACTACATTCAAGAATCATCCCCTATATTACTCCATAGAAGTCCAGTTTCAGAGCTCTGAAACTCAACTTCAATAGATAAATTTCTTTATCAATTCTTCAAAACTTTGATATCATTGGGATGCTCCCATTGCCCTGGTTCTAGTTGCAACACTTAGTTTCATCTGAAAAGTTGTTTTGCCCATGAAATTTCAAATCCCTTTTCAAAACTTTTTTTCCAAATTACTTGAGTTATAATTTATATAAATTTATCGCGAAGGTCTGGTTATCTTCATCTTGAAGAGACGAAGCGAATGGCATATGTATCATGCTCTAATTTTACAGATTGAGCAACCCGGTTTTGGGACTGGATGGAGGTTGAAGATGACCAACGTGTCATCCTTCAACCAATGAAACATCACCATTTAGATTTTTTGAATTTCTGATTTACATTTGATTCAGTGCTTTATTCACTAATGACCATGATATGCACAGCGCGCCAGATCCCTTCGATTTGATTACTAACGCGTTTTGACTCTCATCCAATGGCCCACATATTTTTGACTTTATTTTTCTTTTCTGATTTTTATATTTAATTGTTTTAAATTTTAGAAAATAATAGAAAAATCATATGAAAAACATTTTTGATTTTTCTCTTTCTGATTTTTATTTCATCACAATTTTATTTTGTGTTTTGATATTTTTTTATAAATTTCCACTTTATTTGAATTGTTTTAAATATTTAAAAATACTTTTATGCATTTTTAAATTTTGGAAAAATTATGGAATGATCTAATGATATTGTGACAAATATTGGTGACCTCATTTATTTTTTATTTCTGACTTTGTTATTTTTTATCATTTTTGGTTTATTTTACTCATTTCTTTTAATTTTAAAAATGGTTTCTGACTTTAAAAAATTACCAAAAAATTTATAAAACCATTTTAGTTCATTTCTGATTTTTCTATGGTCTTACTTTTTATTTCTTGATTAATTTGAATATAGTTGATATTTTTCTCTTTTATTTCTATTTTAAAACTTTTTTAAAACCATTTTTAATATATATATATATATATATATATATATATATATATATATATATATATATATATATATATATATATATATATATATATATATATATATATATATATATATATATATATATATATATATATATATATATATATATATATATATATATATATATATATATATATATATATATATATATATATATATATATATATATATATATATATATATATATATATATATATATATATATATATATATATATATATATATATATATATATATATATATATATATATATATATATATATATATATATATATATATATATATATATATTAAATGCAATATTATTTTGTGATTATCTCCTGGCTGATCTTGGATTGAATTTTTGGTCATGAACTTTATTAACATCATTGGATCCATGGTGTTAAGTCTAACTCCATAAAAACGGATGAATAATTTTAATAATAGTTTGATTTAAATTTAATTCAAATGTGGTTTGTATATTCTCTTCCACCCCTCTTCATTTTGTCCCTTTCTCATTACACTAAGTGTTATTGGAGCATGATCTCTATATCATGTCTCAAAATAAATGGTGCATAGATTGCTATTGACCGACCTCAAAATAGGTGCGACTTCTACATAAGTCCACTTAAGATTGCTTAACATAACGCTAAATTTTGTCCCGATTCGAATAAATGATCATTCGTGGCCCAGACCTATATTTGCAAGCCCAAGTATGTTAATTTGATCTCTTTGATCCAATAACCTTGAGATTCATTGTGTAGAGGCTTTGGTTCTACCAATCCTCTAATGGATCTACAACACTTTTGGTCAACGTGGATCACTTAAACATCATTGATCATTAAATGGTACTTTTGAGGATTCCAAATGGATGATATACTTGACAAAAAGCAAATGCAACTTGTTGTGTGGAGGCTTTGGTTCTACCAATCCTATAATAAGTTCCAAATGCAAGTTTCAAGATGGTCATCCAACTAACCACTAGTTATTAAATTGTTTTTACTTTATGCCCTTTTATTTTTTATGCTTTATGTACCATTTACTTTAAGCATTACATTTCATGTCATTTTTATTTTGCTCACTTGAGCCTTTTCTTTTCTCTTCTAAGACACCTAATAATCAACATGAACCATAAAAAACTTTAATAATACTTGGACTATTTGGTTACTATCCTTGGCATTATGGAGTATTGGACTTCTTGGACTTAGGATTAGAAACCTTGGCCTATGTTGGAGACCTTATGACCTTATTTGATATTTTATCTGGAGTTCTTGAGGTTTACCTCAAGACATTGGGTTGTTTGTTTGTTTTGTGTGCAGGTTATTGTGATCACATACTTTGTGTGTAATATGGAATTCACCCGTATACAGCCGTTACTCTGCCCAATTTTTATTAAGACTTAATACACTTGAAGTTTGGTTCTCACAAGAGGTCTAGTATCTTTGCTTTCTTGGTTTCAATTCAAAGAATGGGAATTTTATCTTGGATCATAATGTCAAGTATTGGCTTCTTGTTTGTTAGATGGTTCTTATCCCTAGCTTTTACCTTATGCTTTACGATAGTCCCATCTTCTTAAATTTCAAAAAATATTCTCCCTCCTTTTGAAAACTCTTCTTATTTTTAAAATTGAACTACTCTCATAATAAACTTGGACTTAGGTCCATGCATTTTCAAAACATCTTTCACAAATAATCTTCAATCAACATTAATAAAACCTTGACATTTTTTTTGTGAGAAGACTAAAAATCAATAAATCTCATTCAAACCATTTTTCCATCTTGGATTTCATCCTAAACTTTTCTCAAAATATTCGACTCTTATTAATCCTTGTAGTGATGCAAACAACTATACTTCTACGACATGTAGTGAAGTGAGATATTTTCCACTTGGGTGTTGAGTGAGGCATTATTGATTTTATAATCCAAGCCATATCCTCCACTTTGAGATGATGCAAATTCTCCTTTCTCATGATTGTGGGTAGTAAGTATGTTTTTCCACACGGACAATGACGATGATGTCTTATCTCATAAAATTAACCAACACACTTGTGTTTTAAAAATTTTCAAAGGTGAACTATGTGTACTCTGATCCCCTATTGCATGAAATGTGGTATATAGGCACTAAAGATTCGCAACCGCGGCGGGTGCAAAAATCATAAAAAATATATTTCTTTTCTCACCTCCACTATCTATTTTACATACAATATTTTATAGCCAAAATATACAGATTTTACAAAGAGGTTCCTGCGGAGTACCGTAGATGTTTAGGATGCTAATAAATTCCCTTTGCATAACCAACCCCCTTACATAGAATCTTTCCCCCTCTTTTTAGGTTATTCGCTCTTTTCCCATTCCTTTGGAAACAATAAAGCGCGGTGGTGATTTTGATTTTGATTTGTACAAGTCTAGTCAATCTAATGGCTTAGTCTTAAACATTTCTACCGCTACAGAAAAATGGCAACTTCATTGGGGAAAGATTGACCTTTTGCTGGTCCATCCCTAAGTGGGTTGAGCCTATCTTTGTTTATATCTGTATATGTGCTATCGTTGTTTATATGGTATATGTTGTATATATGTTTGTCTGGATTTTCCTGGTCTTCAGGGAGCTTGGTGATTACTTATAAGTCCTATACCGAGACTTGGGAAAACTTTAAGATAGGATGGGCGGTATAGTCATGTTAACTTTGAGGGAGTAATCCCAAAAAAGGAGGCATGAGATCCCCCACTCAGTGGAGGCCCCTTTGACTGTAGTGTCGTTTACTGTGTAATCGGGAAGACGTACTGCTTTCGACCTGAGAGCCTGCTGAAGCTGAGGATCATAGAATACCAAACCCATCTTGGCCTTTTAGGTGTAGTGCGGAAGCTATGATGGAGTAATCCGAAAATAGTTGTCACGCGATACTATGCTCAGACGAGTTTTTCTTGAGAATATTACTAACTACTGAGTTAATCGGGAAGTTGGTAATATCCGAAGGAAGGATGTAGACTCTGCGAACCTCTAGAACCTTGTTTGGAAGGTGATAACTTTTATACCAACACCTTATGGGTAGTACCTTCGACCTCATGCTCGTGACGTTGAACCTATGAACCCTATATGTGTGATCTTGTGTGTGATTGTTGCATCATGTATCCATGCACTCATAAGCATCTTTTGAAGAAATCTTATTTCAAGGGACTTAAAAGTTGACCATTTGTGAATGTCTCAGGTACTTTTTAACCATGGATTCTGGAAAAAGAAAGACTGGGAAGTACAGTTTCAAGGATCCCAAGATAGATGAGTTATCAGTCTAATTCCCGAGATCGAGTGTTCTGTAGATTTTTAGAAGAAGTATGGATCCATCATTCCTCTTATGAAGCTTAGGATGAAGGAGGGTATTCTCTCGACCTTAGTCCAGTTCTATGATCTGATGTATCATTGCTTTACTTTTCCGGACTATCAGTTGATGCCTACACTAGAGGAGTATTCTTATCTGTTGGATTTACCTGTTACCGATCGTGTTCTTTTTACTGGTTTGGAGGTTGAGCAAAAACCACATGAGATTGCTGCTTTGATCCATCTAGGGAAGTATGAGGTGGAAGCCTATATGACTGTTAAAGGAGGGATTAGAGGATTACCAACTTAGTTGTTATTGTAGAAAGCTCGTTACTTTTCCAGGATGAAGAGTACAGTTGCTTTTGAGGCCATCTTTGCTCTACTTGCTTACGGGTTGTTCTTATTTCCTAATGTGGACAAGTTTGTTGACATTAATGCTATCAGGATCTTCATGATTGGAAACCCAGTTCCTACGTTGTTGCGTGATGCTTATTACTCTATTAATCTTCGAAATTCTTATGATTGAGGGATGATTATCTGTTGCATGCCTTTGTTGTACCGATGGTTTATCTCTCATATGCCTCAGTCTGATGTTTTCTGGGATGTCAGGAAGGAACCCTGTTGGGCTCCTAAGATCATGGAACTTACTCACTCGGATATTGATTAGTATCATCTAGCTTACTGGGATATAGAGATTGTTGACAGTTGTGGTAGTTTCCTCAATGTACCTCTTCTTGGTACAAAGGGAGGAATTAACTATAACCCTGTTCTTGCACGACGACAGCTTGGTTATCCGATGAGGGATAAATCAAATAATATTAATTTGAGTAGTTTCTTTATGAAGGAGGGAGGAGACCATAAGGAAGCTAGGGAGCAGATTGTGAAGGCCTGGCGTCACATCCATAAGAAGAGTAGGAAAGACTTAGGACCTAGGGGGATGTTTCTTTAGAGCCATATCTTCAGTGGGTCCAAGCGAGGGCTATTCAGTTGAAGATGTCGTATTCCCGGGAAACACATATGCCTGATTTGTTTGTGAAAACCACTCCTCCCTGATTGGATGATCTAGAAGAGCTGCAGCTTGCTTTGGTCAGGATGCAGCAGGAAACGAATTCTTGGAAGAACAAGTGCCAAACTTTAGAGATTTCCTTTAGAGCAGACTTGAAGGAGAAAGACGACTTAATTGATATCCTTGAGAGTCGAGCGATAGAGACTATGGAGAGGCAAGGGGATTTATTTTCTACTAAGCCTAAATCAGATGCTAATTACTCACTTCCTGATTCAAGTGATTGGAAGGAGGTTGCCACCAGGTATGCGGAAGAAAATCAAGGTTGAAGGCTCAGATTTCCAGGCTTACGGGGAAGCGCCAGCGTATAGAGTGATCTCCGACAGCTTTACTTCTCAGGGTTTTAGACTTTATTTTCATCTTGTACTTGGGACTGTTGAGACTTGTAACCTATTTTGAAGTTATTATAATAAAAAAATTTAGTATTTCAAATGCGTTATTACTTTGATATTTGCAATGTGTCTCTAAAACTTTAAATCCCTCGAAATATTAAATAACAAAATAAAATCATGTGCATTTCATATCATGCATCATATTGTACATATTTCTTGAATTTTTTATGCATATCTAGGTGTCTTACCAAGCTTCTTTAATTTGTTCAGCAAGCTGACTCACCACTACAACACTCAGGATAATTTTAGAAGGAAGATGGACAACATAGAACAAGAGATTCGCGAGCTGCGCGAAGAGGTTTATGCTTTGAAGGATGGCACGACGAATCTTACTGCTCTGGTGGAATCTCTAGTGGCTGCTCGAAATCAGCCACCGAGTGTTCACTCAACCAACAAGGGCTACTGCTGAAGCTCTGACTGTTCCTGTGTCTGCTACCCCAAATGTTATTCAGAATCGCATGCCTCAAGGTTATCCATGGGGAATTCTAGAGAGCTTTGCACCTGAAGGTTTCAATATTGGTCCTCAAGATACTCCAGTTGTTCAGACTATTGTTACTCCTGCACCTCCTGTGGTGCATGCTGCTCCTGCTGCACCTCCTTCGGTAAATATGGTTCTGTTTGTTAACGATGATGTGTGTCGTCCTTTTCCTCCACCAAGTGAAGACTTGGGTCTCTATGACAGAATGGATGATTTTAAAGAGTAGTTTGACAAGATGCAGAGGGGAGATGAAGGCCCTCAAGGGAAAGAGTTATTCGGGCAAAATGTGAATGAGTTATGCTTGGTCCCGAATGTTAAGATACCTGCAAAGTTTAAGGTTTTGGAGTTTGAGAAGTACAAGGGAAACACTTTCCCTCGTGCTCATCTGGTAATGTATGTAAGGAGAATGTCTACCCATACTGATGATCAGCGTATGCTAATTCACTTTTTTCAGGATAGTTTGACCGGTGCTGCGCTGAAGTGGTGTATGAGTTTGGACAGTGTCAATATCCATACTTTCAATGACTTGGGAGAAGCATTTATCAGACAATACAAGTACAACATGGACATGGCGCCTGGCCGTGATCAACTCAGGGCCATGGTTCATAAAGACATGGAATCATTCAAGGAATATGCACAGAGATGGCGTGAGGTAGCCGCCCAAGTGATTCCTCCCATGGAAGAGAGGGAGATGACTAAGATTTTCTTTAAGACTTTGGGTGCTTTCTACTATGAAAGGATGGTATAAAGTGCGCTAAGTGACTTTACTGAAATGGTAGGCATGGGTATCCGTTTAGAAGAGGCTATAAGAGAGGGCCGTTTGACAAAGAGTGAAGGATCTGGAGGTCCGAAGAAGCCATCTTATGGGTTTACCAAAAAGAAGGAAGGGGATGGAAATGCTGTTATGCAAGAGAGGAGGGTTAATCCTCCTAGAAGAAATTATCAGCGTCATCAGCAAGTCGCCTTAGTTACTCCAATTATTGGTGTAGCTCCAACCATCGTTGCTTATCAGAGACCATCCCAGCAGGGGAATCAAGGGTATAATCAGAGAAGGGAGAGTTATGACCCTAATCCTATGAGTTATACAGAGTTATTACCGGCATTGATTTAGAAGAAGTTGGTTTAGACCCGACCATCTCCTGCTGTACCATCACATTTGCCTTGGTATTACAAGGCAGACCAAACATGTGCTTTTCATCAGCGAGCACCAGGGCATAATATTGAGAATTTTTATCCTTTGAAGACTGAGGTGCAGGAATTGGTGAAGTCTGGTATTCTATCTTTCAAGGATGTGCTCATAATTTGAAAGACAATCCTCTACCGAAGCATGGAAGAGCAAATGCTGTGAATATGGTGGCGGGTTGTCCAGGCGACTTCTGGATTTTTGATATTCATCTAGTTAGAGGAGATTTGGTGAAAATGCATGCAAACCTCTGTGAATTTAGCTACTATACGCATGACCATTCTGGTTGTGCTATTTGCAGTACAGACATACAAGGTTGTGACAAGATAAAGGCTGATTTGCAAGAAATGATGGATGAGGGCCTCATCCACATAATCAGGCCTAGGGAAAAGTATGAAGAGGAGGTGAATATGGTTTCTGGATGTCCTGAAGAGTTCATAATTTTTGATGTGGAGTATATGAATGAAGACCTTGTGCAATTGCATGCTACTTTCTTCCACTTGGTTGGTCAGGTGGAACATCAATATGGATCTTGCTGAATTTGCTGTCGAGACTCCCGAGGATGTCCAATCGTGAAGAAAGGTGTTTAGTTGTTGTTGGAAAATGGAACTATCAAGGTTAACAGTCAAAGGTATGATTACCATGAAGTTGATATGATTGAGGTTTATTTGGCTGAAGAAGAGTCAGATGATGAGTATGCCTCTGCAGATGAGTATTTCTCCTCAGATGAGGACTTGTTTTCCAGAGATGACTCAATAATGATCGATTGTGTTGAAAAAGGGATAAAAGTCATTGTGTCTTGTTTTGGTGCACCTGCCAATTTTGAAGTTGAGTATTATAGAAAGCCAGTTGTTACCCCATTGGTGATGAGTTTGCTGGGTCCTGTTCCCTACAAGTCAGATAAGGCTATACCCTACAAATATAACGCTACAATCTTAGAGGATGGTGTGCAAGTTCCCATCCAGCCAATTCCTGATGTTGGAAATATTGCTGAGACTAGTAGAGTGACCCGCAGCGGCCGTGTCTTTGCACTAGTTGTTCGAGGAGATGTTAGCGCTGGAAAGAAAATTGCTGAGAATGTTGAACCCAAGAAGGCTATAGGTGAATCTAGTGGAGCTACGTTAGAGAAAGAAGTAGATGATATTTTGAAGATAATCAAGATGAGCGACTACATGATTGTAGATCAGCTACTGCAGACTCCTTCAAAAATATATATCTTGGATTTATTGATGAACTCCTCTGCTCACAGAGAATCTATGATGAGGGTACTGGATCAAGATTTTATGGAAAGTGACATGCCTATAAACCAATTCAACAGTGTAGTAGGGAACATTATGTCATGTAATAACCTGAGTTTCTGCAATGATGAATTGCCAGATGAAGGAAGGAATCACAACCTGGCCCTCCACATCTTTATGAATTGCAAGAATGATTCACTATCCAATGTGTTGATTGATAATGGATCTGCATTGATAGTTATAACGAGGATAACGCTTATGAAGTTGAAATATCAAAGGACGCCCATGCTCCCAAGTGGCATTATTGTGAAAGCGTTTGATGGATCAAGGAAATATGTTATTGGTGAAGTGGACTTGCCTATTCATATAGGCCCACATTTATTTCAGATCACTTTCCAGGTCATGGATATTGTACCTGCTTATAGCTGTTTGCCAGGAAGGCCATGGGTACATGAGGCAGGGGCTGTCACTTCAACTTTACACCAGAAACTGAAGTTTGTACGTGAAGGAAAAGTGGTAATCATAAATGGAGAACAAGCATTATTGATATCTCACTTGTCCTCTTTCAGCATTGTGGAGGCGAATGAAGATGTTGTTGGAACTCAGTTCCAAGCCTTATCCATTGATAATATAAGAGGAAATGAGAATTCCATGGTTTCGCTTAAGGATGCGCAGCAAGTTGTGCGTAAGGGTCATAGTGAAGTATGAGGACAGATTGTTGATCCACCTGTAAACAAGAACATAGTCGACTTGAGGTTCTCTTTGAAGAATGACAAAGGTAAGAGCATGAAGCCGAAGTCGGTTGCAGGCAAGTATCAAGACATCTTCCCTAGCGGGGGTTATCTTCATCCAACTGTTTCCGGGATTAATGCCATTATGGAAGATGAAGCAGAGCAGGAAATGCCGAATGACGTGGTGCACGGAGTTAGGGTTCAGAACTGGATCACCATTGATGTTCCCTCTTGCATACATGTTTCAAAGTAATTTGATTTGTAAATCTTTTTGAAATGCTTTCACTCTTCCTAAGGTGGATGTATTAATATTGTATAGGCTTATCTGTTTGCTGTGAATTTTAAAATCAATAATAAATGTTGTCTTTATTTCCCAAATTATGTCTTTATTTTTTTCTTTTTCTCTGAAAATGGTAATCAGAAAAAACCTTTCAAAATAAATGATAATTGAAATTCGATCTGCAAGATCACTTGTTATATGTGTCAGTTTCTAAAAGCAATCATAAATCATATGTGCAAATTAATTAAAAAACTCGTTGAATACAATGACCCTGCACCCTCTCCCAATTTTGAATGTCCTGTGTATGGGGCCGAAGAAGAAGAATATGATGAGAATCCAGAAGAGATCTCACAGTTGCTTGAGCGCGTGGAAAATTCCATTCATCCATATAAAGAGCCGTTGGAAGTAATCAATTTGGGTTCAAAAGAAGATCCAAAAGAAGTCAAGATTGGAGCATTGCTGCATCCTGATGTGAAGAGCAGGTTGATTGAGTTATTGAAAGAGTATGTGGATATTTTTTCTTAGTCTTATCAAGATATGCCTAGTCTAGATACAAATATTATAGAACACCGTTTGCCGTTGAAGCTAGAGTGTCCTCCAATCAAACAGAAGTTGAGAAGAACTCACCCAAATATGGCAGTAAAGATCAAAGAGGAGGTTCTAAAGCAGATTAATGTCGGTTTTCTTATGACGTCATTGTACCCTCAATGGATTGCCAATATTGTCCCAATACCGAAAAAAGACGGAAAAGTTCGCATGTGGGTAGATTACAGAGATCTAAATAAAGCTAGTCCAAAAGATGATTTTCCATTGCCACACATTGATATGTTAGTGGATAGCACAACAAAATTCAAAGTATTATCGTTCATGGACGGATTTTCTGGGTATAATCAAATAAGAATGGCACCAGAGGACATGGAAAAAACAACGTTTACCACACCCTGGGGAACATTCTGTTATAGAGTGATGCCCTTCGGGTTGAAGAACGCTGGTGCAACATACTAGAGGGCTATGACAACCCTATTCCATGATCTGATGCACAAGGAAATTGAGGTATATGTTTATGATATGATTGCTAAATCCCAGACTGAAGAAGGGAATGTAGAAGATTTGTTGAAGTTGTTTAATCATTTGAGGAAGTATCGTCTCCGCTTGAATCCAAATAAATGTACCTTCGCTGTTCGCTCGGGGAAATTGTTGGGTTTCATTGTTAACCAGAAAGGAATTGAAGTTGACCCTGATAAAGTCAAATAAATTCAAGATATGCCAGCGCCGAGAACTGAAAAGCAAGTCAGGGGGTTCCTCAGGAATTTGAATTATATTTCCAGATTCATTTCCCACATGACTGCAACATGTGAACCGATCTTTAAGTTGTTAAAGAAAGATCAAGGTTGTGTGTGGACAGATGACTGCCAAAGGGAATTTGAAAGTATTAAAGAATATATGCTCGAACCTCCTATATTGCTCCCTCCTGTCAAAGGAAGACTATTGATTATGTATCTGACAGTGTTGGATAAATCCATGGGTTGTATTCTGGGACAACAAGATGAAACGAGGAAGAAAGAGTACACCGTTTATTATCTCAGCAAAAAGTTTACTGATTGTGAGTCGCGGTATTCCATGCTGGAAAAGACATGTTATGCTCCGTCCTGGGAGACAAAACGTTTGCGGCAGTATATGTTGAATCACACTGTTTGGTTGATCTCCAAAATGGATCCAATCAAGTACATTTTTGAAAAGCCCACTCTTACTGGGAGAATTTCCCCTGGCAGATGCTGTTATCTGAATATGACATCGAATACTCACTCAAAAGGCTATTAAGAGCAACGTGTTGGCAGATTATCTTACTCACCACCCAGTTGATGATCATCAGTCTGTGAAGTATGACTTTGCCAATGAGGATGTGATGTTTCTGAAAGTGAAAGATTATGATGAACCATTGCCTGAGGAAGGTCCCGATCCTGAATCTCATTGGAGTATGATATTTAATGGAGTTGTGAATGCTTATGGTAAAGGAATTGGTGTTGTGATTGTCACTCCGCATGGATCGCACATTCCTTTTACTCCAAGGTTGACATTTGATTATACTAATAATATGGCAGAATATGAGGCTTGCATCATGGGTCTCGAGGAAGCTACCGATCTCAGAATTAAAATTCTAGATGTGTATGGTGATTCAGCTTTGGTAATAAACCAGATTAAAGAAGAATGGGATACTCGTCAGTCCTACTTGATCCCTTACAAAGATTATGCTAGAAGGTTGTTACCCTTCTTTAATAAAGTTGAATTCCATCACATTCCTAGAGATGAAAATCAAATGGCGGACGCTCTAGCAACTATGGCTTCTATGTATCAAGTGAATACTTGGAATGATATACCTCAAATTATGGTCCGGCGACTGGATAGGCCCGCTCATGTGTTTACAACAGAAGAGGTAGCAGATGAGAAACCTTGGTATTATGATATCAAGCATTTTCTCCAAACTCAGGAGTACCCGATTGGTGCATCGAATAAAGATAGAAAGACATTGAGAAGATTGGCTGGCAGTTTCTTCCTCAGTGAAAATGTGTTGTACAAGATAAATTATGACATGGTCTTACTCAGATGCGTGGATAGACACAAAGCAGACATGTTGATGCACGAGGTTCGTGAAGGTTCATTTGGCACTCATGCCAATGGACATTCGATGGCTAAAAGGATGCTAATGGCAGGTTACTATTGGCTGACAATGGAATCTGATTGTTATAAATTTGCAAAGAAGTGTCATAAATGTCAGATTTATGCGGACAAGGTTCATGTGCCTCCGACACTTCTCAATGTGATCTCTTCTCCATGGCCTTTCTCTATGTGGAGTATTGACATAATTGGAATGATAGAACCCAAAGCTTCGAATGGACACCATCTTATCTTGGTGGCAATTGAATACTTCACCAAGTGCGTGGAGGCTGCTTCATATGCTAATGTTACTAAGTAGGTGGTTGTGCGCCTCATTAAGAATAATCTCATATGTCGGTATGGTGTGTCGAGCAGAATTATCACCGACAATGGCTCGAATTTGAACAACAAGATGATGACAGAACTTTGTGAAGAACTCAAGATTGTCCATTACAATTCATCTCCATACAAGCCAAAGATGAATGGGGTTGTTGAAGCTGCTAATAAGAATATCAAGAAGATTATCCAGAAGATGGTTGTTACTTATAAGGATTGGCATGAAATGCTCCCTTTTGCTTTGCATTGATATCAGACATCTATCCGCACTTCAACAGGAGCAACCCCGTTCTCCCTTGTGTATGGAATGGAAGTTGTGCTCCCAATCGAGGTTGAGATTCCCTCTTTGCGTGTGATAATGGAAACCAAGTTGTCAGAGGCTGAATGGGTCCAAAACTGGTTCGACCAATTGAATTTGATCGAAGATAAGAGAATGAGAGCTTTGTGTCATAGACAGTTATATCAGAAAAGGATGAAGAAAGCTTTTGATAAGAAGGTCAAACCTCATGAATTCAGAGAAGGAGACCTCGTGCTCAGGAAGTTCATGTCTTTTAACGCTGATTCTAGGGGAAAATGGACTCCCAATTTTGAAGGCCCATATGTTGTCAAGAAAGCCTTCTCTGGCGGTGCATTAATTCTTGAAACTATGGATGGCGAGGAGTTCCCACATCCCATGAATGATGATGTAGTCAAGAAATACTTCGCCTAAAGAAATAAAAGAAGAGCTCGCTAAGTTGAAAACCTGAAAGGGCGTCTTAGGGAAAAAAGAGCGTCTCGGTAGGCCGAAAACCCGAAAGGGCGATATAGGAAAATATTAGGGACATAAACAGAATAAATTTCCCGCTAAGTTGAAAACCCACAAGGGCAGCTTAGGGAAAAGTTAGGGACTTTCTTGGCAAGTAACTACATCAGATAAGACTTGATCATTGGAGCAACAATCTTCTCGGATCCTCATCATACTTTAACTGAGCCCGCTGCTTAGGATTTTAAAAGTTGTTAGAGGGGATAGTGGTCATTTTATCTCAATGTATCTTTTCCATTATATATTACCATTTTCCGAACTTTGTAATTATCCATGGAGTCTCGCTATTCGCAGACTACCATTCTATTAATGAAATTTGAGCTTTTACCCAATTCTTTGTATTTCTTATTTTATTTAGCTTGCAAAGACTCCATTTATTATTGATAATAACTTTCAAAGCGAAAAGATTAAATAACAAAATTGATTTTCAAAAAGAATTTACAATTTTCCTTTACTTTAAAATTTTTGACGCAAGAAAAAATAAACAAAAGTGGTGATCCCAGGAATGGATGAACTCCAGTTGTTTTAAGAAGTTTTGTTTCCCAGAGAAGTTTTTCTCAAGATGTTTTCGTTGTATTGGGTTTGTGACTCCAGTGTCCCCAGTCAAGTTTTAGTTCATTTCTCCTCTTTTCTGAGTTTGCATGATATGAAGGTTAAATCCAAGATTTCTCTAATGAAGGTTTCGTTTGTTTAATAGAAGTTATTTTTTCATAGAAGTTGGTACAATAATTACTCTCGAATAACACGGGCCTCTGGTTTCTCCATTGAAGAACGTATGCTGGTTTTCCCTTTGTGAATATGGTGTTGACCTCCGCAATGAAGTCGACACGAATCCCCAAGTAAATGTTTTGATGATTTGATGTTCGTATGCTGTACTTGAAATTGATTTTGCAATCCCCAGTAGAAGCATTACTTTTGAAAACATTTGATTCCCCGTTGAAGTCTGAGTGCTATTCCCTAGAAAAGCCTGTGAGAGGATGTTGTATCTCTATCTGTATTGTTTGGTTGCTATATTTTGTTTACTTCTGAATTACGTTTCTCCCCAACAAAGTTAAACCGGACAGTAGGTTTTGTTTCCTCAGTTGGCGCTTACTTTTTCTTGGATTGTTCATCTTGGATGTAATTTAGCCGAGTGTTGATTGTGCCCGAGTTGGTTTTTCATGTTTACTCCCAGTGTCATATATCTGTTTTGTCAGCATATGCGCGATAACACTCATACATTCATACATACATCATGCATAGCTAAAATTAGCAAATCATCGCACATTCACATTCGTTAATATTTTGTTGACATATTACCCTGTTTTGCAGAGTTATGTTGTCCTTTCTCAAATAGAGTGTTGCCCTTAAGCAGAAAGCATATATTCTTTCAATTTCCCCATTGAGTTATCCCTCGTGGAAGATTTTTGCTTTAGCCTTCATGTACAGCTCTTTGTCTGGATGGTTTGGGTTTTCCTCTTGAATTTATTTCTCAAAGGAAGTATTTCAGACGATTGTCTCATTCCAGTTTATTTCTGGTTTGAATTTTTTGATCCTCGACAATATTATTACTTTGGATTTATGCAAGCTTCGAGCATTGGTTTGAGAATGTGCATTTATTTTGCAAGAGAAGACCTTTATCTCCTAAAGCAGGAATATATTGGCATTTCCCCAGGAAGTCATATTACTCTCCCCGAAAATCATTTATTTTTACAATCCTTCCTATAACAACAAGTATCAGGTCTCTTTATTTAAGCAACCTGTACTTCCCTATAAAAGTCGACGTGATTTTTTTTTTCTATCTTCTCTATGAGTGGATAATTTGCAGTCCGTTGCCAAAATTACTCCAATGGATGGCAAGACTTTCAATATCACAGAGACAGTTCATTATGAAATATTTACAAGTGGTAGTTTCTTTATTTGAGATAGCTTATATATTACCCTTTCCAGGCGGAGTGCCTTGTTTAAATAAGAAGTTGAGACCCGTTCTAGGTGAAATGCCAGAACTTTGGGGAAACTTGTTATCTTTTTGCTACCTTCAGTGAACGTTGGTAGTTCATCGTTAGTGAGCAGCGATGCTATGATATCTTCTCTTTCTACCTTCAGTGAAAGTTGGTAGGTCACCTTCAGTGAAAGTTGGTGACTATTATCTTTTTTCTACCCTCAGTGAATGTTGGTAGTTCATCGTGAGTGAACGGCGGTGCTATGATATATTTTCTCTCTACCTTTAGTGAAAGTTGGTAGGTCACCTTCAGTGAAAGTTGGTGATTGTCATCTTTTTGCTACCTTCAGTGAACGTTGGTAGTTCCTCGTCAGTGAATGGCGGTGCTATGATATATTTTCTCTCTACCTTCAGTGAATGTTGGTAGGTCACCTTTAGTGGAATTTGGTGATTGTTATCTTTTTCTACCTTCAGTGAATGTTGGTAGTTCATCATCAGTGAACGGCGGTGCTATGATATATTTTCTCTCTCTACCTTCAGTGAAAGTTGGTAGGTCACCTTCAGTGAAAGTTGGTGATTGTTATCTTTTTTCTACCCTCATTGAACGTTGGTAGTTCATCGGCAGTGAACGGCGGTGCTATGATATATTTTCTCTCTACCTTCAATGAAAGTTGGTAGGTCACCTTCAGTGAAAGTTGGTGATTGTTATCTTTTTTCTACCTTCAGTGAATGTTGGTAGTTCATCGACAATGAACGACGGTGATATGATATATTTTATCTCTACCTTCAGTGAAAGTTGGTAGGTTACCTTCAATGAAAGTTGGTGATTGTTATCTTTTTGCTACCCTCAGTGAACGGTGGTAGTTCATCATCAGTGAACGGCGGTGCTATGGTATATTTTCTCTCTACCTTCAGTGAAAGTTGGTGATTGTCATCTTTTTTGCTACCCTCAGTGAATGTTGGTAGTTCATCGTCAGTGAACGGCGATGTTATGATATTCTCTCTCTACCTCCAGTGAAAGTTGGTAGGTCACCTTTAGTGAAAGTTGTTGATTGTTATCTTTTGCTACCCTCAGTGAACGTTCGTAGTCCATCGTCAGTGAACAAAGATGTTATGATATTTCTTTTCCTTCTACCTTCAGTGAACGTTGGTAGCTCACTGTCAGTGAACGTCAGTGTTGTTATTTCTTTCCTCTTTCTACCTTCATTGAATGTTGGTAGTTTCGCCTTCAGTAGGAGTTGGTGTATCCTTTGACCATTTTACCATCCTCTCTAAGTCGGGTGTTTTAATCCACCAGTGATTTATTTTCTTGGTCGGGTTGCTCTCTTTTTTCTTTATTTTGTTATATCCCCAGTGGTGTTTTGCGTCCCTTTGGAGTTGTCCATGTGCACTTATATTCATAAGCATTGCGTGGCATCTTAGGGCCAAAAATAAGGTTTATTTTATATTTAAGTATCTTCGATCGCGTCGACACGAAGATTTTTAACCTTCATATCTCCGGATAGAAGAAACTTAAATAAGGGAAGCTATTGTACCCCAAATATTTCCCCTAAGTTCCCTTCATCATACCATATTGATTCAATCACAACATCACATTAGTGATTTTGGTTTTCCTCCCTATCTTTAGCTTTTCTCTTTAAGGAATAACCAAGTACCTTGAGTTGTTTTCTTTTGTCATCATGAATATTTTGTCTTGATTTTTCCTTTTAATTAATAAAATGCAATGTTGGTTTGTCTTGCTTGTTACTAATGTGGGTAAAGGCAATGAGATTTATCAAGTTGCTCCATGGGTTCATGAGTTTATTTCCATGCCCTAGGCAATAAAGCTTGAGAAGTTCAAACCTCACCATTGAATTTGTTTTGGAAGAAATGGAATGGCAAGGTTATTTTGGTTCACCACATTTCAAGGTTATCAAATTTGATTCAAAAGTACAAGAGGTTTATTAAAGAAGTTGTCATGCTTGGACAAGGCTTTGTTCCCATTGGTTACAAGTGCATATTCCTCTCAATTCTCAAGATATGGAATTGGTTTTGGTGGCTATGAGTTCTCATTATTATCCTCAACAACTTCTATTTACAAAGCAAAAATGTTGGTACAAGAAGGTTGTCCAAAATTGTCAAAGTTCCTCAAAGCATTTTCTTGATCTAGGAGCTAGGGTTTTAAAATTCAAAGAAGCATATCTTGCTCATATTTTGGTATTTTTGAGTGATTCCAAAAACATCCTTCTCTTAAAAGGGTTATCAACAAATCACTTCAAAAGTTTCAAGGATTTTTCATGTGGAAGAAACTTGATGATGAAGAAAGATTACAAGTCCTCCAGATGAACCCCCAATTCTCATGTGTGACTTCAAATGATCATAACTTGGTGAATTTTTATCACCTTGAGCCAATTATTTTTCCACAATGATCTTGAGGATTTTAACTTTATGCCTTTTTTATGTGCAAAGTGATAAAGTGGATGAAAGATGCCCTAAGGATACAAAGGATTATAGGTCATTTCATGATTTTTTGCCAACTTCAACAATTCATAACTCTCTAAATGTTTGGAGATTTTTATTGGTTCAAGTTTCAAAATGTCATTCAGGAGGTCTATTTCATGCCATCTTTTTTGGTCAAGAGCAAATTTCAAGTGAAAGGCCATGTTTTGATGCAAAACATTATAGGTCACTTTTGAAGAAAAACTTGAAATATTTCTAAGTATGGAAAGTCAACTTCTTTTTCCCAACTTTGACTCAATGCAACTTTCAGCTCAAACATCCATTTGATTCCATTCTTTTTCCAATAAAAATATTGTAACCTCATCTTTCTAAAGTATCAAGAATCATGTCCTAAGACCCCTTGAGTTGAGAATGCCATTGATTTGAACTTGGTAACTTAGAACTGAAGTTTCTTCAAAAGTCAGAATTTGGAGTCATGGGTTTAGCTTCTAAACACTCTGTTTCTGCGTGTTTTTGCCTCTAAACATGTTTAGTGAAATTCCAGAAGTGATTAGCACAACAAAACGTGCGTTTTGGATGAGTTTTGATCAAATTAGAAGTCACACTTTTCTTGTTTGCAACTTCACACGATTTCCCTCCAAACTTCATCCTTTCACACGCTTGGACATTCCATTTGATTCCCTATAAATAGAGGGCCATCCCCTATTCATTTCCTCAAGCTTGGATAGCCAGAATCACCCTGCCAAACTTGTTCCATAACTCAAAATTCTGCAATTTCGAAATATGTTTTCAAGCCTTTTTCAATCCAATTTTACTATCAATTTACCTTCCTTGATCTTTCCTGAAGCTAACCATATAATTACATTCAAGAATCGTGCCCTATATTGCTCCATAGAAGTCCAGTTTCAGAGGTCTGCAACTCAACTTCAATAGGTAGATTTCTTCATCAATTCTTCAAAACTTTGATATCATTGTGATGCTCTCATTTCCCTGGTTCTAGTCGCAACACTTACTTTTATCTGGAAACTTGTTTTACCCATGAAATTCTAAATCCCTTTTCAAAGCTTTCTTTCCAAATTTCTTGAGCTACAGTTTATAAAAATTTATTGCGAAGGTGTGGTTGTCTTTGTCTTGAAGAGATGAAGCGAATGACGTATGTCTCGTGCTCTAATTTTACAGATTAAGCAACCTGATTTTGGGACTGGTTGGAGGTTGAAGATGACCAACGCGTCATCCTTCAACCAATGAGACAACTCCTTTTGGATTCTTTGAATTTATGATTTACATTTGATTCAGTACTTTATTCACTAATGACCATGATATGCACAGCGCGCCAGATCCCTTGGATTTGATTACTAACACGTTTTGACTCTCATCCAATGGTCCACATATTTTTTACTTTATTTTTCTTTTCTGATTTTTATTTTTTCACTATTTTATTTTGTGTTTTGATATTTTTTATAAATTACCCCTTCATTTGAATTGTTTTAAATGTTTAAAAATACTTTTATGCATTTTTAAATTTTGGAAAAATTATGGAATGATCCAATGATATTGTGACAAAAATTGGTGAACTCATTTATTTTTTATTTCTGACTTTCTTATTTTTTTTATCATTTTTGGTTTATTTTACTCATTTATTTTAATTTTAAAAATAGTTTCTGACTTTAAAAATTACCAAAATTTTTATAAAATCATTTTAGTTCATTTCTGAATTTTCTATCGTCTTACTTTTTATTTCTTGATTAATTTGAATATAATTGAATTTTTCTCTTTTATTTCTATTTAAAAACATTTTAAAAACCTTTTTTAATATATATATATATATATATATATATATATATATATATATATATATATATATATATATATATATATATATATATATATATATATATATATATATATATATATATATATATATATATATATATATATATATATATATATATATATATATATATATATATATATATATATATATATATATATATATATATATATATATTATATATATATTAGGGGTGTGCATGGTTACCAAATTTTAAGAACCAATCCATTTTAATGGTTCTAGTTTTAAAACCAAACCATTTTTTATAATAACCAATTAAAAATTGCAAAATAATTTCAATTCGGTTCAAAACCGGTTTAAACCGGTTTTCAATCAAAACTGATTTATAAGGAAATTGTATCTTTCTTAATTTGAAGAGACGGAAAAAAATTCAGGTTAATGAAAGGAACAAGATGCAAAGGCATTTGTTATTTTTATACAATTATATTCAAACACCAGCACAAATCGTTTATCACAATTTTTTTGAAAAGCAAAAAAGTAAAATTCAATTTAAGAGTAAAAACATTACATTTTAATCCATGATAAAGTTGCACCAGAACACTAAAACTAGAACCCAAAAAAACTAAAACAAAACATCCTAAAACCAAGACAAAATATGCTTCAAAACAATTGCTACACCATAACAGTTAAACAAAAAAACACAGATTAACAATCGTTCATCACAATTAACTTAATAAGTTCTTCTTCCCTTAACTAATCACCACTCTAATTAACTAATTAATAATAAAAAAATAAAATATATAAACTAGTTTTCCATTTTCAATTTGAATATTATATAAACTGGTTTACACGAATTTGAATTTCTTGCGCCTTAATAATACCTTATTCATTAATAATAATATTATATACATTTAATTTTATATATGACAACTGGTTATGAAAAATGGAAACCAGCGGTTCACATCCAACACAAATTGGATTATAAAAATTGGTGCACTAAATTTTTAAAATTGGTTCGTGTAAACCAGTTTTTTTGCACACCCCTAATATATATATATATATATATATATATATATATATATATATATATATATATATATATATATATGTATATATATATATATATATATATATATATATATATATATATATATATATATATATATATATATATATATATATATATATATATATTAAATACAATATTATTTTGTGATTATCTTCTGGCTGATCTTGGATTGAATTTTTGGTCATGAACTTTGTTAACATCATTGGATCCATGGTGTTGAGTCTCACTCCATAAAAATGGATGAATGATTTTAATAATAGTTTGATTTAAATTTAATTCAAATGTGGTTTGTATGTTCTCTCCCACCCCTCTTCATCTTGTCCCTTTCTCATTGCACTAAGTGTTATTGGAGCATGATCTCTATATCATGTCTCAAAATAAATGGTGCATAGATTGATATTGACCGGCCTCAAAATAGGTGCGACTTCTACATAAGTTCACTTACGATTTCTTAACACAGCGCTAAATTTTGTCCAGATTCGAATAAATGATCATCCGCGGCCCAAACCTATGTTTGCAAACCCAAGTATGTTAATTTGATCTCTTTTATCCAATAACCTTGAGATTCATTGTGTGGAGGCTTTGGTTCTACCAATCCTCTAATGGATCTACAACACTTTTGGTCAACTCGGATCACTTAAACATCATTGATCATTAAATTGTACTTTTTAGGATTCCAAATGGATGATATACTTGACAAAAAGCAAATGAAACTTGTTGTTTGAAGGCTTTAGTTCTACCAATCCTCTAATAAGTTCCAAATGCAAGTTTCAAGATGGTCATCGAACTAACCACTAATTATTAAATTGTTTTTACTTTATGCCCTTTTATTTTTTATGCTTTATGTACCATTTACTTTAAGCATTACTTTTCATGTCATTTTTATTTTGCTCACTTGAGCCTTTTCTTTTCTCTTCTAAGACACCTAATAATCAACATAAACCATAAAAAACTTTAATGATACTTGGACTATTTGGTTACTATCCTTGGTATTATGGAGTATTGGACTTCATGGACTTAGGATTAGAAACCTTGGCCTATGTTGGAGACCTTATGACCTTATTTGATATTTTGTCTAGAGTAATTTAGATTTACCTCAAGACATTGGTTTGTTTATTTGTTTTGTGTGCAGGTTATTGTGATCACATACTTTGTGTGTAATATGGAATTCTTCCGTATACAGCCGTTACTCTGCCCAATTTTTATGAAGACTTAATACACTTGAAGTTTGGTTCTCACAAGAGGTCTAGTATCTATGATTTCTTGGTTTCAATCCAAATAATGAGAATTCTATCTTGGCTCATAATGTCAAGTATTGGCTTCTTGTTGGTTAAATGGTTCTTATACTAGCTTTTACCTTATGCTTTAGGATAGTCCCTTCTTCTCCTCCCATCTTCTTAAATTTCAAAAAATCTTCTCCCTCCTTTTGAAAACTCTTCTTATTTTTAAAATTGAACTACTTTCATAATAAACTTGGACTTAGTTCCATGCATTTTCAAAACATCTTTCACAAATAAACTTCAATCAACATTAGTAAAACCTTGACATTTTTTTGGGTGAAAAGACTAAAAATCAATCAATCTCATTCAAACCATTTTGTCATCTTGGATTTCATCTTAAACTTTTCTCAAAATATTCGACTCTTGTCAATCCTTATAGTGATGCAAACAAATATACTTCTATGATATGTAGTAAAGTGAGATATTTTCCACTTGGGTGTTGAGTGAGGCATTTTTGATTTTAAAATCCAAGCCATATCCTCCACTTTGAGATGATGAAAATTCTCCTTTCTCATGATTGTGGGTAGTAAGTATGTTTTTCCACACAGACAATGACGATGATGTCTTATCTCTTGAAATTAACCAACACACTTGTATTTTATAAATTTTCAAAGGTTAACTACTTGTACCTTGATCCCCTATTGCACGAAATGTGGTACGTAGACACTAAAGGTTCACAACCGCGACGGTTTCAAAAATCATAAAAAATATATTTCTTTTCTCACCTCCACCATCTATTTTACATACAACATTTTATAGCCAAAATATACAGATTTTACAAAGAGGTTCCTGCGGAGTACCGTAGATATTTAGGGTTCTAATAACTTCCCTTTGCATAACCAACCCCCTTATCTAGAATCTTTCCCCCTCTTTTTGGGTTATTCGCTCTTTTCCCATTCCTTTGGAAATGATAAAGCATGATGACGATTTTTATTTTTATTTGTGCAAGTCTAGTTAATCCAGTGACTTAGTCTTAAACATTTCTACCGCTACAAGTATATGTTGACTCACACCACTTTGTTGATTTCTATGATGGACCCTATCAAGTACATCTTCGAGAAACCAGCTCTCTCCAAACGAATAGCTAGATGGAAAATGATCCTGACTGAATATAATATCCAATATACTACACAAAAGGCCATTAAAGGAAGTGTTCTGGCAGATCATTTGGCCCATCAAGCAGTTGATGACTACCAATCCATGAACTTTGAATTCTCGGACGAGAATATCATGCTGATAATTGATTGTGAAAAGCCTGAACCATATGACGAACCTGGACAAGGATCCCGGTGGACTATGGCTTTTTTTGGGGATTCCAATGCTTTGGGTAATCGAGTTGGTGATGTGATTATTTATCTCGAAGGTTTCCATACACCTTTCACTGCAGACTATGCTTCGATTGTACAAACAACATGGTTGAGTATGAGGCATGCATCTTGGGTCTTAGGGCTGCCATTGACTTAAGAATCAAATTCTTAAGCGTATATGGAGATTCAACTTTATTAATCAATAAATTTAAAGGAGAGTTGGATACCAAACATCCTAATCTGATCCCCTATAAAGATCTTGTGTTAACCCTGATCCCATACTTTGAGGAGGTTACCTTCGAACACTTTCCAAGGGAAGAAAATCAGTTGGCGTATGCTTTAGCAAAAATGTCATCCATGTTCAAGGTCAAGTGGGACAAAGAAGCTCCTAGAATTATGATTGAAATATTTGACGAACCTGCACACTGCTGTGAGATCGACACTGACGAAGATAAACCATGGTACCATGAAGTGAGGAGATATCTAGAAGCACAAGAGTATTCTGAAGGAGTTTCCGTCAACGACAAGAAATTCCTGTGAAGGTTTTAAGCTAAATTATTCCTAAGCAATGGGATCGTATATAAGCGCAACCACGATTCGACTCTACTCCGTTGCATGGACAAGAAAGAGGCAGAGAAAATCATGGAAGACCTGTATGAAGGTTTCTTTGGAACTCACTCTAATGGATATACTATGACCAAGAAGATTTTGAGGGCTGGTTACTATTAATCGACTAGGGAAACTAATTGTCACCATCACTTGAAGACTTACCACAAGTGTCAAATCTATGGGGACAAGGTCCTGGTAGGCTGAAAACCTGAAAGGGTGGTCCTAGAAAAAGTTAAGGATTAAAGCGTATGACTATGTCACGTGAAATCACTACAACCAACTTTATTACTAAGATCTAAGTTCTTGGGTGTAAGATCAATTCAATCAACTTCTTTCAATGACAAGGGATCATGTTTGAAGACATAAGGGCAATAGCAGAGTTAGAACACAATGAGATCACTTCCACATGGCTATTATTATTGTTTTCACTTTGTATTCTTTTGACGATTTCTTCTTACTAGGATCTCTGTATCCCTGTACAAAAATGCCTATTTATAGGAAAAACATTAATACGAATATACTTTGAAATGCAAACTTTATGTTTTCCTATTTTGAGTGCAAAAACATCCAATGACCAAAATTGAATGAACATATGCATATGAACATGATTAACTGTTAACAAATGAATGTTTAAAAAAACCGTAATAAACATTTTCTAAAAGAATTCAGGATATCCCCCACAGAGTTACTTCAAAAAAATTATCCCCATAGATTTGAATTCATGCAGTATCCATCCGGAGTTTCAATCTCCTGACAATCATTTCCCCAGCTGAGTCGGCCCTAAACTACAAGAGAAACCTTGAGGAGTTTGTCTCCAAAAAGAATTCACCCCCAATAGGGTCTTGAAAATGCTTTCCTCAACAGGGTTTATTTCCCCAACAAACTACTAAATTCCTCAGTACAAGTCTTCCTCTCTGACCATTACAAATCAAACAGATAAAACCCTTTGTCCCCAGCAAAGTCATTACAATCTACAACGAAGTCGTTACTATCCATAGAAAGTTACTACAAAGCTTGGAATTCGACCAGATACCAGTTAACTTTCATTATCCCAAGTCAAGTTATAATTCCCCAGTAGAGTAATGGACAACCAAGGTTCCTTAACTCTATTCTCCAAACAAAAATCAACATTCCTTGCAGGATTTCCTCGAACAACAAAACCGGGATCCACAATGGAAACATTCTAAACAAAGTTGAAGATACACATACTCTTCATATCCAGCGTTAGTCTGGGATTCAGCTTCCTAATACTCCCCATCAATTTGTCAAGGATTTATTTTCCAGACAAAGATGCACTTTAATATTTCACATTCATATATCATAACACATACATGACAAATGCATATAACATAATCTCATTTATTTTGAGACCATCATCATGCCATGCATACATATGCATGCAAGTAACCCTCTTCCTTTTCAGGAAAAATCAAATGAAGACCTCTTCTGGTTTAGATTTATTTCTTCTAGATTAATGACATGCAAATGAAGACCTCTTCTGGGTAGATTTATTTCTTCCAGATTAAAGACAGGTAGATGAAGACCTCTTATGGGTAGATTTATTTCTTCCAGATTAAATACAGGTAGATGAAGACCTCTTCTAGTTTAGATTTATTTCTTCCAAATTAAAGACAGGCGAACAAAGACCTCTTATGGGTAGATTTATTTCTTCCAGATCAAAGACAGGCAGATGAATACCTCTTATGGGTAGATTTATTTCTTCCAGATTAAAGACAGGTAGATGAAGACCTCCTCTGGTTTAGATTTATTTCTTCTAGATTAAAGACAGGCGAACAAAGACCTCTTCTGGGTAGATTTATTTCTTCCAGATTAAAGACAGGTGAACAAAGACCTCTTTTGAGTAGATTTATTTGTTCCAAATTAAAGACAGGCAAACGAAGACCTCTTATGATTAGATTCACTTCTTCCAGTTAAAAATAGGCAATCAACATACCTCTTCTAGTTGTGATTATTTCCCAAGTGAAGTCTCCAAACAACATACCTCTTTTGGTTTAGATTTATTTATTCCTATTGAAAACAGGCAAAAGACATATGATGTTTCAGTATAAATCAACCATAGATTTATTCAGACACTTCTCCCAGTTTCTATCAATGGTCACTCTAGATGGAATCTGTAAGCCTATCTCCGAAAAACTCTTCATCACTTCTCCAAATGGAATCTTAAAGCCCATTCCCGACACAATAACCTAACAGATAGTCGAGTGTAAATTTCTAGGCACTTTAGTGTTCAATCATCTTCAACCTTCAAGTCACGAATGGAGGACTCGCCAATCTAACTCTTCCAGTTTAAGAAGATTTAACAGGGGAAGTTGTTGTACCCCAAAATTTTCCCTCTCTTTTCTAAATACATTTCTCAAAGATCTTCAAAAGCTCAAGCTTGCATAAGTATTGACTAGGTCAAGCCATCTCCTCCACACTGATACCTCAATTTAGGGTTTGAGTTTGCACAAGGACAATTGGGCTTCCAATGCTTCAAATGAATTTCATGGATCATTATGTACCCTCAAGATTGCTCATGACAAGTTTCAAGTCTTGAATCACAAAATTGCTCAGCCAATTGATCAGATGACCTAAATCTACTATATTGGGTAAAAAGTCAATCGTGGTTAACCTACAATCAAACTTCAAGATTTTTGACCAATATCAACATTTTGAATCATATTCATCAATTGATCAATTTTGGATCACAAATCTCCAAGAAAATTGTTCAAATCACCAAAAGGGCAAAATGGTCAAAATTAGGGTTTTGACTACATTTGACTGATCAAGAGTTTTTGACCTAATACATGATCTAATGGCTTGAAGCATAATCTCTAGGATTCAAATACAAAATTTTGACCTAATTTCATGGTTCAAAACATTTCTCAAGATCAATTGATTGATAATAGAAATTCAATCAACTGATGAAAAGTCAACTGATACACCAAAAGTCAAACTTTGACTTTTTGATCAAATTTGAGTTTCAAAGATCACATTTCATAAAGAAATTCAAAAATATGAAACTTTTCAAGAAATCAAGAAATTCAAAATTCATCTTAAAAAGTCAAACTTTTCAAGACTTAGAATTTTTCTAAGTGTTTTTAAGTCTTATTTTTTCATGACTTCATGCCAACTTTTCACCAAGATGCAAGATGATTCAAAGGAAATTTTCAACATGAAAGTTGTAGATATTGATTATATATATAAATTTTCTTTACTGAAAAAATCCTAGAAATTCTTGGATCTTGAGTTATAGATTCACAAAATCATGCACTTTGCATAAAAACACTTAGTGAAAATTTGACCTAGTTAGGCAGATTTTTGGTACCAACTTCATGGAAATTTTTCACATAGTTCCAATTGGACTCTTCAAAAATGAAAAACATGAAGGTTGTAGAGGATGTTCCAAACTTTCCAAAATATTCAAGAACTCAATGCGATCATTCTTGATCTAGGAGAATCGAAGAGATGAAGTTAGGGTTTCAAGCTTCAATTACAAGTTAATTTTGTGATGAACACATAATCAAATCTCAAACCATGCTGTATAATATTTGTTTTGAAGGCCTAAAACTTGTGTTTCATTCCATAGTTAATGGTTTACACAACTGATTGAGATATTATCCAATTGATTCAAGCATTATCCAAACCAAATTTCCATTAATGGAAGAAAGTTCATACTTCCATTTTGGGAAAGTGGCTTTAATCACAAAATCCATTCTACTTGAGCTTTGTAGTTGTTCCTTATGTACACACTAAGTCTATAAGCTCATAAGAAGTATGTTTAAAGTTCTCAACCACCCTAACTTGCATTGAAACCATGTTTGTCCATGTTGCTTCAAAAACAAGTCAAAATCCACAAACATGTGATTTTGTACTTATGACTTCTACAAGTCTCCAAACCTTTTCCTATATGTTAAGATACACTTATGCAACTTGACAGACAAAATTACATGCCCTCAAGCACCCCCACTCTCCCTCAAACCAGAAATTGTAACACAAACACAAGAACTTGTCATTTCTGACTTTGAAACCCAATCTTCAAATCCATTAGTGCGTTTTCATTTATAATCCATCACAAAGCTTCTAATACACATATAAAGGCTATCCCAATACCTGTTTTCAAACTGTAACATCATCTTCTTCATTCTCCATAACCAAAAACAGAGGTATGCAACTTGACTTCTTCAGGCCATTTTAACCACTCTCAGCTCAAGCTATGTATTGCATTAGCTTCCTAGGGACTTAAGGAAGATAACCTGATCATTGCAGCATCTTGAAACAAGCTCAAACTCAAAACACTGATTCCATTTTCAAGGTGAGTTTTGTGACTTTTGAACTCTTCATATAGGCATCATTTGGTTTCCATTTGTGAAGGTAAAATGTAGATGTCATAGCCCTGAAACTAACCATGTCCCTAGAGTTCATTTATGTTTCTTGAGTAGTGAGAATTTTGAGCCTGAACTTTCTGAAAAAATTAGGTTAGAATTGGTACTAGTTAAAGTTCGTGCTAACCTTTGAGCCATTATTTAAGTTATTTACATTTCTGGAATCGTGGTGAAATTTCTAAGAAGTTTGATTCTCATACTTTTGAGAATGGATGAGAAATGAATGAGTTGCAGAGACTCTGGTTAGTGCATGGAAGAAGATGAAGTTGATAACATGAACTTTGTTTATTTTAAGTTTATTACTTGTTGTATTACTAACGGATGAAACAGGACACCCCAGTGGCAACAAGCGCGCGCATAAGGCTTTGGTATGGAAGGTCTTGGGTTCGAGCCCCAGCAAGACCTTTTGGTTTTTTCACATTTTATGTATTCTTTTTTTTTGTTTGGAACAGACGCGCTGAGCCTTTCTCCATTGGGCTTTCCTCATTTGCTCAATAATACCCCCTGCGTACTGGTCACAACGCAGCCCAACATAACCTTTTTTATTTTATTTTATTTTTTCTGATTATACAAAAATATATTTGGGCCTAAAGTCAAACAAAAAATAGTTTTTACACACTTACACCCTAAATCATTTTCACACCCTCTTGACTTTTTATATTTTTATTTTATTTTATTTTATTTTATATATTTATTTATTATTATTATTATTATTATTATTATTTATATTATTATTATTATCATTATTTTATTAATAAAAAGTAATATATAAAAATATTTTATATTTATCATTTGTATATTTAGTATATTTGTATCTTATTTCTTCTAAAAAAACAAAAGACCAAAAATATTTTCCTAACAAATTTAATTTCTTTTCTTAAATTTAATTAAATCATCTTAGACTTAGGTTTCACTTTAATTTTTATTTAAATAATTTAGAATTTAGGAATTTAATTAATTTTTCTATTTACTTTAGTTTATTTAATTAAATTAAAACCCTTTCACAAAAACCCTAAAAAGATTGTTTTCTTATTTAATTTATTTTCTTTTTTTTTCTATTTAATTTAGGTTTGGTTCTTGTTAAAATTAAATTAGATTAGAAAATTATTTTCTTTCTTTAATTGAGTTAAACTCTTTTCATAAAAAAATCACAAAAACTCAAACAAAACAATCCCCTCTTTCTTTGTACATTTATCTTACATTCTTGTACATTTTATTCTTGAAATATTCAATATGGTTGTAATAGTAAATTAGGGTTTATTTACTTGTCATTCCTCATTTGTAAATTTGTACCCCTATCCCCAATAATGTAATAGCATAGAATATTACATTTCCACAATTTATCACTTTCAGTATAAATGCTAGTAATTAGGGTTTATATGACAAGACTAAAATCAATCAAGTAGAAAACCCTAATCCAAAGACAAAATCCATGAAATCAAAACACTTTGCACACTTTCACCTCTAAGGTTAACCTCATTTGTTGCCTTGAGAATAAACAGTCATGTCCCTCGAACATGGGATACTTTGGCAAAAACAATCAAAAACAAGATCATAGTCCCTCGATGACCCTTTAAATGTTGCCTTCATAAATGATCTTAGACCTTTACAAAAATTGCTAAGGTATCCTACAATGTTGCCTTCTATGACTGTATAATGACCCACGCCTGTCCCTTCACATCCAATGATATGGCTTCTTATCAATAAATAGTAAGATAGCAATATCTAAAGGAGGAGGAAATAAATAAAGACTTTTTGAGTAGGTAGAATGTTCATAGTTTCTTGCTCAGAACCATTTTCAAACATCTTTCAAAACACACCAACATCTTCAAATGAAATATTTTCAAAATTCAACACTTTGTATGCATTCTTATAGAGACGAGAATCATTACAAAGTTTGCCTAAACGAAGGTACTTTCCAAAAATACTTTCAAAAAAAAATCACAAACACATTTCAAACAAAGTATTTCAAAGTGAACTAGCAACTAAGAGCCCGTAGATAACTACGGATGAAAAAGGGTGCTAACACCTTCCCTTTTCATAACCTACCCCCCGAACTCAATAAAATTCTCAAAAGGTCTTTCCTGTTCTTTTCACCCTTTCCTTTATTGGATGAAAGAAAAGTCGGTGGCGACTCTTGCTATCCGCAACAATTGCGATCAAACAAAAAAACACGCAAGTCAGTTCTCCCACCGTATTACAGTATTCTTTTCCATGTCTTCAGGTGCCATCTTAATCTGATTATAATCCGAGAAACCATCCATGAAGGAGAATACCTTGGGCTGAGCGGTGTTGTCAACCAGAACATCAATATGCAGCAGTGGGAAGTCATCCTTGGGGCTTGCCCTATTCAGATCCCTTTAGTCTACACACATACGAACCTTACCGTCTTTTTTTGGCACCAGAGCAACATTAGCAACCCATTAAGGATATGATGTTACTGCTAAGAACCTTGCGTCGAACTGTTTCATAACTCCATCCTTGATCTTATCAGACATTTCAGGAGGCATGCGATGAACCTTATATTTTATTGGAGCACAACCCTCTTTGATCAGTAGATGGTGGACCACAATATCGGTATCGAGCACTGGCATGTCTTCGTATTACCAGGAAAAGATTTCAACATATTCATGCAGCATCTGGATTAGCCTACTCTTGACACTACTTCCTAAATTAACACCTATCTTGACCTCTTTCATGTCTGCTTCTGTACCCAGATTTATGACTTCGACCAGCTCTTCATGTGGTTGAATAGCTTTCTCCTCGTGTATTAGGAGTATGGAAAGCTCTCCAGGTATTTTAAAATCTTCCTCACCTTCATCTTCAGCTTGGTAAATCGGATTTTCAAAGTCATATGTGGCAATAGTATAATTGTTATCAACAAGATCCAGAGTGGATGAGGATTTGCAATGTAGTGCGTGGGTGTGTGTGAGAACACATAGATATTTGAAAGAAAATGCAATAAGATAAGGAGAAAGATAGAGATCACAAAATTTATATGCAAAACGTCCAATGGCTGAAATCCGACCCATACGAAAATTGCCCCTTCTGCAGTAAAACCCATACCAAAATTGTTAAATTTATAAGGGATATCTGGAATCCGACCCCAAATTGTACTATCACCTTCTTAAACAGCAGCCTTAGCATCTTTTAAGGAGGCCATCTTGTGTGGAGCTTTGGTGATCTTGGGAATGGCTGAAACATCCTCGATGGCAGTAGGGGAAATCACTTAAAACGTCTGGCAAGGAATCTCAATGTATTCTCCATCCATTTTCACATACCGGAACGAGTTTGAGGTGGCTAACCATGTATTCCTCCTCCCCACAAACAGTAAAAACTTTCCCTTTTACTGGATACTTCAGTTTCTGGTACAAAATGGAGATGACAGCGCCCGCCTTATGGATCGAAGGACGTCCCAACAATTAAGAATTGGCCGGCCGAATGTCCATCACATAAAAGGTAGATTAAAGATTTGTGAACCCACTTTGATTGGGAGGCCCACCTCTCCATGTACCATTATCTTAGATCCATCGAAGGCTCGGACTATGATGTTACTAGGCCTCAACACAATCCCTTCACAGTCTAATCTATCCAGAGAACCCTTCATAAGAACGTTTAAGGAAGAGCCAATATCAATCAAGACATGGGCTAATGTAGTTCCCATGCACTCAATGGAGACATACAGGGCCCTGTTGTGGTTTCTCCCTTCAGGAGTCAAATCAGCACTGGAGAAACCCAATCCATTATCAGTTGTCAGATTGGACACATAACTTCTAAATTAGTCTGCCGAAATCTCTTGCGGCACATGGGCGGTCTTCAAGAATTTAACTAAAGCCTTTGCATGGGCTTCAGAACACAGTAGTAGGGACAACGTAGAGATTTTTGACGGGGTTTTCCCTAGCTGTTCGACGATCTTGTAATCACTCCTACGGATGATCTTCAACACTTCTTCCAAGTCTTTTTTGGAGGTATCCTTGACATGAGTTTCTTCTGGCGTCTCTTTCCGTGCAGGCTCTATCACCGACTCTTTATCTCGAGCCTCAACAGTTGTCTTAGCAGTAATGGTTTAAATTGGCAGAGAGATTTCCAGAGAGAAAACCCTTCCAATTCTTGTAATTTTATTGGTCCCTGCAATATTAACAATAGTGGGATCAACTTCTTCTTTTTCTTCATCAGATAACTCCTGTTTGACGCCATGATAATAGACACCAGACCCGTAGTGCCAAGGAATTGCTTTATCTGAGGAATACGAGATCAGCCTGGGCGCTGTAATGACCAGCGGAGCATCTTTCAGATTGGCAGTAATCCTTATAGGACCTTTGGAAGGGATCCTAAACAGAGTACCATAGATAACAGATAGATCTTGACAGGAATTGGTTGTGGATGGAACTTTTTCAATCAAAGTAATATGCTCATTCATTAAATATTGAACACCCATTTTCAGTAACCCGCAACCATTGGGTTCGGCCGCACAATAATAACTACCTTTAATATAACCTGGAAATAAACCAACTTGTAACAAATTCCTCTTGATCGTTCAAAGAGGAGTAACCACGTCATCTACAGAAGTAACATACATAATATATTCAACAACACTTATGCCCTTATTATGTTTGGGCATAGGTGTTGTAATTACATTCAGAGTCTCTGGAGGATCAAACTCGATCTCCTTGTTGTCATTCATATCTTGAATCTTTTCTTCAAGGCCCAACAGTCGTTGGTGTCGTGTCCCAAACTATTGGAGTAGAAGGAACACTTCGCGTTTGGATTGTATTTAGGAGACGTTGTGTTAGGATTTTGGGGAGGATCCCGCGGAGAAATGAGTTCAGTTTTAAGTAAATGTTACAGTGCTTGAGACCAAGGCGTATCGAGCTTAGTGAATTGTCTTCTCGGAACGTCCAGCTTTTGACAGTTACCCTGCCGTTTTTGTTGGGTAGGTTCCGAATTGGAAATCAAAACCGCCTCCACACACTCATGGTGATTTACTTTGCTACGTCCTTTCTGGCCATAGATAGCATCAACTTCCTTCTTACCTCCGTATGGCTTATTCGCAACACTAGAAGATGCATCCACCAAGATCTTTCCACTTTTAATACCGTTCTCAATCCTTTCACCACTCAAAATCATCTTTGTAAAACCAGATGAGGAGCTCCCAATCAGTAAATTGAAGAACGGGCCCATCAGAGTGCCCATAAACATGTCTATCATTTCCCAATCATTCATTGGAGGTTGCACTCTACCAGTTAGATCCTTCCATTTTTGTGCATATTCTTTGAATCCTTATCTTGAGCCCATGGACATGTTTTGTAATTGCACTCGGGTTAGTACCATGCCAGCTTTGTATTGGTACTTCTTGTAGAAAGCAACAACCAA
Source organism: Vicia faba (assembly GCA_948472305.1). Classification (NCBI taxonomy): domain Eukaryota; kingdom Viridiplantae; phylum Streptophyta; class Magnoliopsida; order Fabales; family Fabaceae; genus Vicia; species Vicia faba. The sequence goes on along the minus strand of OX451738.1, from coordinate 803,665,453 downwards.
GTCTTCCCAAGTATAAATTTTAGTTCCCTCCATCTTGTAGAACCATTCCAGTTGTGTGCCAGCTTAACTCTCTTAGAAGAAATGGACCCATAACTTCCAGTCAGCAGTGTGAGGTTGTATCTTCCGAATGTATGAACTCAAGTGGATCTTAGGACAGGAGACCCCGTCGTACTTAGAAAAAAACAAGGACTTTGAACTTGGGTGGGATGACCACCCTGGGAGCCAGACCTAAATCACCAAAATCTAGTACATGTACCTTCTGGACTTCCAGTGCTTTGAGCCTATCCTCCAATTACTTATATCTATCACCCGTAGGGGGATACCATTCATTAACAAAATCTTCGTCCTCAGGAGAATTCTCATGAACCTGCTTGTCTTTGTGATCCTCATCATTGTTGTCATCTTCTTCAGAATAGTCATCTTCTATATGGATTGGTTGAGCGGGACCCTTGAATCTCCTTCCCAAGTTGAGGGAAACAGGCTTCTTGGTCTTCTTTTTCTTAGCAAGGAGTGCCAACAAATCTTGTTTCCCCTTATCCAAATTCATAAGAGTCTCCTGGAACTGAGCATGTTGAGTCTGGAGATCCTTCCTGGTTTGTTTGAGTGCCATTTTTCTGCTGAAATAAACAGCGAGAAAATGAGAAACCTGTACAAGAAACCTGTTATGCGATGATGCATGATATGTAAATGTGATGATTTCAAGGACTTCATAGGATTTAAACTATTTTAAACAAAGCAGAAACAAAGATCTTTTATTAGTAAGTTCAAGTGAAACAAAGGTTTACAAAGAAAGAAACTAGAAATTTCTAAAACTTCTAGGTTTCCCATGGACACTCCCTCTTTGTGTTGACATAGGCATTAAGGTTCTGCTCCTCAAGAAGTTTCTTTGTCAGTTCCAACACTTTCTTCTCACTGGAATAGAATTGGGTCTCAAAGGTGTCTCCTTCTTCTTTGAGTTGAATCCAAGACTTTGCAGCTCTTCAAGGTTTATTGGAATATCAGGATGAAGAATAATGCAAGACTCATCCTACTGAACAATGGGCTCTAAGATCACTGGTAAGATAGCGGGATATGGCATCATAAGTCTTTGAGCATGATATCATACCCATTTGAGGTAAGGTTCCAAAGGGATGGAATTCATGTGCCCTAAAGGTTTACCATCAATCTTCTTAACCATGCCCCAAGTGCGTATGAGCCTCGGACAATAACCTTGCAGATTGTTGTTGTAATCGAACATAAAACCCAGAATTAGCATGTCATGAGAGCCATTTCTTTGTGCTTAACCGAACTGATGTAAAGCTAGATAAAGGTTGTAGTTGATGTCCCCTCTAATGCCAAGGAGTGACACATTAGGAAATTCTCCGCAACGATTAATAATAGAGACACCTTCTTGATAATGAGAACACCAATAGATATCAAAGTGAGAGAGAGACATCAACCTTTGAGACCATCTTAAGCCTAGTTCGTTCTTCATTACTGATCGAGGAAGGTGCAAAATAAACCACCTATAGAGAAAAGGTATATAACACATAACAGTTCCTCGTTTCTTCATAGTACGAGTATGGAAGGAATGCAGAATATCCCCGAGCAATGTAGGCATTGGGTTGTGAGTGAGGAAAATCTTGATGGCATTCACATCTATAAGTTTGTCCACATTAGGGAACAATACCAACCCATATATCAGGAGGGCCAAGATATCCTCAAAATAATGGAAACTCATGGCGTCTAGGAATACCTGAGATTTATCTATCAGAAACTTTGCAAGAAGATCTTTGACCCCACTTATTCTTTCCCACTTATATTCAATGTCAGATGGCTTCAAGTGCAAGGCTGTGGCAACATCTTTAGACCTTGGGCCTGGTTCTAAACCTGTGAAGGGTATCTGCTCCAATATAGGCACTCCATGTAGTTTAGAGAATTCTTCCAACGTGGGCACCAACTAATAACCGGGGAACATGAAGCAGTGGTGTTTAGGATCAAAGAACTGGAATAAGACGCTCATCATACTCTTGTCAAAACCGGTGATAACCAAACCGAGCAAGGGACCATGTCTTCTATTGAATTGGGAACTTTCAATAGAGAAGAGATAAATCCCTAGGTCCTTGAAATGGTTAGTGCAAATGATATGTTATGATGTTTATGATTTTATGTTCACGCTTAAAATAAAATAGAAAACACAAAAATATCGCACAAAGACCTTAGGTTTAAAGGCTTGCATGAGGTCTATAGGTAAGGACCCTTTTGAAGTTTCAGCTGGCTCAACCTATCCTAGCAATAGTAACCGGGTTCTAGGGATCTCATATCATTGATCTTTCTCTCAGGCATTGTTTCAACTCAAGCATCTGAATTATGGCCGAAATATCCCAAAAGTCCAATCTCAATGAGTGTAGTATCGAGTTTAAACCAACTTCTGTCTGCACCAAAGGCGACCATCTGACTACTTTATAATGGCTAAGATGAGTCAATTTAAGGTTCTAAAGGTCAGTTAGTGCTTAATGACACTATGGGCAACTCATATCTTGCTCAATTTTTGTCCTTTGAAGATGATCTTGGACTTTTTGGAAAGCCCAAGATGTCCTCTACACTCTCTTATTTAATAAATTTTGCATTTGGAGACCTTATCTTGATGTAAGTTGTCTTGACAAAAAGTTCCTTTAGTTGACTTTCTGAAAATGACCTATAATGTATGAGATCATATCTTCTAAATGAAACATCTTTTGGACTTGAGAACAAAATAAAAGTTGTAGGGAATTAAATTTTATTAAAAATGAGCTTTGTTTTGGAAGAAGCTGAATAAGTATGTGAAAGTTATGTCTGGTCAAAGTTCAATTGACTTCTCTTAAGGAAACCCTAGTTTGGCAATTTTTGACTTTTGATGATCTGAGGACTTTCCTTGGGGAAACATGATCAACCCTTGATAAAATGATGAATATCACTTCAAAATTTTGATGTTGGCCAAAAATATTGAAGTTTGACTGTATGTTGACCATAGTTGACTTTTGGACCAATATAGTTGATTTTCAAGCATTTGAACCATTGACTGAGCAAATTTAGGATGTAGGGCTTGAAACTTAACATGGACCTTGTTGAGGACCTATAAAGAACCATGGAATCCATTTGAGACCTTTGCAAACCAAATTTCCTTGAGAAATTCCAAACCCTAGTTATGGGACTTTGGTCTAGGAGGAGCATTTTGACTAATCAAAACTATAGTGTTTTGATCATTTGAAGAGCCTTTAAAGATTTTTTTTTGAGAAAAGTGAGAGGGAAATTTTTTGGGTACAACAGAAGGCCAAACTATACATCCCCTTTGTTTTAATATGTTTTGCAGACATAGTTACATGGGGGATGGAAAGTCCCTAAGTTCACAAAATGATCTAGTGATACCAACGAATCTACTGTCGAACGAATAACGAGAATATAAGAATAAAATATTTCTATAGTTCACTAACAAAAAATGTGTTTACATGGTTCACTACACTTCCAACAGAATCCATCCATGATTGGACTCACTTAGAGAGGCTATTCCATGAGCAGTTTTTCATGGGGCAATCAAAGATTAGTCTAAAGTAATTGGCTAGTATTAAAAGAAAGTTTACAGAGCCTATTAAGGATTATTTGAACAACTTCCTCTTATTGAAGGCAACATGTTTTACCCAAGTGCCTGAACAAGAATTGGTCGACATGGCCGTAGGCGGGTTAGACTATTCCATTCGAAAGAAGTTAGATACATAACACTTAAGGGATATGGCTTGATTAGCAGATAGAGTTCGACAAGTCAAACGATTAAAGGCTGAAAAGGCCAGGGAGAATAAGAACAATAGAAAGGAAAGGGTGACATATGTCGAAGCCGAAGACGGCGAGCAAGAGATCTATAGTGACCCCATAGGTTTCGAAGAAAGCGGAGTGGACTTGGCTGAAATGAAGCAAGCCTCACCTTATCCTTGTAAACCCTTAGCCCCTTCGAATGGGAAGAACCCTGTCGTACCTGAGAAAAATGATAAGTTCCCTAAGAAAACATACACCTTCGACGTAACAAAGTGTGAAAAAAGTTTTGACGAATCGGTAAAGGATGACCAGGTGATTGTGCCACCTGGTGCCAAAATTCCTCTGTTAGAAATATGGAAGAAAAGAGGTTTTCACAAGTATCATAATTTTTTGGACACAACGTCACAATGTTTTATTTTTAGGGATTTGATTCAAAATTCTATCAACAACGGGATATTGAATTTCAGTGGGAAAGCTAAGATGAAAGTCGAATATGACCCCATCTAGACGATAGAAACTTATTATGCTGAGCCTTCTGACATCAATATGGTGCAAGTCACTAAGGGTCACAATAGCGAACAACCTGGGGCTGAAATCACTAATGATTTCTCTACAAGTATAAAAAATAAGGAGGCTACTGAGGGCCTCACCAAAACTATCGAAGATACTGAAATAACTTGGGCTACTAAAGGCCTTAGAGTCAAGTTCTAAGAGGTAAGGATCAATGGTGGTCCAAGCCTTGACGTCAACATTGTCAAAATGAATCAACATACTGAAAGGAATGAGGCAGAAAGGCGCATTCAAAAGGAGGATGAACAAATGAAGAAGGTGTATCCAAGAGCTGACGAAAGTATTTTGGACTTTCTTCTCTACAGTAAGAGGAGACACTCTAAAGCTTCAATGTGACCAAGGTGCAGTTGTGTGTAAGATCGAAAGGTTGTAGAAGATTATGAGAGCTTTCAATTTACTATAAGAAAGGGAAATTGGAAAAATAACAAAAACATTTTTGTGTTCGACAAAAGAGGAGTTCCTAGGAGGCCTGATAGCCCCTATCCTAAGGAAAATCGAAGGTTAACCTTCAAACCCCCTGCAGATGCCCCAACATATAGATGGGTGAAACCAACATATATTAGAGGGTAGGGGCGAAAAAAATGGAAAAGTTTTGAGTTTGGAAGAGGATCATCCATCACTTATAAGAAAGAATTTCAGGTATCAAAACAAAAATCCTATCAGTCTATAAACTACAAAGGAAAAAAAATCCAATGACTAGGTCTCAGTGGAGGAGACCTAAAAGGATAAAGAAAGCTCAAAGGGAGATGTTTGAAAAGGAGGTTGGTGAGTCAAGTACTAATCAACTCCCTCCTTAGGAGACAAAGGAGGAAAATAAACTAGTAGGGCGAAAACAATTCTCCCCAAAGAAAGAAAAGATCATCCAGTAAGGGAAAAATGACTTAGTCAAAGATGATGATATGATCATTAAGACAAGACAGCCGATGAAACTGAAATGACTCGACATCGGCCAATATGCTACTATGTCATGAATAATGGGGTTATTAAAGAACAAAATTCATTTTTCGAATGACCATATACTGAAATGAAGAACCACTTGAAACAATTTTCATTAGGGGAAAAATGGAAAATGAAGTGGTGAACAAAATCCTGATGGATGGTGGCGCTGTTCTGAACTTGATTCCTCAATGCATGCTGCGGAAGATCGGTGTGATCGGTGGAAATAGAACTGACTGTTTTTTAATGTTGGTTCGCGTTTGCGTTTAGCAAAATGTCGCGGTAAGCAAGAGTCACCACCGTCTTTTATTTTCTCCAACAAGGAAAGGACAAAAGCATAGCAAAATTCCTTTTCGAGATGTTTCTCGATTCAGGAGGTAGATTATAGAAAGGGAAGGTGTTAGCACCCTTTCTATCCGTGGTTATCCACGGGCTCTTAGGTACTTGCTCACTATGTTTTCAAAAATGTTTTGTTTTTCTTGTGTTTGTGGGTTTTGAAAAAGTTTGTTTGAAAACTTCGATTTAACTCTTGTATCAGTCCTCAAGAGTGTATGAAGTGTTGCTTGAAAACTTTTGTCAGAAAAATGTAGGTGCGAAAAAGTTGTTTTTCTTTTGAAAGAGCAAGTACCTGAGAACCTCTACCTACTCAAAAGAAATTAAGCTGTGTAAATGTCATTTAGACAGTACTATTCCACTATTGAGAAGTAGGTAGCACCGTCGTTGGAGTTTTTCGGGTCAATTCGATTATAGGGACATGTGGTCACCAAAGCAATAGTAGGACGCCTTAGCGGTAACCCTAATGTCTTAGATCGTTTTTTATCGAGGCAACCGTTTTGAGGCAACTTTTTGATCTTTAGACAGGAGGGCGACCTCTAAAACACCCTATACTCAATGACCACGTCGAGGAAACCAAGTGAGACGTACCCTAGGAGTGGCATGTGCGAGTGTGTCAGGTTTCAGTTTATGTTATCTTTGTACATGTTATGGTGAGCTACGATTGATTTTAATTTTAAGAGAAATCTTGTCATGCATAGCCTAGTTAGCATACATCTAGCAGTTAATAGTTGCGGAAAATAAAGCTAAACTATTACAAGGCGTCGGGTATTTACATCGCCAAAAACAAACCCTTGAAAAATAAATTGCGAAAAATAAATAAAAACGATAAAAGGTCCTAAGTCAAAACTATTACATCCTCAGAGCAATTACATAATATGGATCAAAAAATAATATGCGCGTGAGAGAAAATTGAACCGGAGAGTTTTTAGGGTTTTTACCCTTTTTTGAGAAAGAATGAGTTTTTTGTTTTTTTGCATTTAATTAAATTAATCCTAAGCTAATTAATTAGTTAAAAGAAAGAAATGTTTTTTTTTGTGGTTTTTATGTTTTAAAGAAGTAAAAATAAAAGGAATAAAATTGTCAAGAACCCTAATTCTATGTTGATTTTAAATTTACTGTGAAAAAAGTTAAAATTAACCTAATTAACTAAATTAGTTACATTAGTATTTATTTACAAAAAATAATAAATTAAGGGTGAATTTAATAAATGATAATAAACATATTATGTTTTCTTTCTGATTTTATTATGAAAAAAATTAATTCGGTTAATTAAATAATAATAATAATAATAATTAATAATAAAAATAGTTAAATGGAAAAAATATAAAAAAGAGAAAAAAGAATAACCCAGGGGGGTGTTGGCCCAAGTTAGGAGGTATCTTTGGTAATTCTGAAGCCCATTAAGCTGCAAGCCTTTTTGACTTTTGTGATCATCTACACGCCTGTTGACTAAAGCGTATGGTGGTCTCCCACTCATGGCTATTGGATCTGAGTTTGGAGACACATGGCATGCTGAGCTATGAAGCCTATGGTGGACCTCACTTTGAATCTAGCACGTGAATACCTGAAAAATAAAAGCAACAATGTTTTGGGGGGACCTGGGATTCGAACCCAGGTCCCAAGGCTTCCAGATCAACGCACTCACCACTCAGCCAAGCTATTTTATTTGTTATTATGATAAGTGGTGATTATTATATTAGTAAACAAACAAATATGATGTACAACAAAACAACGCGCGCCCTTTTTTAAACCGGCCAACCAGGTACTAACACATCATCATCTTCTTCATTGTTCCTGCAAAAATATAAACATATAGCGGGGGTTTTTAACCCCCACTAACCATTACAACGAAAAATAGCGAATAAAAGCTCAGTATATATAAATATTTCACGATGGCTGGGTTAGGTTCGTCTTATTCTCACGATCTCAACCATATGTCTCACAAGTCCTAATTTTTCCTGGATTGAAAAGCCCTAATTCAAAGCTCAAGAACCCTAGAAAACCGTTCATGGCATCTTTTGATTCAGTGCATTATAATTCATTTAAATGATACCATTAGCTTCATATGGTTCCTAGCAACACAAATCAATCAAGAAAACACGTTAAATATGCATGATTTAAGAGTTACGATTTGGAATAGAAAAGGCAAACCGTGGTTCTGTAAAGGACGATTCTTTGAGCTTTGGTGCATGAATTCAATTGCAAAACGTTCCTGACACTTCCTGCAATGTATTAGAAAGGTCAAAACAACTTGAATTAGCCTAGAATGCAAAAATTAGTTTCGACTTTTCTTTGAATTTTTTCAATATGTTATGGCTGTTTCTGCAACTTTCTTCTCGTCCATTAGGTTAGGGTTTGCTTGCATATATATAAGGCAACTGAATTAGGTCAAGAGCTGGGCAAAAATCCATGTGCAATGGTGATTGAATCTTTGATTGGAAATCAAATCTTTTTGATTTTTCATGATTGGAAAATGTTGCCAAATTTGGAGATTTTTGTATCTTTGACTTGTGCACGAATTTGCCAGCATATCTTGACCATATTTGCTTCACAAATTGATTGAAAAATCAAATCTTGCATTTTCCTACAATTTAAATTAATTAAATGAATTAATATTAATTAAAAATCCAATTAATCAATAAAAATAAGAAAATAAATTCAATTAAGCTTGATGGGTCGTGCATAGGCCATGGATGAAGTTTCAAGAAGATATTTGAGGCCCATTAGCAAAAAGAAGGTGTTTTGAGCAAAGTTGACTTTTGCAAATTCATGAAAATTTCCCAACTTCTCCAATGCACATCTTGCTCAATTTTGATCATATGACCATGTTCTGGGACATTTTGGAAAGCTCTTGAAGTCCTCTAACCAATTCCTTTGGTCCCATGTCATTTGGATTTACCAATCTCAAGTTATGGCCTTTGACTCAAAGTGTACTTTTGTTGACTTTTGAAATTGACCTATAATGTCAAAATTGGTAAATTCTTGTGAGAGCATTTCTTGAACTTGGAGTGTGAAGATGGATTGTAGGAAATTACATCCTCTTCAAAATGAGAATTGGATGGAATTTTTTTGACAAACCATGAAAAAGTTATGCCCTGGTCAAGATACAGTTGACTTTTCTACTGTCCAAAAATAGTAACTTTTTGCATCTTGATGATTTTTGAGTTATTCTTGTGGAATCATGATCAAGACTTGATAAAATGATTATTGTGTACTCAAAATAAGATGTTGACCAAAAATTCTGACTTTTGACTGCAAAATGACCATTTTGCCCTTTTAGTTGACTGTGGATCAAATGGGGCTTTTGACTGTGCAAATTGGCACTGTGAGTCTTGAAACTTGGAATGTAGGTACTTGAGGATGTATATAGGCCTATGAGACTTGATTGAACCATTGAGAACCCAAAATTCCTTGAGAGAACCAAAATCCTAATTTCAACTGTCTTAGGAGGTGGTTTGACTGTACAACCCTTGAGCTAATTTGAGTAATTTGAAGATTATTCTTGTCAAATCTTGAGGGATATGGGAGGGCAAATTTTGGGGTACAACAATTGGGTTGTTCGACATAGATTTGAAACCACATAACATGGCTTTATCCAACTATGAAGGAAAATTGGGTCACACCTTGGGAGTGATCCAAGTAAGTTTCACCATATGATCCATAACAAGACCCACCATGTTTATGGTGATAGCATTGAAGGCTAACTACAATCTCCTGTTGGTCCGTGAATGGATACATGACATAGGAGTAGTACCATCTTCCCTCCATCAAAGGGTGGAAATCTTGAGAGAAGACAGGGTAGTGTAAAATATTGAAGCAGATCAAAGCTATTACTTGGCAGATATCGACATTGTCTATAGAAACAACTTCGACAAAAATCTTGAAAATATAGGCCCATGTGCTCCAGTAGATGTGGCTTATTCTCCAACAAACAATGCACTATACTTCCTGACCCTCCATCCATCCCATGGTTTTCAATGGGATATAGAGATAATGGGTGAAGAAAACAAAGTGGAAGGTGTGCCTGGACTTCGGCCAACTGGATGGAGCAACGAAGATATTGCTAATGTCTGAGTCAAAGTACTTTAAAAAGATTTTGGACTATATGGATGAAAACAAAATGAAAGAGACCTTGGAGGCTGAAGTAAAGTATATGGCTATCGAAGCCATTGACAAAGAAATCACATACAGGGACCTGAGGTTCATTTAAAACTAGAGCCCCTAGACAAAAACAACTCCCTTGAGGGACAAGACTAGAGGCTAGACGCAATCTACGATGAAGAGCCTTTTGGATTCAAGAAGGATCCAACAACACCAAGTGCAAAGATGGTGGTGCAAGATCTGCTCGAAGAAATAGATTTGGGCGATGGGTCCACCAAAAGATCCACGTGTATTAGTGTGAAGCTCAACTCAAAAACGAAGAGCAAAGTGATCCAATAACTAAAGACATATAAGGATTGCTTTTCCCGGGACTATGGAAAAATTCCAGGGTTGAACAAATAATTGGTCGAATTGAAGCTGCCTACAAAGGATGGAAAGAATCCCATCAAGCAGACTCCCAGAAGATTCACACCAGAAGTTCTCAAAAAGATCAAGGAGGAGATCGAAAGACTCCTTAGATGAAAATTTATCAAGACCACAAGGTCTGTCGAATGGATTGCTAATATAGTACTTGTTATTAAAAAGAATGGGTCTTTAAGGGTTTGCATTAACTTTCTTGATTTAATTCCACAACCCCTAAGGATGAATATCCAATGCATGTTGCATAAATGCTGATTGATTCAGCGACAGGTTTTGAGTACCTTAGTATGCTTGATGGATACTCTGGTTATAATCAGATATTCATTGCTGATAAATATGTTCCCAAAAATGACTTTCGATGCCCAGGGACTTGAAGCAATTATGAATGAATGGTTATGCCTTTCGGTTTAAAAAATGCCGGGGCAACCTACCAAAGGGTAATGAATTCTATATTCCATGATTTTATTGAGACATTCATGAAGGTCTATATAGATGACATAGTAGTAAAATCTGTGTCATATGAGAGTCATTTGGATCATCTTTGACAGTTGTAGCGGTAGAAATGTTGAGACTAAGCCATTGGATTGACTTGACTCGCACAGATCAAATAAAAATATTGTCACCGTGCTTTATTGTTTCCAGAGGAATAGGAAAAGAAAGAATAACCCAAAAAAGAGGGGGAGAGAATCTAAGTACGGGGGTTGGTTATGTAAAGAGAAGGTATTAGCACCCTAAACATCTATAGTACTCCACAAGAACCTCTTTGAAAATTTGTGTATTTTGGCTATAAATATTGTAGAAAAAATAGATAGTGGATATGAGAAAAGAAATATTTTTTTACAATTTTTGAACCTGCCACGGTTGCGAACCTTTAGTGCCTACATACCACCTTCCATGTAATAGTGGGTCATGGTACTCGTAGTTCACCTTTAAAAATTTTAAAACACAAGTGCGTTGGTTAATTTTAAGAGAAGAGACATCATCGTCATCTCCGAATGGAAAAACATACTTACTACCCACGATTATGAGAAAGGATAATTTGCATCATTTCAAAGTGGAGGATATGGCTTGGATTTTAAAATCAACAAAGCCTCGCTCAACACCCAAGTGGGAAATATCTCACTTCACTACATATCATAGAAGTATAGTAGTTTGTATCACTACAAGTATTGACAAGAGTAGAATCTTTTGAGAAAAGTTTTAATGTAAAAAGCCAAAATGAAAAAAATGGTTTGACTGAGATTGATTACTTTTAGTCTTCTCACAAAAAATGTCAAAGTGTGATTAAGTTGGTTAAAATTTGATTAAGAAATTTTTTTTGAAAATGCATGGACCTAAGTCCAAGTTTATTGTGAAAGTTGTTCAAGTTTAGAAAGATTTTTGAAATTAAAGAAAATGGGAGGAGATGGAGGGACTGTCCTAAGGCATAAATTAAAAGCTAGGGAAAAGAACTGTTTAACCAACTAGAAGCCAACACTTGACACAATGAGTCAATGTATAATTCCCATCCTTTGGATTGCAACCAAATAAGCAAAGATAATAAACCTATTAAGAATACCAAACTTCAAATGCATTAAGTCTTCACAAAAATTGGGCAGAGTAACGGCTGTATACAGATGAATTCCCAATCACAGACAAAGCATATAATCAAAATAACCTACTCACAAAGAAAATTAACCCAATGTATTGGGGGTAAACCCCAAGAACTCAAGGCAAAATAACAATAGAAGTCAGAAGGGTCTCAAGGGTGGTCAAGGTCTCTAATCCTAAGTCAAAGAAATCCATAACTCTATAATGCCAAGGATAGTAACCAAATAGTCAAAGCAACCTTAAAGCTTTTTATTGTTCAAGTTGGTTATCAGGTATCTTCAAAAAGAAAATAAAATCTCAAGTAAGCAAAATAAAAATGACATAAAGATAAATGCTCTAGTGATAAAATATGAAAATAACATGAAATGTAAATGCTAAAATAAATGGTGCGTAAAAGTAAAGGCGTAAAGTAAAAGCATAAACATAAAAGTCAATTATTAATGGGTTAGAAATTAGAGGTTAGTTGAATGACCATCTTAAATCTTGCATTTTAAAACTCATTAGAAGATTGATAAAATCAAAGCCTCTCAACAACAAGTTTCATTTGCTTTTTGTCAAGATATCAATCATTTCAAATTCTCGAGGCAAAAACAAATGATAAACCATGTTTAAATGATTCACTTAGACCAAAATTTATGATGATTCATTAGAGGATTGATAAGACCAAAGCATCCTAATAATTAACCTCAAGGTTATTGGATCAAAGGTCTCAAATTAAACATACATGGGTTTGCAAACATAGGTTTGAGTCATGAATGATCATTTCTCGAATCAGGATAAAATTTAGCGCTATGTTAAGCAATCATAAGTGAAGTTATGTAGAAGTCGCACCTATTTTGAGGCTGATCAATAGAAATCTATGTACCATATGTTTAGAGAAATGATATGTAGATCATCCTCTAACAACATGTAGCTTAAGTAAGAAATGGATAAGATGAAGAGGGAGGGAATGTATTATATGAAATTAGGGTTTCAAATATCATCAACATCATTAATCTATTTTGGTGGATTTGGTTTCTCAACCTATCAAAACCCAAGATCCAATGAGGTTGAGGAATTTGTCACCAAATGAGATCAAGTCAAGACCAAAAAAAAAAAAAATTATATTTAATAAAACAATGTGAAAATGGTTGATAAAAAGGAAAATAAATGGTAACATACACAAAGTATATTAAAATACCAAATAAAAATCCTAAAAAAATAGTCAGAGGTCAAACATTATTCAATAATAGTTGACAAAAAATTTCAGAATTTTTTAAAGTCAGAAACTATTTTTTAAAAATTGGAGAAAATAAGCAAAATAAACCAAAATTTGTGAAAATAAAAATAGTAAAATGAGAAATAAAAATAATATGAGGTCACTAATATTTGTAAAGAGGTCATTAGATCCTTCCATAATTTTTTCAGAATTTAAAAAGACCAGAAAGTATTTTTAAAACAATTAAAATAAGGCAAACAAAACAAAAATTATGAAAAATATCAAACATCAAGAGGTCTTTAAAAATACCAACTTTGACTCCATGGTGTTCACAACTCAAGAGGTCTTAGGGAATAATTCTTGAAGCATTTGAAAGATAAGTTCGCAATCTTTAAAATGTGCAAAGAGAAAGATCATTTGGATGCTTGATATATAAGTTGTGTTTGGTCAAAATCATAAAAAAAACACAGACTTTTTGTACTTAGAAAAAATTCTAAGTTTTTCTCAAAAAATGTCCTATAATGTTTTGACTCCAAACAAGGTATTCCTTCAAAATTGAACTTTTATAATTGATGCTAGCTTGAAGTGGACTCCTTAAAGAGTATTATGAAACTTGTTTCACTAAAAAATTCCAAATATTGAACAAGTTATGATCCTTTGAATTTAGTGAAAATCCATGAGGTGACCTATAATCTTTTGAGTTTTGAGGAATCTTCTAACCATTTTCAAGCTTTGAAAATAAAAGAAGAGTTGAAGTTCACATTATCAAGATCATTATGGAAAAATAATTGGCTCAATGAGATAAAAATTGGCTAAGTTATGGTCATTTGAAGTCACATAAGAGAATTTGATGGCCTATCTAGAGGACTTGTAATCTTTCTCCATCATTAGGAATCTTCCACACAAAATTTGCTTGAAACTTTTGAAGTGATTGGTTGATAACCCTTTAAAGAGAAGCATATATTTGGAATCACTTAAAAATCTCAAAATATGAATAAGATATAGCCCTTATAAGTTCAAAACCCTTTCTCCTAGAGCACCAAAATGACTTGGAAACCCCCTTCAATTTTGACAATCTTTATGGCACAATCACTTTTCAATGTGAATAGAAGTTGTTGTGGATGATAATAAGAACCAATATCAATAATGACCACTTCCAAATATTAAGAATTGAGATAGTTATGCACTTTTGATCAAGTAATCAAGAACTTGTCTAATTAGGTCAAACCTCTTCAATCAATTCTTGCATCTTTTGACTTCCTTTGACAAATTTAGGCATGATGAATCATAGTAGACCTTGTCATGATATTACTTTAAAGCACTCTCAATGATGAATCTTGAATCTCAATGAGGCTTTGTTGAAGAAGGAATGGAAATAAACTCATGAACCTATGCATCAACCTTATGAAATGTCTTGTTCCCTCACCTATAGTATCATCACTTAGATAAAACATTTATTGTATTTGTTAGTTAAAATTTAATCAACACAAGACATATATGATCACAATAAAAAAATCAAAGTGCTTGGTGATCCCTCATGAGCAAACCTAAAGATAAGGGGAAAAATTAAACCCTAGTGTGATCTTAATATGATTGGGTTGATATCAGATGATAGAGGAATCTTAGGGGCAAAAATTGAGGTACAACAACTTCCCTTATTTAAGTGTCTTCTATCCGGCTATATGAAGGTTAAAATCTTTGTGTCGACACAATTGAAGATACTTAAATATAAAACAAACCATATTTTTGTCCCTAAGATGCCATGTAATGCTTATGATTGTGCATGCAAACAAACAAATCAAAGGTGACACAAGACACCATTTGGGAAGAAGAAAATAAAGAATAAAAAGAAAACCCAACCAAGAAAAAGTAAATCACTGGTGAGCAAAAGACACAACTCTATTGGGGTAAATCCTAGAGAGGAGATAAATCATCATCAACTCAAATATTGAGGAGAGAAGTAAAGGATGATAACGATCGACCGATAACTACAAACTATCCAATCACTAAGAAGATAGAAAAAAAGTAACTTCGACCCACCGGGTAAAGAAATGATAAGATAATACCGGTAATTACCAATATTATGTTATGTAACCAATGATTAGGATCAGTACTTATGACTGGAAACAAATGAATTTTTAGAGAAAAATGAATCTCAACGACGAACTACCTCCCATAATGACGAGACTACCATTCATCGGAGTAAAAAATCTCAACAATGAACTATCTCCCATTATGACGAGACTACCATCCATTAGAGTAAAAAATCTCAACAACGAACTATCTTCCATAATGACGAGACTACCATCCATTGGAGTAACAAATATCAACAACGAACTATCTCCCATAATGACGAGAATATCATCCATTGGAGTAACAAATCTCAACAACGAACTACCTCCCATAATGACGAGACTACCATCCATTGGAGTAACAAATCTCAACAACGAATTATCTCCTATAATGACGAGACTACCATCCATCGGAGTAATAAATCTCAACAACAAACTATCTCCCATAATGACGAGACTAACATCCATTGAAGTAACAAATATAAACAACGAACTATGTCCCATACTGACGAGACTACCATCCATTGGAGTAACAAATCTCAACAATGAACTATCTCCCTTAATGACGAGACTACCATCCATTGGAGTAAACAAATCTCAATAATGAACTATCTCCCATAATAACGAGACTACCATCCATCGGAGTAACAAAAATGAATCTTCTCGGGGAACTAACAAACTTACTAGGATGAACAGGTTGCTCAAATAAAGAGACTGCCACTTGCTGCTGCGAGAAGGAAATGCAATAATGCTGTTGGGAAATGAATCTTGGCTTCTCTAGGGATATGCCTACACAATCCTGCTAAGGAGATAAAGTCTTATCGTGCAAAATAAATTCACATTCTCAAACCATGGATCAAAGCCTGCGGAAAACAGAATAATAATGTGTCCGGGAACCACATATCCAAACCTGAAATAAATCGGAGTGAAACAGTCAACCAAGATAGCACCTAATGAGATTTAAACTCAACAAGGGCCTATGTTCCAACCAGATAATGGGCTGAATAAGAAGGCTAAAGTGTAATTCTTCCACGAGGGATAACTCAGTGTGAAAATTGAAAGAATATACATTTTCTGCTTAAGGTTGACACTCTATTGGAGAGAGGGTAACATAACTCTGCAAAATAGGGTAATAAGCCAACAAAAAATTAATGAATGCAGATGAGCGATGGATTTTAAATTCATATATGCATGATGTATGTATGAATGTATGAATGTTATCATGTATATACTGACAACATAGACACACAACACTGGGAATAACCAGACAAAAGCAACTTGGGTAAAGTCAATACTCGGCTAAATCATATCCAGGAGGAAAATTTCAAAGGAAGTAAGCACAAATTGAGGAAACAAATTCCTACTTCACAACTTAACTCCTCTCGGAAGAAACATAATTAGAAAATAATCAATTAAAAACAGTAAATCGAAATAAATATAGGGATATAACATCCTCCTTCAAGCTTCACCGAGGAATATCACACAAACTTCAATGGGGAAAATAATGTTTCAACGTCTAGATTTCCACTGGAGATTAAAATACGGAGTTCAATAGGGAATATGATAACCACATCATCGAGATATTAACTAGGGATCTCGTTCTAGCTTCATTGGGGAGGACAATACCACATCGTCGAGGGGAGCCCAAAATACATTCTTCAATACGAAGAGTGATGATTACACAAACTGCCCTGGGGAGAAATTATGAAACCACATGGGGATAACAAATTTTAGAGAGAAACATTATATCAACTTTACTTGGGGATTTAAGAAGTAAAACAATATAGAAAGAAATCAAAACTATGGGGATTTTAAATCAAACCCAGAACTTGGCGGGAGAAAACCCAAAAAGTTGACAATTGTTTCAACACTTCTTAGAAAAGATACTACCCTTGTCTTGTTGCCTTAAATTCTTCACAAAGTTCTGTCATCATCTTGTTATTTAGATTCAAGACATTTTCAGTGATAATCCTGCTTGGCACACCATATCGACATATAAGATTGTTCTTGATAAATCATACTACCACTTGCTTAGTAATATTAGCATATGAAGCTGCTTCCACCCATTTGGTGAATTAGTCTATTGCCACTAAGATAAAATGATATCCATTTGACGCCTTGGGTTCAATCATTCCAATCATGTCAATACCCCACATAGAGAAAGGCCACGGAGAATAAATAACATTGAGAAGCATCAGAGGCACGTGAATTTTGTCAGCATAAATCTGGCACTTATGGCACTTCTTTACGAATTTATAACAGTCAGATTCCATTGTCAGCAAATAGTAACCTGCCCTAAGCATCTTATTTTCCATTGAATATCCGTTGGCATGGGTACCAAAGGAACCTTCATGGACTTCATGCATCAACATGTCTGCTTCGTGTCTATGCACGCGTCTGAGCAAGACCATGTCATAATTTATTTTGTATAACACATCTTAATTGAGGAAAAAGCTATTTGCCAACCTTCTCAATGTATTTCTATCTTTGTTTGACGCACCAGCCGGGTATTCCTGAGTCTGGAGAAAATGTTTGATATCGTAATACCAAGGTTTTTCGTCTGATGTAACACCCCAATTTTTAGAAGTTATTTATTTAATGAATTATTAGGAGTATTTATGAATAATTAGTGTTTTATATGATTATGTGTATGATGTGTTGGTATGAGGTTGTGCGTGATGTGAATTATGATGATTAGAAGTATTAGAATGGTTAAAAAATTATTTAGTAATTATTTGGATTATTATTGAGAATGTAATAAGAGGAATAATTATTTAAATGGTTATTTTAATTAGAGTGGTGTGTTGGTAATTAGTAGGAAGAGTGAGGACGTGATGGTAAATAGAGGTTGACTAAGCGAGGGCAATTGAGGAAAATATTAGGGGTCCTTTGTGATAACAGAGAAGAGACAGTTGTTATTCTCACAATCAATCGTGAAAGCTGGAGAAGAGAGTCTAGGGCGCAAAGGCTTTGGAGAGAATCATCATAAGAGGCACTGAGAACATAATTAATCACTCGAAACAATAAGGTAAGGAGTGTTTATCTGATTATTATATTTGATTTAAGTGGTAGATGGAGGTAGGTTTTGCCTTAGGTTTCATAGATGATGATTCGATGGAGAATTGATAGATTAGAGATGAATAATGATGCCCAAATGATGTATAATTGATGTAAAAACATAGGATGATAATAGATTATGATTACCTATGATTAGATGATGTTTTAGGACCTATAAGATAGTGAAATCACAAAAAAATCGCAGAAAAATTCAGCATAAAATAGCATGCGTCGACTCAAAGAGGTCATGCATTGACTCATGAAGGTTCAAGACTCAGTATGTGTCGACTCATTGGGTCGACCTGAGCACACCCGGGGCAGACATAATACCTATGCGTCTACTCAAAGGGGGCATGTATCGACTCAAGCAATCCAATTTTTGATAGATTTTTCTAAAGGTCGTAACTTGAGTTTCCGGACTCCATTTGAGGTGTCATTCAAAGCATTGGATAGATAACGCGATGAACTATATTTATAAGGAGTAAAGCGAAGAATAAGAAGGACAATTGTAGTACCCATGTTAGGATAAAATTAGGTTCCCCTTGTTGAATCGCTATGATATTTTGTGGTAATGAAGTATGATAATGATATGTTGTTAATATGATGATTCTGTTTTATATGATGATATGACGATGATGCTTTGCTTATATGATGGGGTTTATATGATGTGGTTTGTGAATAGATGAATGATGATGCGTATGACAAATTGTGTTCGTTTATATTGTTGTTGCACATCATGCATTCATTGGACAACTTTGGTCCATTTTTATGATTTAGGACGTTGGTCCAGTGATTTGGTCTCAATCCCATTGTGTGGATTTGGGATGTCTATGATTTTCTCCAGTTCTAAGTGGGAATAGATCCTATGATTGGGGTCTTTGGAGGGTGATTGCCCAATGTCCATCAAATGAATTGGTACCACATGCATCAGTCTATGTCCTTGCACTATATTTTATGTGGCATTGCATGGTTCTTAAATTGATGATGTTGTATTATGTTGTTGAATTTGTAGGATTGTTGAGGTACTTAGAGTATGATAATGTTGAGTTTATGTTTTGATACTTTTGGTTTATTCTGCTATGTCTATTACTTATATCTTATATAATGATTGTGATGAACTCACCCTTTCTGCTTGAATGTTGCCTCTATGTGGGTAACGTGCAGGTAATCAGGAGTAGTCCCTAAAGGATTAGAAGAATATCTTGGAGCGTGTGTTTTATTTCCGTTGAGTCTAGAAGGTCTTGGTCTGATATGTAACACCGAGGACGAAAATGCTTTGTTTTGAAAACTATTATGTTCTTGTTTTGTTATGTCATTTAAATTGTTTCCATGGAGTTTAAATTATATTGAATTGTGAACCATGAATCATGGGGCACTATGAAGTGTTATAACGAAATTGTTTGAACTATGATTTTGGTGAAAGTATGTGAAACCTTGATAATGGATATGTACATGAATAATTTTAAAAACCCGTGTTACGGAGTAAGACTAGCACATATGATTATTTCACGAATAAAATGTGACGCCCTTTTGTTGTATTACTATGATATTATTTTAAATAATTATGAATATTTTGTGCGGTTTAGAAGGGTGTTACATTGGTGGTATCAGAGCAGGTCGGTCTGTCCGGTCAGGTTTCTAATGTTGTTTGTTCCTTAGTGTGCGACATGTGTGTGAAACACTATCGGTACTTTCTTGTTTTTCTAACTATTTATCTGCAAGGGTTGGTTTGAAACAAGTGTGGGAGAAGCTTTTGCTTCTCTAAGATGTTTTAGGTGTGTAAGTTGGTGCAATATACTACTGAATTGCTAGAGTGCAAGTGTTATTGGAGCTATGTTGTTTCTCGAAACTGAAGAGAGTACATATTTGTGATTTCTCTCTGCCGGTCAAGTTGGGGTTGTCTTTGAGGGAGAATGATCAGGTATTGTTGATGTCTGCTTCTCGAAGAATATAGAGCAATGTGACGGCTAGTGATATTCCAGTGTTGTGTGATTCCTGAAGTTTTTCCTAAAGATATTTGTGACTTGCCTCCAGAGCGTGTGTATGAGTTTGGTGAAAATAAAGAACTAATGTTTTTATCTGCTGTTGTACCCCAAAATTTGCCCTCCCATTTCCTCAACATTTTCTCATCACAAGACCCTTGGAGCTCAAGATCCAGTTAGGGTTTCCTCTGCTCAAGACTTCTCCTTACACTGTTGATCCAAATTAGGGTTTGTGTTTGCACAAAGATATTTTGACCTAAAATGCCTAAGATGACTTTCATGCTTCATGTTGGACTCCCAAGTTTATCCATACCAAGTTTCAAGTCTTGATTCCAAATTTTGCCCAGTCAATTGGACAGTTGACCTAGAAATCAACTGTATTGGGGAAAAAGTCAACTGTGGCCAATTGACAGTCAAATCTCATGAAAATTGACCCACATCAACACTATGAACTCATATGAACCATTGGGTCAAGTTTGGATCATAATTCCACAAGAAATTTGATCAGATCACCAAAAGGGAAAAATGGTCATTTTTAGGGTTTTGACTGCACAAAGGCAATTTTTGATTGTTTGAGCTAGCCAATGGCAAATCAAGCTCACATATGGACTCAAGGACCCCATGGAATTGTCTTGACATGCTCAACAAGTTCAAAAGATCCCAAATACACAAGATGGACAGTTGAATTTCCCAGTCAATTGATCAATTTTGATTGTATACTGAAAAGTCAAACTTTGACTTTTTGGTCAAAATCAAGTGTCAAGATTCATTTTTCATCAAAACATGCCAAATCATGAAACTTGTTCATCAAGAAGTCAAGAATTGCAAATTAGGGTTTGAAATGAAGGTTTTTCATAACTTAGAATTTTTCTAAGCTATGAAAAACCCTAATTTTTTCCTAACTTTGCCCCACTTTCTCACCAAGATTCATTTGGATTCAAGCAAAAGTCAAAACATGAAAGTTGTAGCCTATTGCAAAATCTACAACTTTGATTCACAAAGTTTTCCCAAAGGAAGCTTGTAGCTCAAGTTACAATTTTTGGAACAAGGGTACCAAACCATTCTTAACTTAGAGAAAATTTGACCTATTTTAGGCAGGGTTTTTACCTAACTTCAAGACCATTTTTCACATACTTCCACTTGTAATTTCAATTTGCATTACAAATATGGATTGTAGTACACATTCCAAGCTTTCCAAAATGTCCAAGAACTCATCAAACAACCTCATGGTTAGAGAGAATCAAATTTGGCAATATGGGAAAAACTCACTTTGTTCATGACCAAATTAAATGTCTTAGGCAATTTTGAACTCAGCTTGCATTTCTTGATTACAGGCCCTAAATCCCTTTTGCACTCATAAATTTAATGCAAACTCATTGTGCCAAGACCATATTTTATATGTTCAAGCATTGCATAGAGGTTTAGTCCCAAAGTAGAAAAAGCATAATGGCCATTTTTGCAAAAGTGGAACTTTAGGTCAATTGGCAATCCAAGCAAGTATAGTGCATATCCTCTTGGCACAAGTTATTAGACTAATTACACTGATCAATGCCAAGGTTTTCAGCACATTAGGGGGGCCTCTACCTGTCTAAAAACTCAAGTGGCCTTTTGTTGCTTAAGTAAGAAGAAAACTAGCATAACATAACACAACTATCATTCCTGTAAACCAAGGCTTAAGCAAACTTGTCAAACATATTCTAAACATCCATTCTGAGCTAGAACATGAGCCAACCATCTCCAACACCCTCTTATTCACAGAATCACCCTCAAACTGCCAAAACAGGGGACCTGCTGCAGTTTGAGTTCCATAACTCATTCCATTCGTGCATCCTTGCTAAAAACACTTCAAACACATCCCACAATATCCCTTGAAGATATTCCAAACCTCAAACACGACCTGTAACACTCCCAATCAACATCACCATTTTCATTTTTCTGTTTTGCAGGTGGAGTTCTATAACTCGATTCAGCTAGTTTCAAAGCAAAGTAAAACTTGGAATAGCATCCCTGGACATCAAGGAAGCTGTCCCAATCATCATCTTGCACTGAAAGTACCTCTATCACCAGATACGATTCCAAATGAACAGGTAAGTTCATGAACTCGTATCTCTCTATGCAGGCATTGTTAGCTTTAGGTTTGTGAAGAAAATATGTCACATTCATAGCCCTGAACATGCCCATGTAATTAGTTTTCATTTATATTATGTCTGCTGTGAGAATTTAATGTCTGAACATGGAACAAAAACTAGGTCAGGAATTGGGGGAGAAGAAATTCTCTCTCATCTTAGAGAGTTAAGTCAAGTTCTTTATATGTCTGGATTCGTCTCTTAATGCTCTACATTTTTCATGTTGTGAGTTTTGCTTGAAAGTCCAAGAATTGAGAGATAGAAAACACGCGTGGATGGTTGTTCAAACATGTTCTGAGGTTGAAGATGAAGTCTTCTTGGGCTGGGCCTGAGTTGACTTTCTTTTTGCACCCTTTTGTTACTTTTAAACCCCCCTGGCCCATTATGCTTATTTTTATGTTTTTTTGACATTTTTTTTTTGTCCTGACTTATTTATTTTTTCTCATATTACTAAAAATAATTTTTTAAACCATTTTTTGTATTTATTAGGTATTTATTTGTTTAAGTGGTTATTTGTACATAAATAAATACATAAACACTTTTATTTAAAAAATACAAAAATAATGCAAACACATTTTATTTTCCATTTTTATTTTATTTTATCTTCTGAAAATATTTTATATAAAATATATTTTTTTCATAAATATCAAATATTATTATTTTGTACATATATAATATATATTTAGTAAATAATACAAATACATATATATTTATTAGCATATTTAGAAAAATACAAAATATATACATTTTATTTTTATTAATATTTAACATTAAAAAAATACCTTTTTGACAAATATACTTCATTTTTATTTTATTTTTGTATATAATAAATAAATATTGTACATATTGAATAATTAATACTTTTACTTAATAAAATTAGGGTTTTGCCCTAAACATAAAAACTCCAAAAAAATAATACTTTTTATTTTGTTTATTTGACATATAAAAATACTTTTTTTCATACATATAAAAAACCTTTTTGCATCTTGTATATTTATTTTATTTCCATTTAATTTGTGCAATTAAATGTCTTGTAAATAATTCAATTTTGATGTAATAGTCTAGGTTTAAATTCCTTGTCAAAATACCCCCATTTGAACATTTGTACCCCCTTCCCATATATTGTGTTGTAATAACTTAGGAACTTTATTTTTCGCACTTTAATGCTTTCTAATTATACCATGCTAGAATTAGGGTTTGTATGCGAATCAAAAATAACAAAAATAGTTTGACCTAAATTCAAGATAAACAAGCATGAAAATGGACAACACTAATCACACTTGCACCCCTAGGGTATTCCACTTGTTGCCTTCAATAAATGGGCCATATTGCATGTTAGGTCTCTTTGGGCAAAACAAACACAATCAAATGATCATAGTCCCTCGATGACGCTTTCGAAAGTTGCCTAAAAAATGATCAAGTCCCTTAAAGAAAACATTGCCCAAAGATACTTGGCACCATTGCAATTATGGTCTAAACGATGACCCGCACCCGTCCCTTTCACATCCTAACACAAGATTGTCCACCAAATGCAATGGTGGAACAAAATTTTTAAAAGGGTTAAAAGCATAGGAGAAATCTTTGAGAAACTTAGGAGTAGACAACCTCTTAGTTACTTGAATCAAACTTGCAAAACAAAACACTTGCCTATTTTTAAACCACACCTCACAACACTTTCAAAACAAACTTTCAAAAACAAATGAAAACCTTTTCAAAAGACGTACATCTTTGTATACATCCCAACATGGATCATTATAAAGGTTGCCACCACATTGGCCTCTTTTTTCAAAACATTTTCAAAACCTACACACACAAAGCACCATTTCAAACAATTGAAAATTAAGGCAAGTTGATCTAAGCAAGTAACTAAGAGCCCATGGATAACCATGGATAGAAAGGGTGCTAATACCTTCCCTTTCTATAATCTACTCCCCGAACCCAAGAAAACATCTCAAAGGTTTTTGCTGTGCTTTTTAACCTTTCCTTAGGATAAAATAAAAAGTCGGTGGCGACTCTTGCTCAACCGAAACATTTGCGAAAACAAACGCAAAACCATAGTCAGTTCTCCCACCGTATCACAGAACTGGCGACTCTGCTGGGGACTAATTTAAAAGTGGAGTAACCTTAGGGCTTAGATCACCCTCTTGCATGACTAATTGTTTGAATTGATTGCTTTATATCTTGGCTCTCTTGTTTGGGTTTACAATCCTACACTCGGATTTTAGGAAACATTCATAGATAGCAATACGTTGTGGAAACTGTGCAGGGTATACCGACACAGTCGAAGCAATAGCTATATTAGTGCGACATATTTGTGAGTACCGGTAACCCTTGAGTTCAATCAAGGAGAGTACGAGGCTGCTGAGTGATATCACTAAGCACTAATGACCTAGAACCTTACTTTACCATCTTGGCGTTTTATTAGGGGTAGTGAGATGACCGGATTTGGTGCAGTCCGAAGTTGGTAGATACTCGATACTACACTCATTGAGGGTTGTTTTCTTGGAATATTTTGTTCGCTAGTTAAGTGGCTAAACCAAAACAATGAACAATGAAAACAATCCAGTGATATTGAGCTCCTTAGAACCCGGTTACTATTTATAGGACAGGTTTTTAAGCCAACTACACTCAAGAGGGTACTTACCTATGAAACCCCATGCAAGCCTGAAACTAGGGTTTGGTGTGATTTGCTTGTACATATGTTTGTGCATACATCATGAACATCATAAAGCATCATATGCATTTACTAACCACTTCAAGGGTTTAGATCTTCATCTTTGTTCTTGTTTTGTAGGTCATGGAAATTCCTCGCAGAAAAACCATCCAAGTCAACCTTGTGAGAATCTCTCCTCAACTCAAGGAGCTCACCTCAAGAATTCCGGAAAGCTCTTCCTTCAGTGAAAGACATGGTAGACTGCTCAGCTTAGTCAACACCAACATTGAAGAAGACATGATGAAAGTGCTATTCCAGTTCTTTGACCCTCTTCACCACTGTTTCACTTTCCCTGACTATCAGTTGGTACCCACTTTGGAGGAATTTTCTCAACTCCTGAGAATTCCTATCCTCAATCAACTACCTTTCAACGGTACAGAAAAGGAACCAAAGCCTGAAGATGTTGCTCGAGCATTACATCTACAGCCTTCTGACATCAAGGGGAATTGGGAAACTAGAAGTGGCGTCAAAGGTTTCTTAGCAAAATTCTTGTTTGAGAAGGCACAAGAGTGTTGGAATTCATTGGACCTACAAGCCTTTGAAGAGATTGTGGCACTCCTTATCTATGGGTTGGTCCTATTCCCAAATTCTGACCAATTGGTAGATGTCAACACTGTCAAAATCTTCTTATCCAGAAATCCAATACCAACATTGCTTGGGGACATCCTTCACTCATTTTACACACGAACAATGAGAAAGAGGGGTGTTCTCATGTGCTGTACTCCTCTCCTTGCAAGGTGGTTTATTTCGCACCTTCCACAATCTGTCTTGAAGAATGACCAAGGCTCAAGGTGGTCCCAACAGTTGATGACTCTTACTCACTCTGATGTACATTGGAGTTCTCGGTCCAGAGAAAATGTCATCATTGTCGATCGTTGCGGAGAGTTTCCTAATGTTCCTTTACTTGGAATCAGAGGAGGTATCACCTACAACCCTTGCCTAGCTTTGAGGCAATTTGGATATGCACGAAGAGATGGCCCTCACGACATGTTGATTCCTGACCTAGTTTTTAACTTCGACAACGATGCGCAAGGACTTCGCCAAAGATTCATCAGAGCTTGGGGGAGGCCCAACAAGGTTGATAGCAAGACTCTGGGACACAAGAACTCCATCCCTCTTGAGCCTTATCTCAAGTGGGTACGAGCCCGAGCCCAGAGTCTAATGATGCCTTATCCTCATGTTCTCCCTGTGATTAAAGAGCCCGTCAAGGAAGGAGAGGTTCCCTACACCATCCTACATCCTGACATGCCTACATCGTGGGAGGAGATGCAGAAGAGTTGGATCCAACTCAAGGAGGAACAGAACACTTTTGAAGCCAGCTTCTACGCCAGCAAGAAGAAGGTTTTAGAGCTCACCCGCCGACTCCATGAGCAAGAGGCCCTCAACACCTACATTGCGCCAAAGAGGATGCGCAACGTCTTTTTACCTTGAGAAGTTGTTTTTTGTAATATTTGGCCCATGGGGCATTTATGTACTAACAAATTGCTTCTTATTAATATGACGTGCGTTCTTTTTGTCTGCAACAATTGTGAATGTCTAAAACCCTTGAATGCATTGCATAGATAGCATCTCATGCATCATGTGCATAACAGGTACCCATTTTTCCACTGGTTGCTTAATCTTCTTCGCTGTTTATTTGGAACAGTCATCATGAATCCAGATTCATCCAGTGAGCAAGCAATCAAGGCCCTTCAGGCCCAAAGTGCCCAGTTTCAAGAAATGGTCCTGAGCCTGGCCCAAGGTCAGCAAGAGTTGAAGGCTCTGCTCCTAAAGAAGAAGAAGAAAAAGAGGACTGCGTTATTCAACACTGGACGCAGGTTTGGGAACACACTCCATAATGAGGCTGATCCAACTACTTCCTCTACAGAGAAAGACAGTCCCCAAGAGGGAGGAGCTCCTAGTCCCGCAGTCTCTACAACGAGACGGATTACAATGACGAACAATACCCACCCGCTGCTGACAGATACAAGCAATTAGAGGACCGCTTAAGCGCCATGGAGATTCAGAATGTGCCGGGGCTGGATTTCGGAGACTTGGGCTTATCTTCTGGGGTAGTAATCCCACACAAGTTTAAGGCGCCTGCCTTTGCCAAATATGACGGGGCCTCCTGTCCAAAGCTGCATCTAAGGTCGTACGTAAGGAAGATCCAACCTTACACGGCAGATAAGAACCTTTGGATTCACTTCTTCCAAGATAGCCTTTCGGGGTCACAGCTTGAGTGGTTCTACCAACTAGATGGAACTAGTATCCGACATTGGGAAGATTTGGCGACCGCATTTTACAGACAATATCAATACAATTCTGACCTCGCTCCTACGCGTACCCAACTTCAGGGTATGTCTCTAGGAACGGGCGAAGGGTTCAAAGAATATGCACAAAAATGGAGAGATTTGGCTGGCAGGGTGCAACCTCCATTGACTGATCGTGAGCTGGTTGATATGTTTCTAGGGA
Source organism: Vicia faba (assembly GCA_948472305.1). Lineage (NCBI taxonomy): Eukaryota > Viridiplantae > Streptophyta > Magnoliopsida > Fabales > Fabaceae > Vicia > Vicia faba. Next base: position 803,638,133 of record OX451738.1, on the reverse strand, counting down.
CCTTGTCTGGTCCATTCTTCAATCATCTAGTTGGCAATTCCTCCGTTGGGTTTATGAATTTGATCCTAACGGGTGAAAGGATAGAAGCTGGCATCAGGTCAGGAAAGATACAAAAAGCTGCCTCCGTAAGTACTGAGAAGAGGCCTTTCAAGAAAGAAGCAAGTGCCGTCTATGGTCCTAGAAGACAAGTCAAGCCAGAAAGTCGTCAAGCCATCAATGCCTTGGTCATTTCAAAACCTGCTGCTGCTCCTCAGCAGTACAATCAACAAAGAGGTGAAAGGCCCAAGAGGCAGTATACTCGGCTGAGTATGACCTTGTCACAAATCTTACCACAACTGTTATCAACCAACTTGGTGACCATCAAAGAGGCTCCAAAGGTCGTGAATACTGCATCTCCTAAGTATAACCCAAATGCCCGTTGTGCTTATCATTCTGATAGCCCCAGGCATACTACTGATGATTGTTGGGCCCTGAGAAATAAGGTGCAAGACCTTATCGATGCGAAGGAAATTCAGTTTGAGGCGCCTGAGAGGCCAAATGTTGTAACTGCTCCGATGCCCCAGCATAGAGTAAATGCCATTGAGGAAGATTTGTATGCTGTTTCGGTGAATGATGTTGCTACCCCTCTTTTGACTGTTAAGAGGAACTTACTACTAGCCGGTTTATTTCCGGGTTGTAGCAAGGGTTGTCTCCTGTGTGCTGTTATCCCTACCGGTTGTCCGCTGCTGAAATCAGGCATCCAAAGCCTGATGGATAGCAAAGAAATTCTGTTCAAGAAAACTGCTGTTCCGTTTATTTCCGCTGAAGAAGTATCTGTCGTCACAATTTTCAATCCTACCAAGGCTCCCCCGAGGAAGCCAGTCCAAATTATGTCTGTTGCACCCATTACCATTACTGTTCCAGGACCTCTCCACTATGAATCTAACAAGGCTGTCCCATGGCACTATGGGGCAGACGTGTATGTGCTTGGAGTGAAGCAGGAGTTCAACACCAGTACCAGTATCAGTAACATCACTGGTCCCGCCAAGATTACTCGCAGTGGCAGGCTCTTCTCGCCTGACATTGCACCACCAGTTATCCGAAAGCCTCTTATCATCACACCCGCAACTGTGCATGTTCCAAATCAAGTTCCTGTGTCTACTACTGCCGCCGAGTCCTCTGATACTCGAGGCAAAGAAGTTGCTACCGATTTGCCTGCCAGGACGGAGGCACCAAAAAAGACTGCTGTTGAAGCCTCCCAACAAGAAATGGAGGAAATCCTTAAAATCATTAAAAAGAGTGACTTCAATGTTGTTGAACAGTTGGGGCATACCCCCTCCAAAATCTCTATGCTATCATTGCTGCTGTGCTCTGAGGCCCACGCAAAGGCCCTGATTTCATTTCTGAAAACGGCCCATGTGCCGCAAGAGACCTCTACAGATCAATTCACTGACTGTGTGGCTAATTTGACAGCTGACAATGGTTTGGGGTTCTCAGATGCTGACCTTACCGCCAAAGGGAAAAATCACAATGATGCCCTGCACGTCTCTATAGAATGCAGGGGCACTACTCTCGCACACGTGTTGGTGGATACCGGTTCTTCCCTGAATATTTTGCCCAAGAAGGCCTTAGATCGCTTGGATTGTGAGGGCCTGGAATTGAAACCTAGTAACATCATTGTTAGAGCCTTCGACGGTTCTAAGAGGATGGTGCACGGTGAGGTAGACATTCCTATTTGTGTGGGTTCCCAAGTCTTCGACTCAATGTTCTATGTAATGGATATCCGCCCATCTTATTCCTGCTTGTTGGGTCGACCCTGGATTCACAAGGCTGGGGCAGTAACATCCACTCTACACCAAAAGCTCAAATACCCTGTCAAAGGGAAGATTGTTACTGTGCAGGGTGAGGAGGAATACATGGTTAGTCACTTGAATTCATTCCGGTATATCGAGATGGACGGGGAGTTTATTGAAACCCCCTTTCAGCATTTTGAGGAGGTACCTCCAACGTTGGCGTCGGCTGAGACAGTGGTTGAAGAAGACTTTCCGTTGAAGATGGCTTCCCTGAAGGATGCCCGGGCAGTGATTGAGAAAGGCAAATGCACAAACTGGGGTCAGCTTCCTGACTTCGCTCAAAAGACCGACAAGTTTGGGCTGGGCTTCACTGCAGAGGCTCAGAGGGCTGTGCGCAAAGAAAGGATAAAAAAGGCTCCGGTGTTCATCACCAATCCAAGGGTGAATGCTATCGAGGAGGACATAGAGGAAGCCGAGTTTGACAGTTGGATCTATCCAACCAACAGCAACGGACCAAGCAACTGGACGGCAAAGGATTTTACACCTATTACATTTGTCACGCAGTAATTAACTCTTTTAATTTTCAATTTGTAACAAACAATATGTTGAAACTTTTATTGGCTCGGTGTCCTACCCGGGGCATCGTCGCTCCATTTGTGAGGGCTTTTTGTATGACATTTCCATATATCATTAATCAAAACATTGGACGTTTGTTGCATTTCAAATCTTGCGCTCTTTTTCTTTCTGTGTTATATATTGCAAAACAGCTATATTTACACACACTCACTTATACAGGTTTCAATCCACTCTGGATCTCACTGGTAACGGCTCTGCTACCACCAGTTATGACTTCGAGAATCCGATCAACTTGGCCGAAGATGAAGGTGAAGATGATTGCGAAGTGCCTGGTGAACTCGCAAGACTGCTACTCCAGGAAGAGAGGGCCATTCAGCCGCATGAAGAGCCCGTGGAAACAGTGAACCTGGGTACTGAGACAGATAGAAAAGAAGTCAAGATTGGTGCCAATCTAGAGCTCAGCGTGAAGCAACGATTGATCCAGATGCTACATGATTACATGGAGATCTTTGCTTGGTCCTACGAAGACATGCCCGGTTTGGATGCCGACATTGTAGTCCATCATCTGCCTACCAAGGAAGACTGCCCTCCGGTAAAGCAAAAGGTCCGCCGTATGCGTCCAGAGATGTCCAAAAAGATCAAAGCCGAGGTTATGAAGCAATTCGATGTCGGGTTTCTAGCAGTAACCTCTTACCCTCAGTGGGTTGCCAACGTGGTGCCAGTGCCGAAGAAGGACGGTAGGGTCAGAATGTGTGTCGATTACAGGGATCTGAATAGGGCAAGCCCTAAGGATGATTTCCCTCTGCCTCACATCGACGTTCTTGTTGACAATACTGCTCAACACAAGGTGTTCTCCTTCATGGATGGTTTTTCAGGGTATAATCAGATCAAGATGGCTCCGGAAGATATGGAAAAGACTACCTTTGTGACTCAGTGGGGCACCTTCTGCTACAAGGTCATGCCATTCGGGTTGAAAAATGCTGGGGCGACCTACCAACGTGCCATGGTTGCTTTATTTCATGACATGATCCATCATGAGATTGAGGTATACGTTGATGACATGATTGCAAGGTCTCAAACTGAGGAGGAACACCTTGACCATCTGCGGAAGCTGTTTGACCGACTGAAGTTGTACAAGCTGAGGTTGAATCCCAACAAATGCACCTTTGGGGTGAGGTCCGGAAAATTGCTAGGTTTCATTGTAAGCGATAAAGGTATTCAGGTGGACCCTGCCAAGGTAAAAGCCATACAAGAGATGCCGACTCCCAAGACAGAGAAAGAATTCAGAGGCTTTCTGGGACGACTGAATTACATTGCCCGATTCGTCTCACATCTAACTGCTACCTGTGAGCCAATCTTCAAATTACTGAAGAAAGATCAAGTAGTACGTTAGAACGATGAATGTCAGGCCGCTTTTGAAAAGATAAAAGAGTATCTCCAAGAGCCACCCATTCTTATGCCACCAGTGGAAGGGAGACCTCTAATACTATACCTAACAGTACTTGACAACTCAATGGGGTGTGTGCTGGGGCAGCATGACGAGTCTGGCCGAAAAGAGCATGCTATTTATTACCTGAGCAAAAAGTTTACCGACTGTGAGTCTCGGTACTCACTGCTTGAGAAAACTTGCTGCGCTCTGGTATGGGCTGCTCGCCGGCTGAGACAGTATATGCTGACTCACACTACTCTGTTGATTTCAAAGATGGATCCCATCAAGTACATATTCGAAAAGCCTGCTCTGTCTGGAAGAATAGCAAGATGGCAAATGATCTTGACAGAATATGATATTCAGTACACGACTCAAAAAGCAATCAAGGGAAGTGTATTGGCAGATCATTTGGCACACCAACCTGTGGACGATTACCAATCATTGAACTTTGAATTTCCGGACGAAGATATCATGGTAGTAACTGACTGTGAAGTACCTGGACCGGATGAAGGACCTGAGGAAGGATCCCGATGGTCTATGCATTTTGACGGAGCCTCCAACGCTTTGGGTAACGGCATCGGCGCTGTGATCATATCCCCCAAGGGAACTCATACTCCACTCACCGTCCGGCTGTGCTTCAACTGCACCAACAACATGGCAGAATATGAGGCATGTATCATGGGTCTTCAAGCTACAATCGACCTAAGGATCAAGTTTCTGAGTGTCTTCGGAGATTCCGCTCTCGTGATCAATCAGATCAAAGGCGAGTGGGATACGAAACACCCAAATCTTATTCCTTACAAGGAGTATGTGTTGACTTTGCTTCCCCACTTTGAAGAGATAAGTTTTGAACACTTCCCAAGAGAGGAGAATCAGTTAGCGGACACACTAGCTACGATGTCTTCAATGTTCAAAGTCAAATGGGACAATGAGGCTCTCCGGATCATTATCTGGAAGTTGGACGAACTTGCATACTGCTGCGATCTTGAGGCTGAAAAGGTGACTAAAAAACCCTGGTATCTTGAGGTGAAGAGATACTTGGAAGCTCAGGAATACCCTGAAGGGGCATCTGTCAACGACAAGAAGTTCATGAGAAGGTTTGCGGTAAAATTCTTCCTCAGCAACGACATTCTCTACAAACGGAATCATGATTCAACTCTACTGCGTTGTGTGGATAAGGCTGAAGCAGAGAAGATCATGATAGAACTGCATGAAGGTACATTCAGAACACATTCCAGTGGACATACCATGGCAAAGAAAATCCTTCGGGCAGGATATTTCTGGTCAACAATGGAAGCCGACTGTTACCAACATTCTCAAACTTGTCATAAATGTCAGATCTATGCTGATAAGGTGCACATCCCTCCAGTTCCTCTGAACGTCCTGACGGCACCTTGGCCTTTTGCAATGTGGGGCATCGATATGATCGGTGAGATTCGACCAACAGCATCCAACGGGCATCGTTTCATCCTGGTAGCAATTGATTACTTCACGAAGTGGGTAAAGGCAGCTTCCTACGCCACCGTAACCAAGAGCGTTGTGGCACGGTTCATTCGGCATAACCTGATCTGTCGGTACAGCGTCCCGGAAAGAATCATTACGAACAATGGTACCAATCTTAACAACAAGATGATCACTGAGATCTGCGAGCAATTTAAGATACAGCACCACAACTCTTCTCCTTACCGGCCGAAGATGAATGGAGCTGTTGAAGCGGCAAATAAAAACATCAAGAAAATTGTGCAGAAGATGACAGTGACCTATAAAGATTGGCACGAAATGTTACCGTTTGCTCTTCATGGGTACCGTACCTCAGCAAGGACGTCAACCGGGGCAACTCCTTTTTCCTTGGTCTATGGCATGGAGGCAGTCTTGCCAATTGAAGTCCAGATACCCTCTCTCCGGATAATGAAGGATGCAGACTTGAACGAAGATGACTGGATCCAGACTCGACTTGATCAATTAAACCTAATTGACGAAAAGAGACTCACCGCTATCTGTCATGGTCAGACGTACCAAAAACGGATGATCAGGGCATTTAACAAGAAAGTCAGACCACAAGAGTATCAAGTTGGGGACCTTGTAATCAAACGCATCATCCTTCCTCAAAGTGATCCCCGGGGCAAATGGACCCCTACGTACGAAGGGCCATTTGTGGTTAAACATGTGTTCTCGGGAGGAGCTATGATTCTAACCACCATGGATGGTGACGACCTTCCTCACCCCGCCAATGCAGACATAGTAAAAAGATACTACGCATGAATAAAAGACCCGCTAGGTTGACACACCTAGGCAAAAATAAGGGCTTCCCGGCGAACCAAAAGGGTTCGGGCAAAAATAAGGGATGAAATGAAAAAAATCTATACACCCGGCAAGTCGAAAACCTGAAAAGGCGGCTTGGGCAAAAATGGGTATCCCGGTGGACTGAAAACCCGAAAGGGCGGTCCGGGCAAAAGTTAGGGATAAAGCGTAACACTATGTCTCATTGGATCACTTTGCATCCAGAATTCGGCATCAATTATCTGGCTCAGACTTCGGCATCGATCAATCAGCTTCATCTTCAACTAAGCACCAAAGTGATGAGACGCTTGAAGACATAAAGGCGATAGCAGAGTTGGAACCCAGTGGGAATATTGTGCACATAGCTGTTTTGTTTCCTTTTCAAAATTGTATAAACTCTATGTTATTTGGCGGCATTCTCTTACTAGGATGTCAGCCTCTTGTACAAAAAACGCCTATTCACAGGCAAATTTCAAAATCAATACAAATTCACTTTTCCATACAAATTGCCATTTGTTTTTCCTTTTTCTGTTTTGTCTTGCGAAGAACGTCCAATGTTCATTTTTGATATATGCATTTGACATTAAATTGCTAATTCATAAGTACTTGCACATGAAACAAAAGAATAATTACAGGTGACATCAGAAACAGGGGCAATGTAGAATTGTCCAGGCAGTCTAGTTGCTTTGTCCGCCAGGGTACCAAGGTAGGTTCCACTGAAGAATGTGACCAAGTTACCTCAACTCCCCACAGAGTAAGACAAGATAGCAATATTCCCCAGCGGAGTAAAGGCATTCATCAGCAAGCATCCCCGACAGTCTTGATCTAAGATTGTTCCCCGGCTGAATACAGACACTCCAATGGAATCATTTTCCAGTACAGTCTGAAGGTTTCCCCAGGAAAGTGGAATTCTTATCCCCAGCAGGTCTTGAAGCTTATCCCCAGTAGATTCTGGAAGCTTATCCCCTGCAGAGTACGGACGTCTCTCCCGAGTTTTATTCAAAGTTATTCCTCACAAGGGCTTATAACTGGGTTATCCTCAGCTAATTGCCACGGAAGATCGCCATCGTCGAAGTTCTTCCTATCCCCAGCGGAGTTCATCAAAGTTCCCCAACATAACTTATCGACGCAATCCCCAGCGGAGTTTATCATTGTTATCCCCAACGGAGTCCATCATTGAAATCCTCGGTGAAGCTCTCGTCAGACTTCAACAAAGTATCTCTTCCCACAGAGCATTTCCCCTCAGAGTAATCTCTCCAACAAGCTTATTCCCCAATGGAGCCATCTTCTCCTACCGGTGTATTCTTGCAACCATCATCCCTAGCGGAAGCGAAGAACTCTAATCTTCAAAGTCAGCCCAGGATTTAATTCCCCGGCCGGTCGTCAAGGATTCATTTTCCTAAGACGAAAATACATTCATAAGCACTTCATATTTCATACATCTTGCTTACATACATGATAAAGTGCATACAACACTATCTCATGTTGAACATCATGACATCACGCATTTCTTACACCATGACATTGCATACAACTGATGTTTTGCCTTTTCAGGAAAAAGACAACCCAAAAGACAACTACCTACAACTGTCACAGTTTCTAGATTCGATTCCTGTATCTAGCCAGGGCACATCTGTGAGTGATCAGTTTCCAGACTCGATTCCTGTATCTAGCCAGGGCACGTCTGAAGAATTTCCAGATTCGATTCCTGTATCTAGCCAGGGCACATCTGTGAGTGATAAGTTTCCAGATTCGATTCCTGTATCCAGCCAGGGCATATCTATCAACTGTCACAATTCTGGACTCGATTCCTGTATCTAGCCAGGGCACGTCTGAAGAGTTTGAAGATTCGATTCTTGTATCCAGCCAGGGCATATCTGTTGACGACTATTTCCAGATTCGATTCCTGTATCCAGCCAGGGCATATCTGTTGACGACTATTTCCAGATTCGATTCTTGTATCCAGCCAGGGCATATCTGTGAGCAACCGATTGTAGATTCGACGCTTGTATCTAGCCAGGGCATGTCTGCATGAAAAGATTGAAGATCAACACCTGTAACAAGCCAGGAAAACATCTGTCTTTCTCAAAATACACAAGTTCTCGCTAAGGAATCTCTTATGCGATCAACGCTTCCAAATGGCATCTATAAGCCCATTCCCGACAAGGTTCTGTCACGTCTCCAGATGGCATCTATAAGCCCATCTCCCTATCCATCATCTCTCCAAATGGCATCTATAAGCCCATTCCTGACATCACCTTTGCTGATACTCCAACATGCGAGTGCAAATTTCCGGGCACTCTAGTGTCCAATCTCCTTTTACCCTCGAGTCACGAAAGGCAAACTTGCCAATCTAACTCTTCAGGTTCAAGAAGATTGAACAGGGGCAACTGTTGTACCCCAAAATTTTCCCTCCCATTTCCTCAACATTTTCTCATCACAAGACCCTTGGAGCTCAAGATCCAGTTAGGGTTTCCTCTGCTCAAGATTTCTCCTTGCACTGTTGATCCAAATTAGGGTTTGTGTTTGCACAAAGATATTTTGACCTAAAATGCCTAAGATGACTTTCATGCTTCATGTTGGACTCCCAAGTTTATCCATACCAAGTTCCAAGTCTTGATTCCAAATTTTGCCCAGTCAATTGGACAATTGACCTAGAAATCAACTATAATGGGGAAAAAGTCAACTGTGGTCAATTGACAGTCAAATCTCATGAAAATTGACCCACATCAACACTATGAACTCATTTGAACCATTGGGTCAAGTTTGGATCACAATTCCACAAGAAATTTGATCAGATCACCAAAAGGGCAAAATGGTCATTTTTAGGGTTTTGATTGCACAAAGGCAATTTTTGACTGTTTGACCTAGCCAATGGAAAATCAAGCTCACATATGGACTCAAGGACCCCATGGAATTATCTTGACATGCTCAACAAGTTCAAAAGATCCCAAATACACAAGATGGACAGTTGAATTTCCCAGTCAATTGATCAATTTTGATTGTATACTGAAAAGTCAAACTTTGACTTTTTGGTCAAAATCAAGTGTCAAGATTCATTTTTCATCAAAACATGCCAAATCATGAAACTTGTTCATCAAGAAGTCAAGAATTGCAAATTAGGGTTTGAAATGAAGATTTTTCATAACTTATAATTTTTTTAAGTTATGAAAAACCCTAATTTTTCCTAACTTTGCCTCACTTTCTCACCAAGATTCATTTGGATTCAAGCAAAAGTCAAAACATGAAAGTTGTAGCCTATTGCAAAATATACAACTTTGATTCACAAAGTTTTCCAAAAGGAAGCTTTTAGCTCAAGTTACAATTTTTTGAACAAGGGTACCAAACCATTCTTAACTTAGAGAAAATTTGACCTATTTTAGGCAAGGTTTTTACCTAACTTCAAGACCATTTTCACATACTTCCACTTGGAATTTCAATTTGCATTTCAAATATGGATTGTATTACACATTCCAAGCTTTCCAAAATGTCCAAGAACTCATCAAACAACCTCATGGTTAGAGAGAATCGAATTTGGCAATATAGGAAAAACTCACTTTGTTCATGACCAAATTACATGTCCATACACTTAGGCAATTTTGAACTCAGCTTGCATTTCTTGATTATAGGCCCTAAATCCCTTTTGCACTCATAAATTTAATGCAAACTCATTGTGCCAAGACCATATTTTATGTGTTCAAGCATTGCATAGAGGTTTAGTCCCAAAGTAGAAAAAGCATAATGGCCATTTTTGCAAAAGTGGAAGTTTATGTCAATTGGCAATCCAAGCAAGTACAGTGCATATCCTCTTGGCACAAGTTATTAGACTAATTACACTGATCAATGCCAAGGTTTGCAGCACATTAGGGGGGCCTCTACCTGTCTAAAAACTCAAGTGACCTTTTGTTGCTTAAGTAAGAAGAAAGCTAGCATAACATAACACAACTATCATTCCTGTAAACCAAGGCTTAAGCAAACTTGTCAAACATATTCTAAACATCCATTCTGAGCTAGAACACTAGCCAACCATCTCCAACACCCTCTCATTCACAGAATCACCCTCAAACTGCCAAAACAGGGGACCTGCTGCAGTTTGAGTTCCATAACTCATTCCATTCGTGCATCCTTGCTAAAAACACTTCAAACACATCCCACAACATCCCTTAAAGCTATTCCAAACCTCAAACATGACCTGTAACACTCCCAATCAACATCACCATTTTCATTTTTCTGTTTTGCAGGTGGAGTTCTATAACTCGATTTAGCTAGTTTCAAAGCAATGTAAAACTTGGAATAGCATCCCTGGACATCAAGGAAGTTGTCCCAATCATCACCTTGCACTGAAAGTACCTCTATCACTAGATACGATTCCAACTGAACAGGTAAGTTCATGAACTCGTATCTCTCTATCCAGGCATTGTTAGCTTTAGGTTTGTGAAGAAAATATGTCACATTCATAGCCATGAACATGCCCATGTAATTAGTTTTCATTTATATTATGTGTGTTGTGAGAATTTAATGTCTGAACATGGAACAAAAACTAGGTCAGGAATTGGGGGAGAAGAAATTCTCTCTCATCTTAGAGAGTTAAGTCAAGTTCTTTATATGTCTGGATTCGTCTCTTAATGTTCTACATTTTTCATGTTGTGAGTTTTGCTTGAAAGTCCAAGAATTGAGAGATAGAAAACGCGCGTGGATGGTTGTTCAAACATGTTCTGAGGTTGAAGATGAAGTCTTCTTGGGCTGGGCCTGAGTTGACTTTCTTTTTGCACCCTTTTGTTACTTTTAAAACCCCCTGGCCCATTATGCTTATTTTTATGTTTTTTTGACATTTTCTTTTTTTGTCCTGACTTATTTTTTTTTTCTCATATTACTAAAAATAATTTTTTTAACCATTTTTTGTATTTATTAGGCATTTATTTGTTTAAGTGGTTATTTGTACATAAATAAATACATAAACACTTTTATTTAAAAAATACAAAAATAATGCAAACACATTTTATTTTCCATTTTTATTTTATTTTATCTTCTGAAAATATTTTATATAAAATATATTTTTTTCATAAATATCAAATATTATTATTTTGTACATATATAATATATATTTAGTAAATAATACAAATACATATATATTTATTAGCATATTTAGAAAAATACAAAATATATACATTTTATTTTTATTAATATTTAACATTAAAAAAATACCTTTTTGACAAATATACTTCATTTTTATTTTATTTTTGTATATAATAAATAAATATTGTACATATTGAATAATTAATACTTTTACTTAATAAAATTAGGGTTTTGCCCTAAACATAAAAACTCCAAAAAAATAATACTTTTTATTTTGTTTATTTGACATATAAAAATACTTTTTTTTCATACATATAAAAAACCTTTTTGCATCTTGCATATTTATTTTATTTCCATTTAATTTGTGCAATTAAATGTCTTGTAAATAATTCAATTTTGATGTAATAGTCTAGGTTTAAATTCCTTGTCAAAATACCCCCATTTGAACATTTGTACCCCCCTTCCCATATATTGTGTTGTAATAACTTAGGAACTTTATTTTTCACACTTTAATGCTTTCTAATTATACCATGCTAGAATTAGGGTTTGTATGCGAATCAAAAATAACAAAAATAGTTTGACCTAAATTCAAGATAAACAAGCATGAAAACGGACAACACTAATCACACTTGCACCCCTAGGGTATTCCACTTGTTGCCTTCAATAAATGGGCCATATTACATGTTAGGTCTCTTTGGGCAAAACAAACACAATCAAATGATTATAGTCCCTCGATGACACTTTCGAAAGTTGCCTAAAAATGATCAAGTCCCTTAAAGAAAACATTGCCCAAAGATACTTGGCACCATTGCAATTATGGTCTAAACGATGACCCGCGCCCGTCCCTTTCAGATCCTAACACAAGATTGTCCACCAAATGCAATGGTGGAACAAAATTGTTAAAAGGGTTAAAAGCATAGGAGAAATCTTTGAGAAACTTAGGAGTAGACAACCTCTTAGTTACTTGAATCAAACTTGCAAAACAAAACACTTGCCTATTTTTAAACCACACCTCACAACACTTTCAAAACAAACTTTCAAAAACAAATGAAAACCTTTTCAAAAGACGTACATCTTTGTATACATCCCAACATGGATCATTACAAAGGTTGCCACCACATTGGCCTCTTTTTTCAAAACATTTTCAAAACCTACACACACAAAGCACCATTTCAAACAATTGAAAATTAAGGCAAGTTGATCTAAGCAAGTAACTAAGAGCCCATGGATAACCATGGATAGAAAGGGTGCTAATACCTTCCCTTTCTATAATCTACTCCCCGAACCCAAGAAAACATCTCAAAGGTTTTTACTGTGCTTTTTAACCTTTCCTTAGGATAAAATAAAAAGTCGGTGGCGACTCTTGCTCAACCGAAACATTTGCGAAAACAAACGCAAAACCATAGTCAGTTCTCCCACCGTATCACATCTGCTAAGTAAGTAGGATAACCCTTAGGATATAAGACTTAGAGGTTTGTATGTTTCTGACAATAATTGAATGAGGTCGTGTGTGGATTATCGACAATTGAGTAAGTTAATGGGTGACATTAATTATCCACTTCAAGGGATTGACAATTTGATGGACAAACTGTTAGGTGAGCATGTCTACAATATAATCGAATTGAGAAGGGTTACCTTCAGATTCAAATGAAGGGTAAGGATAGTTAGAGGACATATTTTAGAACTTGTGTAGGCATTACGAATATTTGGATTAGTTTGTTGTGGTGTTTGTTGAGGACATTATGATTTAATCTAAGTCAGAATAAGGGAATTCCGAATGTTGCGAATTACAATGTTGAAAGGGAAGAAACTTTATGCTAAGTTGTCAAGGTGTAGATCATGGTATGAGGAGGAGAATTTTCTCGAGCATGTTATTTCGAATGATGGAATATATGGATCCATCCAAAGCATGTATGGTTCTACATTGAGAGACTCTAAAGTTGGTTATAGATACTAGAAGCTTCTTAGGCTTAACTAGTTATTGTCGCAACTTGTTTATGACGAGGTCAAGTATGATATGATGTAAATGAATGAATTGAAGGAATGAGATGTTTGGTATTAGGGAGAATGTAGAGATATTAGAGGAGCGCATGGAGATACAACTTATGTCGAGTAAGAATGATTATAATGACGAAGACTAATTGGAACATGGTGCTTTAGGTAAATTTGAGTATAAGTTTTAAAGAAACACTATTCTAGTTTAGTAATGATGGTTTATGTGCTATCATGGTTGTCAGATACCTATTGAAAAATTGAGGAACCGATCATCCTTGATCTCTTGTAGATAGTAGACAGGATCGTGTTGGATGTGATAAACTTGTCTTACCAGCTTAATGGTGTGTTAAGTGTTTAACGTTTCATCAAGGGAATATTCGTTCATCATATTGGGTGAACCTAATGGATAAGTGACTATGAAAGAGTTGAGACTTATTGAACAATTTGGATACTTGAGGTTGTATGCGAAACTGTCGAAGTGTGAATTTTTGTTGAAGGAAGTGAGTTCTCTTGGCCATGTGATTTACAATGGCGGAATTGTGGTAGATGCTTCTAAGGTTGATGCAGTGTTGCAGTGGGAGACACCGAAATCTACAATTATGATTCAGAGATTTCTTGGGTTAGCAGGTTACTACCTAAGATTCATTGAGGGATTTTCTAAGTTGGAGTTACTAATAACTCTGATGACTCGAAAGGGCCAGGTTTACATGTGGGATGTTGCATGCGAAGAAAGTTTTATAGAAAGGAGAAAGAGATTGGTGATTTCTCCAGTGTTGATTTTTCCGAATCCGAATGAATCCTTTGTAGTTTATTGTGATGCTTATAAGATGGGTCTTGGTGGTGTGCTAATGCAAGATGGAAAAGTTATTTCTTATGCTTCTAGAAAGTTTAAAGTTCATTAGAGGAACTATCCTACGCATGACTTAGAATTGGAGGCTATCGTGTTCGTGCTAAAAATTTGGAGACATTATCTTTTTGGCTCTAAATTTGAAGTGTTTAGTGATCATAAGAGTTTAAAATACTTATTTCATCAGAAGGAGTTAAACATGAGGCAGAGAAGATGGCTCAAATTGTTGAAGGATTGTGATTTTGATTTGAGTTACCAACCTAGTAAAGAAAATGTAGTAGCTGGTGCTTTGAGTAAGAAATCTTTGCATATGTCAATGCTTATGGTTCGAGAGTTAGAGATGATCGAATAATTTAGAGATATGAGCTTGGTATGCAAAGAGACATCCAACAGTGTGAAGATGGGAATGTTGAAACTGACTAGTGGGATTCTTGAAGAGATCCGAGAAGGTTACAAGTCTGATTTGAATTTGGTGGATCGACTAACGTTGATTAACCAAGGCAACATAGGTGAATTCCTAGTGGATGAGAATGGTGTGGTGAGACTTGGTGATAGAGTATGTGTTCCTAATATTACAAAACATAAGAAGAGCATTCTTGAGGAAGGGAATCAAAGCGATTAGAGTATTCATCCAGGTGTTACGAAAATGTATCAGGATTTAAAGAAAATGTTTTGGTGGCCAGGTATGAAGAAAGAAATTGCTAATTTTGTGTATGCTTGCTTGACTTTCCAGAAGTCGAAGATTGAATATCGGAAGCCTACATGTCTTATGCAACCTTTGAGTAATCCAGAGTAGAAATGGGAGAGTGTTTCTATGGATTTCGTGTCAGGGTTATCGAAGACTGCTAGAGGTGATGATTCAATTTGGGTAATAGTTGATAGGATAACTAAGTCAGATAATTTCTTGCCGATGAAGATCAACCACGCTATAGAAAACTTGGCTAAGATGTATGTTGATGAGACTGTAAAGTTGAATGGTTACCTGTAGCCGTTGAAATGTTTAATACTAAGCCATTGGGTTGACTAGACTTTGTAATCAAAATAAAAATTGCCACCGCGCTTTATTTTTTCCAAAGGAATGGGAAAAGAGTCAGTAACCCAAAAAGAGGGGGAAAGATTCAAGTTAAGGTGGTTGGTTATGTAAAGGGAAGGTATTAGAACCCTAAACATCTACGGTACTCCGCAGGAGCCTCTTTGTAAAATATGTATATTTTGGCTATAGAAAATGTTGTATAAAAATGGATGGTGGAGATAAGAAAAGAAATATATTTATTTTATAATTTTTGCACTCGCCGCGGTTGTGAACCTTTAGTGCATACTTACCACCTTTTCATGCAATAGGGTATCATGGTACATGTAGTTCCTCTTTTAAAAATTTAAAACACAAATGTGTTGGTTAATTTTATGAGATAAAACATCATCATCATTTTCCGTGTGGAAAACATACTTACTACCCATAACTATGAGAAAGGAGAATTTGCATCATCTCAAAGTGGAGGATATGGCTTGGATTTTAAAATCAACAATGCCTCACTCAACACCCAAGTGGAAAATATCTCTCTTCACTACACATTGTAGAAGTATAGTTGTTTGCATCACTACAAGGATTGGCAAGAGTTCAATCTTTTGAGAAAAGTTTAAAGATAAAAAACCAAAGTGGCAAAATGATTTGAAATGAGATTGATTGACTTTTAGTCTTCTCACAAAAAACATCAAGGTATTATTAAGTTGATTGGAGTTTATTTATGAAAATGTTTTGAAAATGCATGGACGTAAGTCCAAGTTTATTATGAAAGTGGTTCAAGTTTAAAAACAAGAAGAGTTTTCAAAAGGAGGAAGAAGATTTTTGAAATTAAAGAAGATGGGAGGAGAAGAAGGGACTATCCTAAAGCATAAGGTAAAAGATAGGGATAGGAACCATCTAACCAACAAGAAGTCAATACTTGGTATTATGAGACAAGATAGAATTCCAATTCTTTGGATTGAAACCAAACAAGCAAAAATACTAGACCTCTTGAGAGAACCAAACTTCAAGTGTATTAAGTCTTCACAAAAATTGGGCAGGGTAACGGCTGTATACAGGTGAATTCCAGATTACAAACAAAGGGTGTAATCACAATAACTCGCACACACAAAAAAAAAGCAACCCAATGTCTTGAGGTAAACCTCAAGAACTCCAGACAAAATAATCAGATAAGATCACAAGGTTTCCAAGATAGGCCAAGGTTTCTAATCCTAAGTCCAAAAAGTCCAATTCTCCATAATGCCAAGGATACTAACCAAATAGTCCAAATACCATTAAAGATTTTTATGGTTTATGTTGATTATTAAGCATTTTAAAAAGGAAAAGAAAAACTCAAATGAGCAAAGATGAAAATGGCATGACATGTAAATGCTAAAAGTAAATAGTGCATATAAATAAAAGGGGTGAATAATAAAAATAAAGGATAAAGTCAATTATTAGGGATTAGTGGTTAGTTGGATGAACATCTTGAAACTTACATTTGGAACTCATTAGAGGATTCGTAGAACCAAAGCCTCCACACAACAAGTTGCATTTTCTTTTTGTCAAGTATATCATCCATTTGGAATTCTCATGAGTACCATTTAATGATCAACGATGTTTAAGTGATCCGCGTTGACCAAAGATGTTGTAGATTCATTAGAGGATTGGTAGAACCAAAGCCTCCACACAATGAATCTCAAGGTTATTGGATCAAATAGATCAAATTAACATACTTGGGCTTGCAAACACAAGTTTGGGCCACGAATGATCATTTATTTGAATCGGGACAAAATTTAGCGCTATGTTAAGCAATCGTAAGTGGACTTATATAGAAGTCGCACCTATTTTGAGGCCGGTCAATAGCAATCTATGCATCATTTGTTTTGAGACATGATATAGAGATCATGCTCCAACAACATTTAGTGCAATAAGAAAGGGATGAGATGAAGATGGGTGGGAGAGAATATACACACCACTTTTGAATTAAATTTAATCAAACTATTATTAAAATCATTCATCCATTTTTATGGAGTTAGACTCAACACCATGGATCCAGTGATGTTAATAAGGTTCATGATAAAAAATTTAACCCAAAATCAGCCAGAAAATAGACACAAAATAATATTACATTGAATATATACAAAAAAAGGTTTAAAAATTGTTTAAAAATAGAAATAAAAGAGAAAAATATCAACTATGTTCAAATTGATCAAGAAATAAAAAGTAAGTCCAAATAAAAATCAGAAAAGGACTCAAATGATTTTATAAATTTTTTGGTAATTTTTTAAAGTCAGAAACTATTTTTAAAATTAAAAGAAATGAGTAAAATAAACTAAAAATGATAAAAAATACGAAAGTCAAAAATAAAAAATAAGTGAGGTCACCAATAATTATCACAATATCATTGGATCATTCCATAATTTTTTTCAGAATTTAAAAATGCATAAAAGTATTTTTAAACATTTAAGACTCCGGTTACCTTCTTTGTTTCAGTCAGCAGAGTCTTCAACTCTTCTTGCCCCTTAGCTAGGGTCATGAGCAACTGTTGAAACTGCATATTCTGAGCTTGGAGATCTTTCACTGTTTGCTCGAGATCCATCTTACTGAAATAAACAGTTGAGAGATGAGGAGACTTGTTGCAAAAGACCTGCTTATGTTATGATGAATGGTATATGCCTATGCAAGGTTTTCAAGGATTTCAAAGATTCAAATTTGTTTTAGACAAAAAGAAACACACGTTATATTAATAAGATAAAGTTTGAGTACATCAATTCCCCTTGGGCAAAATAATACAAAAATCTAAGATAGAAAAGTAGTGCGCATCCTCTTTGGTGCAATGTAGGCATTCAGAGTCTGCAACTCATGAAGTAGCCTAGTGAGCTCCAAAAACTTCTTATCGCTTGCGTAGAATTGGGCTTCGAAAGTATCTCGCTCTCCTTTGAGTTGTATTCGATCCCTTTGTAGATCTTCAAGAGATGTGGGCATGTCAGGATGTAGGATAGTGTATGGAACATCTCCTTCCTTAACAGGCTCAATGATTACCGGGAGAATGGAGGGGTAAGGCATCATAAGACTCTGAGAACGAGTTCGTACCCATTTGAGGTAAGGCTCAAGAGGGATGGAATTATTGTGCCCCAAATTCTTACTATCCATCTTGTTTAGCATCCTCCAAGCTCGGATAAATCTCTAGCGAAGACCTTGATCGTCGTTGTCGTAGTCGAATACCAAACCTTGAATCAGCATCTCATGCGGCCCATCCCTTCGAGCGTAACCAAAATGTCTTAAGGCTAAACATGGGTTGTAGGTGATGCCTCCCCTAATGCCAATTAGAGGGACATTAGGGAATTTTCCACAATGGCCGATGATGATAACATTCTCTTTGGATCAAGAGCACCAATGATTGTTTGAATGTTGGAGAGTCATCAACCTTTGTGACCACCTTGAACCTTGCTTATTCTTTAATACTGATTGGGGAAGATGAGAAATAAACACTCTTTCCAAGAGAGGAGTGCAACACATAAGGACACCTCTTTTCCTCATTGTGCGAGTGTGAAAAGAGTGTAGGATATCCCCTAGCAAAGTAGGCACCGGGTTGCGGGATATGAAAATTTTGACGGTGTTGATGTCTATGAGTTGGTCAGGATTTGGAAACAAAACCATCCAATAGATGAGGAGAGCCACAATTTCCTCAAAAGCTTGCAAGTCTAAAGAATTCCAACAGTTTTGGGCTTTCTCAAATAGAAACTTTGCTAGGAAAACTTTGACACCACTCCTTATTTCCCAATGAGTTGTAACATCAGATGAGTGCAAGTGTAGAGCTTGGATAATCTCTTCTGGCTTTGGATCTCTTTCTGTACCGTTGAAAGGTAGTTGAATGAGAATGGGAATCCTCAAGAGTTGGGAAGCAATGGTGCAAGGGATCAAAGAACTGAAAGAGCACCTTCATAATTTCCTCATCTGTATTGGAGGTGACCAAGTTGAGCAGGCGGCCATGTCTCTTGGTGAATAGAGAGTTTTCAGGAATCCTTGAAGCTAGCTCCTTGAGTTGTGGAAGGATTCTCACAAGGTTGACTTGAATAGTTTTCATGCGAAGTGAATCCATATCCTACAAAACCAGAACAAATTTGAATCCTAAAATCCTTGAAATGGTTAGTGGATGTATAATATGTTCATGATGTTATGTACAAGTATGCATATACAAGCAAAGCAAATAAGTCCTTAGTTTAGGCTTGCATGGAGTTTTATAGGTAAGTACCCTCTTGAAGTTTAGTTGGCTTAAACCTGTCCTAGTAATAGTAACCGGGTTCTAAGGAGCTCAATATCACTGGATTGTTTCCTTGGTCATTGTTTCAACTCAAGCCTCTTTAATGGTGACCGAAATATCCCAAGAAAGCAAACCTCAATGAGTGTAGTATCGAGTATATACAAACTTCGGACTACACCAAAGCCGATCATCTCACTACATCCTAAAGGCCAAGTTGGTAAAGTAAAGGTTCTAGAAGTTCATTAGTGCTTCATGACATCACTCATCGACCCCGTATTCTCTTTGATTAACGCATAGGCTACTGGTACCCACAAATATGTCGCACTAACGTAGGTATTGCTTAGACCGTGTCGGTATACCCTGCACAGTTTTCACAATGTATTGCTACTTACCTATAATGTATCCCAAATCCAGGTAAAGGATTCAAACCCAAACAAAGAACCATAAGGTAAAGCATACAAGTCAAACAATGTAAGCAAGTAAATGTGATCTAAACCCTAAGGTAACCCCACTTTTAGAATTGTCCCTAGCAGAGTTGCCAGTTCTGTGATACGGTGGGAGAACTAACTTGATTGTTTGCATTTTATCACAAATGTTGCGGTTAGCAAGAGTCACCATCAACTTTTCTTTTATCCAAAAGGAAAGGTGAAAAAACACAAGAAAGACCTTTGAGATTGTTTCTTGAGTTCGGGGGGTAGATTATGAAAAGGGAAGGTATTAGCACCATTTTCATCCATGGTTTTCCATGGGCTCTTAGTTACTTGCTAGATCACTTGCTTTTGTTTGAAATTGTGATTTGTGTGATTTTGAAAGTATTTTGTTAAAGAGGCCATTGTTTAGGCAATATTTGTAATGATTCTTGTTCGCAAGAATGTATACAAAGATGTTGATCTTTTTGAAAATGTTTTCAATGTTTGTAAGATGTTTGGAAATGTGTGTGTTTGTTTTGAAAATAGCAAGGTTATTTGTTTTGAAATGGAGCAAGTAACTAAAAGTAATCTACCTACTCAAATGTCTTTCTTGTTCATTTTCTTTTCCATTGATATTTTTGTCTTACCATTGATTTTGTAAGCAACCCTATCTTTGGATGTAAACGGGACGGGCGTGGGTCATCGTATAGTCATGATTAGCAATGTTGCAAGGTATCTTAGCATTTTTTGAGGGAATAAGATCTTTTTATCGAGGAACTATGATCTTGTATTTGTTTGTTTTCTTTCTAAGACACCTTACATGCGTAATATGGCAATTTTTGTATAAGGCAACCAAGTGGGATAATCCTAGGGGTGTTTGTGTGCAACTGTGTCATTTTCATGCTTGATTTTATCTTGAATTAGGGTTTTCTATTTGGTTGTTTTTATCTTTCCATACAAACCCTAATCACTAGCATGTTATATAAAAGCGATAAATTGCGAAATTTAAAGTTACTACGCTATTACCACACTTGTGGGGAGGGGGTATACAATTTATGAATGGGAATTTGCAAGAAATTAAAACCCTAATTATCGATTACAATCATGTCGAATTTAACAAATGTACAAAGAAACAAATGTAAATATAATGTATAAGAAGTGAAATAAATATAATGTACAAGTATGAATGGATAAGGAATGGATTTTTTTGTATTGACTTAATTAACTTAAAATAAAAATAATTAACTAAAAAAAGAAAATTGGAATTAAGTTAGTAAAAGAAACTAGTCTAAAGAAATAAGTTTCTAAATAAATAATAAGTATAAACATAATCTAATTATTTAATTAATTTTGGAAAAAAAGAAAATGAATTTTAACAAGAAAATGTTTTAGTCTTTTAAACAAATATAAATATATTTAATATGAATACATAAATAATATTTTTTTGTGATTTTTATTTATAAAAATAAATATTGTAATAATATTAATAATAGTAATTAAAAGAAAGAAAAGAAAAATAAAGTAAATAAAATAAGTCAGGGGGGGTTAATAATTAGAAAGAGTGTTTGGAGAAAGGAAAAAAATGAAAATATGTTTGGGCTTTAGCCCAAAACCTTATGGCCAAAAAATAATTTTAAAAAAAAAAACAGATCTCTAAGGGATTAGGGGGGGGTAGCGAGCGGAAGGAGGTTGGTTTTTGTTATTAGGCCTGGTATGAAGGGCCTGGTTGTTTTGAACAAAACAACCAGGCTAATGAGACACAGTCTCATTTGGCCAATTCATTTCTCTCTCTCACTTCTCTGATTCTCTCGCTCTCTTTCTGTGGTTCCTTCGCCGGAGAAGAAACAGAAGCCGCACCGGAAATTGCCTCACGGGGGTGACAGCGGCGGCTGGGTTCAAAACTCCATTTTTTTTACATGAATCTCTTCCTCTCTTCCTCCTAATCACTAATTTGGTATTTGATTTTGCAGAAAACACATGATTTGGCCTAGATCTAAAAGGGGATGACCGGAACCCTAGGGGTTCCGATTTGCTTTTTCTACATGATTTGGTGAGATATTTCCTCTCTTCTCTTCGCTAATTCTGAAGGGTTAGGCTTCTTTTGAAAATGATGATAAAAAACAAGGTTTAGGGTTTTGCCTGTTTCTGTTTGTATGTTTCTCTGCGAAGGAAAACTATTTTCTTTATAAAGGGTTTGGGTTTGCAAAACTGATGATGATTTACTTAGGGTTTTGATTTTGTATGTTTGTTGGTGATGATGTTTAGGGTTTTGATTATGTATGTTTGTTTTGTATAATTAAAAAGGAAGATTGTGTTACAAGCTTTCTGTCCCTATGTTATATTTGGTATTTAATTGGCCCTAAACTGTATGTTTTGTACAAGAAAAAATTTCAAAAAAAAAGTTTTGTATATTGAAAAGAGTTTGAGAAATTACCTCTTTGCTGTGTTTTGATACCCTGTGGCTTTGTTGACAGTAAACTTGAGGGATGAGAACAATGGCCGGACTTTTTCTTTCTGTGTATTCTTCTTGTTGGCCAAAAAACTTCTCCTTGCACTATATTGTTTCCCTGTTTTATATTGATTGATTTTGTGATAGATAAAAAATAATGGCTTTTGTTGCTTGTACTGTTTTTTTGATAAATCAAATTGCCAGTTGACTTTGCTTGTTGGCTGTGCTATTCATTTATGGTGGATACTGACTTTTGCTGGTTGTACTGTGATGGCTTTGTATCTGCTATATTTTAAAAACTCAAGTTGTTGTCCTTTTGTTGGCTGACTGTTGCTTTTCCTTTTACAGTTTTTTGTACTTGTTTATACTTTTCTGACTTTGCTGGCTGCTTTTGCTATATTTTTGTATTTTCTATGAACCAAACAAAAATGTTTTGAGATTTGTAGTGAAATACTCTAGGCCTATGACATGACTTTTGCAAATTTTAGGCTTTTGCTTTCTAATTTCCTCTTTACCTTTTGTGAACTAAATACTTGAGATTTGCAAAAGATTACTTCTTAGCCAATGATGTAGTTTTGTCTTTGTGAAACATGTATGAGGCTTGATTTTCTGTTTTCCCTTGCTTGTGAACCATGTTTTTTTGTGATTTACAAACATATCTTTAGGCCAATGATAGGACACTATTTTGAAGCCTCTATTGGGCTTGAATTTCTTTATTTGAATCTTGTTAATGGGCTGAGAATATGGTTGGAATTCTTTTGAATTTGTTTATTGTGGGCCAAGATTTGTTTTGCAATAATAATGGGCCCATGATAGAATTTGACATGTTGAGGTCTTTAGAATCCAAAACCTTCTTTTATGAACTTTTGATACTTTTCACAAACAAGCAGCATTGTTTTGTTTGCTGCCCTGCAGTTTGTTGCAGCTTGCCTTGCTTGCCTGCCATGCAGTTTGTTGCAGCTTGCCTTGTTTGCTGCTTGTTTGCTGGTTCTGTTTTGGCAGTTTGCAGCTGCTGGCCTTGCTTGCCCGCCCTGCAGTTTGTTGCAGCTTGCCTTGTATGCCTGCCCTGTAGTTTGTTGCAGCTTTCCTTGTTTGGTGCTTGTTTGTGAACCAAGCTTGTACTTTGTGATTTGCAAACTAGAAATTCTCAGGCAATTGATTAAACCAGAATTGTATGAGGCCTTAGAATACTAAACCCTTCTTTTTTTTGATTTAACAGAAATCACCCTGATGATGAATTTATGATTACTTTGTACATTTTTGTTCATTTCTGGAAGTTTGAATTACTAACAAACTTCTCCCTTTATTTTTCATAAACATGAGGCATGGATGGAAAGCAAAGATTGGAGGGGTTGCTTGAGGATGAAGACTTTGAAGAAATATAATTTCTCTTTTTTTTTTATAAACAGACCTTTGTAATTTATTGCATTGGTAGACAAGACATTTCTTTTGTACAATTCAAACTTGTAATGTAATGAATACAATACTTCTGAATAAACTTTGTAAAAATATTGTACCAATTTTAACTTTAAATTTTGGAATTCTTATTTGGATGTTTTTTAGTAAAATTCCTTGTTTTATGTAACTTGTATTTCAAGCAATCACCAAAGATGATCAAGCAAAACAAAACAACTTTGTACTGCAATCAAACTTCTAAAACAAAATAAATGTTTAAGAATTTTAATTCTACTTGATTAACTTAACTTCAAAGACTTATGATCAAAAGTCTTAATCTTCAATTCTCGTTCAATAGCTAACTGGTAATCATAATGAATTCGCATGTCACTTCTTGATTCCAACAGAACTTCATTGTCTATCAAATATGTTTCAAGAACATTAGTCAGTCTTGTAGAATTAACAAACTTCAGCAAATTGTCTTTAAAAATATTGGAGATTTTTAAGACTCAATTATCTCTGAGAAAATCCTAAACCCTAATTATTGATTTGTTGCCTAGGAAGAGAACCTGTCTAGTCGACCTTTGAGCCAATTGAGTGTATGAGAAACCTAGGGTAAACATCTTGATGAAAAATTGGAAGGAAAATTTTGCGGTACAACAGCTTCCCCTGTTCAATCTTCTTAAACTTGAAAGAGCGAGATTGGCATACTCGTCATTCGTAGCTTGAAAGTGGAAGATGATTGAACACTAAAGTGCCCAAAAATTTGCACTTACTGGTGTACGAAGTGATGCCTTGAATCTATTGTATCAGGAATGGGCTTAAAGATGCCATTGAATAAACTGAGGGATAAATGTCGGAGATGGGCTTACAGATGCCATCCAAGGGTGACCTGCTAACAGAAAATGGACTAGGTCCAGCCTTGATTTCAACCGAGAATGAATCAGAATAATTATTGGGAGGTTTGCTGAATGAGAGCTAGAATGAAATCCGTATCTGGATCATGTTTGGACTGTATTTGAAAGTTGAATCTGAATAAGTATCAGAATGACATTCGTATCTGGTGCGTATCTAAACTGTATCTGTAATCTGAATCTGAATAAGTATCAGAATGGAGTCCGTGTCTGGAGTGTATCTGAATGGTATCTGAATTTGAAATCTAAATGAGTATCAGGATGGCATCTGTATCTGGAGCGTATCTGAACTGTATCTGAAAGTTGAATCTGAATAAGCATCATAATGGCATCAGTATCTGGTGTGTATCTGAACTGTATCTGAATTTGAAATCTGAATGAGTATCAGGATGGCATCCGTATCTGGAGCATATCTGAACTGTATCTGTAATCTGAATTCAAATAAGTATCAGAATGGCGTCTGTGTCTGAAGCGTATCTTAATTGTATCTGAATTTGAAATATGAATGAGTATCAGAATGGCATCCGTATCTGGTGCATATCTGAACTATATCTGAATTTGAAATTTGAATGAGTATCAGGATGGCATCCGTATCTGGAGCATATATGAATTGTATCTGTAATTTGAATCCGAATAAGTATCAGAATGGGGTCCGTGTCTGGAGCATATCTGAACTGTATTAGAATTTGAAATCTGAATGAGTATCAGAATGGAATCCGTATCTGGAGTATATCTGAACTGTATCTGAAATCTGAATCTGAATAAGTATCAGAATGGCGTCCATATCTGGAGCGTATCTGAACTGTATCTGAAATATGAATCTGAATGAGTATCATAATGGCATCCGTGTCTGGAGCGTATCTGAATTGTATCTGAATTTAAAATCTGAATGAGTATCAGAATGGCGTCCGTATTTGGAGCGTATCTGAACTGTTTCTGAAATCTGAATCTGAATAAGTATCAGAATGGCATCCGTATATGGAGCGTATCTGAACTGTATCGAGTTTTGAATATTGTTAATGGTAGCTGTTAATCTTATACTAAAAAGAGTAAAATGTTAGCTAAAATGCAAAGTCATATTTCATGAAATGTAGGATGTGATGCATTCTCTTTATCAATGTTTATGATATAAGGATGCAATGTATGCATATGTGAGCTGATTTGCTGCATTGTAGTTGGATTAAGAAAAATAAAATCCCTGACTGTTGCTGAGGATATGTGAGTCTTCATGTCTTGAAGTCGAAGTATTGATGAATTTCTGCCGAGAGAAATAAACTTTGTTGTAAGGGCAATACCATGTACTGCATGTAAAATCTTTTCGGGGAATCTTGAGGAATTTGACGACCTTTACTGGGGATCAATAATTTGAAACTTTGTTCCGCTGGGGATTTAAGGGACGTACTGCAGGGGATTACCTATGGAATGGCCTAGATATATTTTCCTATCTTTTCAACCTATCAGTAATTATTCTTCCCATTTTGTTTATTTTGTAAACAGTAATTATGTTCAAATGCATATGCTCAACAATGAATCGTTGGACGTTTTCATAAACAAAGCACAAGCGTAAAGAAAAGACAAATAGTTTTTTTGTTCTTTCAAAGAGATGTTTTGTATTGACTTTGAATAAGTATTTTTTGTACAATGAGACAAACATTCTAGTAAGAGAATGCTGTCGTAAAAGAGAAAAAATTGATACAAAGGAAAGATAGCTATGTGTAATAATCCCATAGGGTTTCCATTCTGCTATAGCCTTCGTATCTCTGAGCATCTTGTCTATTCGTTGCCTTGTTCGAAGATGATTGAATTGATCAGAACCTCTTAGTTTGTCAGTGGAAGCAAAAGGTTGTCCGTAAAGTGATCAAACGGGACATAGTCATACGCTTTAATTCCCTAACTTTTTCCTGGACCGCCCTTTCGGGTTTTCAGTCCATCGTGAAACCCTTTTTTTCCCAAGTCGCCCTTTCGGGTTTTCAACTTGCCGGGTGTACAATTTTTTTTGTTTTATCCCTAATTTTTCCCGAACCTTTTTGGTTCACCGGGATGCCCTTGTTTTTCCTAGGTGTGTCAACCTAGCGGGTCTCTTACACGTAGTATCTTTTGACTATGTTTGTGTTCGCAGGGTGTGGTAGGTCGTCTCCATCCATGGTGGTCAAGATCATCGCCCCACCGGAGAAAGTGTTTTTGATTACAAATGGTCCTTCATAGGTAGGAGTCCACTTGCCCCTAGGATCACCTTGTGGCAAGATGATGCATTTGATCACTAGATCCCCAACTTGATACACTTAGCATCTGTCTTTCTTGTTGAAAGCCTTGACCATCCGTTTTTGATACATTTGACCATGGCAAATAGCAACAAGTCTCTTTTCATCAATCAAATTTAGTTGATCAAGTAGAGTTTGGATCCAATAGTCTTTGTTCAATCCTGCATTCTTCATATTCCTTAGGGAGGGGATCTGAACCTCAATAGGCAAGACGGCTTCCATGCCGTATACCAAAGAATAGGGTGTTGCCCTAGTTGACGTGCAAGCTGTGGTACGATACCCGTGGAGAGCGAATGGTAACATCTCATGCCAGTCTTTGTATGTGACTGTCATTTTCGGTATGATCTTTTTAATGTTCTTATTTGCAGCTTCTACAACACCATTCATCTTTGACCGATAGGGAGAATAATTATGATGTTGAATGTTGAATTGCTCGCACAAGGCGGTGATCATGGTGTTGTTAATATTTGTACCATTGTCAGTGATGATCCTTTCCGGGATACCATACATGCAAATAAGGTTTTTCTTGATTAAACGGGCAACAACGTTCTTGGTGACAGAAGCGAAGGAAACTGCCTCCACCCACTTTGTAAAATAGTCAATGGCCACTAGGATGAAGCAGTGTCCATTGGAGGTTGTCGGCTTGATTTCCCCAATCATATCTATTCCCCACATAGCAAAGGGATAAGGAGCCGTCAAGACATTCAAAGGAACCAGAGGTACGTGCACCTTATCTGCATAAATCTGGAATTTATGGCAGGTTCGAGAGTGTTGATAACAATCTTCTTCCATGGTAGACCAATAATAGCCTGCCCGTAGGATTTTCTTTTCCATCGTATGCCCGCTGGAATAGGTACCAAAAGTGCCTTCATGTAATTCAGCCATGATCCTTTCAGATTCTTTGCGTTAATACAGGATGCCTTTACTAAGGAAGAACTTAGCAGAGAATCTCCTTAAGAACTTTTTCTCATTGACTGAAGCTCCTTCTGGATATTCTTGAGCCTCGAGATACCTCTTGATTTCGTGAAATCAAGGCTGGTCCACTACTTCTTCAGTATTAATCTCGTGACAGTGCGCTGGTTCATCCATTCGTTCAATGGTGATCTGGGGAGACTCGTTATCCCAATTAAGTTTAAACATAGATGACATTGTGGCTAGTGCGTCTGCTAGCTGATTTTCTTCTCGCGGGAAATGCTCGAAGGTAATCTTCTCAAAATATGGTAGCAATGTCAGAACGTGTTCTTTGTAAGGGATAAGGTTTGGATGTTTGGTGTCCCATTCCCCTTTGATCTGACTGATGACTAAAGCTGAATCTCCAAACACATCTAAGGATTTGATTCCCAAGTCTATGGAAGCTCTGACACTGAAGATGTACGCTTCGTATTCCACCATGTTGTTTGTACAGTTGAAGAAAAGTCTGGCAGTAAAGGGAGTATGACAACCTTATAGAGATATGAGTACAACACCAATACCATTACCGAGTGCATTGGAGGCTCCATCAAAGAACAGGGTCCATCGGGATCCTTGTTCAGGTCCGTCATATGGCCTGAATCCTTCACATTTGTCTAATGTCGTGATGTCTTCATCCGGGAATTCAAACTTCATGGACTGGTAGTCTTCCACAGCTTGGTGAGCGAGGTGATAAGCTAATACACTACCCTTTATAGCTTTCTGGGTAGTATGTTGTATGTCATATTCTGTCAGGATCATCTTCCATCTCGCTATTCTCCTGGAAAGAGAAGGCTTATTAAAGATGTATTTTATCAGATCCATCTTAGATATCAACAAGGTAGTATGAGTCAGCATATATTGTTTTAGCCAGCGAGCAGCCCATGCCAGAGCGCAGCAAGTTTTCTCGAGCAGTGAATATCTGGTTTCACAGTCGGTAAACTTTTTGCTCAGGTAGTAAATATCATGCTCTTTTTGGCCAAACTCATCATGCTGCCCAAATACACACCCCATTGAGTTTTCTAAAACAGTCAGATACATAATCAACGGTCTTCCCTCGACTGGTGGCATCAACACAGGAGGGTCTTGTAAGTATTCTTTGATTTTGTCAAAAGTAAATTGGCATTCATCATTCCACTTGACTACTTGATCTTTCTTCAATAGTTTTAAGATTGGCTCACAAGTAGCCGTTAGGTGAGAAATGAATTTGGCAATATAGTTCAAACGTCCTAAGAATCCTCTAACTTCCTTTTTAGTGCGAGGAGCAGGCATCTCTTGTATTTCTTTAACTTTGGCAGGATCGACCTTGATACCTTTGTTGCTGACGATAAAGTCTAGGAGCTTACTAGACCGTACCCCAAATGTGCATTTGTTTGGATTCAACCTCAGCTTGTACTTATTCAGTCTCTTAAACAGCTTTTGTAAGTGATCAAGATGCTCTTCTTCTGTTTGAGATCTGGCTATCATATCATCCACGTAGACTTCTATTTTGTGATGTATCATGTCGTGAAATAGAGCTACCATGGCACACTGATAGGTTTCCCCAGCGTTCTTCAATCCGAATGGCATCACCTTGTAGTAGAATGTGCCCCACTGTGTGACAAATGTTATTTTCTCGATGTCCTCAGGCTCCATTTTGATTTGGTTGTAACCTGAGAATCCGTCCATGAAGGAAAACACTTTGTGTTGTGCCGTATTGTTAACTAGGATATCAATGTGGGGGAGTGGAAAGTCATCCTTAGGGCTTGCTCTATTGGAATCTCTGTAGTCCACACACATTCGCACTTTGCTGTCCTTTTTGGGCACGAGAACAACATTGGCAACCCATTGGGGGTAAGAGGTTACAACCAAGAATCCAGCGTTGAAATTCTTCATGACCTCTGCTTTAATCTTTTCTGACATGTCAGGCCTCATTCGATGAACCTTTTGCTTTACTGGTGAACAATCCTCTCTTGTAGGCAGACGATGTACCACAATATCTTCATCAAGTCCTGACATGTCTTCATACGACTAGGAAAAGACTTCGACATAATCATGCAACAACTGAATCAGACGCTTCTTGACACCGAGTT
Organism: Vicia faba; assembly: GCA_948472305.1. Classification (NCBI taxonomy): domain Eukaryota; kingdom Viridiplantae; phylum Streptophyta; class Magnoliopsida; order Fabales; family Fabaceae; genus Vicia; species Vicia faba. Next base: position 803,608,439 of record OX451738.1, on the reverse strand, counting down.
CCATATTGGCACCCACTTTGACCTCTTTTTTATCTTCTTCGGTACCTAGGTTGATCGTATCCATGGGTTCCTCGTGAGGCTGGATGGTTCTCTCTTCTTATTGTAGCAATCTGTCAAGTTCCCCTAGTACTTCAAAATCTTCGTCACCTTCGTCTCCGACTTGGTAGATTAGATTCTCAGAGTCACGAAAGGCCATAGAAATATCATTACCCATGGGATCCAGAATGGATGTATACCTGCATTGTGAGTGTAGGTGTGTGTAAGGGTATAACTATCTTTGAAAGGAAGTAAAATGTAAAAGAAAAATAATGAGCACAAAAGTTTGAATGCGAAAACGACCATGATTCATTGATGTCATATGAAAAATGAGATAAAAACCCTTACAAATAGACCATTGTGCCTCGGGTAAGACACAAGGTTTTAAGAGTGAGAATTGTTTTAAATATTACAGATCCAACAAAATGTAAAGACAAATTACTGAGGGATGAAAGTTATCAGGATGAAGTCTCTAGCCTCCCAATTGCTGAGCCCTCCATTGACAGTCGGAAAGATCCAATCCTCCAAGTCGCAATCATCTTCACCATCTTCTACCGCATTGACGTCACAGTTGCTGATCTTCAGTGGTTGTCCTCCAGCACAGGCATGACGTACAACCTTTTGAGCACTTGAAGTGAAGCCTAGCCCAAACTTGTCGGACTTATATGGGATATCTGGGAGTTGTCCTCAGATTGTGCATCCACCTTCCTCTACCACTGCTTTGGCGTCCTTCAGAGCTGACATCCAGAGTGGAGGCCTTGTAACTTTGGGAACCTGAGACACAGCCTTGGTCACTGCTACCTCTTGCAGGACCTCTTCGAAGTGTTGAAATGGAGTTTCAATGAATTCGCTATCCAATTTCACATATCTGAAGGAATTGAGATGGCTGATCAAGTATTCTTCCTCTCCATGGACGGTGATAATCTTCCCTTGAACCAGATACTTCAGCATCTGGTGTAATGTAGAGGTAATAGCGCCAGCATTGTGGATCCATGGTCGACCAAGAAAGCAGGAATATGAAGGGCGGATGTCCATCACATAAAAGGTTTAATTGAAAGTTTGAGTTCCAACCTTTATGGGGATATCCACTTCCCCATGCACGATCCTCTTCGAGCCGTCAAATGCCCTTACTATTATGTTGCTTGGCTCTAATGTTTGTCCCTCGCAGTCAAGTCTAACAAGAGATTTTTTCGGTAATACATTCAAAGATGAGCCTGTGTGCACCAAGACATGGGCCAAAGTTGTGCCCCAACATTCCACAGAGACATGCAATGCCTCATTATGCTTTCTTCCTCTCGGCGTCAGATTAGCGTCAGAAAAACCTAGGCCATTATCCGTTGTCAAATTGGCTACGCAGTCTTGGAATTGATCAGTAAACGTCTCTTGAGGTACACGAGCTGTTTTTAAGAACTTCACCAAGGCTTTTGCATGTGCCTCGGAGCACAGTAGTAATGCCTTCATGGAGATTTTAGAGGGAGTTTGCCCCAATTGTTCAACTACATCGTAGCCGCTCCTCTTTATAATTTTTAGGATCTCCTTCATTTCTTTCTTGGAAGTCTCAGGGATAGTTAGTGATTGAGCCTTCGTCCGGACAGGCTCAACCATAACACCTTTTCCTCGAGCCTCGGTTAACTCGGCAGCAGGAGTGTCAGTAACAATGATTGCAGGGGTTGTAATAGCTTTGTCAATTGGAGTACTTGCAGAGATTAGGGGTACAAGATCAACCTTTGGAGCAGCCACAGGGATGATCACGGGTCCAGAAACTGCTTTTGGGGGAGCCATTTCTGGCGAAAAGATCCTACCACTTCGGGTAATTTTGTTAGTTCCGGAAATATTACTGATGTCAGAGTCTTCTTTCTCGAAATTTATCTCTTCTGCAGCCGGCCAGTCTTGCTTGATGCCATGGTAGTAAATGTCCCCTCTGTAATTCCACGACACGGTTTTGTCTGATTCATATGGGACCGGCCCAGGCATTGTGATTATTAAAGGAGTTGATTTCGGAGCTGATGTAATTCTAACGGGTCTTTTGGTGGAGACCCTGGAAGAATCGACGAAAATGGTAATGATAGAAACATCTTCAACAGGAATAGGCGAAACAAGAGTTTTTTCAAACAAAATCTCTTTGTTATCTATCAGGCACTGAATGCCTGCCTTCAACAAAGGACAACTAGTTGGTGAGGATAAGCAGAGATGGCAAACTTTAGTACAGCCCGGGAACACACCGGCTATTAACAAGTTTATCTTAATGGTTGGAAGTGGGGTCATGAGTTCATTAACTGAGGTAACAAATAAATCTTCTTCAATGGAATTGGTATTGTGACCATGTTTGGGCATAGGAGCAGAAATGACGTTAGGCTTTTCGGGCGCATCAAACTCAATTTCTTTTGCTTCAATGAGGTCTTATATTTTGTTCTTCAAGGCCCAAAAGTTATTAGTATCGTGACCAGGACTTTCAGAGTGATATGCGCAACGGGCATTGGGATGATAATGTGGAGATGTTGTATTGGGGTTTTTCGGAGCTTCTTTCAAGGTTACCAAGTTAGATCTTAGTAGATGCGCTAATACTTGAGACAAAGTCATGTTAATTCTGGTGAATTGCCTGACTGGCCTTTCCACCCTTGGTTGATTACTTCTTTGTTGGTCAGACGTAGGCTTAGGAATCATAACATCCCCCCCATTGGTCAACGTTCGGCCCTATCTTGGTTCCTTTGCGGATATACAACAGCTACCTCTTTCTTCCCGATGAAAGGATTCTTTACAGTTGTAGAAGAGGATATGTTTTTCTGAATCTTTCCATTTTTTATACTGGCTTCTATCCTCTCTCTGGTCAATATTAGTTCAGTAAAGCCATCGGATGAACTTCCGATTAAATGATTGAAGTAGGGACCATATAAGGTACATAAGAATATGTCTACCAATTCTCTCTCAGACAGAGGGGGTTGAACTCTTCCAGCCAAATATCTCCATTTTTGTGCATGGTCCTTGAAACCTTCATTGGAAACCATGGCCATACTCTGGAGTTGAGTACGGGTAGGCGTAAAATCAGCATTGTATTGATATTGCTTGTAGAAAGCTGCAACAAGATCTTCCCAATTATAAATGTTGTATCTTTCTAGTTGGTTGAACCAGCCAAGTTGAGTACTAGACAGACTGTCTTGGAAGAAGTGCACCCACAAGTCTTTGTCAGTGGTATGGGGTTGAATTTTACTCACATATGATCGGAGATGCATTTTAGGGCATGATACTCTATCATATTTGGAAAATGTAGGCACTTTGAATTTTAGAGGAATCACAATCCCCGACACTAGCCCTAATTCCTAAAAGTCCAAGCCTGGTACCTTTTGGATTTCCATCGCGCTCAACGGCTCTTCAAGATGTTTATACTTGTAATCAGCTGAAGGATATTGTTCCTCATAGTAGTCCTCTTCTTCTTCCTCCTCTTCTGATTCTGACGGGACAACTGTTTCCTTTCCTTTCCCCCCTCCTTCACCGGATGTTGTTGCAAAGTTCAAAGTCCTCCTTGTCTGTTCATGAAACCTTCTCCCCATGTTTAAGACTCCGGTTACCTTATTTGTTTTCTTTTTCCTTTCTTCATCCAACAAAGTCTTCAACTCTTCTTGCCCCTTGGATAGGGTCATGAGCAACTGTTGAAACTGCATATTCTGAGCTTGGAGATCTTTCACTGTTTCCTCTAGATCCATCTTACTGAAATAAACAGTAGAGAGATGAGGAGACTTGTTGGAAAAGACCTGTTTATGTTATGATGAATGGTATATGCCTATGCAATTTTTTCAAGGATTTCAAATATTCAAATTTGTTTTAGACAAAAAGAAACACACATTATATTAATAAGATAAAGTTTGAGTACATCAATTCCCCTTGGGCAAAATAATACAAAACTCTAAGATAGAAAAGTAGTGCGCATCCTCTTTGGTGCAATGTAGGCATTCAGAGTCTGCTCCTCATGAAGTAGCCTAGTGAGCTCCAAAACCTTCTTCTCGCTTGCGTCTAATTGGGCTTCGAAAGTATCTCGCTCTCCTTTGAGTTGTATCCAATCCCTTTGTATATCTTCAAGAGATGTGGGCATGTCAGGATGTAGGATAGTGTATGGAACATCTCCTTCCTTAACAGCCTCACTGATTACTAGGAGAATGGAGGGGTAAGACATCATAAGACTCTGAGCACGAGTTCGTACCCATTTGAGGTAAGGCTCAAGAGGGATGGAATTATTGTTCCCCAAAGTCTTTCTATCCACCTTGTTTAACATCCTCCAAGCTCGGATAAATTTCTGGCGAAGACCTTGATCGTCGTTGTCGTAATCTAATACCAAACCTTGAATCAACATCTCATGCGGGCCATCCCTTCGAGCGCAAACAAACTTTCTTAAGGCTAAACATGGGTTGTAGGTGATGCCTCCCATAATTCCAAGTAGAGGGACATTAGAGAATTCTCCACAACGGTCGACGATGATAACATTCTCTTTGGATCGAGAGCACCAATGAATGTCTGAATGTTGGAGCGTTATCCACCTTTGTGGCCACCTTGAACCTTGCTCATTCTTTAATACTGATTGGGGAAGATGAGAAATAAACCATCTTGACAAGAGAGGAGTGCAACAAATAAGTACACCTCTTTTCCTCATTGTGCGAGTGTGAAAAGAGTGTAGGATATCCCCTAGCAAAGTAAGCACTGGGTTGCGGGATATGAAAATTTTGACGGTGTTGATGTCTATGAGTTGGTCAGGATTTGGAAACAAAACCATCCCATAGATGAGGAGAGCCACAATTTCCTCAAAAGCTTGCAAGTCTAAAGAATTCCAACAGTTTTGGGCTTTCTCAAACATAAACTTTGCTAGGAAACCTTTGACACCACTCCTTGTTTCCCAATGAGTTGTAACATCAGATGAGTGCAAGTGTAGAGCTTGAGTAATCTCTTCTGGCTTTGGATCTCTTCCCGTACCGTTGAAAGGTAGTTGATTGAAAATGGGAATCCTCAAGAGTTGGTAGAATTCTTCCAAAGTAGGCACAAGTTGATAGTCGAGAAATGTGAAACAATGGTGTAAAGGATCAAAGAACTTAAAGAGCACCTTCATCATGTCCTCATCTGTGTTGGAGGTGACCAAGTTGAGCAGGCGACCATGTCTCTCGGTAAATGGAGAGTTTTCAAGAATCCTTGAAGCTAGCTCCTTGAGTTGTGGAGGGATTCTCACAAGGTTGACTTGAATAGTTTTCCTGCGAAGTGAATCCATATCCTACAAAACAAGAACAAAGATGAATCCTAAAATCCTTGAAATGGTTAGTGGATGTATATGATGTTCATGATGTCTATGATGTTATGTACAAGTATGCATATAGAAGCAAAGCAAATAAGTCCTTAGTTTAGGCTTGCATTGAGTTTTATAGGTAAGTACCCTCTTGAAGTTTAGTTGGCTTAAACCGGTCCTAGTAATAGTAACCAGGTTCTAAGGAGCTCAATATCACTGGATTGTTTCCTTGGTCATTGTTTCAGCTCAAGCCTCTTTAATGGCGACCGAAATATCCCAAGAAAGCAAACCTCAATGAGTGTAGTATCGAGTATCTACCAACTTCGGACTGCACCAAAGCTGGTCATCTCACTACATCCTAAAGGCCAAGTTGGTCAAGTAAAGGTTCTAGAAGTTCATTAGTGCTTCATGACATCACTCAGAGGCCCCGTACACTCTTTGATTAACTCAAAGGCTACCGGTACCCACAAATATGTCGCACTAACGTAGCTATTGCTTAGACCATTTCGGTATACCCCGCAAATCTTCCATAACGTATTGCTACTTACCTATAATGTATCCCAAATCCGGGTTAAGGATTCAAACCCTAACAAAGAACCATAAGGTAAAGCATAAAAGTCAAACAATGTAAGCAAGTAAATGTGATCTAAACCCTAAGGTAACCCCACTTTTAGAATTGTCCCCAGCAAAGTCGCTAAATCTGTGATACGGTGGGAGAACTGACTTGATTGTTTTGCGTTTTATCGCAAATGTTGCGGTTAGCAAGAGTCGCCACTGACTTCTTTTATCCAAAAGGAAAGGTGAAAAAGCACATGAAAGACCTTTGAGATTGTTTCTTGAGTTCGGGCAGTAGATTATGAAAAGGGAAGGTATTAGCACCCTTTTCATCCATGGTTTTCCATGGGCTCTTAGTTACTTGATAGATCACATGCTTTTGTTTGAAATTATGCTTTGTGTGGTTTTGAAAGTATTTTGTTAAAGAGGCCATTGTTTAGGCAATCTTTCTAATGATTCTCGTTTGCAAGAATGTATACAAAGATGTTGATCTTTTTGAAAATGTTTTCAGTGTTTGTAAGATGTTTGGAAATGTTTGTGTTTGTTTTGAAAATAGCAAGGATATTTGTTTTGAAATGGAGCAAGTAACTAAAAGTAATCTACCTACTCAAATGTCTTTCTTGTTCATTTTCTTTTCCTTTGATATTGTTGTCTTACCATTGATTTGGTAAGCAACCCTATCTTTGGATGTAAATGGGACGGTCGTGGGTTATCGTATAGTCATGATTAGCAATGTTGCAAGGTATCTTAGCATTTTTTGAGGGACTAAGATCATTTTATAAGGCAACTTTGGATAGAATCATCGAGGGACTATGATCTTGTATTTGTTTCTTTTTTTTCTAAGACACCTTACATGCGTAATATGGCCATTTTTGTATAAGTGTGTCATTTTCATGCTTGATTTTATCTTGAATTAGGGTTTTCTATTTGATTGTTTTTATCTTGCCATACAAACCCTAATTACTAGCATGTTATATAAAAGCGATAAATTGCGAAATTTAAAGTTACTACGCTATTACAACACTTGTGGGGAGGGGCGTATACAATTTATGAATTTGAATTTGCAAGAAACTAAAACCCTAATTATCTATTACAACCATATCGAATTTAACAAATGTACAAAGAAACAAATATAAATATAATGTTTAAGAAGTGAAATGAATATAATGTACAAGTATGAATGGATAAGGAATGGATTTTTTTGGTTTGACTTAATTAACTTAAAAGAAAAATAATAAACTAAAAAAAGAAAATTGGAATTAAGTTAGTAAAAGAAAATAGTTTAAAGAAACAAGTTTCTAAATAAATAATAAGTATAAACCTAATCCAATTATTTAACTAATTTTGGAAAAAAAGAAAATGAATTTTAACAAGAAAATGTTTTAGTCTTTTAAACAAATATGAATATATTTAATATGAATACATAAATAATATTTTTTTTTGAGATTTTTATTTATAAAAATAAATATTGTAATAATATTAATAATAGTAATTAAAAGAAAGAAAAGAAAATAAAGTAAATAAAATAAGTCGGTGTAATGTTGAAGTGACAACCCCTTCCTCATGTATCCACAATCGTCCTAGCAAACAAATATAAGCGGGAACAATGTCCATGACCTGGAAGGTTATCTAAAACAAATGTGGTCCTATATGAATAGGCAAGTCCACTTCACCAATAACAGATTTCCTTGACCCATCAAACGCTTTAACAATGATGCCACTCGGGCGCATAGGCGTTCCTTGATATTTCAACTTCATAAGCGTACTCCTCGGTATAACATTCAATGCGGATCCATTATCAATCAACACATTGGATAGTGAATCATTCTTGCAGTTCATAGAGATGTAGAGGGCCAAGTTGTGATTCCTTCCTTCATCTGGTAATTCATCATCGCAGAAACTCAAGTTATTACATGAAGTAATGTTTCCTATTATGCTGTTGAATTGGTCTATTGGCATATCACTCTCCACAAAAGCTTGCTCCAGTACCCTCATCAAGGATTCTCTGTGAGTAGAGGAGTTCATCAATAAAGCTAAGATAAATATTTTTGAAGGAGTCTGCAGTATCTGATCTACAATTCTGTAATCGCTCATCTTAATTATCTTCAAAATATCACCCACTTTCTCTAACGTGGCTCCACTAGTCTCACCCGTAGCCTTCTTAGGTTCGTCGTTCTCAGCAATTTTCTTTCCAGCACCAACATCTCTTCGAACAACTGGTGCAAACACACGACCGCTACGGGTCACCCTGCTATTTTCAGCTATATTTCCAACATCAGGCATTGGTTGGATGGGAACTTCCACTCCATCCTTTAAGATTGTAGCATTGTATTTGTAAGGCACAACCTTATCTGACTTGTAGGGGATAGGACCCGGCAAACTAATCGCCAATGGGGTAACAACTGACTTGCTATGATACTCAACTTCAAAATGGGCGGGCGCACCAAAACAAGGCACAATGATGTTTACCCCTTCTTCAACATAATCAGTCATTAATAAGTCATTTCTGGAAAACAAATCTTTGTCTGAAGAGAAATAATCATCTGCGGAGGCATACTCTTCATCTGACTCTGCTTTAGTCAAACAAACCTCAACCATATCACCTTCATAGTAATCATCCCTCTGACTGGTGACCTTGATAGTTCCATTGTCTAACAACAACTGAACACCCTTCCTCACGATTGAACATCCTCGGGGGTCTCGACAACAAACTCGGCAAGATCCATATTGGTGTTCTACCTGACCAGCCGTATGGCAGAAGGTAGCATGCAACTGCACGAGGCCCTCATTCATATACTCTACATCAAAAATTCTGAATTCTCCAGGACACCTAGAAACTATATTCACTTCCTCTTCATACTCTGCCCTAGGCTTGATTATATGGATTAGGCCCTCATCCATCATCTCCTGTAAATCAACCTTTATCTTATCGCAACCCTGTATGTCTGTACTGCAAATAGCACAACCAGCATGGTCATGCGTATATTAGCTAAATTCAGAGGTCTGTGTGCATTTTCACCAAATATCCTCTAACCAGATTAATATAAAAAATCCAAAAGTCGCATGGACAACCGACTACCATATTCACACCATTTACTCCCCCATGCTTGGGTAGAGGATTATCTTTCACATTAGGTCCCACGTCCTTGAAAGATAGAACACCAGACTTCACCAATTTATGTACGTCAGTCTTCAAAGGATAACAATTCTCAACATTATGCCCTGGTGCTCCCTGATGAAAAGCACATGTTTGGTTTGCCTTGTAATACCAAGGCAATGGTGATAATACGACAGGAGGTGGTCAGGTCTGAACCAACTTCTTTTGAATTAATGCCGGTAGTAACTTTGTATAGCTCATGGGAATAGGGTAATAACTCTCCCTTCTCTGATTATACCATTGATTCCCCTGATGAGACAGACTCTGATAAGCAACGGTAGTTGGAGCGGTATTCATAACGGGAGTAACTGAGGCGACTTGCTGATGACGCTGATAATTCCTTCTAGGAGTGTTTACCCTCCTCTCTTGTATAACAGCATTTGCACCCCCTTCCTTCTTCTTGGTAAACCTATAAGATGGCTTCTTCACACCTCCAGATCCTTCACTCTTTGTTAAACGGCCTTCTCTTACAGCCTCTTCTAAACGGATACACATTCCTACCATTTCAGTAAAGTCACTTGGTGCACTTGCTACCATCCTCTCAAAGTAGAAAGCACCCAGCGTCTTCAAAAAAATCTTATTTATATTTGTCTCTTCCATGGGAGGAATCACCTGGGCGGCTACCTCACGCCATCTCTGCGTATATTTTTTGAATGATTCCCTATCTTTCTGAACCATGGCCCTGACTTGATCACGGTCAGGCGCCATGTCCATGTTGAACTTGTATTGTTTGATGAATGCTTCTCCCAGATCATTAAAAGTATGGATATTGGCGCTGTCCAAACTCATATACCACTTCAGCACAACACTGGTCAAACTATCCTGAAAAAAGTGAATCAGCAGACGTTGATACTCAGTATGGGTAGACATTCTCCTTACGTACATCACCAAATGAGCATGAGGGCAAGTGTTTCCCTTGTACTTCTAAAACTCCGGGACTTTAAACTTAGCAGGTATCTTAACATTCAGGACCAAGCATAACTCATTCACATTCTGCCCAAATAGCTCTTTTCCCCTGAGGGCCTTCATCTCTCTCTGCATCTTATCAAACTGCTCTTGAAAATCATCCATTCTGTCATAGAGACCCAAGTCTTCACTCGGTGGAGGGAAAGGACGACACACATCATCATTAACAAATAGAACCATATTCACCGAAGGAGGTGCAGTAGGAACATGCACCACAGGAGGTTCAGGAGTAACAATAGTCTGAGCAATTGGGGTATCTTGAGGACCAAGATTGAAACCTTCAGGTGCAAAATTCTCTGGCATTCCCCATGGATAACCTTGGGGCATGCGATTCTGAACAACAACTAGAGTAGAAGATACGGGAACAATCATAGCTTTAGTAGTTGCCCTTGCTGGTTGGGGTTGAACACTCAGTGGCTGATTCTGAGCAGCCACCAGAGCTTCCATCAGAGTAGTCAGATTGGCCATGCCGACCTTCAAAGCAGAAACTTCCTCGCGCAGCTCGCGATTCTCTTGTTCTAAGTTGTCCATCTTCTTTTTGAAATTAGCTCGACTGTTATAGTGTTGAGTCAGCTTGCTGAACAAAGTAAAGAAGCTTGGTAAGACACCTGGATATGCATAACAAATGCAAGAAAAATGTGCAATATGATGCATGATATGTAATGAACATGGTTATTTTTATTTGTTATTTAATATTTCAAGGGATTTACAGTTTATGGACATATTGCAAATATCAAAGTAATAACGCATTTGAAATACTGAAATTTTTTATTATAACAACTCCAAAATGGATTACAAGTTTCAATGATCCCAAGTACAAGATGAAAAATAAAATCTGAAACCCTGAGAAATAGAACTGATGGAGATCATTCTATACGCTGGCGCTTCTGCGTGAGCCTGGCAATCTGAGCCTTTAACCTCTGGTTTTCTTCTGCATAACTGGCAACAACCTCCTTCCAATCACCTGAATCCGTTAGTGAGCAAATTGCACCTGATTGAGGCTTAGGAGAAAATAAATTCCCTTGCCTTTCCATAGACTCTACCGCTCGACTCTCAAGGATCTCAATCAAGTCGTCTTTCTCCTTCAAGTCTGCTTTATAGGAACTCTCTAAAGTTTGGAACTTGTACTTCCAAGCATCCTTTTCCCGTTGCATCCTAACCAAAGCAAGTTGTAGCTCTTCTAGATCATCTAATAAGGGAGGAATTGTCTTCACAAATAGACCAGGCATGGGTGTCTCCCGGGTATACGACATCTTTAACTGAATAGCTCTTGATCGGACCCACTGAAGATATGGCTCCAAAGAAACAACACCCCTAGGTCCCAAATCCTTCCTACTCTTCTTATGAATGTGACGCCAGGCCTTCGTAATCTGCTCCCTAGCTTCCCTATAGTCTTCGCCTTCCTTCAAAAAGAAACTACTCAAATGAATACTATTTGGTTTATCACTCATCGAATAACCAAGTTGTCGCCATGCAAGAACAAGGTTATAGTTAATTCCTCCATTTGTACCAAGAAGAGGTACATTGGCGAAACTACCACAACTTTCAATAATCTCTATATCCTGGTAAGCTCGATGATACTAGTCAATATCTGAATGAGTAAGTGCCATGATCTTAAGAGCCCAACGGGGTTCATTTTTGACATCCCAAAAAGCATCAGACTGAGGCATATGAGAGATAAACCACCGGTACAACAAAGGCGTGCAACAGATAATCATCCCCCCATGATAAGAATTTCGAAGATGAGTAGAGTAGTATTAGTGTCAACAAACTTGTCCATATTTGGAAATAAAAACAACCCGTAAGCAAGTAGAGCAAAGATGGCCTCAAAAGCAATTGTACTCTTCATTCTGGCAAAGTAACAAGCTTTCTCCAATAAGAACTTAGTTGGTAATCCTATAATTCCTCCTTTAGTAGTCATATGAGCTTCCACCACAGACTTCCCCAGATGAATCAAAGCAACAATCTAGTGTGGTTTTGGCTCACCCTCCAAACCAGTAAAAGGAACATGATCGGTGATAGGTAAATCCAACAAATAAGAATACTCCTCCAGTGTGGGCATCAACTGATAGTCGGGAAAAGTAAAGCAATGATATATTGGATCATAGAACTGGACCAAGGCCGAGAGAATACCCTCCTTCATCTTCAGCTTCATGAGAGGAATAATGGATCCATACTTCTTCTGAAAGTCTGCAGAACACTTGATCACGGGAATTAGACTGATCAACTCATCTATCTTGGGATCCTTGAAACTGTATTTCCCGATCTTTCTCTTTCCATAATCCATGGTTAAAAAGCACCTGAGTTATTCACAAATGGTCAACCTTTAAATCCCTTGAAATATGGTTTCTTCAAAAGATGCTTATGAGTGCATGGATGCATGATGCAACAATCACACACAAGATCACACATATAGGGTTCATAGGTTCAACGTCACGAGCATGAGGTCGAAGGTACTACCCATAAGGTGTTGGTCTAAAAGTTATCATCTGCCGAACAATGTTCTAGAGGTTCCCAGAGTCTACATCCTTCCTTCGGATATTACCAACTTCCCGGTTAACTCGGTAATTAGTAATATTCTCAAGAAAGACTCGTCCTAGAGTAGTATCGCGTGGCAACTATTTTCGGATTACCCCGTCATAGCTTGCGCACTACACCTAAAAGGCCAAGATGGGTTTGGTATTCTACGGTCCTCATTTTCAGCAGGCTCCCAGGTCGAAAGCAATACGTCTTCCCGATTACTCGGTAAATGACACTACAGTCAAAGGGGTCTTCACTAAGTGGGGGATCTCATGCCTCCTTTTTTGGGATTATTCCCTCAAAGTTAACATGACTATACCGCCCGTCCTATCTTAAAGTTTTCCAAAGTCGGGGTATATGACTTATAAGTAATCACCAAGTACCCTGAAAACCAGGAAAATCCAGACAAACATATATACAACATATAACACAAAAAACAGTAATAACACATATACAAATATAAACAAAGATAAGATTAACCCACTTAGGGATGGAACAGTAAGAGATCAATTTGTCCCCAGTGAAGTTGCCATTTTTCTGTAGCGGTTGAAATGTTTAACACTAAGCCATTGGGTTGACTAGACTTTGTACAAATCAAAATAAAAATCGCCACCGCACTTTATTGTTTCCAAAGGAATGGAAAAAGAGCGATTAACCCAAAAAGAGGGGGAAATATTCAAGGTAAGGGGGTTGGTTATGCAAAGGGAAGGTATTAGCACCCTAAACATCTACGGTACTCCGCAGGAGCCTCTTTGTAAAATCTGTATATTTTGGCTATAGAAAATGTTGTATAAAAATGGATGGTGGAGAAGAGAAAAGAAATATATTTATTTTATAATTTTTTCACTCGCCGCGGTTGCGAACCTTTAGTTCCTATGTACCACCTTTTCATGCAATAGGGGATCAGGGTACACGTAGTTCCTCTTTTAAGAATTTAAAACACAAATGTTTTGGTTAATTTTATGAGATAAAACATCATCGTCATTGTCCGTGTGGAAAACATACTTACTACCCACAACTTTGAGAAAGGAGAATTTGCATCATCTCAAAGTGGAGGATATGGCTTGGATTTTAAAATCAACAATGCCTCACTCAACACCAAAGTGGAAAATATCTCTCTTCACTAAACATTATAGAAGTATATTTGTTTACATCACTACAAGGATTGACAAGAGTGCAATCTTTTGAGAAAAGTTTAAAGATAAAAAACCAAAGTGGCAAAATGATTTGAAATGAGATTGATTAACTTTTAGTCTACTAACAAAAAACGTCAAGGTATTATTATGTTGATTGGATTTTATTTATGAAAATGTTTTGAAAATGCATGGACGTAAGTTCAAGTTTATTATGAAAGTGGTTCAAGTTTAAAAACAAGAAGAGTTTTCAAAAGGAGGAAGAAGATTTTTGAAATTAAAGAAGATGGGAGGAGAAGAAGGGACTATCGTAAAGCATAAGGTAAAAGATAGGGATAAGAACCATGTAACAAACAGGAAGCCAATAGTTGGTATTATGAGCCAAGATAGAATTCCCATTCTTTGGATTAAAACCAAACAAGCAAAAATACTAGACCTCTTGAGAGAACCAAACTTCAAGTGTATTAAGTCTTCAAAAAAATTGGGCAGAGTAACGGTTGTATACAGGTGAATTCCAGATTACAAACAAAGGGTGTAATCACAATAACCTGGACACAAAATAAAACAAGCAACCCAATTTATTAAGGTAAACCTCAAGAACTCCAGACAAAATAATCAGATAAGATCACAAGGTTTCCAAGATAAACCAAGGTTTCCAATCCTAAGTCCAAAAAGTCCAGTGCTCCATAATGCCAGGGATAGTAACCAAATAGTCCAAATACCATTAAATTTTTTTATGGTTTATGTTGATTATTAAGTATTTTAAAAAGGAAAAGAAAATATCAAGTGAGCAAAATAAAAATTGACAAGAAAATAAATGCTCAAATGAGCAAAGATTAAAATGGCATGAAATGTAAATGCTAAAAGTAAATAGTGCATACAAATAAAAGGGGCGTACAATAAAAATAAAGCATAAAGTCAATTATTAGTGATTAGTGGTTAGTTGGATGATCATCTTGAAACTTGCATTCGGAACTCATTAGAGGATTGGTAGAACCAAAGCCTCCACACAACAAGTTACATTTGCTTTTTGTAAAGTATGTCATTCATTTGGAATTCTAATGAGTACCATTTAATGATCAACGATGTTTAAGTGATCCGCGTTGACCAAAGGTTTTGTAAATTCATTAGAGGATTGGTAGAACCAAAGCCTCGATACAATGAATCTCAAGGTTATTGGATCAAAGAGATCAAATTAACATACTTGGGCTTGCAAACATATGTTTGGGCCACGAATGATCATTTATTCGAATTGGGACAAAATTTAGGGCTATATTAAGAAATCACAAGTTGACTTATATAGTAGTGGCACCTATTTTGAGGTCGGTCAATAGCAATCTATGCACCATTTATTTTAAGACAGGATATAGAGATCATGCTCCAACAACATTTAGCGCAATAAGAAAGGGATGAGATGAAGAGGGGTGGGAGAGAATATACACACCACTTTTGAGTTAAATTTAATCAAACTATTATTAAAATCATTCATCCATTTTTGTGGAGTTAGACTCAACACCATGGATCCAATGATGTTAATAAAGTTCATGAGAAAAAATTTAACCCAAGATCAGCCAGAAAATAGTCACAAGATAATATTACATTTAATATATATACAAAAAATGGTTTAAAAAAAGTTTTAAAATAGAAATAAAAGAGAAAAATATCAACTATGTTCAAATTGATCAAGAAATAAAAAGTAAGTCCATAGAAAAATCGGAAAAGGACTCAAATGATTTTATAAATTTTTTTGTAATTTTTTAAAGTCAGAAACTATTTTTATAATTAAAAGAAATGAGTAAAATAAACTAAAAATGATAATAAAATAGCAAAGTTAGAAATAAAAAATAAATGAGGTCACCAATATTTATCACAATATCATTGGATCATTGCACAATTTTATCAAAATTTAAAAATGCATAAAAGTATTTTTAAACATTTAAAACATTTCAAATAAAGTGAAAATTTATAAAAAATACCAAAACACAAAATAAAATTGTGAAAAGATAAAAATCACAAACAAAATAATCTAAAATATTTTTCATAGTTTCTTCATAATTTTTGGACTAAAAATGATTTTTCTATGATTTTTTGAAGTTTAAAACAATTAAATATAAAAATTAGAGAAGAAAATAAAAACCAAAAAAATATGGGTCATCTGATCAATGTCAAAATGTGTTAGTAAACAGATCAAGTGGACCTGGCACGTTGTGCATGTTATGGACTTTAGTGAATAATGCATAGGATCATTAATTAAATCAGATTTTTGAAAAACACAGATGGCGCGCCTTCATTGGTTGATGATGACACATTGATCATCTTCAATCTCCAGCTAGTCCCAAAACCAGGTTGCTCAATCTGTAAAATTAGAGCACGAGACCTATGCCATTCGCTTAGTCTATTCAAGATGAAGACAACCACACCTTCGCGACAAATTTATATAAACTATAGCTCAAGCAATTTGGAAGGAAAGTTTTGAAAAGGGATTTTAAATTTCATGGAAAAAACGTGTTTCCAGTAAAAAACAAGTGTTGCGACTAGAACCAGGGCGATGAGAGCAACACAATGATATCAGAGTTTTAAAGAATTGATGAAGGAATCTACCTATTGAAGTTGAGTTGCTGAGCTCTGAAACTAGACTTCTATGGGGCAGTATAGGGCACGATTCTTGAATGTAATTATATGGTTAGCTTCAGGGAAGATCAAGGAAGGTTAATTGATGGAAAAATTGGATTGAAAAAGGCTTGAGAATGGATTTTGAAGGTACTGAATTCTGAGTTGTAGAACAAGTTTGGCAGGGTGATTCTGGCTATCCAAGCTTGAGAAAACGAATGGGATAGTTCATGTATTTATAGGAGAAGCAAATGGGATCAAAATGAAGAGTGAATGATGCATTTTGGAGGGAATTCGTGTGGGTCTGCATCATGAAGAAAATGTGACTTCTCTTTTGTCAAAACTCATCCAAAGCGCGTGTTTTGATGCACTAGTCAACTTGGGAAAGTTGGCTAATCATGTTTAGACCCAAAACGCGTGCTAATTTAAGGTTTAGAGGTTTTAACATGAAATTCAAATCCTGACTTGCAATGAAACTTCAATTCCAAGTTACCACTTTTGAAATAATGGCATTCTCAGCTCAAGGGGTCTTAAGGCATGATTGTTGATGCTTTTGAAAGATGAGGTTAAAAGTTTTGAAATTGAAAAAGAATGGAATCAAATGGATGCTTGACCTGAAAGTTGTGTTGAGTCAAAGTTGGAGAAAAAGATTTGACTTTCTATACTTAGAAATATTTCAAGTTCTTCTTCAAAAATGACCTATAATGTCTTGCATCCAAACATGGTCTTCCAGTTGGAATTTGCTCTTGACCAAAAAATATGGCATGAAGTAGATCTCTTGAATGAAATTTTGAAACTTAAACATTCAAAATCTACAAAAATTGAGAGGGTTATGAATTGTTGAAGTTGGCAAAAAATCATGAAATGATCTATAATATTTTGCATCCTTAAGGTAACTTCCATCCATTTTATCACTTTACACATAAAAGAAGGCATACAGTTCACACCTTCAAGATCATTATGGAAAAATAATGGGCTCAAGTTGATAAAAATTGACCAAGTTATGATTAATTGAAGTCACACATGGAAAATTGAGGACTCATCTGGAGGGCTTGTAATCTTTCTTCCTCATTAAGTCTCTTCCTCATGACAATTCCTTGAAACTTTTGAAGTAATTTGTTGATAGCCATTTGAAGAGATAGATGTATTTTGAATCACTTAAAAATACTAAGAGATGAGAAAGATATATTCCTTTGAAGTTCAAAACTTTAGCTCCTTAGATCAAGAGAATGCTTTGAGGAACTTTGACAATTTTGAACAAACTTCTTGTACCAACACACATGATTTGTAAATAGAAGTTGTTGAGGATGATAATGAGAACTCATAGCCACCAAAACCACTTCCATATCTTGAATATTGAGAGAAATATGTACTTGTGACCAAATGGAATAAAATCTTGTCCAACCATGACAACTCTCCAATCAATCCCTTGTGCTTTTCAACCAAATTTGATAACCTTGAAATGTGATGAACCAAAACAAGCTTGCCATGCCAATTCTTCCAAAACCAATCCAATGGTGAGGTTTGAACTTCTCAAGCTTTATTGACTAGGGCATGGAAATAAACTCATGAACCCATGGGGTAACTTGTTAAATCTCACTGCCTTTACCTACATGGATAACAAGCAAGACAAGCCAACATTGAATTTTATTAGTTAAAAGGAGAAATCAAGACAAACACAATATTCATAATCACAAAAGAACATAAGTCAAGGTGGTTGGTGATTCCTCAAAAGGGAAAATATAAATATAGGGAGGGGAACCAAGAATCCCAGTGTGATCTTGTTGTGAATGAGTCAACATGGCATGATGAAGGGATCTTAGGGGCAAAAATTTGGGTACAAGAGCTTCCCTTATTTAAGTTTCTTCTATCCGGAGATACGAAGGTTAAAAATCTTCGTGTCGACGCGATTGAAGATACTTAAATATAAAATAAACCTTATTTTTGGCCCTAAGATGCCATGCAAATGTTTATGATCATGAATGCACATGGACAATTCCAAAGGGACACAAATCACCACTGGGGATGTAAAAAAATAAAGAAACAAGGGAGCAACCCCACCAGGAAAATAAATCACTGGTGGATCAAAAGACCTGAATCAAAGAGGATGGTAGAATGGTCAAAGGATGCACCAACTTCTACCGAAGGCGAAGCTGCCGACGTTTACTGAAGGCAGAGAGAAAGATAACAAACATAGACGTTCATTGCCAATGTCCTACCGACTTTCACTGAAGGTAGAGAGAAAAGAAATATCATAGCACCATCGTTCACTGACGATGAACTACCAATGTTCACTGAGGGTAGAAAAAGATAACAAACGTAGATGTTCACTGGCGATGATCTACCGACTTTCACTGAAGGTAGAAAGAGAATATATCATAGCATCACCGTTCACTAACGATGAACTACCAACATTCACTGAGGGTAGCTAAAAGATAACAATCACCCACTTTCACTAATGGTGACCTACCAACTTTCACTGAAGGTGGAAATATAATATGCCATAGAATCGCCGTTCACTGACGATGAACTACCAACATTAACTGAAGGTAGCAAAAAGATAACAAACATCGATGTTCATTGCCGATGTCCTACCGACTTTCACTGAAAGTAGAAAGAGAATATATCATGGCATCGCTGTTCACTGATGATGAACTACCAACGTTCACTGAAGGTAGCAAAAATATAACAAACATCAACGTTCACTGTCGAAGATCTACCGACTTTCACTGAAGGTAGAAAGAGAATATCATAGCATCGCCATTCACTGAAGATGAACTACCAATGTTCACTGAGGGTAGCAAAAATATAACAATCACCAACTTTCACTGAAGGTGACCCACGAACTTTCACTGAAGGTAGAAAGAGAATATCATAGCATCGCCGTTCACTGACGATGAACTACCAACGTTCACTGAAGGTAGCAAAAAGATAACAAACATTGATGTTCACTACCGATGATCTTCTGATATTCACTAAAGGTATAAAGAGAATATAATAGCATCACCGTTCACTGAAGATGAACTACCAACGTTCACTGAGGGTAGCAAAAAGATAACAATTTTCCCCCCAAAATTCTAGTATTTCGCCTAGAATGGGTCTCAACTTCTTCTTTAACCGAGGCACTTCGCCTGGAAAGGGTAATACATAAGCTGTCTCAAATAAAGAGACCTTCAATTGCAAAGATTTCACAACGAACTGTCTCTGTGATATAGAAAGACTTACCATCCACTGGAGTACTCTGACGATAAACTGCGAACTATCCACTCATAGAGGAGATAGCAAAAAAAGGTTACGTCGACTTTTACAGGGAAGCACAAGTTACTCAAATAAAGAGACCTGTTACTTGTTATCATGGAGGATTGTAAAAAGAAATGAATTTCCAGGGAGAAAAATATGACTTCCTGGAGAAACAAATATGACTTCCTGGAGAGATGCCACGACATTCCTGCGGAGGAGATAAAGTCTTCTCGTGCAAAATGAATGCACCAACCAAAACTTGAAGTTTTCAGAAATCCAAAGTAAATAATATTGTTATGGAACCACAGATTCAAACCAGAAATAAACTGGAACAAAAAGGTCAACCAGAATACATCCTTTGAGAAATAAACTCAAGAGGGAAAACCAAATCCATCCAAACTATGAGCTGCACAGGAAAGTTAAAGTAAAAGTCTTCCATTAGGGACAACCTAGTGGGGAAATTGAAAGAATATGCGCTTTCTGCTTAAGGACAACACTCTATTAAAGAAAGGACAACATAACTCTACAAAACAGGATGATATATCAACAAAATATTAAAAAAATGTCAACGAACAATGATTTGCCAATTTTAGCTATGCATGATGTATGTATGAATGTATGAGTGTTATCATGCGTATGCTAACAAAATAGATATACAACATTGGGAATAACCAGGCAAAGCCACCGCGGGCACTAACAAACACTCAGATAAACTTCATCCAAGATGATCATTCCAAGAAAAAGTAAATGCCCACTGATGAAACAAAACATACTGGCCGCTTTAGCTTTACTGGGGAGAAACATAATCCGGAAGTAAACAAAACAAAGTGACATAATAATATAGATACAGGGATAGAACATCCTTCTTCAGGCTTCACCGGGGAAACAAGTGTTATTTAAAAGTAACATTCGTACTGGAAATTGAAAAACCAATCTCAAGTAAAGCAGACTGATATCAAAACATCAAAACATTCACTGGGGAATTCAGGCCTACTTTATTGGGGAGGTTAACACCACATCCACAAAGGGACAACCACAATACATCCTTCACTTAGAGAAACCAGGGACCTACGTTTTTCAAGAGTGGTTATGATACCAACTTCTCTGGAAAAAGAACTTCTATTAGGCTAAACGAAAACTTCACTGGAGAAAATGCGGATTGAAACATCACATCATGAAAACCCAGGAAAGAAGAGAAATGAATCCAAACATGACCGAGGATAACAGAGTCATAAACCCAATACGGTGAATCATCCTGAGTAAACCTTCCAGAGGGGAAAAAAATTCTCAAAACAACTATAGTTTTTCTATTCCTGGGATCACCATTTTTGTTGTCATTGTTTCATCACAAATCTCAAAGTAAAAGCAGATTGTAAAATTTTTTTTTTGAAAAATCAATTTTGTTATTTAATCTTTTTGCTTCGAAAGTTATTATCAATAATAAATGGAGTCTTTGCAAGATAAATAAAATAAGAAATACAAAGAATTGGGTAAAAGCTCAAATTTCATTAATAGAATGCCGAGACTCCATAGATGATTACAAAGTTTGGAAAATGGTAATATATAATGGAAAAGAAACATTGAATTAAAATGACCACTATCCCCTTTAACAACTTTTGAAATCCTGCACAGCAGCTTCTGTTGAAGTATGGTGAGGATCTGAGAAGATTGTTGCTTCAACGATCAAGTCTTTTCTGACGTAGTTACTTGCCAAGAAGGTCCCTAACTTCTGCCTAAGCTGCCCTTGTGGGTTTTTAACTTAGCGGGAAATTTATTTTGTTTAGGTCTCTAATTTTTTCCTAGACCGCCCTTTCGGGTTTTCGTCTTACCGAGACGCTCCTTTTTTGCCTAAGCCTCCCTTTCGGGTTTTCAAATTAGCAAGATGTTCTTTTATTTCTTTAGGCAAATTATTTCCTGACTGCGTTAGCATTCATGGGACGTGGGAATTCCTCGCCATCCATAGTTTCAAGAATTAATGCACCTCCAGAGAAGGCTTTCTTGACAACATATGGGCCTTCAAAATTGGGAGTCCACTTGCCCCTAGAATCAGCGTTGAAAGACATGATCTTCCTGAGCACGAGGTGGCCTTCTCTGCATTCACAAGGTTTAACCTTTTTATCAAAATCTTTCTTCATTCTTTTCTGATATAATTGTCCATGACATAAAGCTGTAATTCTCTTCTCCTCAATCAAATTCAATTGGTAAAATCTGTTCTGGACCCCTTCAACCTCTGTTAATTTGGATTCCATTATCACACGCAAAGAGGGAATCTCAACCTCGACAGGGAGTAAAACTTCCATTCCATACACCAGGGAGAACGGGGTTGCTCCTCTTGAAGTGCAGACAGATGTTCGATATCCATGTAGAGAAAAAG
The DNA here is from genome assembly GCA_948472305.1 of Vicia faba. Classification (NCBI taxonomy): domain Eukaryota; kingdom Viridiplantae; phylum Streptophyta; class Magnoliopsida; order Fabales; family Fabaceae; genus Vicia; species Vicia faba. The sequence goes on along the minus strand of OX451738.1, from coordinate 803,586,585 downwards.
GGAGCATTTCATGCCAATCCTTATAAGTAACAACCATTTTCTGGATAATTTTCTTGATATTCTTATTAGCAGCTTTGACAGCCCCATTCATCTTTGGCCTGTATGGAGATGAATTGTGATGGACAATCTTGAATTCTTCGCACAGTTCTGTCATCATCTTGTTGTTCAAATTCAAGGCATTATCAGTGATGATTCTGCTCGGCACACCATACCGACATATAAGGTTATTCTTAATGAAGCACACAACCACCTGCTTAGTAACATTGGCATATGAAGCAGCCTCCACCCACTTGGTGAAGTAATCAATTGCTACCAAGATAAAACAGTGTCCGTTTGAAGCTTTGGGTTCTATCATCCCAATCATGTCAATACCCCACATAGAGAAAGGCCACGGGGAGGAAATCACATTGAGAAGTGTCGGAGGCACATGGACCTTGTCTGCATAAATCTGGCATTTATGGCACTTCTTTGCAAATTTATAACAGTAGGACTCCATTGTCAGCCAATAGTAACCTTCCCTTAGCATCCTTTTATCCATCGAATGTCCATTGGCATGAGTGCCAAATGAACCTTCATGAATCTCATGCATCAACATGTCTTCTTCGTGTCTATCCACACATCTTAGCAAGACCATGTCATAATTTCTCTTGTACAACACATTTTCACTGAGGAAGAAACTGCCTGCCAATCTTCTCAATGTCTTTCTATCTTTCTTCGACGCACCAATCGGGTATTCCTGAGTCTGAAGAAATTGCTTGATATCATAATACCAAGGTTTTTCATCTGCTACCTCCTCTGATGTAAACACATGAGCGGGCCTATCCATTCGTCAAACCGTAATTCGGGGAATATCATTCCAAGTATTCACTTTGTACATAGAAGCCAGAGTTGCCAGAGCATCCGCCATTTGATTTTCATCTCTAGGAATGTGATGGAGTTCAACTTTATTGAAGAAGGGTAATAGTATTATAGCATAATCTTTGTACAGGATCAAGCCGGGGTGACGAGTATCCCATTCTCCTTTAATCTAATATATTACCAAAGCTGAATCACCATACACATCTAGAATCTTAATTCTGAGATCAATAGCTTCTTCGAGTCCCATGATGCAAGCCTCGTATTCGGCCATATTATTAGTACAATCAAATGTTAACCTTGCAGTAAAAGGAATGTGCGACCCATGAGGAGTGACAATCATAGCACCAATTCCTTTACCATAAGCATTCATAGCTCCATCAAATATCATACTCCAACGAGATTCAAGGTCGGGACCTTCCTCAAGCAATGGTTCATCATAATCTTTCACTTTCAGGAACATCACATCCTCATTGGGGAATTGATATTCTACATACTGTTTCTCCTCCACTGGTTGGTGAGCAAGATATACTCCTTTGAAGTTCAAAACCCTAGCTCCTTAGATCAAGAGAATGCTTTGAGGAACTTTGACAATTTTGAACAAACTTCTTGTACCAACACACATGATTTGTAAATAGAAGTTGTTGAGGATGATAATGAGAACTCATAGCCACCAAAACCACTTCCATATCTTGAATATTGAGAGAAATATGTACTTGTGACCAAATAAAATAAAATCTTGTCCAACCATGAAAACTTCTCCAATCAATCCCTCTTGCTTTTCAACCAAATTTTGTAACCTTGAAATGTGATGAACCAAAACAACCTTGCCATGCCAATTCTTCCAAAACCAATCCAATGGTGAGGTTTGAACTTCTCAAGATTTATTGACTAGGGCATGGAAATAAACTCATGAACCCATGGGGTAACTTGTTAAGTCTCATTTCCTTTACCTACATGGATAACAAGCAAGACAAGCCAACATTGCATTTTATTAGTTAAAAGGAGAAATAAAGACAAACACAATATTCATGATCACAAAAGAACATTAGTCAAGGTGCTTGGTGATTCCTCAAAAGGGAAAAGCTAAATATAGGGAGGGGAACCAAGAATCCTAGTGTGATCTTGTTGTGAATGAATCAACATGGCATGATGAAGGGATATTAGGGGCAAAAATTGGGGTACAACAATACCTTCGAGTATCATGTCGAATAGAGACCCGAGGTTTACATTCTGGACAGGTTTGCAGAATGCTTTTGGTACCAAGTTAAAGTTGAGTTTCGCATATCATCCGCATACGGATGATCAAACAGAGAGGGCTATCCAGTCTTTGGAGGATTTGCTGAGAGATTGTGTGCTAGAAAAAGGAGGATCTAAGGATAGTCACTTTCCGTTGATAGAATTTACATACAATAATAGTTTCCATTCAAGTATTGGAATGGCACTGTATGAAGCATTGTATGGTAGGATGTGCAGAACTCCATTGTGTTGGTATGAGTCGGGCGAGAGTGTTGTATTCGGACCCGAGATTGTGAGAGAATTAACTAAGAAGATTAAGATGATCCAAGAGAGGATGAAGGCTTCTCAGAGTTATCAGAAAAGATATCATGATAAGAGAAGGAAGGCCTTGGAATTTCAGAAAGATGATCATGTGTTTTTGAGAATTATTCTGGTAACAGGTGTTGGTAGGGCTCTGAAATCAAGGAAACTTATGCGTGTTTCATTGGTCCATATCAGATATATGAGAATAGATGTGAGGTAGCCTATCGAATTGCTTTACCTCCGTCACTTACGAATCTTCATGGTGTGTTTCATGTATCTCAATTGAGAAAGTACATTCTGGATCTCTCACATGTAATTCAGATGGATGATGTACATGTGAGAGATAATCTAACTATTGAACCATTACCATTGAGAATAAAAGGTAGTAAAGTGAAGCAATTGAGAGGTAATGATATTGCCTTAGTAAAGGTGTTGTGGGGTGGAACAGTCGGTGAAAGTTTGACTTCAGAGCGTGAGGATCAGATGAATAAGTCATATCCGACTCTGTATTTCTCAGGTAATTTTCGAGGGCGAAAATTCTTTAAGTGAGGGAGAGTTGTGACACCCCAATTTTTACAAGTTATTTATTTAATGAATTATTAGGATTATTAATGAATAATTTATGTTTTATATGCTTATATGTGTGATGTGTTGGTATGAGGTTTTGCATGATGTGAATTATGATGATTAGAAGTATTAGAATGGTTCAAGAATTATGTAGTAATTATTTGGATTATTATTGAGAATATAATAATAGGAATAATTATTTAAATGGTTATTTTATTTAGAGTGATGTGTTGGTAATTAGTAGGAAGAGTGAGGACGTGATGATAAATAGAGGTTGACTAAGCGAGGGCAATTGAGGAAGATATTAGGGGTCCTTTGTGATAATAGAGAAAAGATATTTGTTATTCTCACAATTAATCGTGAAAGTTGCAGAAGAGAGGCAAGGGCACGAAGGCTTTGGAGAAAATCATCATAAGAGGCACGAAGAACATAATCAATCACTCGAAACAATAAGGTAAGGGGTGTTTATCTGATTATTATATTTGATTTAAGTGGTAGATGGAGGTTGAGTTTGCCATAGGTTTCATAGATGGTGATTCGATGTTGTTTGATGGAGAATTAATAGATTAGAGATGAATAATTATGCCCAAATGATTTATAATTTATTTAGAAACATGGGATGATAATAGATGATTATTACCTATGATTAGATGATGTTTTAGGACCTATAAGGTAGTGAAATCATAGAAAAATTCAGCACAAAACAACACGCGTCGACTCAAAGAGGTCATGCATCGACTCATGCAGGTTCAAGACTCAGTATGCGTCGACTCATTGGGTCAACCTGAGCATACACGAGGCATAAATAATACCTATGTGTCGACTCAAAGGGGGCATGTCTCGACTAAAGCAATCCAATTTTTGACAGATTTTTCTAAAGGTCGTAACTTGAGTTTCTGGACTCCGTTTCAGGTGTCGTTTGAAGCATTCGATAGGTAACGCGATGAACTATATTTATAAGGAGTAAAATGAAGAATAATAAGGATAACTCTAGTACCCAAGTTAGGATAGAATTAGTTTCCCCGTGTTGAATTGCTATGATGTTTTGTGGTAATGAAGTATGATGATGATAAGTTGTTGATATGATGATTATGTTTTATATGATGCTATGATGATGATTCTTTGCTTATATGAGTACATATGATGAGGTTTATATGACGAGGTTGGTGAATACATGAATGATGATGTGTATGACTAGTTGTGGTCATTTATATTGTTGTTGCGCATCAAGCATTCATTGGACAACTTTGGTCCTTTTTGATGATTTAGGACGTTGGTCCAGTGATTTGGTCTCAATCCCATTGTATGGATTTAGGATGTATATGATTTTCTCCGGTTCCAAGTGGGAACTGATCCTATGATTGGGGTATTTGGAGGGTGATGGCTCAGTGTCTATTAAATGATTTGGTACCACATGCATGAGTTTATGTCCTTGCACTACATCTTATGTGGCATTGCATGGTTCTTAAATTGATGATGTTGTATTGCGTTGTTGAATTTGTATGATTGTTGAGGTACTTGGAGTATAACAATGATGACTTTATGTTGTGATACTTTTTGTTTATTCTGCTATGTCTATTACTTATAACTTATATAATGATTGTGATGAACTCACCCTTTCTACTTGAATGTTGCCTCTACGTGGGTAACATGCAGGTAATCAGGAGTAGTCCCTAAAGGATTAGAAGAATAGCTTGGAGCATGTGTTTTATTTCCATTGAGTCTAGAAGGTCTTGTTATGATATGTAACACCGGGGACGAGAATGCTTTATTTTGAAAACTATTTTGTTCTTGTTTTTTTATGACATTTAAATTGTTTCCATGGAGTTTAAATTATGTTGAATTGTGAAACATGAATCATGGGGTACTATGAAGTGTATTAATGAACTTGTTTGAACTATGATTCTGCTGCAAGTATGTGAAACCATGATAATGGATATGTACATGAATAATTTTGAAAACCCGTGTTACAAAGTAAGACTAGCACGTATGGTTATTTCATGAATAAAATCTGACGCCCTTTTGTTGTATTACTCTGACGTTATTTTAAGTAATTATGAATATTCTGCGGGGTTTATAAGGGTGTTACATCTGACGCTCCCTCTGTTGCAAACACATGAGCTGGTCTATCCAAATGTCTAACTGTGATACAAGGCACGTCGTTCCAAGTGTTTACTTGATACATAGAAGCCAAAGTGGCTAAAGCATCCGCCATCTGATTCTCATCTCTGAGAATATGATGGAATTCAACTTTATTAAATAAGGATAATAATCTAGTAGCATAGTCTTTGTAGGGAATCAATCAAACATGACGAGTATCCCATTCTCCTTTATTCTGATTTATTACCAAAGCTGAATCACCATATACATCTAAAATTTTGATTCTGAGATCTATAGCCTCTTCGAGACCCATGATACAAGCTTCATACTTTTCCATATTATTGGTACAATCAAATTCCAACCTTGCAGTAAAAGGGATATGTGACCCATGAGGAGTAATAATCGCAACACCAATTCCTTTCCCATAAGCATTTACAGCTCCATCAAACACCATACCCCGCCGGGATTCAGGATCAGGACCTTCCCCAAGGAAAAGGTTCATCACAATATTTTATTTTCAAAAACATCACATACTCATCATGGAAATCATATTTAACAGACTGATAATCATCAAATGGTTGGTGAGCAAGATAATCTGCCAACACACTGCTTTTTATAGCTTTCTGAGTATGATATTCAATATAATTCAGATAACCACATTTGCCAATGGGCAATTATTCCATTAAGAGCAGGCTTTTCAAAAATATACTTAATTGGATCCATTTTGGAAATCAACCAAGTAGTATGATTCAACATATATTTCCGCAATCGCTTTTCCGCCCAGGCCAAAGCATAACATGTTTTTTCCAACATAGAATACTGTGACTCATAGTCAGTAAACTTCTTGATGAGATGATAAATGGTGTATTCGTTTCTTCCCATTTCATCTTGTTGTCCCAAAATACAACCCATAGAATTATCCAACACATTCAGATACATAATTAATGGTCTTCCTTCAACAGGAGGGAGCAAGATAGGAGGTTCAAGAAGATACTCTTTAATGCTTTCAAATACCATTTGGCAATCATTTGTGCATACACAAAATTGATCTTTCTTTAACAACTTAAAGATCGGCTCACATGTTGCGGTCATATGGGAAATAAATTTGGAAATGTAATTCAAACGCCCAAGGAAGCCTATAACTTGCTTCTCAATTCATGGCGCTGGCATTTCTTGAATTGCCTTAACCTTGTCAGGATCAACTTCAATTCCTTTTTGGCTGACAATGAAACCTAATAATTTTCCTGATCGAACACCAAAGGTGCATTTATTTGGATTCAAGCGGAGATAATACTTCCTCAAACGCTGAAACAATTTCAACAAATCTTCTATATGCCCTTCTTCAGTTTGGGATTTGGCAATCATATCATCAATATATACCTCGATTTCCTTATGCATCAGATCATGGAATAGGGTTGTCATAGCCCTTTGGTACGTTGCACCAACGTTCTTCAAACCAAAGGGAATCACTCTATAATAGATTGTTCCCCAGGGTGTGATAAACATTTTTTTCCATTTCCTCAGGAGCCATTCTGATTTGATTATATCCATAAAATCCATCCACGAACGAGAATACTTTGAATTTTGCTGTACTGTCAACCAATATATCAATATGCGACAATGGAAAGTCATCTCTATAATCTATGCACATGCAAAATTTTCCATTTTCTTTGGTATTGGGAAAATATTGGCAATTCACTGAGGGTACACTGATGTCACAAGAAAACCGACATTAATATGCTTTAAAACTTCTTCTTTAATTTTTACTGCCATATCAAGGTGAGTTCTTCACAACTTCTGCTTGATTGGTGGGCATTATGGCTTTAGCGGTAAATGAGGTTCCAGAATATCAGTATCCAACCCCGGCATGTCTTGGTAAGACCAAGCAAAGATATCCACATACTCTTTCAACAATTCAATCAAACTACACTTCACATCGGGGTGAAGGAATGCTCCAATCTTGACTTCCTCTGTACCCAAATGAATCGTCTCCAACGTCTCTTTATATAGCTGAATGGTACTTTCCTTGCGCTCGAGCAACCGTGAAATCTCTTTTGGGATTTCATTATATTCTTCTTCTTCCGCAACATACGCAGGATATTCAATGTTTGGAGAGGGTGAAGGGTTATTGTACTCAACGGTTTTTTTAATTAATCTTCATATATATTTATGATTGATTTTAGAAACTAACACATATAGCAAGTGATTATGAATATTTATTTACAATTATTATTTATTTTGAAAGGATTTTTCTGATTACCATTTTCCAAGAAAAAGCAGAGAAAAAGACACAATTTAGGAATCAAAAACAACTTTTATTAATGATTTTAAAGATCAAAACAACAAATATTCCCATACAATATCAATACTTTCACCTTGGGAAGAGCGAAAGGTTTTTGAAAATATTAAGAAAAACAAATTACTTTGAAATATGAATGCAAGAAGGAACATAAATAGTGATCCAATTTTGCATCCTGACTCCATGCGTCACATAGTTCGACAACTCTTACTTTGATTCACCTTCCAGAATAGCATTGATCTTAGGAGTAGTTGGATGAAGATAACCTCCACTGTGAAAGATGTCTTGATATTTTCCAAAAGCAGACTTCGGCTTTACAATCTCACCTTTATTATTATTCACGGAGAAACCCAAACCAGCTCTATCCTTATTCACAGGTGGATCAACAATTTTCCCCCACACCTTGCTAGGGCCATTACACACTACCTTTCGAGCATCCTTAAACGAAGCTATAGAATTCCCATTTTCCCTTACATTATCAATGGATAAATCTTGTAACCGAGTTCCAACAGCAGCTTCATCATCTTCCACAAGACTGAAAGAGGACAAATGAGATATTAACAAAGCATGCTCTCTATTCACGGTGATCACCTTTCCTCCAGGAACAAATTTCAGCTTCTGGTGCAAAGTTAAAGTAACAACTCTTGCTTTATGGACCAATGGTCGTCCCAATAAACATGCGTACGCAAGAACAATATCTATAACCTGGAAAGTAATCTGAGAATAAGTGTGGGCCTATATGAATAGGCAAATCTACTTCTCCAATGACAGACTTCCTCAAACCGTCAAAAGCTTTCATAATTATGCCACTCGGGCGCATGGGAGTTATATGGAACTTAAGCTTCATGATTGTGCTCCTCGGTATGACACTTAAAGCAGACCCATTGTCAATCAGCACATTGGACAAAGAGTCATTCTTACAATTCATGGAGATATGGAGAGCCAGGTTATGGTTCCTTCCCTCATCGGGAAATTCGTCATCATAGAAAATTAGGTTATTACAAGATGTAATATTCCCCACAACACTTCTGAATTGGTCCAGAGACATATCACTTCCATAAAAGCTTGATCCAATGCTCTCATCAAAGATTCCCTATGGATAGAAGAGTTCATTAGCAATGCTAGAATGGATATCTTAGATTGATTTTGCAACAATTGATATACAATCTTGTTGTCACTCATCTTGATAATCTTCAAATTGTCATCCACATCTTTTTCCATAGCGGTGTCGCTAGATTTTCCCACTATTTTCTTTGTTCCAGTACTTTCAGCAACCCTTTTATTAGAATTAATAATCCCTCAAATGACAGGTGCGAAAATACGGCCACTGTGGGTTACTCGACTGGCTTCAGCAATATTCTTGACATCAAACTAGGGTTGGATAGGAATTTCCATAATATCCTCCAGGATTGTCGCATTGTATTTATATGGAATGACTTTGTCTGATTCATATGGGACAAAACCCTGCAGGCAAATAACCACTGGAGAAACAGTTGGGTTGTTATGGTACTCAATCTCTATAGGGGTGGGAACACCAAAACACGACACAATAACATTCACCCCTTCTTCAGAATACTTAGACATCAGGAACCATTGTTGGAGGACATATTTTCATCAGAAGAAAAGAACTTATCTGCAAAATCATACTCACCATCTGACATGGTCTTGACCGAGCAATCTTCAATCATGTTAATTCTATTGTAATCATCTCTATTTCCTGAGACTTTGATAATACCATTATCTAACAACAATTTAACACCCCATTTCACAATGGAACAACCACGAGAATGTCTGCAGCAAATTTGGCAAGACCCATAATGGTGTTCTTTTTGGCCATCCATGTGATAGAATGTAGTGTGTAGCTACACCAAATCATCATTCATATAATTCACATAAAAAACCGGAATTCACTGGGACATCCATAAACCATATTCACATTTTCCTCGTACTCTGATCTTGGTGTGATTATATGAATGAGACCTTCGTCCATCATTTCTTAAAGACCAACTTTTATCTTATCACATCCCTGGATATTTGTACTGCAAATAATACAACCAGCATGGTCGTGCGTATAGTAGCTGAATTCACAGAGGTCAGCATGCATCTTCACCAGATCCCCTCTAACCAGGTTGAAATCAAAAATCCGGAAGTCCCCATGACAACTAACAACCAGATCTACGACATTTGCACCTCCATGTTTAGGCAAAGGATTATCTTTCACGTTAGGGACAACATCTTTAAAGGATAGGAGGCCAAATCTCACCATTTTTGTACTTCCAATTTTAAAAGATAATAATTCTCTATGTTGTTCCCTGGGGATCCTTGATGAAAAGCGCATGTTTGATCTGCCTTATAATACTAGGTTAAAGGTAAAGGTACAACATGAGGAGGCCTGGTTTGGACCAACTTCTTCTGAATCAAAGCAGGGAATAACTCTGTATAGCTCATTGAAATAAAGTCAAAGGCCTCTCTCTTCTGACTTTGCCCTTGATTTCCCTGAGGAGGTGGCCTCTGATAGCAACAGTGGTTGGAGCTACATTGTCAACTGGAGTCATAGAAGAAATTTGTTGCTGGTACCGATGAAGTCTTCTAGGTGGTTTAATCTCCTTTCCCCAATAACAACATTCATTTCACTTTATTTCTTTCTAGAATACCCATATGATGACTTCTTTGTCCCTTCGTCTTTCGTAAACGGTCCTTCCTTGACAGCTTCTTCTAAACGAACACCCATGCTTACCATTTTGGTGAAATCACTCGATGCACTAGCAACTATCCTTTCATAATAAAATGATCCAAGGGGTTTCAGGAAGATCTTGGTTATTTCTTATTCTCCCATTGGTGGTACCACCTAGGCAGTTATCTCGCGCTAATGCTGCATATATTCTTTGAATGACTCCTTGTCTCTCTGAGCCATCGCCCTCAATTGGTCATGGTATGGCGCCATGAACATATTGTACTTATACAACTTGATGAAGGCTTCCCCTAGATCATTGAAGGTGCGAATATTTCTATTGTCCAAACTCATATACCACTTCAAAGCGGCACCGGTTAAACTATCCTGAAAGAAATGAATAAGAAAACGCTGATGATCAGTATGGGTGGACATTTCTCTAATATACATCACTAGGTGGTCACGAGGACTAGAGTTGCCCTTGTACCTCTCAAATTCCAGCACTTTAAACTTTGCTGGAACCTATACGTTGGGAACTAGGCAGAGTTCACTGGAGCTCTATTCAAATAATTCTTTTCCTTGAGGGGCCTTCATTTCCTTCTGCTTCTCATTAAATTAATCCTGAAAATCATCCAATTAGTCATAGAAACCCACACTTTCACTTGGTAGAGGAACATGATGATAAACTTCATCATTAACAAACGGCATAGCATTCACCGTAGGAGGTGAAGTATATTGGATCTCATTTCTAGCCATAGGAGTAACATGCACCACAGGAGATGCAGGAGTAGTAGTAGCTTGTGCAACTGGAGCAACTTGAGCATCAAGATTGTAACCTTCTGGCATGAAATTTTCAGGCATTCCCCACGGGTAACCCCGAGGCATACGATTTTGTGCAACATTAACTAGAATAGTAGAAACGAGAACTGTTGGAGCTTCGGAAGTGACCGTTATTTGTTGTGGCTAACAAGAAGGAGGAACAAGTGGTGGCTGATTCTGAGAAACCATCAATGATTCCATCAAAGCAGTCAAATTAGCCATACTGTCCTTCAAAGCAGTAACCTCTTAGCATAGCTCGCGATTCTCTTGTTCAAGATTCTCTATTTTCTTCCTGGAATTAGCCCGAGTATTATACCGGTAAGACAACTTGCTTCTGAACGAAGTTAGAGAAACACGGTAAGACACACGGGAATGAACAAAATTGCAAGAAATATGTACAAGATGGTGCATGGTATGTAACACACATAATTTATTTATCATTATTAATAATATTTCAAGGAACTCAAAGGTTTATAGATAATTTGCAAATACTAAAGTACTAACACATTTTAAAATAATGAAAATCTCATTATAATAATTTCAGAATGGATTATAACTTTTAGTACAAGTTTCAGCTATCCTAAGTACAAGAGAATATATAATCTAAAATACTAACGAGGCAAAGCTGATGAAGATCTCTCCACACACTGACGCTTTCGCGTGAGTCTTACAATCGGAGCCTTCAACTGCTTGTTCTCTTCTGCATACCTGTCGGCGACCTATTTCCAATCACCAGAATCAGGAAGTGAGTAACTAAGTCCTGATTAAGCTATAGAGGAAAGTAAATCCTATTTCCTCTCCATCATCTCTACAATAAGACTCTCAAGAATCTCAATCAGGCCATCCTTCTCTTTCAAGTCTTCTCGGTAGGACATCTCTAAAGTCTGACACTTGTCCTTCCAAGCCTCCTTCTCCTGCTGCATCCTAAATAGGGTAAGTTGAAGCTCTTCTAGATCATCTAAAAGGGGAGGAGTGGTATTCACAAACATATCAGGTATAGGTTCTTCACAGGAATATGGAATCTTCAGCTGAATTTCCCTTGCTTGTACCCACCGCAGATGAGGTTCCAAAGAAACAACTCCTCTTTGTCCTAAGTCTTTTCTATTCTGCTTGTGATTATGGTTCCAAGCCTTTGTAATTTCCTCCTTATCTTCCTTATGATCCTCTCCTTCTTTGAGAAATAAACCACTCAGATGAATACTATCGAGCTTATCTCTCATCGGATATCCAAGCCGACGACAAGCAAGAATGCGATTATATTAATTGCTCCCTTTGTATAGAGAAGAGGTACATTGGGGAAACTACCATAACTATCGACGATCTCCACATCATAGTAAGCCTGATGGTACCAAACAATGTCAGGATGCGTGAGAGCCATAATCTTCAGAGCCCAACAAGGTTCCTTCTTGATATCCTAGAAAACATCGGACCGAGGCAAGTGAGAAATAAACCACTGATATAATAAAGGCGTGAAACAAATGATCATCCCTCCATGATAAGAATCTCGAAGATGAATGGAATAATAAGCATTTCCTAATAATGTAGGAACTGGATTCCCAATCAAAAACATCTTGATGGCATTGACATCCAAAAATTTGTCGACATTAGGAAATAAGAACAACCCGTAAGCAAGTATAGCAATGATGGCCTCAAAAGCAACCATACTCTTCATCGTTGCAAAGTAGTGAGCTTTCTCCAATAAAAACTGAGCGGGTAATCCTCAGATTCCTCCTTTGGTAGTCATGTTGGCCTCGATCTCAGACTTCCCCAAATGAATCATGGCAACAATTTCATGAGACCTAGGATCTCCCTACAAACCAGTGAAAGGAACACGATTAGTAACAAGTAAACCCAATAGGTGAGAATACTCATCCAACATAGGCATCAACTAATAATCATGGAAAGTAAAATACCAATACAACAGATAATAGAACTGGACCAAAGTAGAGAGAATACTCCCCTTCATCCCGAGCTTCATAAGAGACACGATGGATCCATATTTCTTACAAAAATCTATAGAACACTCGATCTCAGGAATCAGACTCATCAAATAATCTTTCTTAGGATCCTTGAAATTATACTTTCGAGTCTTTCTTTTTCTAGAATCCATGGCCAAAAAGTACTTGAGATATTCACACAAAGTCAAATTTAAGTCCCTTGAATCAAATGTTTTAAAGGATGCTCATGGATGCATGAATTCATGATGCAACCATTACACACAAGATCACAAACTTGTGGGGTTCATAAGTTTGACGTCATGGGAATAAGGTCAAAGGTACTACCCACAAGGTATGGACTAATAGTTTATCACCTGTCGAACAAGGTTTTAAGAATTCCCAGAGTCTACACCCTTCCTTCGGATATTACCAACATCCCGATTGACTCGGTAATTAGTAATATTCTCACGAAAAACTCGTATGGGTGTAGTATCACGTGACAACCATTTTTGGATTACTCCGTCATAGTTTCCGCACTACACCTAAAAGGCTAAGATTGGTTAAGGGTTCTATGGTCCTCAGTTTCAGCAGGCTCCCAGGTCGAAAGCAGCACATCTTCCCGACTACTCAGTAAATGACACTACAGTCAAAGGGGCCTCCACTAAGTGGGGGATCTCATGCCTCCTTTTTTTGGATTACTCCCTCAAAGTTAACATGGATATATCGCCCGTTCTATCTTAAGTTTTCCCAAGTCCGGGTAGAGGACTTATGAGAAATCACCAAGCACCCTGAAAACCAGAAAAAAAATATACAAACATAAATACAACACATAATATACAACAAATAATAATACATACATAAATAAACAAAGATAGGCTCAACCCACTTAGAGATGGACCAAAATTTGGTCTATCTATCCGCAGTGAATTCGCCATTTTTTCTGTAGCGGTAGAAATGTTGAGACTAAGCCATTGGATTGACTTGACTCGCACAGATCAAATAAAAATATCGCCATGGCACTTTATTGTTTCCAGAGGAATGGGAAAAGAGAAAATAACCCAAAAAAGAGGGGGAGAGAATCTAAGTACGGGGGTTGTATGCAAACAGAAGGTATTAGCACCCTAAACATCTATGGTACTCTGCAGGAACCTCTTTGAAAATTTGTATATTTTGGCTATAAGTGTTGTATAAAAAATAGATTATGGAGATGAGAAAAGAAATATTTTTTTACAATTTTTACATCCGCCGCGGTTGCGAACCATTAGTGCCTATGTACCACCTTTCGTGCAACAGGGGGCCAGGGTACTTATAGTTCACCTTTAAAATTTTTAAAACATAAGTGTGTTGGTTAATTTTAAGAGAAGAGACATCATCGTCATCTCCGAATGGAAGAACATACTTACTACCCACGATTATGATAAAGGAGAACTTGCATCATCTCAATGTGGAGGATATGGCTTGGATTTTAAAATCAATAAAGCCTCGCTCAACACCCAAGTGGAAAATATCTCACTTTACTACATATCATAGAAGAATAATAGTTTACATCACTACAAGGATTGATAAGAGTCAAGTCTTTTGAGAAAAGTTTTAAAGTAAAAATCCAAAATGGAAAAATGATTTGAATGAGATTGATTGACTTTTAATCTTCTCACAAAAAATGTCAAAGTGTGATTAAGTTGGTTAAAGTTTTATTAAGAAAACATTTTTGAAAATACATGGACCTAAGTCCAAGATTATTGTGAAAGTTGTTCAATTTTAGAAAACAAGAATAGTTTTGAAAAGGAGGGAGAAGATTTTTGAAATTAAAGAAGATATGAGGAGATGAAGGGACTGTCTAAGGCATAAATTAAAAGCTAGGGAAAAGAACCGTCTAACCAACAAGAAGCCAACACTTGACACAATGAGTCAATGTAGAATTCCCATCCTTTGGATTGCAACCAAATAAGCAAAGATAATAAACCTCTTAGGAATACAAAACTCCAAATGCATTAAGTCTTCACAAAAATTAGGCAGAGTAACGACTGTATACAAATGAATTCATAATCATAGACAAAACATATAATCAGAATAACCTACACACAAAGAAAATCAACCTAATGTCTTGGGGTAAACCCCAAGAACTCCAGACAAAATAACAATAGAAGTCACAAGGGTCTCAAGGGTGGTAAAGATATCTAATCCTAAGTCTAAGAAAACCATAACTCCATCATGCCAAGGATAGAAACCAAATAGTCAACGTAACCTTAAAGCTTTTTATTGTTCAAGTTGGTTATTAGGTATCTTCAAAAAGAAAATGAAAGCTCGAGTGAGCAAAATAAAAATGACATAAAGATAAATGCTAAAGTGAGAAAGATGAAAATAGCATGAAATGTAAATGCTAAAATAAATGATGCATAAAAGTAAAGGCGTAAAGTAAACGCATAAGCATAAAAGTTAATTGTTAATGGGTTAGAAATTAGAAGTTAGTTGAATGACCATCTTGAATCTTGCATTTGAAAACTCATTAGAAGATTGATAAAATCAAAACCTCTCAACAACAAGTTTCATTTGATTTTTATCAAGTATATCATTCATTTCAAATTCTCGAGGCAACAACAAATGATCAACGATGTTTAAATGACTCACTTAGACCAAAATTTATGATGATTCATTAGAGGATTGATAAGACGAAAGCATCCTAACAATGAACCTCAAGGTTATTGGATCAAAGGTCTCAAATTAAACATACTTGGGCATGCAAACATAGGTTTGGGCCACGAATGATCATTTCTAGAATCGGGACAAAATTTAGCGCTATGTTAAGCAATCGTAAGTGAACTTGTGTAGAAGTCACACCTATTTTGAGGTCGGTCAATAGCAATCTATGTACCATATGTTTAGAGAAATGATGTGTAGATTACCCGCTAACAACATGTAGCACAAGTAAGAAAGGAATAAGATGAAGAGGGAGGGGATGTATTATATGAAATTAGGGTTTCAAATATCATCAACATCATTCATCCATTTTGGTGGATTTAGTTTCTCAACCTATCAACACCTCAGATCCAATGAGGTTGAGGAATTTGTCACCAAATGAGATCCAAGTCAGGACCAAATAAAAAATAAAAAATAATATTTATTAAAACAATATTAAAATGGTTAATAAAAAGGAAAATAAATGGTAAAATAGAAAAAATATATAAAAATACCAAATAAAAATCCTAAAAAAATGGTCAGAGGTCAAACATGATTCAATAGTAGTTGCCAACTTCAATAATTTATAGCTCACTACTCAGGGACCTTTATGATGCAATCTTGGATTCTATAGAAATCTGAATGATCAAGATTGACAATGTGCTTTGAAAGTTTCCATTTGGATACCTGGATCAAAAGTTATATCTATTCAAAGTTGACCGAAATTTTGCACATTTCACTTAGAAAAATTTCATGTTCTTGAGGACCAAAGATGACCTATAATGTTTCGCAAAGTTAAATGACCTTCCACTCAAGATTATCTCTTGATCCTTGAAGATGAAATGATGTAGACCCCTTTAATGGAATTATGGAATTGGAATCACTCAAAAATATTAAACAATGAGAGAGTTATAGTTCTTGGAAGATCATGAGAATTTTTTGAGAAATACATAAATGACCTATAACGTTTCATTGAACTCCATTACTAACCACACATTTTAGATCTTGATATTTAAATCAAAGTTGTAGTAGACACTCGTAAGTTTACTTTGAAAAAAGAATGAGCTTAAAGAGGTAAAAACGTCTCAAGTTATGATCTTTTGAAGTCAAGTCAAGGATTCCCATAGTTTCCTCAAAGGACTTATGATATTTTTAAGTTTTTTAAAGTTTTCCTTGCACAATTGGACTTTGTCATGTGAAGGGAAATTGTTGTAAATGTTGAGAAGAGTCCATAGAAAAAAGAAACACTTCAAAATATTGAAAGTTGAGAGAGTTATACACTTGTGACCATAGAATCAAAGACTTGTCCAAATTAGGTCAAACCACTTGGATCAACTTTGAATCTTTTGAACATTTCTTAAAATTTAAGGCATGAAGAATCATTAGACCTTGAAATGATGTTATACTGAAGCATACTTGATGAGAAGGCTCAAGGATTGATGATACTTGTTGAAGAAGGCATGGAAATAACCTATGAAGTTTCTTGGTGAATTCAACCACTAACTTTGAGGCAAAGTTGATTCAATGAAATTGAGAGAATTCTTAAATAAAATAACTTTGATGCCATAATCATAGAGTTGAAGTTCAAGCATTTAAAACCCACTAAATAACCAATTGACTGGGGATCATCCTTCAAAACCCTAGCTTAGGATGTGAGAGAGATGTACTTGGATCAATACCTACAATGTACAAAGCATAAAGAGGAAAGATCCATTTTTTGGATTTTGGTCAGAGTTTAATAAACATAAAACACAAATACAAGATACACAATATAAGGTGCTTGGTGATCCCTTAAGAGCAAACAAAAAGATAGGAGAGATTAGAAATGAGAACCAACCCTAATATGTGATCTTGATGCATTGTGATGATATGAAGTGGTGAGGGATCTTAGGGGTAAAAATTAGGGTATAACAAAACCTCATCTAGATGGCACCCCAACAAAACATCGTTACAATGGATTGTCAATGTGTAATCATAGATTGGTGGTTGAAGATGAAGTGAAAATTTAGGCTAATTTTATGGTATCATCAAGTTATGAATGATGCATGAATGATGTATTTATAGTTTTGAAAATTTAAGGAAAAAATGACTTATTCAAAATTAAAAAGATTTACAAAATTGACCAAAACAATCAGTATGTGTCGACCTATATAAAGTGGTTGCACAAATTCTGTTGGGGAAGATCAAAGAAACTCCACGAGGATAACAAACTTAAAGGGAAACATCACCCTGAGTTTACATGGGAAACTAAGAAGTTAACATCACAACAAGAAGTCAAAGTTATGGGGATTTTAAATCAAACTCAATACAAGGTGAGAGAAAACCCAAAAGTTGACAGTTGTCTCAACATTTCTTAGAAAAGATATTGCCCTTATCCGGCTACTTGGGGAGCACATAAAAGCAACAATGTCATAACTGGTCGGGAGTAAAATCCTGCAGGAGATTCTCCATCATGAAGGGAGAAGGAAACCAACAACTTAGTAGAATCTTTACAACATTACAATCTTTTCTTGATCACAACCTGGCTAAGGAAAGAATCACACTTAGTTAGAGAAATCTGAATCAAGACTTAACTGGGGAATATGGGATCATAGACCCAACGCCAGACAATAATATGGAAGAAACCCACTATTTGAATAACAATCGTGGGGGAAATCATGCATATAATCTGCGAGAATAACCAGAGGAGGCTACTTAAATGAGAAGGAGAAAAATTCATGCTTTGGAAAACTTCCATTCTTGAAACTATTGCTTTTATCCCTTTGATTCTCAAAATTGAAGTAAAAACATTTTGCAAATTTTTCAAAAACATGTTTTATTACAGTTTCTTTAAGTCCTTTTTTTTTAAATTACTATCAATAAGAAATGAAATTTGTGTAAGTAGAATAAAATAAGAATTGCAAAGAATTGGATAAAGGCTCAAACTTTATTAATGGAATGGTGGTACGCAAATCACATGACACCATAGATGATTAAAAAGTTTGAAAAATGGTAAATACATGGAAAAGGTACATTGAAATACAATGAAAAATATTCTCCCTAACAACTTTGAATTCCTGTGCTTAAGCTTCAGTTAGAGAGCGACGAGAATCCGATAAGATTGTTGCTTTAATGATCAAGTCTTGCTTGATGCAGTTATTTGCCAAGAAATCCCTAACTTTTTCGTAGATTTCCACTTGCGTATTTTCAACCTACCAGGATAATTTATTCTGTTTATGTCTCTAACTTTTGCCTAGACCACCCTTTCGGGTTTTCAGCCTACTGAGACGCTCATTTTTGCCTAAGCTGCATTTTCGGAGTTTCAACTTAGCAATCTATTCTTTTATTTCTTTAAGCAAAGTATTTCTTGACAGCATCAACATTCATGGAACATGGGAACTCCTCACCGTACATAGTTTCAAGAATTAATGAACCTCCAGAGAAGGCTTTCTTGACAACATACGGGCCTTCATAATTGGGAGTCCACTTGCCCCTAGAATCAACGTGAAATGACATGATCTTTCTGAGCTCGAGCTCGCCTTCTTTGAATTCATGAGGTTTGACCTTCTTATCAAATGCTTTCTTCATTCTTTTCTCATATAAGTGATCGTGACACAAGGCAATAATTCTCTTTTCTTCAATCAAATTCAACTGGTCAAACCTGTTCTAGACCCATTCAATGTAACACCCCAACTTTTAGAAGTTATTTATTTAATTAATTATTAGGAATATTTATGAATAATTGATGTTTTATATGATTATACGTGTGATGTGTTGGCATGTGGTTGCTTATGATGTGGAACATGTGATGTGAATGAAGGGATTAAATGCATTGGATTAATTAGATGATTATTTAGTAATTATTTGGATTATTATCTAGAATAGAATAATAGGAATAATAATTTAAATAGAGTTATTTTAGTTAGAGTGGTATGTTGGTAATTAGTAGGAAGAGTGAGGATGTGATGGTAAATGGAGGTTGACCAAGTGAGGGAAATTGAGGAAGAAGTTAGGGGTCCTTTATGATAACAAAAAAGAGATAGTTGTTATTCTCACAATCGATTGTGAAAGTTGGAGAAGTGAAGCTAGGGCACAGAGGGTTGGAGAATCACCGTAAGAGGCACGAAGAACATAATCAATCACTCGAAACAATAACGTAAGGGGTTTTCATCAGGTTATTATGTTTGATTAAAGTTGTAGATAGTTGTAGGATTTTTCCCTTGGTATTAACAATGGTGATCTGATGTTGTTGGGTTAAGAATTGATGGAATTTTGATGATTGATGACCCGTAATTGTTGTTTGATTGATGTAGTATAAGAAGATGTTGTTAAGTGATAATTCCCCATGATTAGATAGTATTTTTGGACCTGTTACATGACTAAATCGCAGGAAAGAGTGACCTAAAACAGCGTAGAATCGCAAACAGGAAAACCCTATTCGCAGGGAATCATCGGGCGATGGTTCCTCTGTCTCCCGACGATTGAAGATGCGAGAAAAGGAGTAAAATGGGGTGCTTGTCTTGGGTGATGGTCGCCGGGCGTTGATGAGGTTTCGGCGTGCGATGGGAGGCAAAGATGGATTGTTGGATTGAAATCTTGAAACGAGCATACATTTAGTTCTAGATCTCAAAATAAAGTGTCGTTTGAAGTTGTGCGTAGCTAACGTAGTATACCATAATTAGGTGGAATAAAATTGAGACTTAGGAATATTTTTATAAGACCTAAGCTAGAGTGAGAATAGGTTCCCCATGTCTAATCACAATGATTATGTGTTTGATCATGATGATATGTTGTTACTATGATGATGTTTTGATTATATGAATATGTATGGTGATTATATGAGTATACATGATGATGTTTATGTATGATGTTGATTAATACATCAATGATGATGCATTGTGGTCATTTTTTTATATTTTGTTACGCATCATGCATTCATTGGACAACTTTGATCCGTTGTGATGATTTAGGACGTTGGTCCAGTGATTTGGTCTCAATCCCATTGTATGGATTTGGGATGTCTGTGATTTGCTCTGGTTCCAAGTGGGAACCGATCCTATGATTGGGATATTTGGAGGGTGATGGTCTAGTGTCCATCAAGAAGAATTGGTACCACATGCATGGGTTTATGTCCTTGCACTACATCTTATGTGGCTTTGCATGGTTCTTAATTTGGAAATATTGTATTATGTTGATTGAGCTTGGAAGATGAATTGATTATTGTTCTACTTTTGGCTTAGTCTTCTATGTTTCTTACTTATATTTTACATAATAATTGTGATGAACTCACCCTTTCTGCTTGAATGTTGCCTCTACGTGGGTAACATGCATGTAGTCAAAAGTAGTCCCTAATGGCTTGGAAGAATAGATTTGGAGTGTGATTTATTTATGTTGAGTCTAGAAGGTCTTGCTCTAATATGTAACATCGGGGACATGAATGCTTTGTTTTAAAAACTATTTTGTTCTTGTTTTGTTATGACATTTAAATTGTTTCCATGGAGTTTAAATTATGTTTAATTGTGAACCATGAATCATGGGGAACTATGAAGTGTTTTTAATGAAACTTGTTTGAACCATGATACTGCTGCAAGTATATGAAACATTGATAATGCATATGTCATGAATAATTTTGAAAACCCGTGTTACGGAGTAAGGCTAACATGTATGATTATTGCACAAATAAAATGCGACGCCATTTTGTTATATTACTCTGATATTATTTTAAATAATTATGAATATTTCCTTGGGTTTACAAGGGTGTTACATTCATCCTCTGACAACTTGGTTTCCATTATTACACACAAAGAGGGAATCTCAACCTCGACGGAGAGTACTGCTTCCATGCCATAAACAAGAGAGAAATGAGTTGCCCCTATTGAAGTGCGGGCATATGTACGATACCCATGTAAAACAAATGGAAGCATCTCATGCCAATCCTTATATGTAACAACCATCTTTTGAATGATCTTCTGAATGTTCTTATTAGCTCCTTCAATAACCCCATTCATCTTAGGCCTGTAAGGAAAAGAGTTATGATGGACAATCTTGAATTCTTCATAAAGTTCCTTCATCATATTAGTATATAAATTTGAGTCGTTATCAGTGATAATCCTGCTTGGCACACCATACCGACAAATAAGGTTTTTCTTACTAAATGGCACCACCACCTTCTTGGTCACATTAGCATAAGAAGCTGCTTCCACCCATTTGGTGAAGTAGTATATTGCCATAAGATGAAACAATGTCCATTTGAAGCCTTGGGTTCAATCATCCTGATCTTATCAATACCCACATAGAGAAAGTCCATGGGAGAAGAAATAACACTGAGAGGAGTTAGAGGTACATGAATCTTGTTAGCATAAACCTGGAACTTATAGAATTTCCTCGCAAATTTGTAACAGTCAGAATCTATTTTCAACCAATATTAACCTACCCTTAGCATCTTCTTTTCCATTGAATGTCCATTGGCATGGGTACCAAATGAACCTTCATGGATCTCATGCATCAACATGTTTTCCTCGTGTCTATCCACGCGTTTGAGCAAGACCATGTCATAATTTCTTTTGTGTAACACATCTTCATTGAGGAAGAAACTACCTGCCAACCTTCTCAATGTTTTCCTATCTTTGTTTGATGCACCAAGTGAATATTCTTGAGTCTGAAGGAAGTGCTTGATATCATAATACCAAGGTTTGTCATCTAATGTCACTCCTACAGCAAATACATGAGTTGGCCTATCAAGGCGTTGGATTGTAATTTGAGGTACATCATTCAAAGAGTTCACTTGGTACATGGAAGACAATGCGACTAAAGCATCTTCCAAATGATTCTCGTCTAAAGGAATATGGTGGAATTCAACTTTATTGAAGAAAGTTAACAACCTTCTTGCAGTCTTTGTAGGGAATCAAGCCATAGTGACGAGTCTCCCATTCTACTTTAATATGATTTATCACTAAAGCTGAATCACCATATACATCAAGAATCTTAATTATGAGATCTATAGCCTCTTCAAGACCCATGATACATGCTTCATGTCCTGCCATGTTGTTGGTGAAATTCTGGCTGCAAATACTCAATGTCACGTTCAATGTTATGACACCGTATCTGACTTACTATATGACAGTAAATACAAAAGCAATAAAGAACACAGTCAATTGTTTACCCAGTTCAGTGTGCAACAACACCTACTCTGGGGGCTACCAAGCCAGGGAGGAAATCCACTATAAGAGATGTTAATTCAGGAATAAACCAACCAGTTTATCTCCTTCACTTAAGACCTACCCAATGCAATTCCAATCTAAGTACAACTTAAACCTGAGTTCCTACTCACTCCCCCTCAATCACAGCAGTGATACATAAACCAATTTGACTTAAAAATTGATGAAGACACTCTTCAAAAAA
Organism: Vicia faba; assembly: GCA_948472305.1. Lineage (NCBI taxonomy): Eukaryota > Viridiplantae > Streptophyta > Magnoliopsida > Fabales > Fabaceae > Vicia > Vicia faba. The sequence goes on along the minus strand of OX451738.1, from coordinate 803,563,739 downwards.
ACACACACTTGATTAAGCTTCACAGCTTTTTAATCAAGCAACACAATCACTCGTGCTTCACAGCTTTGAGTGATGCACACAACTAACTTGACTCTGCTTCACAGCTTTAGTCAAGGAATATTCAAACACTCTTGCTTCAAAGCTTTGAGTGCTACACAGCCCTTACAATTCGAAACCTATTCCAAGTCACTTATCACAATGATAATTGCTTGGAGTACAATAATCAAATCTATACAGATTACAAATGATCTTCTGATCAATAAAAGGGATCTCTTGAAAAACAGCAGCTCTGTTGAATATATAGCAGCTGCAACTTCAGTTAGGGTTTCCACAAAAACCTAGGGTTAATTCCGTTTGACCTAAAGACCAGGTCACAGGACTTTATTAACCAGGTTAGGGTTGAGCTAGGTTACCCCTCAGAAAACGCAGGATTCTGTTCAGGAAAGACTGAGTTATTTCCTGAAAAAACTCAGACTTATCCAACCTGCAAACATGTTAGTTCAGAACAGGATGTCATAACATCTGTTATGACATCTGAGAAAACCTGTCTACTGATTTAGCAAAATGTGATCATTTTGCAAAATGCTCAGATACACACTTATAAACATCAGTACTTGAATTACAATATTTTTCTGCAAAGGTACCTAATGAGTCAGTACAAACTGAACTAGAATGTTATGACATCAGTCATGACATTCACACATACACTTGGGATTTACCAAAAATGCAAGCCAATACCTAAACACCTACAAACTCCCCCTTTGGCAGATTTTTGGCTAAAGACCCTAAGCAATCAGAGATAGATAGCAGCAGAAATAAGTGACAGCAGAAAAATAGAATGTCAAGTACTAATTAAGTAAGTACCAAAATATTCTCCCCCTCTTTAGCCACAAATGGGCCAAAGATACATGTTCATAAAATTATACAGTTATCCAAAACAAAATAATAAGAGCAGCAGCAGAAAACAACTGAATACACTTCCAAACTCCACCAGATATCAGCACCAACCAGCAACACCACCAAACAGCAACCAACCTTCAAGCACTGTCATCAGACTCAGAGGAGCTAGTTTCTTCAATGTTGAGATGACCTTCAGCTTCTACACCTTCTTCCCTTCTGTTTTCTTCAGCTTCCTCCTTTTCTAGCCTGGCAATTAGAATTTCTAGGGTCCTTTTTCTAGCATCCAGCTCTTTGCAAGTTTCTTTTAAAACAGCTATGACATCTGATGTCTTGGACTGGGTCTTCACAGACGATGTCTCAGCTGATGTTATGACAATGTCTGGAGCATGAGATCCCTGAAACAGTTTGTAGTGCAAGCCAAGGGCAGGAGCTCTTTTGCAGACTGTATCTCTTGCCACAAGGATATCAGGGTATTGTGCAAGGATGACTCCACAAAGGAGGGAGGGAAAGGCAATTGGTCCTTTGACAGCATAACTGCCAGCATGCTTTAAAGTTTGTTCAAAGATGTACCTGCCATAGTCAAAAGCAGTCTTGGTTCCCACAGCATAAATAAATCTCCCCAATCCTGTGGAGATAGTTGATTTATGATTTGTAGGCACCCAGTTGGCTGCACCTATTTTATGCAAGATGGCAAATTTCATGCTGAGTTTACTAGCATTCAGCTTGCCTTTCAAGGGCCAGCACTTTACTTGCCTGGCTGTGATGGTTTGACAAACTTCATTGTCAGTTGCCTCTAGATCAGGAAAGTCCTCATTTGTTCTTCCAAGAAACTTGTTGATTTCTGATGGAGAGAACTTGACCCTTCTTCCTCTAACAAACACACTTTCAAAGTCAGTTGACCTTCCATCAGCACAATCATTAGACAAGTTCACTACAAACTCCTTGACCAGATTTTCATAACATTTGTTAAACTTTATCACTGTCTTCATTAGTCCAGCATTCTTGATCAGGTCCATGATGTCTTTGCACTCCAAGGCATCATTGTTGAGTTCTCTCTCTAAGGCTATTCTCTTTAAGCAAACATACTTCCATCTGTTTGCATTGTCAAGATGATGAAAAGAGATGTTGTCTGTTGGCACTTCAGGCACTCTAGCAATTTTGCTGGAGGGGAGCTTCCTTCTGATAGGAGTTTCTTCAATATCAATCTCAAATTCTGATTCCTCATCAGAATCAGAAGATTCAGGTTCTTTTCTCTTCTTAGAGATTGGTTGTCTAGCAGTATGCACCTGGGCCTTCTTCCCTTTTGTCTGAATACTTTTCTCAGCCATGCCTTCAGCCTTGGATTTCTCAGCATTAGGTTTATCATTCTGACTACTCTTTCTTTTCATCAATCTCCTAGCTATGCTAGGGTTCACATTAGCAATCAGATCATTATCTGAGTAATCCTCATCCACATCAATGATAGGTGGATCAGCAGCCTTTTCTGAAGGGTTCTGAATGTTGTCTTTTTGTGTCACAATATTCTCAGTGACATCTACATTTTCAGAAACTTCCACATTTGGACTTTCTGATTGATTTAAAGGGACATAAATCCCCGGTACAGATTGGTTGCCACTCAGTATACTAGTAACCAGCCTAGCAATAGCTTGGTGAACTTGAACTGATCCTTCTCTATTAGGTACAGAAGATGAAGGATGAGAAGAATTACCAGAGGCTGTAGCTTGAGCTCTTCCTGCATGTCTGGTTCTGAGCTTTTTGACTCTGGCTGGGTCAGTTGCCATCTCTCTGAGAGGAGTGACCTCAAGAACTTCAGATTCTATGCATGTGGTGATTGCCCTAGAATCTTGGTCAGATGATGACGATGATGAGGATGACGAAGTCGCCATGGTTGAAGACGATGTCTGAGACATTTTGATTGACTTTGAGTAATGGTAGCAGTTTGAGAAAAATCTTTGATTGAGAGGAGGAAACAGGTTGCAAGGACGAGAGAGGTAGGGGGTAAAAGGGAGTCTCTTCAACTTCTTAAAGATTTTGAAGGAATTGTGAAAGTATATGATTAACCCACTAAAGATAGACTTAATAAAATTAATTCCTTAAACCTTTGTTTTAAGCAAAATTAATTGCTACAATTTCTTATGTTGGTGAATACCCAACCTGCCCCTCAAATTTTCAAGTTTATTTCCAACAAGAGCCTTGGTAGAAGAATCAGTCAGCTGAAGCTTAGAGAAACTATGTTCCAGTTTAAATGACTTCTTCTCTTCAAAGTCAATAGGGTTCAAGGAAATGTTGATTGTTTTCAGATTGTCACAACACAATGTCACAACATCTTGTGTAACATTGTACTCAGGGAGCATCTGTTTTGACCAGATGTTTTGAGAACAGAATTTATTAGACATGTTGTTTCCAACATCCTTGTCAAGATGACTTAAGGTTCTGACAACACATCCTTCTTCAAGTTTATTTGCCACATCATAGATATTATCAACCTGTAGTTTTGGAGTTCTTCTGACAGCTTCCATAGAAATAGCTCTTTTCATTCTTCTTAGATGAAGGGGACCAAGCTTATGCTGCCACAGTTTCATCTCTTTTTCTTCTTTGATGATTGGACACATAGTGGAGATATCAGTGTTCTCAGGCTGCCATAAGTAGCAGTTATCTTTGGATCTGATTCCTCTCATTACAACTTCTAGTTTTTCATTAATTACTAGACATTCAGATCTTGAGAAGTTGACCTTGAATCCTAGATCACATAATTGACTGATACTAATGAGATTAGCAGTCAACCCTTTTACCAGCAGTACTTTATTCAGACTTGGAACTCTAGGACAGTCCAAATTACCAACTCCTTTGACTTCACCTTTAGAACCATCTCCAAAGGTCACAAAACTGGTGGTGTGAGGCATAACATTATTGAGGAGATTTTTGAATCCAGTCATGTGTCTGGAACATCCACTGTCAAAGTACCAGCCTTCCTTTGCAGACACTCTCAGGGAAGTATGGGCTATCAGGGCAGTAGCCTTTTTCTTCCAATGAAGAGTATGTGGTACCCTTTTTGGCTTAGGTTTAGCACCAGAGTTTTGATTAGGGTATCCATGCAATTTGAAGCAGAAGGGCTTTATGTGTCCATACCTCCCACAATGATGACATCTCCATCTTTGGTATTTTTTCTTCATGTATTTCTGATGTTGAGAGTTGTGTTGAGACATCTGCTTTGACAATTGTTTAACATGCCTGATCTTCTTGTCTGCACCAGGTTTCTTAGCTTCCACAAATCCTAGACCAGATTTGTTTCCCACATTTTGTCCCACTTGTAGGATCTCTTCCAATTTGTCTGTTCCATTTGTTAACATCTTGACAGATTTGGTCATTTGATTCAGTTGTGAGTTCAGTAATTGAACTTCTCCTTCTAGATGGCTTATAGTTTCAAGGTTTGCCCTTTTTTCAGCCTCCAGCTTTATAATGAGTTTTGATTGTTTCTCATTCTGCACACAGACTTCAGCACTTCTGATACACAATTTCTTGTAGGTATCAGCCAGTTCTTCAAATGTCACTTCTTCATCACTAGTGTCACTTTCAGAAGTACACACACTAGTTAGAGCAGTAACTAGTTTGGCAGATTCTTCTTCAGAATTTCTTTCTGAATCATAGTCAGACCAAGTAACAGTCATTCCTTTCTTTTGTTTCTTAAGAAAGGTAGGACATTCAGCTCGAATATGTCCATATCCTTCACATCCATGGCATTGAATACCTCTGCCTTGGTTTCCCTTATCTTCTGACCTTGGTCTTCTGCTGGAACTGTCAATGTCAGAGGGAATGTTATGAACATTAGACCTTGACTTTGCATCCATTCTTTTGATGAGCTTGTTGAACTGTCTTCCAAGCATGGCAATAGCTTCTGATATATTTTCTTCTTCATCCTCCTTGTTTTCAACATCAGTGTTGGATACAAGTGCTATGCTTTTGTTCTTCTTGTCACCATTATCAGTGATCCCCATCTCAAAAGTCTGAAGAGACCCAATAAGTTCATCCACTTTCATCTTGCTGATGTCCTGGGCTTCCTCTATGGCAGTTACCTTCATTGCAAATCTTTTAGGCAAGGATCTGAGAATCTTCCTTACCAGTTTTTCTTCTGACATCTTTTCTCCCAGTGCTCCTGAGGTGTTGGCAATCTCCAAGATGTTCATGTGAAACTCATGAATGGTTTCATCTTCCATCATTTTTAGATTCTCAAACTTGGTGGTCAACATCTGAAGCCTTGACATTTTTACTTTGGAAGTGCCCTCATGAGTAGTTTTGAGAGTGTCCCAAACTTCCTTGGCCAGTTCATATTGATGTACTAGTCTGAAAATGTTTTTATCAATTCCATTGAACAAGGCATTTAAAGCTTTTGAATTTCCCAGAGCTAACTCATCTTCTTCTTTACTCCAATCTTCCTCAGGCTTCAGACTGATTGTCCCATCTTTCTCAGTTATGGTGGGATGAATCCATCCTTTGTCAGCAGCTCTCCAAGCCTTTTTGTCCAGAGATTTTAGGAAGGCAATCATACGAGGTTTCCAGTAGTCATAATTAGTTACACCTAGAATGGGTGGTCTATTTCCAAAAACTCCTTCTTTGTCCATAGTGCCAGAAAGTGATATCCCTAGATCTCACCCAGTAATACAGGCAGGGTGCCTTCTCTGATGCCAATTGAAATTCTGGCTGCAGATACTCAATGTCACGTTCAATGTTATGACACCGTATCTGACTTACTATATGACAGTAAATACAAAAGCAATAAAGAACACAGTCAATTGTTTACCCAGTTCAGTGTGCAACAACACCTACTCTGGGGGCTACCAAGCCAGGGAGGAAATCCACTATAAGAGATGTTAATTCAGGAATAAACCAACCAGTTTATCTCCTTCACTTAAGACCTACCCAATGCAATTCCAATCTAAGTACAACTTAAACCTGAGTTCCTACTCACTCCCCCTCAATCACAGCAGTGATACATAAACCAATTTGACTTAAAAATTGATGAAGACACTCTTCAAAAAAACACACACTTGATTAAGCTTCACAGCTTTTTAATCAAGCAACACAATCACTCGTGCTTCACAGCTTTGAGTGATGCACACAACTAACTTGACTCTGCTTCACAGCTTTAGTCAAGGAATATTCAAACACTCTTGCTTCAAAGCTTTGAGTGCTACACAGCCCTTACAATTCGAAACCTATTCCAAGTCACTTATCACAATGATAATTGCTTGGAGTACAATAATCAAATCTATACAGATTACAAATGATCTTCTGATCAATAAAAGGGATCTCTTGAAAAACAGCAGCTTTGTTGAATATATAGCAGCTGCAACTTCAGTTAGGGTTTCCACAAAAACCTAGGGTTAATTCCGTTTGACCTAAAGACCAGGTCATAGGACTTTATTAACCAGGTTAGGGTTGAGCTAGGTTACCCCTCAGAAAACGCAGGATTCTGTTCAGGAAAGACTGAGTTATTTCCTGAAAAAACTCAGACTTATCCAACCTGCAAACCTGTTAGTTCAGAACAGGATGTCATAACATCTGTTATGACATCTGAGAAAACCTGTCTACTGATTTAGCAAAATGTGATCATTTTGCAAAATGCTCAGATACACACTTATAAACATCAGTACTTGAATTACAATATTTTTCTGCAAAGGTACCTAATGAGTCAGTACAAACTGAACTAGAATGTTATGACATCAGTCATGACATTCACACATACACTTGGGATTTACCAAAAATGCAAGCCAATACCTAAACACCTACAGTTGGTGCAATCAAATATCAACCTTGCAGTAAAAGGGATATGAGACCTATCAGGAGTGATAATCATAACACCAATTCCTTTACCATAAGCATTCACGGATCCATCAAATACCATACCCTATTGAGATTCAGGATTTTGACCTTCCTCAGGCAATGGCTCATCATAATCTTTAACTTTCAAATACATTACATCCTTGTCTGGGAAATCGTACTTAACAAACCGATAATCCTCAACCGGCTAGTGAGCAAGGTACTCTGCCAACACACTGCCTTTAATAGCTTTCTTAGTACGGTATTCAATGTCATATTCAGACAACAACATCTGCCAACGGGAAATTCTTCCGATAAGAACATGATTTTCAAAGATATACTTAATTGGATCCATTTTGGATATCAACCAAGTAGTATGATTCAACACATACTGCTGCAGATGCTTCACAGCCCAGGACAAAGCACAACATGTTTTTTATAGCATAGAATATTGTGACTCACAGCTAGTGAACTTCTTGCCCAAATAATAAATCACATACTTTTTTCTTGGTGTTTCATCTTGTGTCCCAAAATACAATCCATGGAGCTATCCAACACAGTCAGATACATAATCAATGATCTTCCTTCAATATGATCTTCCTTCAATGATCATCCTATAATGCTTTCAAAAGCCTTATGAAAATCATATGTCCATACACAAACTTGATCTTTCTTTAGAAGCTTAAAGATCGGCTCACAAGTGGTAGTCATGTGAGAAATAAATCTGGAGAGGTAATTCAATCGTCCAAGGAAACCCCTGACTTGCTTTTCAGTTAATGGTGAAGGCATCTCTTCAATTCCCATAACTTTATCAGGAACGACCTCAATACCTTTATGGATGACAACAAAACCGATCAATTTCCAGAACAAACACCAAAAGTACACTTATTCAGATTCAAGCGGAGAAAATACTTCCTCAAACATTGAAACAACTTCAGCAAGTCTTCTAAATTCCTTTCTTCAGTCTGAGATTTGATGATCTAATCAACGAAGTAAACCTCAATTTCCATATTCATCAGATCATGGAATAAGGTTATCATAGCCCTCTGGTACGTTGCACCAGTGTTCTTCAACTCGATGGGTATCACTCTGTAATAGAATATTCCTCAGGGTGTGATAAACGTTGTTTTTTCCATGTTCTCATGAGCCACCTTAATTTGATTTTATCTAGAAAATATGCCCATGAATGAGAACACTTTGAATTTTGATGTTCTATCTACCAAGATATCAATATGTGGCAAAGGTAAATCATCTTTTGGACTAGATTTATTCAAATATCTATAATCAACACACATGCAGACTTTTCCATCTTTTTTCAGAACTGGGACAATATTTGCTATCCACTAAGGATACACTGATGTCACAAGAAAACCAATATCAATTTGTTTCAAAACCTCCTCTTTAATCTTTACTCCATGTCACGATGAGTTCTTCTTAACTTCTATTTGATAGGTGGACATTTAGGCTTCAATGGTAAATGATTCTCCACAATATCGATATCCAACCTAGGCATGTCTTGATAAGACCAAGAAAAGATGTCAACATATTCCTTCAATAACTCAATCAACCTACTCTACACATTAGGATGAATACGTTCCACCAATCTTTACCTCCCTCAAATCTTCTTTAGAACCCAAGTTAATAGTTTTCAATGGCTCTTTGTACGGCTGAATTGTATTCTTTTCGCGCTCAAGAAACTTAGAAACCTCTTCTGGGATTTTAGTAAACTCTTATTCTTCACCCACATACACATGATATTCAAAGTTGAGAGAGGGAGCAGGGTTATTATTTTCTACGGGTTTTTTAATTAATCTGCACATATGATTATACTTGATTTTAGAAATTGATAATTGCAACAAGTGATTATGCAAATTTATTTGCAGTTATTATTTATTTTGAAAGGTTTTTTTTTCTGATTACCATTTTCCAAGAAAATCAGAAAATAAACACAATTGGAAATCAAAAAAAACTTTTATTAATGATTTTAAAATTCAAAACAAAAGACACGCCCATACAATGTTACTTTCACCTTGGGCAGAGTGAAAATATTTTGAAAAACAAGCAAAGACAAATTACTTCAAAATGTGAATGCAATTGGAAACATCAACAATGATCCAATTCTGAACTCTCACTCCATGCATCACCAAATTTGGCATCTCCTACTCTGGCTCATCTTCAATGATAGCATCGACCTCTGAAGTAGTTGGATGAAGATAACCCGCATTGTGGAAGATGTCTTAATATAGGCGGAAAGCAGAATTCAGCTTTTCCACCTCATTCTTATCCTTCTTTAGAGAGAAACCCAAACCTGTCTTGTTTTTGTTCATGGGTCGATCAATAATCTGACCTCACACACTTTTAGGACCTTTCTGAACCACTTGTTGTGCATCTCTAAAAGAGATAATAGAATCTTCATTTTTATTTAAGTTATCAATAGAAAAATCTTAGAACTGAGTTTCAGCAGCAACTTCATTAGCTTCTACAACACTGAAGGAAGACAAATGAGATACCAACAAAGCTTGGTCACCATTCACAATAACTACTTTTATTTCACGGACAAATTTCAGTTTCTGATGTAAGTTTGATGTAACGGATCATTCCTCATGAATCTAGGGTTATCCCAATAACAACTGTTGGCTGGGAAGATATCCATGTCCTAAAAGGCGATTTGAAACATATGTGGACCTATGTGTATGGGTACGTCTACTTCTCCAATGAAAGATTTCCTTGAACCATCGAAAGCCTTCACTACAATACCACTGTAGCGCATAAGAGTCCCTTGATATTTGAGCTTTGACAGAGTACTATTTGGTATCACATTCATAGAAAATCCATTATCTATCAGCACATTAGACAAGGCATCATTCTTGCAATTCAGAGGTATATGCAAAGCCATATTATGATTTCTTCCCTCGTCAAACAATTTATCATCACAAAAACTTAGATTATTACAAGCCTTGATATTTCCCACAACACCGTTAAATTGGTCAATAAAGACATAATTTTCAACAAAAGCTTGGTACAAGACCCTCATCAATGATTCCCAATGAGCTGTAGAATTCATTAATAATGCCAAAATGGAAATTTCTGATGGAGTTTGCAACAATTGGTCCATAATCTTATAATAAATCATCTTAATGATCTTCAGAAGATCATCAACATCCTTTTCCAATGCAGTGCCACTAGTCTGTCCTACTACCTTCTTGGGTTCAGCACTAGCTTAAACAACTTTCTTACCTAAATTAACACTTACTTGAAAGGTAGGAGAAAATACATGACCACTACGGGTCACCCGACTAGCCTCAACAATGTGTTCAACATGAGATAAAAACTGAATTGGAACTTCCACGCCACCTTCCAGAATAGTTGCATTATACTTATAAGGTATAGCCCTATCAGACTCATACAGAACAGTACCAGGTAAACAAATAACCACGAGAGTTATTGCAGGCTTACTATGGTATGCAATTTCCATAGGAGCGGGAATGTCAAAATATGGTACAATGACATTCACCTCATCCTCTTTAGCACATTCAACTGGTATTTCATTAGAAATTAAAAAATCAATATCAAAAGACACACCTTCATCAGCAGACTCAAACTCATCAGAAGGTATCAACTCATCAGAAACCACAAACTCATCAAAAGGTATAAACTCATCAAAAGTCATAAACTCATTGAATGACATAACCTCAAAAAAAGTCACCAACTTATCAGCCTACACAACCTTATTTCTTGACAATTCTGCACTTCTTTTTCTATCAACCAGAATAGCTATTGCTCCTTCTTTGAAAAAATCCGACCCTTTTACCATCTGAAGATCAACTCTCAAAACATCACAACCCATGGTTTCTTTGCAGATTCTAGACAACAACAACAACTAAAATAAAAAAAATCCTTTTTGGACCCATTTTTCGTGTATCTCCACATGAGTCACAATATTGAGTTCTTCAATTGTAGGTTCTTTAGCATACCTAGTGTAATATGGTGGCATAACCGACTGTTATACTAGTTTTGCATTTGTATTCGCAAATGTTGCGGTAAGCAAGAGTCCCCACCGACTTTTCTCTTATCCAACAAAGGAAAGGGTGAAAAGAACAAAAAAAGACCTTTCGAGATTATTTCTGAATAAGGGGGTAGATTATGGATAGGGAAGGTGTTATCACCCATTCCATCCATATTTGTCTACGGGCTCTTAGATGCTTAGCTCATTTTGAAATACCTTGTGCTTTGTGTGTTTGAGAAGTATTTTGAAAGAAAGCGCCTTAGTACGGCGAACTTTGTAATGTTTCTCGGATTGGTAGAGAAAGTATACAAAGTGTTTTGAAAATGTTTTTGGAAAGAGTTTTGTGTACGTGTAAAAGTTAGTTTTGTTTTGAGCAAGCATCTAAAAACTATCTACTATGCTCGAAAGGATTGTTCTTTTCCTCTTTTCCTTTAGACAGTGTTATCCTACTATTTATGAGTAGATAGCCCTAGTCGTTGGATGTTTGGGGGCCATTCGAAGGGATATCGCATAGTCACAAAGGCAACTGGGCAAGAAACCTTAGTAACTACCCTAGGGTTTTAAGATCATACTGAGGCAACATCGAGAGGGTCATTTTTTATCTTAAAACTGGAGGGTAGCCACTAAAGTCTCCCACGTTTCGATAGTTGTGACTGTTTTCTGAAGGTAACCAAATTAGGGATACCTTAGAGTTGTATATGTGAGAGTGTGTTATATTCAATTATTTTTGTCTTGTGTTAGGTTTTCTAGTGTTTGATTATTATGTTCTTCCATATAATCCTATTAGTCATGCATCTACACAGTTAATAGTGTTTGGGAATTTAAAGTGTGGAAATATAAAATACTAACTATTACAAGGCTTGATGGAGGGGAGTTAATTAAAATTCCTAAAATGAGGGGGATAAAGCAGTAAATATCCTAGTTTAAATATATTACATCCCATAAGCAAGTACAATAATATGAAAATAGAATGGAAATATTAAACGCGCGCGAAATGAAAAAAGAACGTCTAAACCCTAAGCGAAAGGAAATCTTTTTGTTAAATTGTTTTATTTTAAAATAAAATGTTTAATTAAGATTAATAAAAAATGTGATCTAAAATAAAACTAAAAGAAAATAAAAATTCATATTTTCTTTTTTTGGTACTTTTATTATGAAAAGAAAATAAGTTAATGTAAGTCTATTTAATTTTAAATTAAATAAAAAAAGTTAAAATAATTAATTAATTAGAAAAATTAATTTTAATTAAAAAGACTAAACCTAATTTTTTTGTGACTTTTATAATTATTTTGCTGATTAAATAAAAACAAATTAAAAGAAATAAGTAATAAAAATCAAACAAAAATGTGAATGGGCCAGGATAGTGCAAAAATTGGGGGGGGGGGGGGGGTACAAGTTTGAGAAGCATATGCCCATTTGAGAGGAGCCCAAGTCTGCCAATTGGATCCAGTGGGGTCATATTTTGAGAGCTCATGGTAAGGCTATGCGCTCAGGTCGTTGGATCTGGATCAAATTTGCATTTGATGGCATGGACTTGATGGTGCATGGTGAGCGTGCGTAGCCTGAAAGCATTGAATCTTCATAGAGTAAATGGAAAAATAATATGCAAGAGGCAGGGGTCAAACCCCTGCCCTCTCACACACGCAACACCTTAACACAAACACACCTAACCGTTGGGAAGACTTTACATCCGAGAGCATATATAAAACAAAAATAATATAATGTTAGACCAAATAAAATGTTGAGTTGTCATCTACGCGCATTGAAATGGGCCCCTCTATATTTGAACGGACGTATCATAGCAAGCTGTTTTGTCATGCCAGCTCCAAGAAGGTCAAACCACCATCTACGGTGGTTGAGCATAGTCTTCTCCAGCATGCTAAAAAATAGAACCTGCAAAATAAAGAGATTTAAAGCCTGAAATTTTGTCTACCCCCCCTAAAACCTGGGCTGTGAGTTTAACCATGGCCTTAGTTTGGTCTAAAAATTCCTTTATCTCTGAAACCGAAGCTCCCACATTTTCAAACCCTAGTAATGGCAATCTGCAGTTTCAGCACTAAAACTCGCATGTAGCACGTTAGAATTAACCCAATGGTCAATAATAACATAAACATGCACACAAAATCAATTTAAATCATGTATTCAAAGGGTTATGATCCAGAATTTTACCAAGGACCGGTTGTCTTGGTACGTGACTCTTGGGTGTGCTTCAGGCTTGGATGAGGGCTGGTATGGGCTCCTGGATGTCTCAGGAACACGAATTTGGTATTTGTTTAGACTGAGGGAGTTTGCAAAGCTGGTTTTGAATTTTGACAACTTATGAGATTTTTGAGAATTTTGGTGCGCTTTTCTGAGGAAAATTATGCGTGTCCTAGGCTTGTAGAAGTTTTGTGTATTTATAGGAGATGGAGAGAGGAAAGAAACATGGAAAGAATCATGCCTCATAACCATGTTTTAAGATCATGATCCATCTTTTAAAAAATTGCCAAAAATGATGATTTCATGTCATTCTTGGACCAGCATGCACTTGGTCATGTTTTGCACGAGTACATTGGCCTTAAAACAAATCCAATCATCAGCCCATATTGCTATAACCATTGTTTAATATTTTATGCAGTTTTATTTTGTATTTATTTGAATAAATAAAAATAAATATTAATAAAATAGGTAAAAATGGAAAGGCAAGGTGAAAATTAATTTATAGGTCCCTCATAGGGTCATGAATATGTTTGAAACCAAAAAAGTTAATACATTGACCTAAATCTTCAAGTTTGCCCAATGCATATTTCTTGAAATTTCTCAAAATTTGCCAACTTATGCAAGCCATAACTTGTTCAATTTTTATCCTATGAAAATAATCTTTGACTTTTTTGAAAGCGCGAGATGTCCACTTCAATCTCTCTTTTGATCAAATTTTCATTTGAAGATTTTATATTGATGCAAATGGTCTTGACAAAAAGTGTCTTTTGTTGACTTTTTGAAAATGACATGTAATGTATGAGCTTGTATCTTTCAAATGATGCATTTTTTGAAGTTGAGGATAAAAGAGTAGTTGTAGGGAATTGGATTCTCTTCAAAATGAGCTTTGGTTGGGGCAAAATGGATGAAGTATGTGAAAGTTATGCCTGGTCAAAGTTCAGTTGACTTCTCCTATAAAAACCCTAATTTAACAATTCTTGACTTTTGATAAATTAAGAGCATTCCTTGAGGAATCATGATCAACACTTGATCAAATGATTATTATCACTTCAAAATGTTGATGTTGACAAAAAATATTGAAGTTTGTCTGTATATTGGCAACAATTGACTTTTGACCTAATATAGTTGATTTTCAAACACTTGAGCAGTTGACTGAGCAAACTTGTAGTGTAAGGCATGAAATTTGTCATGGAAATTCTTGAAGACATATTAGGGACCATGGAAATCAATTGGATCCTTTGAAACCCAAACATATTGGTGAAAAGTGAAACCCTAGTTGGAGTTTCATTGCTTAGGAGGAGAATTTGTCTGGTTAATTCCTGGTCAACCTTGAGCAATTGAAGACCTCAATGAACATGTCTTGATTAAAAAGGGAGGGAAAATTTTGGGGTACAACAACTGCCCCTGTTCAATCTTCTTAAACCTGAGTATTTAGATTGGCTTGTCTGCCTTTCGTAATCTGAAGGTGGAAGGTGATTGAACACCAAAGTGCCCAAAAATTTGCACTCGCATATACATGAAGTAACACTGCTGGTTGATGATATCGGGAATGGCCTTACAGATGCCATTTAAAGAAGATGACGTAGATTCATCCGAGATGGGCTTATAGATGCCATCCAAAATAAATGCTAACTCCGAACTAGAGGAAACATTGGAATAAATCTTTGGTTGATTTACTCTGAGCTGTAAGAGGTCTCCTTATAGGGAATCTTGTTCTTGTTGTTTTAGGAAGAACTCTGCTGGGGAATGTTGATTTCTGTTTGGGGAATAAATTCTAGGAGATTTAGTTGTCCATTACTCTACTGGGGAGTTATCTCTTGACTGGATAGAGGAAAGTTAGTTGTTATCTGGTCGAAATCCACGCTTCACAATAACTTGTTGAGGATAATAAACTTGATTGTTATCTGGTCGTATTCCAGGATTCATAGCGACTTACCGGGGAATATGAAATTAACTATTATCTGGTCGGTTTCCAGGCTTCGCGGTAATTTTCTTAAGGCTAAAATGTTATTTGGTCGAGTCCAGGGTTCAGTGATTTGAAGAAATTAAGTTGTTATCTGGTCAGATATAAGCTTCAACTTAAATTTAAGGTATACTGTTATCTGGTCAGGTCAAGGATTCAAAATGTTGTGGATTATACTGTCATCTGGTTGGGTCCAGGCTTCATAGTAATTGACAGAGTAAACTGCTATCTGGTTGTATTCTAGGATTTGCAGAAATTTGACAGAGTATACTTCTATCTGGTCGGACTCTAGGCTTTGCAGCAACTTATACTGTTATTTTGTCGGATTCCAGGCTTCACAATGTCTTGATTTGTAGATTGACTATTATCCGATCGGATTCTAGGTTTAACCAATGATTTTAACGGCTATCTGGCCGGGTCCAGGCTTCATAGTGTTGTATAAGTTTGACTGCTATCCAGTCGAATTCTGGGCTTCAACAATGATGTTAACTGCTATCTTGTCGGGTCCAGGCTTCACAGTGTTGTAAACTGCTTTCTGGTTGGATTCCAGGCTTCATAGTAAATTCTATTTTATGTTAGTTTCTATTTGGTAGGCTCCAGGCTTCACAGTGATTGATGAGCTGTTACTTCAGATAGTTGTCTTGTCTTATTTAAGGAACTAAACTGGAACCTGCTTTTGTTGGTTGTTGAGATAGTTGCCCTGTCTGGTTTCTGGAATTAATCTCTAACCTGGTCTTGTAGATAGCCGCCCCGTCTTGTTTCGGGAATTGATCTATAATCAGATGTTCACAGATAGTTACCCTGTCTGGTTTCAGGAATTAATCTGGAACTGTTGAAAATCATTGATGATATTTGTCTGTTGATCTTTCTTGAAAAGGTAAAGAGTTATCTGTATGAAATGTCATGATGCATGACACACCTTGTGTAATGATGTTCTAAAAATAAATGAGATTGTGTTATATTTATTTTGTATGCATGTTTGTAAAATTATGTATGAATGCAATATATGAACTGATCAGTTGTTCTTTG
Organism: Vicia faba; assembly: GCA_948472305.1. Lineage (NCBI taxonomy): Eukaryota > Viridiplantae > Streptophyta > Magnoliopsida > Fabales > Fabaceae > Vicia > Vicia faba. The sequence continues at coordinate 803,547,825 of OX451738.1, read as the reverse complement.
AAACGTCATTGAATTGAGGGAAAATAATTCCCTGACTGCTGTTGGGGATAAGGAATGAAACTCTTCATTATTTGTTGAAGTTTAATTGCTAGGAGATGGATTTTCGTGGCTAGAGAAATAAACTCTAATGGGGAAAGAAAATCCTATAAACTGCTTTGGGATTTTTATGAAGCCCTGTTGGGGAACCCAAGAAGTTTATGAACCATGCTGAGGAATTCTTCAAGATGCTGGGGAGATGATTGGAGACTCTTTCTCTGCAGGGGATATCAGAACCTCTGACATCATTAGATTATATGCTGAAGATATGGTAGTGAATTTACAGGAGGTTGTCTCTGTCTCTGTATCTGCTGGTGAAAATATTTGCGGGGATTTGCAGATGGATTTTTAGACACAGTCCCGATTCTTAAAGCCATTAGTAATTGTCTTTCTGTTTTTTATGCATGTATTTGTAAACGGTGATCAAATTCAAATGCATATGTTAAAAATAATCACTGGACATTTTTGCAAAACAAAATTGAAAAATAAAAAAAATAGTTTATGCACTTTCAAAGAGATAACTTTTGTATTAATCTGAAGAAGTCCGCCTATAACAGGCATTTTTATACTAGGAGACAAACATCCTAATAAGAGAATTTCATCGTAAGAATGAAAAGTATATAAAGTAGTATACAAATGGAAAAAAAGCTATGTGAAATGATCCCATTGGGTTCCTATTCTGCTATTGCCTTTATATCTTTGAGTGTCTTATCACTTTGTTGTTTGGCCGAAGCTGACTGTATTGATCGATATCATGTAAACTTGACACTCGTTACTGAAGTCTGTCTGTGAGGTGATCCAACGTGACATAGTTGTGCACTTTTAATCCCTAACTTTTTCCTGGACCGCCCTTTCGGGTTTTCAGTCCACCGGGATACCCATTTTTTACCAAGCAGCCTTTTCAGGTTTTTGACTCGCCGGGTGTATAAATTTTTCATATATATATATATATATATATATATATATATATATATATATACCTAAATTTTTCCCAAACCCTTTTGGTTCACCGGGATGACCTTATTTTTTCCTAGGCCAATCAGCCTAGTGGGTATCTATTCATGCGTAGTATCTTTTAACTGTGTTCGTGTTTACAGGGTGTGGAAGGTCGTCACTGTCCATAGTGGTTAAAATCATAGCTCCACCAGAAAACATGTTCTTAATCATAAATGGTCCTTCGTACGTAGGAGTCCATTTTCCGTTAGGATCACCTTGCGGCAGGATGATACGCTTGATTACTAGGTCACCCACTTGATATTCCAGACGTCTGACCTTCTTGTTAAAAGCTTTATTCATACGTTTTTGGTACATCTGACCATGACAAACAACCGCGAGCCTCTTCTCGTCGATCAGGTTCAATTGGTCAAGTCGAGTTTGAACCCTTTCATATTCATTCAAACATGCATCCTTCATGATTCTCAAGGAAGGGATCTAGACTTCGATGGGTAGGACAGCTTCCATACCGTATACCAGGGAGAAAGGAGTTTCCCATGTTGACGTGCGTACTGAGGTATGGTAACCATGAATATCAAATGGTAACATATTGTACCAGTATTTGTATGTCATTGTCATCTTCTGTATGACCTTCTTGATGTTCTTATTAGCAGCCTCTATAACGTCATTCAACTTCGTCCAGTAAGGAGAAGAGTTATGATACTGAATCTTGAATTGCATACAGAGCTCGGTGATCATAGTATTATTGAGATTGGTACCATTATTTATGATGATTCTTTCTGGAACACCATACCAATATATAAGATTATGCTCGATGAACCAGGCCACGATGTTCTTGGTAACAGAAGCAAATCAGGCTGCCTCGACCCACTTTGTGAAGTAATCAATGGCAACAAGGATGAAGCAGTGTCCGTTGGAAGTTGCAGGTCTAATATCTCTAATCATATCAATTCCAAACATTACAAAAGGTCGGGGAGTAGTCAAGACGTTCAAGGGAACCAGAGGCACATGTTCTTTATCAGCACAGATCTGGCACTTGTGACAAGTTCGGGAATGCTAGTAAAAGTCTGCTTCCATAGTGGTCCAGTAGTACCCTGCCCTCAGAATCTTCTTAGCCATCGTGTGCCCACTAGAATTGGTGCCAAAGGTACCTTCTTGTATATCCTCCATAATTTTCTTCGCTTCTCTCTTATCCACACACCGCAGTAAGGTAAAATCATGATTGTGCTTTTAGAGAATTATGTTACTCAGAAAGAACTTGGAAGAGAACCTTCTTAAGAACTTTTTGTCATTGACAGATGCTCTCTTAGGGTACTCTTGATTTTCGAGATACGTTTTCACTTCGTGGAACCAAGGCTTTTCCTCTACTCCATCAGTATCGATCTCATAACAGTATGGTGGTTTGTCCAATCTCTCAATAGTGATTTGAGGAGCTTCATCATCCTATCTGACTTTAAACATGGATAACATAGTAGCTAGCGCATCAGCTAACTGATTTTCTTCTCGTGGAAAATTCTCAAAGGTAACTTCTTTAAAGTGTGGAATCAATGTCAACACATGCTCTCGGTAAGGGATGATATTGGAATGCTTCATGTCCCATTCTCCTTTGATTTGACTGATTACTAGGGCCGAGTCTCCAAATACACTCAAGAATTTGATTCTCGAGTAGATAGCAGCTTTGAGACCCATAATGCTTGCTTCATATTCAGCCATATTAATGGTACAGTTAAAGCATAGTCTGGCGGTGAAGGGTGTATGGCAGCCTTCTGGGGAGATAATCACAGCACCGATGCCATTGCCAAGTGCATTAGAAGCTCCATAAAATACCATAGTCCATCGAGATTCTTTTTTAGGTCCTTCACCCGGTCCAGGTTCTTCACAATCAGTTACTAGCATAATATTCTCGCCTGGGAACTCAAAATTCATTGAATGGTAGTCGTTTACATCTTGATGAGCTAAATGATCAGCTAGTACACTCCCTTTGATTGCTTTTTGGGTAGTGTATTGAATGTCGTATTTGGTTTGGACCATTTTCCATCTTGCTATTATGCCAGAGAGAGCGAGCTTCTCAAATATGTATTTGATAGGATCCATTTTAGATATCAATAAGGTAGTGTGAGTCAACATATAGTGTCTTAGTCAGCATGCAGCCCATTCCAAAGCGCAACAAGTTTTATCGAGTAGTGAGTATCTCATTTCACAGTTGGTAAATTTTTTTCTAAGGTAGTATATTGCATGTCCTTTTCGACCAGACTCGTCATGCTGCCCCAGCACACACCCCGATTGAATTCTCTAATACTGTTAAGTACATGATCAGAGGTTTTCCTTCAACCGGAAGCATCAAAATTGGAGGTTCCTGAAGATATTCCTTGAGTCTGTCAAAGGAAGTTTGGAAGTCGTCATTCCACTTTACTACTTGATCTTTCTTCAGTAATTTGAAGATTGGCTCACAAGTAGCGGTTAGGTGGGAAATGAATCTGGCAATGTAGTTTAGACGTCCCAAGAATCCCCTAACTTCCTTCTTAGAGTGGATATTTGGTATTTCTTGTATAGCTTTAACCTTTGCAGGGTCTACTTCAATATCTTTGCCACTGACAATGAAACCTAAGAGCTTACCAGATCTTACCCCAAAGGTCCACTTATTCGGATTCAGTCTTAACTTGTACTTCCTCAGTCTTTCAAACAACTTTTGCAGGTGATCAAGGTGCTCCTCTCCAGTCTGAGATATGGCTATCATATCATCAACGTACAACTCTAACTCGTGATGGATCATATCATGAAACAAACCACCATAGCACGCTGGTAGGTTGCCCCGGTGTTCTTCAACCTAAATGGCATAACTTTGTAACAGAAGGTGCCCCACTGTGTGACGAAAGTTGTTTTCTCCATGTCTTCAAGTGCCATTTTGATCTAATTATAACCAGAGAAACCATCCATGAAGGAGAAGATCTTGTGTTGTATAATGTTGTCAACTAGAACATCAATATGGGGAAGCGAAAAGTCATCCTTGGGGCTTGCCCTATTCAAATCTTTGTAATCCACTCACATACGTACTTTACCGTCCTTCTTAGGTACCGGTATTACATTCGCAACCCATTATGGATAGGAAGTAACAGCTAAAAATCTGGCATTAAACTGTTTTATGACTTCGGCCTTGATCTTTTCTGACATCTCAGGACGCATACAACGAACCTTTTGCTTCACTGGAGGGCCGTCCTCTTTCATTGGCAGACGATGAACCATAATATCAAGGTCCAACCTCGGTATGTCTTTGTATGACCAGGCAAAGATCTCAACATAGTCACACAACATCTAGATTAACCACTCTTTGACACTATGCTCTAAGTTTGCACCTATCTTAACTTCCTTTTTATCCTCTTCAGTACCCAAGTTTACCGTCTCGACTGACTCTTCATGAGACTGTATTGCTCTTTCCTCTTGTTGTAACAGTCTAGCAAGTTCTCCCGGCACTTCACAATCTTCCTCACCTTCGTCCTCAGCTTGTTAGATCGGATTTTCAAAGTCATAATTGGCAATAGAAGAACCGTTATCAATTGGATCCAGAGTGGACGTGGATCTGCAGTTTGATATGTTGGTGTGTGTAAGAGAGCATATCTATTTTGATAAAGTAAAAGCAGAAAAGAAAGACAAAGAGCGTAAAATTTGTATGCAAAACATCCAATGATTTATTTATAACATATGAAAGTGAAATGATAACCCTCACAAATAAACCATTGTGCCTCGGGTTAAACACAAGGCTTTAGAGTTTAAATTATTCAAATATCACATATCCCTAAAACAAAAAGACAATTACTCCTGGACGAAAGTAATGGGAACAAATTCCTTGGCCCTCTAATTATTGTGTCCATTGTTGATAGTTGGGAAGATCCAATTTTCCAGGTCACAGTCACTGTTAGAGTCTTCCACAGTGTTGACTCCACGGTTGTTGATGCGTAGTGGTGTTCCTCCAGCGCGAGCACGAAGAACGGATTTTTGAGCTCCTAAAGTGAAACCCAAACCAAATTTATCAGACTTATAGGGGATGTCAGGTAGTTGGCCTCAAATAGTAACCCCACCTTCTTCAACTACAGCTTTGGCATCCTTCAGAGAAGCCATCTTCAACAAAGGTCTGGTAATCTTCGGAACATTAGTAACAGTCTTGGTAGCAGCAATTGTCTGAGGAACCTCTTCAAAGTTCTAGAAGGTGGTTTCAATGAAGTCTCCGTCCATCTCAACTTACCTGAAAGAGTTCAAATGGCTCGCTGTTGTACCCTAATTTTTGCCCCTAAGATCCCCTCATCATACCATATTGATTCAATTACAACAAGATCACATTAGGGCTTTTGGTTCCCCTCTCTATCTTTAGCTTTTCTCTCTAAGGAATCACCAAGCACCTTGACTTGTTTTTCTTTTGTGATCATGCATTTTTTTTCCTTTTAATTAATAAAATTCAATGTTGGTTTGTCTTACTTGTTAATAATGTAGGTAAAGGAAATGTGGCTTAGCAAGTTGATCCATGGGTTCAAGAGTTTATTTCCATGCCCTAGTAAATAAAGCTTGAGAAATTCAAACCTCACCATTGAAGTTATTTTTGAATAAATGGAATGGCAAGGTTTATTTTGGTTCACCACATTTCAAAGTTATCAAGATTGATTCAAAAGTAGAAGGGGTTGATTGAAGAAGTTTTCATGGTTGGACAAGGCCTTGTTCCCATTGGTCCCAAGTGCATATTTCCCTCAACTCTCAAGATATGGAAGTGGTTTTTGTTTCTATTATTTCTCATTATCATCCTCAACAACTTCTATCTACAAAGAAAAAGTGTTGGTACAAGAAGGTTGTTTAAGATTGCCAAAGTTCTTCAAAGCATTTTCTTGATCTAGAAGCTAGGATTTTGAATTTCAAAGAAGTATATCTTGCTTATCTTTTGGTATTTTTGAGTTATTCCAAAAACATACTTCTATTCAAATGGTTATTAACAAATCACTTCAAAAGTTTCAAGTAATTTTCATGTGGAAGAAACTTAATGATGAAGAAAGATTACAAGTCCTCTAAATGAACCCTCAAATCTCTTCATGTGACTTCAAATGATCATAAATTGGTCAATTTTTATCACCTTGAGCCCGCTCTTTTTCCATAATGATCTTGAGGATGTGAAATTTATTCCTTCTTTTATGTGCAAAGTGAGAAAATTGATGGAAGATGCTCTAAGGATACAAAACATTATAGGTCATTTCATGATTTTTTGCCAACTTCAACAATTCATAACTTTCTCAATTTTTGGATATTTTGAATGGTTCAAGTTTCAAAATGTCATTCAATAGGTCTATTTCATGCCATCTTTTTTGGTCAAGAGTAAATTCCAACAGGAAGGCCATGTTTGGATGCAAAACATTATATGTCACTTTTAAAGAAAAACTTGAAATATTTCTACGTATGGAAAGTCAACTTCTTTTTCCACACTTTGGCTCATTGCAACTTTCAGCTCAAACATCCATTTGATTTCATTCTTTACCCATTGAAAATCTTGTAATCTCATCTTTCTAAAGCACCAAGAACAATTCCTTAAGACCCCTTGAGTTGAGAATGCCATTGATTTGAACTTGGTAACTTGAAACTGAAGTTTCTTCAAAAGTCTGAATTTGAAATCCTTGATTTAACTTCAAAACACATTTTCCTACGCTCTTTTGCTTCTAAACAAGTTTAATGAACTTCTAGAAGTGATTAGCACATTAAAACGCAAAGTTTGGATGAGTTTTGATCAAAATAGAAGTCACACTTTTCTTGTTTGCAACTTCACACGATTTCCCTCCAAACTTCATCATTTCACAAGCTTGAACATTCCATTTGATTCCCTATAAATAGAGGGTCATCCCCCATTCATTTTCTCAAGCTTGAACAACCAAAATAATCCTGCCAAACTCACTCCATAACTCACTTTTCTGCAACTTCAAAATCAGTGTTCAAGCCTTTTTCAATCCATTTTTTCTATCAATTCACCTTCCTTGATCTTCCCAGAAGCTAACCATACAATTACCTTCAAGAATCGTGACCTATATTGATCCATAGAAGTCCAGTTTCAGAGCTCTGCAACTTAACTTCAATAGGTAGATTCCTTCACCAATTCTCTCAAACTTTGATATCATTGTGAAGCTCTCATTGCCCTGCTTCTAGTCGCAACACTTGCTTTTAACTGGAAACATGTTTTGGCCATGAATTTTCAAATTCCTTTTCAAAACATTCCTTCTAAATTGCTTGAGCTACAGTTTATATAAATTTTTCACGAAGGTGTGGTTGTCTTCATCTTGATGAGACGAAGCGAATGACATAGGTCTCATGCTCTAATTTTACAGTTTGAGTGACCTGGTTTTGAGACTTGATGGAGGTTGAAGATGACCAATGTGTCATCCTTTAACCAATGAAACAGCGCCATTTATTTTTTTTGAATTTCTGATTTTATATTGGATGTTATGCTTTATTCGGTAAAGTCCATAACATGCACAGTGTGCCGGGTCCACTTGATCTGTTTACTAACGCGTTTTGACAATGATAAGATGGCCCATATTTTTTTGGTTTGATATTTTATTTTATGATTTTTATTTTAAATGTTTTAAACTTAAAAAAAACATAGAAAATTAATTTTAAGTCCCAAAAATTTGAAAAAAATTATGAAATTTTTTTTTCTCTTTCTGATTTATATATTTTCACAATTTTATTTTGTGTTTTGATATTTTTTATAAATTTTCACTTTATTTGAATTGTTTTAAATGCTTAAAAATACTTTTATGCATTTTTAAATTCTGAAAAAGATTTGGAATGATCCAATGATATTGTGACAAATATTGGTGACCTCATTTATTTTTTATTTCTGACTTTTTTATTTTTTTTAATCATTTTATGTTTATTTTAATCATTTATTTTAATTTCAAAAATAATTTCTGACTTTAAAAAATTACCAAAAATTTTATAAAAATATTTGAGTTCATTTCTGATTTTTCTATGGTCTTACTTAAGATTTCTTGATTAATTTGAACATAGTTAATATTTTTCTCTCTTATTTCCATTTTAAAACATTTTAAAACCCTTCTTTAACATTTCTTGATTATTTTGTGATTATTTTCTGGCTGATCTTGGGTTGAATTTTCTATCATGAACTTTGTTAACATCATTGGATCCATGGTGTTGAGTCTAAATCCATACAAATGGATGAATGATTTTAATAATAGTTTGATTAAATTTTAATTCAAAAGTGGTTTGTATATTCTTTCCCACCCCTTTTCATCTCATCCCTTTCTTATTGCACTAAGTGTTATTGGAGCATGATCTCTATATTTTGTCTCAAAACAAATGGTGCATAAATTGCTATTGACCGACCTCAAAATAAGTGTGACTTCTATATAAGTCCACTTACGATTGCTTAACATAGTGCCAAATTTTGTCCCGATTCGAATAAATGATCATTCGTGGCCCAAACCTATGTTTGCAAGCCCAAGTATGTTGATTTGATCTCTTTGATCCAATAACCTTGAGATTCATTGTGTGGAGGCTTTGGTTCTACCAATCCTCTAATGGATCTACATCAGTTTTGGTCAACGCGGATCACTTAAACGTTGTTGATCATTAAATGTTACTCTTTTGAGGATTCCAAAATGGATGATATACTTGACAAAAAGCAAATGAAACTTGTTGTGTGAAGGCTTTGGTTCTTCCAATCCTCTAATGAGTTCCAAATGCAAGTTTCAAGATGGTCATCCAACTAACCACTAATTATTAACAATTGATTTTACTTTATGCTTTTATTTTTTATGCTATATGTATCATTTACTTTAGCATTTACATTTTATGCCATTTTTCATCTTTGCTCATTTGAGCATTTACTTTCTTGTCATTTTTATTTTGCTCACTTGAGCTTTTCTTTTCTTTTCTTTTCTTAAGATACCTAATAATTAACATGAACCATAAAAAACTTTAATGATACTTGGACTATTTGGTTACTATCCTTGGCATTATGGAGTTTTGGACTTCTTGGACTTGGGATTAGAAACCTTGGCCTATGTTGGAGACCTTGTGACCTTATTTAATATTTTGTCAGGATTTCTTAGGGTTTACCTCAAGGAATTGGGTTGTTTGTTTGTTTTGTGTGCAGGTTATTGTGGTTACATACTTTGTTTGTAATCTGGAATTCCCCAGTATACAGCCGTTACTCTGCCAAATTTTTGTGAAGACTTAATACATTTGAAGTTTGGTTATCTTAAGAGGTCTAGTATTTTTGCTTGCTTGGTTTCAATCCAAAGAATGGGAATTCTATCTTGACTCATAATGTCAAGTTTTGGGTTCTTGTTGGTTAGATGGTTCTTATCCCTAGTTTTTTACCTTATGCTTTAGGGTAGTCTCTTCTTCTCCTCCCATCTTCTTTAATTTCAAAAATCTTCTTCCTCCTTTTGAAAACTCTTCTTGTTTTTAAGCTTGAACCACCTTCATAATAAACTTGGACTTATGTCCATGCATTTTCAAAACATTTTCATAAGTAAACTCCAATCAACTTAATAATACCTTGACATTTTTGTGAGAAAACTAAAAGTCAATCAATCTCATTTCAACCCATTTTGCCACTTTGGCTTTTTACTTTAAAACTTTTCTCAAAAGATTAGACTCTTGTCAATCCTTGTAGTGATGCAAACAATTATACTTCTACAATATGTAGTGAAGAGAGATATTTTCTACTTGGGTGTTAAGTGAGGCATTGTTGATTTTAAAATCCAAGCCATATCCCCCACTTTGAGATGATGCAAATTCTCCTTTCTCATGATTGTGGGTAGTAAGTATGTTTTCCACACGGACAATGACGATGATCTCTTATCTCATAAAATTAACCAACACACTTGTGTTTTAAAATTTTTTTTAAAGAGGAACTACGTGTACCCTGATCCCCTATTGCACAAAAGATGGTACGTAGGCAGTAAAGATTCACAACCGCGGCGGGTGTAAAAATCATAAAAAATATATTTCTTTTCTCACCCCCACCATCAATTTTTCATACAACATTTTATAGCCAAAATATACAGATTTTTTCAAAGAGGTTCCTGCGGAGTACCATAGATGTTTAGGGTGCTAATACCTTCCCTTTGCATAACCAACCCCCTTACCTTGAATCTTTCCCCCCTCTTTTGGGTTATTCGCTCTTTTCCCATTCCTTTGGAAACAATAAAGCGCGGTGGAGATTTTTATTTTGATCTGTATAAGTCTAGTCAATCCAATGGCTTAGTCTTAAACATTTCTACCGCTACAGAAAAAAATGGAGACTTCACTAGGGAAAGATTGACCTCTTGGTGGTCCATCCGTAAGTGGGTGAAACCTATCTTTATTTATATCTGTATCTGTGCTATTTTTTGTTATATATTATGTGATGTATATCTGTTTGTTTGGATTTTCCTAGTTTTCAGGGTGCTTGGTGATTACTTATAAATCCTATACCCGGACTTGGGAAAACTTTAAGATAGGACGGGTGGTATAGTCATGTTAAATTTGAGGGAGTAATCCCAAAAAATGAGGCATGAGATCCCCCACTCAATGGAGGCCCCTTTGAATGTAGTGTCGTTTACCGAGTAATCGAGAAGACGTACTACTTTCGATCTAGGAGCCTGCTGAAGCTGAGGATCGTAGAATACCTAACCTATCTTGGCCTTTTAGGTGTAGTGCGGAATCTATGACAGAGTAATCCGGAAATGGTTGTCATGCGATACTACACTCGGACGAGTTTTTCTTGAGAATATTACTAATTACCGAGTTAATCGGGAAGTTGGTAATATCCGAAGGAAGGATGTAAACTCTTGGAACCTCTAGAACCCTATTTTGCAGGTGATAACTTTTGACCATAACTTGTGGGTAGTACCTTCGACCTCATGATCATGACGTTGAACCTATGAACCCTATGTTTATGATCTTGTGTGTGATTGTTGCATCATGCATCCATGCACTCATAAGCATCTTTTAAAGAAATTTCATTTTAAGGGAATTGAAAGTTGACCATTTGTGAATATCTCAGGTACTTTTTGACCAAGGATTCTGGAAAAAGAAAGAAAAGAAAATACAATTTCAAAGATCCCAAGATAGATGAGTTGATCAGTATAATTCCCGATATTGAGTGTTCGACAGATTTCCGGAGGAAGTATGGATCCATCATTACTCTCATGAAGCTTGGGATGAAGGAGGGTATTCTCTCAACCTTGGTCCAGTTCTATGATCCGATGTATCATTTCATTAGTTTCCCTGACTATCAGTTGATTCCTACACTAGAGGAGTATTCTTATCTATTGGATTAACCTATTACCAATCGTGTTCCTTTTACTTGTTTTGAGGGTGAGCCAAAACCATACAAGATTGCTGCTTTTATCCATCTGGGGAAGTCTGAGGTTGAAGCCCATATGACTACTAAAGGAGGGATTAGAGGATTACTAGCTCAGTTCTTATTATAGAAAGCTCGTTACCTTGCAAGGATGAAGAGTACATTCACTTTTGAGGCCATCTTTGCTCTGCTTGCTTATGGGTTGTTTTTATTTCCTAATGTGGATAAGTTTGTTGACGTTAATGCTATCAGGATCTTCATGATTCAAAACCCAGTTCCTACATTGTTGTATGATTCTTATTACTCTATTCATCTTCAGAATTCTTATCATGGGGGGATGATTATTTGTTGCACGCCTCTATTGTACTGGTGGTTTACTTATCATATGCCTCAGTCTGATGCTTTCTGGAATGTCAGGAAGGAACCCAGTTGGGCTCCTAAGATCATGGCACTTACACACTCAGATATTGATTGGTATCACCGGCCTTACCATTATGTAGAGATTGTCGACAGTTATGGTAGTTTCCCCAATGTACCTCTTCTTGGTACAAAGGGAGGAATTAACTACAACCCTGTTCTTGCACGACGACAACTTGGTTATCCAATGAGGGATAAACCAAATAGTATCCATTTGAGTAGTTTCTTTCTGAAGGAGGGAGAATATCATAAGGAAGCTAGGGAGAAGATTGCGAAGGCCTGGCGTCACATTCATAGGAAGAGTAGGAAAGACCTGGGACCTAGGGGGCTGTTTCTTTGGAGCCTTATCTTCAGTGGGTCCAAACGAGAGTTATTTAGTTGAAGATGTCATATTCCCGGGAAGCACCTATGCCTGATTTGTTTGTGAAGACCACTCCTCCCCTATTGGATGATGTTGGAGAGCTACAACTTGCTTTGGTCATGATGCAACAGGAAAAGGACGCTTGGAAGAATAAGTTCCAAACTTTAGAGATTTCCTATAGAGTAGACTTGAAGGAGAAAGATGACTTGATTAAGATTCTTGAGAGACAAGCTATAGAGGCAATGGAGAGGAAAGGGGATTTATTTTCCTCTAAGCCTCAGTCAGATGCTAGTTGCTCACTTCCTGATTCATGTGATTGGAAGGAGGTTGCCACCAGATATGCGGAAGAAAACCAAAGGTTGAAGGCTCAGATTTCCAGACTTGCAGGGAAGCGCCAGCGTATAGAGTGATCTCCATCAACTTTCCTTCTTAGGGTTTTAGACTTTATTTTCATCTTGTAATTGTGATTATTGAAACTTGTAATCCATTTTGAAGTTATTATAATAAAAAAAATTAGTATTTTAAATGTGTTATTACTTTGATATATGCAATGTGTCTATAAATCTTTAAGTCCCTTGAAATATTAATAAACTAAATCATGTGCATTGCATATCATGCATCATATTGCACATATTTCTTGAATTTGTTATGCATATCCAGGAGTCTTACCAAGCTTCTTTACTTCGTTCAATAAGCTGTCTCACAACTACAATACTTAAGCTAATTTCAGAAGGAAGATGGACAACTTAGAACGAGAGAATTGCGAGCTGCACAGGGAAGTTTCTGCTCTGAAGGACGGCATGGCCAATCTCACTACTCTGATGGAATCTCTGGAGGCTTCTCAGAATCAACCACCGAGTGTTCAGCCTCAACAAACAAGGGTTACTACTAAAGCTCCAACTGTTTATATGTCTGCTACTCCAGCTGTTATTCATAATCACATGCCTCAAGGTTGTCCATGGGAAATGCCAGAGAACTTTGTGCCTGAAGGTTTCAATCTCGGTCCTCAAGATACTCCAGTTGTTCATACTACTGTTACTCTGGCACCTCTTGTGGTGCATGCTACTCCTGTTGCACCGCCTTCGGTGAATATGGTTCCATTTGCTAATGATGATATGTGTCGTCGTTTTCCTCCACCAAGTGAAGGCTTGGGTCTATATGTTAGAATGGATGATTTTCAAGATCAGTTTGACAAGATGCAGAGGGAGATGAAGGCCCTCAGGGGAAAAGAATTGTTCGGGCAGAATGTGAATGATTTATGCTTGGTCCCGAATGTCAAGATACCTGTGAAGTTTAAAGTCCCAGAACTCGAGAAGTACAAGGGCAACACTTGTACTCGTGCTCATCTTGTAACGTAGATAAGAAGAATGTCTACCCACACTGATGATCAGCGTCTGCTGATTCACTTCTTTTAGGATAGTTTGACTGGTGTTGCATTGAAGTGGTATATGAGTTTGGACAATGTCAATATCCATACTTTCAATGACTTGGGAGAAGCATTTATCCGAAAATACCAATACAATGTGGACATGGCGCCTGACTGTGATCAACTCAGGGCCATGGTCCAGAAAGACAGGGAATCATTCAAAGAATATGCACAGAGGTGGAGTGAGGTAGCCGCCCAAATGATTCCTCCCATGGAAGAGAAGGAGATGACTAATATTTTCCTGAAGACTCTGGGTGCTTTCTACTATGAGAGGATGGTAGCGAGTGCTCCAAGTGACTTTACTGAAATGGTAGGCATGGGTATTCGTTTGGAAGAGGCTGTAAGAGAGGGCCATTTAACAAAAAGTGAAAGTTCTGGAAGTACAAAGAAGCCATCCTATGTGTTTGCCAAAAAGAAGGAAGGAGATAAAAATGTTTTTATGAAAGAGAGGGGGGTTAATCCTTCTAGAAGAAATTATCAGTGTCATAGACAAGTCCCCTCAGTAACTCCAGTTGTTGGTGTAGCTCCAACCACCGTTGCTTATCAGAGACCATCCCATCAGGGGAATCAAGGGTAGAATCAGAGAAGGGAGTGTTATGACCCTATCCCTATGACTTATATAGAATTACTTACGGTGTTAATTCAGAAGAAGTTGGTTCAGGCCAGACCACCTCCCATTGTACCATCACCATTACCTTGGTATTATAAGGTAGACCAAACACGTGCTTTTCATCAGGGAGCACCAAGGCACAATGTTGAGAATTGCTATCCTTTGAAAACTGAAGTACAAAAATTGGTGAAGTATGGTATCTTATCTTTCAAGGATGTTGGCCCAAATGTGAAAGATAATCCTTTGCCCAAGCATGGGGGAGAAAATACAGTGAACATGGTGGCCGTTTGTCCAGGCGACTTCCACATTTTTGATATTAAATTGGTTAGGGGAGATTTTGTAAATATGCATGCAAACCTATGAATTTAGCTATTATACGCATGACCATGCTGGTTGTGCTATTTGCAATACAGATATACAGGGTTGTAACAAGATAAAGGATGATTTGCATGAGATGATGGATGAGGGCCTCATCCACATAATCAGGCCTAGGGCAGAGTATGAAGAGGAAGTAAACATGGTTTCTGGATGTCCTGGAGAGTTCAGAATCTTTGATGTGGAATATATGAATTAAGATCTCGTACAATTGCATGCTACTTTCTACCACATGGCTGGCCAGGTGGACCATCAATATGGATCTTGCCGAATTTGCTGCCGGGACTCCCAAGGATGTTCAATTGTAAGTAAAAGTACTCATTTGTTATTGGATAATGGAACTATCAAGGTTACATGCCTAAGGGATGATTACCATGAGCTTAATGAGATTGAGGTTTGTTTGGATGAAGAAGAGTCAGGTGATGAGTATGCCTCTGTGGATGAGTTCTTCTCCTCGGATGAAGATATGTTTTCTAGAGATGACTCTGTAATGACTGAATGTGTTTAAGAGGGAGTAAATGTTATTGTGCCTTGCTTTGGTGCACCCACCCCTTTTGAAGTTGAATATCATAGCAAGCCAGCTATCACTCCATTGGTGATTATTTTGCCGGGTCTTGTGCCTTACAAGTCATACAAGGTTGTACCCTACAAATATAATGCTACAATTTTATAGGATGGTGTGGAAGTTCCCATCTAGCCAATGCCTAATGTTGAAAATATTGTTGAGACTAGCAAAGTCACCCGCAATGGTTGTGTATTTGCACCAGTTGTTCGTGGAGATGTTAATGCTAGAAAGAAAGTTGTGGAAAATGTTGAACCCAAGAAGGCAGTGGGTGAATCTAGTGGAGCTACGCTAGAAAAATAGGTGGATAATATTTTCAAGATAATCAAGATGAGCGACTACAAAATTGTAGATCAGCTACTATAGACTCCTTCGAAGATATCTATCTTGTTTTATGGATGAACTCCTCTGCTCAACGAGAATCTTTGATGAGGGCATTGGACCAAGCTTTCATTGAAAGTGATATGCTTGTAGATCAATTCAGCAGTGTAGTAGGGAACATTACATCATGTAATAACCCGAGTTTCTGTGACGATGAACTACCCGATGAAAGAGGGAATCATAATCTGGCCCTCCACATCTCTATGAAATTCAAGAATGATTCATTATCCAATATGTTGATTGATAATGGATCGGCATTGAACGTTATACCGAGGAGCACACTTATGAAGTTGGAATATCAAGGAACTCCCATGCACCCGAGTGGCATTATTGTGAAAGTGTTTGATGGATCAAGGAAATCTGTTATTTGTGAAGTGGTCTTGCCTATTCATATAGGACCACATTTGTTTCAGATTACTTTCCAGGTCATGGATATTGTACCCGCTTATAGTTGTTTGCTAGGACGACCGTGGATACATGAGGTAGGGACTATCACTTCGACTTTACACAAGAAGTTGAAGTTTGTGTGCGAAGGAAAGTGGTAATTATAAATGGAGAACAAGAATTATTGATATCTCATTTATCCTCTTTCAGCATTGTGGAGGCGGATGAAGCTGTTATTGGAACCCAGTTCCAAGCTTTATCCATTAATAATATAAGAGGAAATGAGAACTCTATGGCTTCGTTTAAGGATGCTCAGCAAGTTGTGCGTAATGGCCATAGTGAAGTATGAGGACAGATTGTTGATCCAACTATAAACAAGAATAGGGCTGGCTTGGGTTTCTCTGAAAAATGATAAAGGCAAGAGCATGAAGCCGAAGTTTGAAAAAGGCAAGTATCAAGACATCTTTCGTAGCGTGGGTTAACTTCATCCAACTGTTTCTGGGATTAATGCCATTGTGGAAGATGAAGCAGAGCCAGAAATGCCAAATTATGTGACACACAGAGTTAGGGTCTAGAACTGGATCACCATTGATGTTCCCTATTCCTTACATGTTTCAAAGTAATTTGTTTTTGTTAATATTTTTGAAAAGCTTCCACTCTACCCAAGGTCAAAGTGTTGATATTGTATGGGCTTATCTGTTTGCTTTGATTTTTAAAATCAGTAATAAAAGTTGTCTTTGTTTCCTAAATTGTGTCTTTATTTTTTGCTTTTTCTTGGAAAATGGTAATCAGAAAAAATAACCTTTCAAAATAAATAATAACTGAAATTTAATCTGCATGATCACTTTTTATATGTGTCAGTTTCTAAAAGAAATAAAAACTCACATGTGCAGATTAATTAAAAAAAGCCTGTTGAATACAATGACCATGCACCCTCTCCCAACTTTGAATGTCCTGTGTATGGGGAAAAGAAGAAGACTATGATGAGATTCCAGAAGAGGTCTCACGGTTTGTTGAGTGCGAGGAGAATGCCATTCATCCATATAAAGAGCCATTGGAAGTAATTAATTTGGGTTCAGAAGAAGACCCGAAGGAAGTCAAGATTGAAGCATTACTGCTTCCTGATGTGAAGAGAAGGTTGATTGAGATGTTAAAAGAGTATGTGGATATTTCTTCTTGGTATTACCAATATATGCCTGGTCTAGATATAGACATTGTAGAGCACCGTTTGCCGCTGAAGCCAGAGTACCCGCCAATCAAACAGAAGTTGCAAAGAACTCACCTTGATATGGTAGTGAAGATCAAAGAAAAAGTTATAAGCAGATTAATGTTGGTTTTCTTGTGACTTCAATGTACCCTCTGTGGATTTCCAATATTGTCCCAGTACTGAATAAAGATGGAAAAGTTCGCATGTGCATAGATTACAGAGATCTAAATAAAGCTAGTCCAAAAGATGATTTTCCATTGCCACACATTGATATGTTAGTGGATAGCACATCAAAATTCAAAGTTTTCTCGTTCATGGACAAATTTTACGAGTATAATAAAATAAGGGTGGATCTTGAAGACATGGAAAAAACAACGTTTATCACACCCTGGGGAACATTCTGTTACATAGTGATTCCCTTCTGGTTGAAGAATACGGGTGCAACGTACCAGAGGGCTATGACAACCCTATTCCATGATCTGATGCACAAGGAAATTGAGGTATATGTTGATGATATGATTTCTAAATCCCAGACTAAAGAAGGGCATGTAGAATATTTGTTAAAGTTGTTTCAGCGTTTGAGGAAGTATCATCTCCGCTTGAATCTAAATAAATTTACCATCAGTGTTCGGTCAAGGAAATTGTTGGGTTTCATTGTTATCCAGAGAGGGATTGAAGTTGACCCTGATAAATTCAAAGAAATTCAACAAATGTCAGCACCGAGAACTGAAAAGCAAGTAAGAGGGTTCCTCAGACGTTTGAATTATATTTCCAGATTCATTTCCCACATGACTGTAACGTGTGAACCGATCTTTAAGTTGTTAAAGAAACATCAGGGTTGTGTGTGGACAGATGACTGCCAAAGGGCATTTGAAGGTATTAAATAATATCTACTTGAACTTCCTATCTTGCTCCCTCCTGTTGAAGGGAGACCATTGATTATGTATCTGACAATGTTAGATAATTCCATGGGCTGTATTCTGGGACAACAAGATGAAACAGGGAAGAAAGAGTATGCCATTTATTATCCCAGTTAAAAGTTTACTGATTGTGAGTCGCAGTATTCCATGCTGGAAAATACATGTTATGCTTTGGCCTGGGCGGTGAAACGTTTGCGGCAGTACATGTTGAATCACACTACTTGGTTGATCTCCAAAATGGATCCAATCAAGTACATTTTTTAAAAGCCTGCTCTTACTGGGAGAATTTCCCGCTGTCAAATGTTGTTATCTGAATATGACATCGAATACCGCACTCAAAAAGCTATTAAAAGCAGCGTGTTGTAAGATTACCTTGCTCACCAACCAGTTGATGATTATCAATCTATAAATTATGATTTCCCCGATAAGGATGTGATGTTTCTGAAAGTGAAAGATTGTGATGAACCATTGCCTGAGGAAGGTCCTGATTCTGAATCTCACTGGAGTATGATATTTGATGGAGCTGTGAATGCTTATGGTAAAGTAATTGGTGTTGTGATTGTCAGTCCACATGGATCACACATTCCTTTTACTGCATGATTGACATTTGATTATACTAATAATATGGCAGAATATGAGGCTTGCATCACGGGTCTCAAAGAAGCCATTGATCTCAGAATTAAAATTCTAGATGTGTATGGCCATTCAGCTTTGGTAATAAATCAGATTAAAGGAGAATGGGATACTCGTCACCCCGACTTGATCCCTTACAAAGATTATGCTAGATTATTGTTACCCTTCTTTAATAAAGTTGAATTTTATCACATCCCCAGAGACGAAAATCAAATGACGGATGCACTGGCAACTCTGGATTCTATGTATCAAGTGAATACTCTGAATGATATACCTCGAATTATAGTTCAGTGACTGGATAGGCCTGCTCATGTGTTTACAACGGAAGAGGTAGCAGATGAAAAACCTTGGTATTACGATATCAAGCATTTTCTTTAGACTCAGTAATACCCGATTGGTGCATTGAATAAAGATAGAATGATATTGAGAAGATTAGCTGGCAGCTTCTTCCTTAGTAAAATGTGTTGTACAAGAGAAATTATGACATGGTCTTGCTCAGATGTGTGGATAGACACAAAGCAGACATGTTGATGCATGAGATTCATGAAGGTTCATTTGGCACTCATGGTAATGGAAATTCGATGGCTAAAAAGATGCTACAGGCAGGTTACTATTGGCTGACAATGGAATCTGACTGTTATAAATTTTCAAAGAAGTGCCATAAATTCCAGATTCATGTAGACGAGATTCATGTGCCTCCGACACTTCTAAATGTTATTTCTTCCCCGTGGCCATTCTCTATGTGGGGTATTGACATGATTAAAATGATAGAACCCAAAGCTTTAAATGGACACCATTTTATCTTGGTAACAATTGATTACTTCACCAAATGGGTGAAAGTTGCTTCATATGCTAATGTTACTAAGCAGGTGGTAGTGCGCTTCATTAAGAATATGTCATATGTCGGTATGGTGTGCCAAGAAGAATTATCACCGACAATGTCTCGAATCTGAACAACAAGATGATGACAGAACTTTGTGAAGAATTCAAGATTGTCCATCGAAATTCATCTCCGTACAGGTGGAAGATAAATGGGGCTATTGAAGCTACTAATAAGAATATCAAGAGGATCATCCAGAAGATAGTTGTTACTTATAAAGATTGGCATGAAATGCTCCCTTTTTCTTTACATGGATATCTGACATTTGTCCGCACTTCAACAGGAGCAACCCCGTTCTCCGTTGTTTATGGAATGGAAGTTATGCTCCCAATCGAGGTTGAGATTCCCTCTTTGCGTGTGATAATCGAAACCAAGTTGTCAGAGGCTGAATGGGTCCAGAACAGGTTTGACCAATTGAATTTGATCGAAGAGAAGAGAATGACGGCTTTGTGTCACGGGCAGTTATATCAGAAGAGAATGAAGAAGGCTTTTGATCAGAAGGTTAAACCTTATGAATTTAGAGAAGGCGACCTCGTGCTCAGGAAGATCATGTATTTTAACACTGATTCTAGGGGAAAGTGGACTCCCAATTTTGAAGGCCCATATGTTGTCAAGAAAGACTTCTCTGGAGGTGCATTAATTCTTGAAACTATGGATGGCGAGGAGTTCCCACGTCCCATGAATGCTGATGCAGTCAAGAAATACTTCGCCTAAAGAAATAAAAGAACAACTCGCTAATTTGAAAAACCGAAAGGGCGACTTAGGCAAAAAGGAGCGTCTCGGTAGGCCGAAAACCCGAAAGGGCGGTCTAGGAATACAATAGAGACATAAACAGAATAAAATTTCCCGATAAGTTGAAAACCCGCAAGGGCAACTTAGGCAAAAGTTAGGGACTTTCATGGCAAGTAACTGCATCAGACAAGACTTGATCATTGAAGCAACAATCCTCTTGGATCCTCACCATACTTCAACAGAAGCTGCTGCTCAGGATTTCAAAGTTATTAGAGGGAATAATGGTCATTGTATTTCAATGTATCTTTTCCATTATATATTACCATTTCCCAAACTT
Source organism: Vicia faba (assembly GCA_948472305.1). Taxonomy (NCBI): domain Eukaryota; kingdom Viridiplantae; phylum Streptophyta; class Magnoliopsida; order Fabales; family Fabaceae; genus Vicia; species Vicia faba. The sequence continues at coordinate 803,527,268 of OX451738.1, read as the reverse complement.
TGTAATCATCCGTGGAGTCTCGCCATTCACAGACTACCATTCTATTAAAAAAAATTTAGCTTTTACCCAATTCTTTGTATTTCTAGTTTTTTTATTCAGCTTACAAAGACTTCATTTATTACTGATAATAATTTTCAAAGAAAAAAGATTAAATAACAAAATTATTTTTCGAAAAGAATTTACAAATTACTTTTGCTTTAGATTTTGTGATTCAAGAGGAAAACAAAAGTGGTGATCTCAGGAATGGATGAACTCCAGTAATGTTGGGAAGTTTTGTTTCCCCCAGGAAGGTTTTCTCAGGTCATTTCAGCTGGTATGCACATGATTTTTGTATATTGAAGATGATACCAATTGGCATAAGGTGCAGTATTGGGTTTGTGATCCCATTGTCCCTAGTCAAGTGTTGGTTCATTTTTTTGATTTTTGGGTTTGCATGGTCTGAGGCTTCTATCCCATATTCCCCAACAAAGTATTCCATCATATGATGAAAGGTCTTGTTCCCTTGGTGTGATGAGATGGAACTATTTGCAAAATGTCGCTCTTTCTGCAGTATTGGCATTATTGTTGGCATTAATTTTCCAGGCAACTAGACCAGGGCAGTATATTTTCTAAGAAGTGTTGAGACAGTTGTCAACCCTTTGGGTTTTTACCCGCCAAGTGTTGGGTTTGATTTAAAATCCCCATGAGTTTGAACTCTTTCTATATTGTTGACTTCTTGATTCCCCAGGAAGGCTATCCTAGGGCATAATTTGTTGGAATAAGTTTGCATGATATAAAGACTCAATCCAAGATTCCCCAGGAAGGCTATCCGAGGGCATATTTTGTTGGAATAAGTTTGCATGATATAAAGACTCAATCCAAGTTTCCATAGTGAAGGCTTTGCTCTTTGATAGAACTCTTTTCTCCCTGTGTATGTTGAGATTTGAATCATTTATGAAGCATCTCCCTTTCGGCAGTACTTGCATTTTTGCTTGATTGCCCGATAGTCAGGAAATGGCAATGTTTTATTTAAGAAGTGTTGAGGAATTTGTCAGTTTTTTGGTTTTTCACCCACCAAGTGTTGGGTTTGATTTAAAATCCCCATAAGATTGATTTCTTGCTGTAATGTTTGACTTCTTAACTCTCAAAGTTGTTATCCCCATGAGGTTTCATACTTTTTCCCTAGAGAAATTGGTGCAAAACTCATGCTTAATATTGAAGAACGTATCTTGGTTTCCTCTCTTCAATGTGGTGTTGACCTCTAGTGAAGTCTGCATGATATTTCCCCAATGAAGACAACACAAAATCCTTAGTTGATGTTTTGACAATATGGTTTCCATCTGCCATATTTGAAATCAGTAGTGCAATCCCCAGTAGAAGTACGGACCGTGAAACATGTATTTTCCCCATTGAAGTCTGTGTTATTCCTCGGTGAAGCCTGGAGGAGGATTTTATATCCCTATATATGTACTATTTTGTCGCTTTGATTTGTTTACTTCCGGATTATGTTCCTTCCCAGTGAAGTTAAGCCGCGAAATAGGATTCAGTTTCCTCAGCTGCTGCTTATTTTCTTATTGGAATGTTCATCTTGGATGTGATTTAGCCAAGTATTGACTGTACCCGAGTTGGTTTTGTCTGGTTATTCCCTGTATATGTATGTTTTGTCATCATATACATAATAATACTCATACATTTATACATACATCATACATAGTTGAATTTAGAAAATCATTTCTCATTTGCATTCGTTAATATTTTGTTGACATATTACCCTGTTTTATAGAGTTGTGTTGTCCTCTCTCCAATAGAGTGTCAGCCTTAAGCAGGAAGTGTATATTCTTTCAATTTCCCCACTGAGTTATCCCTCGTGGAATATTTTTGTACATCTCTTTTCTGGATAAATTGGGTTTCCCTCTTGAGTTTATTTCTCAAAGGAGGTATTTTGGTTGACTGTTTTACTCCAGTCTATTTCTGGTTTGAATCTTTGGTTCCCAATAATATTATTACTTTAGATGTCTGCAAGCTTCGAGCCTTGGTTTGAGAACATGCATTTATTTTGCACAAGAAGACTTTATCTCCTCAACAAGAATATATTGGCATTTCCCCAGGAAGTAATATTTCTTTCCCTAGGAAGCTATATTGCCTTCCCCATGAAGTCATGATTCATTCCCCAGGAAGTCATGACATTCTCCCCAAAAATTCATTTTACAATCCTTCCCATGACAGCAAGTAGCATGTCTCTTTATTTGAGCAACTTGTACTTCCCCATAAGAGTCGACGTTACTTTTTTGCTATCTTCTCTATGAGTGGATAGTTTGCAGTTCATTATCAAGTTACTCTAGTGAATGGTAAGTCTTTCAATATTACAGAGACAATTCATTGAGAAATCTTTGCAAGTGTTAGTCTCTTTATTTGAGACATCTTATATATTACCCTTTCCAGGTGGAGTGCATCAGTTAAATAAGAAGTTGAGACCCTTTCTAGGTGGAACGCCTGAATTTTGGGGAAACTTGTTATCTTTTTGCTACCCTCAGTGAACGTTGGTAGTTCACCGTCGGTGAACGTCGGTGCTATGATATTTATTTTCTCTCTACCTTCAGTGAAAGTTGTTAGTTCACTGTTAGTGAACGTCAGTGCTATAATATTTTCTCTTACTACCTTCAGTGAAAGTTGGTAGTTCACCATCAGTGAAAGTTGTTGATTGTTATCTTTTTTCTACCCTCAGTGAACATTGGCAGTTCACCGTCAGTGAACGTCAATGCTATGATATTTTCTCTTACTACCTTAAGTGAAAGTTGCTAGTTCACCATCAGTGAAAGTTGGTGATTGTTATCTTTTAGCTACCCTCAGTGAACGTTGGTAGTTCACCGTTAGTGAACATCGGTGCTATGATATTTTATCTTACTACCTTCAGTGAAAGTTGGTAGTTCACCATCAATGAACGTTTGTGATTGTTATCTTTTTTCTGCCTTCAATGAACATTGGTAGTTCACCATTAGTGAACGTCGGTGCTATGATATTTTCTCTTACTACCTTCAGTGAATGTTGGTAGTTCACCATCAGTGAAAGTTGGTGATTGTTATCTTTTTGCTACCTTCAAAGAATGTTGGTAGTTCACGGTCAGTGAATGTCGGTGCTATGATATTTATTTTCTCTCTACCTTCAGTGAAAGTTGGTAGTTCATCATCAATGAACGTTGATGGTTGTCTCTCTACCTTCAGTGAAAGTTGTTAGTTCACCGTCAGTGAACGTCGGTGTTGTTATTCTTTTCTCTTTCTACCTTCAGTGAACGTTGTTAGTTTCCCCTTAAGTAAAAGTTGGTGTATCCTTTGACCTTTTACCATCCTCATAGAGTCGGGTCTTTTTTATTCACCAGTGATTTATTTTCCTGGTCGGGTTTCTCTTTTGATCCTTATTTCCTTTGCTAAATCCCCAATGGTGTTTTGCGTCCCTTTGAATTTGTTCATATGCGTTCATACTCATAAGCATTGCATGGCATCCTAGGGCCAAAAATAGGGTTTGTTTTATATTTAAGTATCTTCGATCACGTGGACACGAAGATCTTTAACCTTCGTATCTCTGGATAGAAGAAACATAAATAAGGGCAGCAATTATACCCCAATTTTTGCCCCTAAGATCCCTTCATCATACCATATTGATTCAATCACAACAAGATCACATTAGGGCTTTTGGTTCTCCTCCCTATATTTAGCTTTGCTCTCTGAGGAATCACCAAGCACCTTGACTTGTTTTTATTTTGTGATCATACATGTTTTGTTTTCATTTTCCTTTTAATTAATAAAATTTAATGTTGGTTTGTCTTACTTGTTAATAATGTAGGTAAAGGAAATATGGCTTAGCAAGTTGATCCATGGGTTCATGAGTTTATTTCCATGCCCTAGTCAATAAAGCTTGAGAAATTCAAACCTCACCATTGAAGTTATTTTGGAAGAAATGGAATGGCAAAGTTTATTTTGGTACACCATGTTTCAAAGTTATCAAGATTGATTCAAAAGTACAAGGGGTTGATTGAAGAAGTTGTCATGGTTGGACAAGGCCTTGTTCCCATTGGTCACAAGTGCATATTTCTCTCAATTCTCAAGATATGGAACTGGTTTTGGTTGCTACAAGTTCTCATTATCATCCTCAACAAATTCTATCTACAAAGCAAAAGTGTTGGTACAAAAAGGTTGTTTAAGATTGTCAAAGTTCCTCAAAGCATTTTCTTGATCTAGGAGCTAGGATTTGAACTTCCAAGAAGTCTATCTTGCTCATATTTTGGTATTTTTGAGTGATTCCAAAAACATCCTTCTCTTCAAAGGGTTAATAACAAATCACTTCAAAAGTTTCAACGATTTTTCATGTGGAAGAAACTTGATGATGAAGAAAGATTACAAGTCCTCCAGATGAACCCTCAAATCTCTTTATGTGACTTCAAATGATCATAACTTGGTCAACTTTTATGACCTTGATCCCACTCTTTTTCCATAATGATCTTGAGGATGTGAAATGTATTCCTTATTTTATGTTGAAAGTTAGAAAATGGATGGAAGATTCCCTAAGGATACAGAAGATTATAGGTCATTTCATGATTTTTTGTCAACTTCAACAATTCATAACTTTCTCAATTTTTGGATATTTTGAATGGTTCAAGTTTGAAAATGTCATTCAAGAGGTATATTTCATGCCATCCTTTTTAGTCAAGAGAAAATTCCAAGTGGAAGGCCATGTTTGGATGCAAAACATTATAGGTCACTTTTGAAGAAAAACTTGAAATATTTCTACGTATGGAAAGTCAACTTCCTTTTCCCAACTTTGGCTCATTGCAACTTTCAGCTCAAACATCCATTTGATTCCATTCTTTCCCCATTGCAAAGCTTGTAATATCATCTTTCTAAAGCACCAAGAACCATGCCTTAAGACCCCTTTGAGTTGAGACTGCCATTGATTTGAACTTGGTAACTTGAAACTGAAGTTTCTTCAAAAGTCAGAATTTGAAATCCTTGATTTAGCTTCTAAACACATTTTTCTACGCGCTTTTGCTTCTAAACATGTTTAATGAACTTCCAGAAGTGATTAGCACATTAAAACGCAAAGTTATGATGAGTTTTGATCAAAATAGAAGTCACACTTTTCTTGTTTGCAACTTCACACGATTTCCCTCCAAACTTCATCATTTCACATGCTTGAACATTCCATTTGATTCCCTATAAGTAGAGGGTCATCCCCCATTCATTTTCTCAAGCTTGAACAACCAAAATCACCTTGCTAGATTCACTTTTCTGCAACTTTGAAATCAATGTTCAAGCCTTTTTCAATCCATTTTTTCTATCAATTCACCTTCCTTGATCTTTCCTGAAGCTAACCATGCAATTACCTTCAAGAATCGTGACTTATATTGATCCATAGAAGTCCAGTTTCAGAGCTCAGCAACTTAACTTCAATAGGTAGATTCCTTCACCAATTCTCTCAAAGTTTGATATCATTGTGAAGCTCTCATTGCCCTGGTTCTAGTTGCAACACTTTCTTTTAACTAGAAACACATTTTGGCCCTGAATTTTCAAATTCCTTTTCAAAACTTTCCTTCCAAATTGCTTGAGCTACAGTTTATATAAATTTTTCGCGAAGGTGTTGTTGTCTTCGTCTTGATGAGACGAAGCGAATGGCCTAGTCTCATGCTCTAATTTTAAAGTTTGAGTGACCTGGTTTTTAGACTGGCTGGAGGTTGAAGATGACCAACGTGTCATCCTTCAACCAATGAAACAACGCCATTTGTTTTTTTTTAATTTCTGATTTTATATTGGATCATATGCTTTATTCAGTAAAGTCCATAACATGCACAACGCGCCAGGTCCACTTGATGTGTTTACTAACGCGTTTTGACAATGATCAGATGACCAATATTTTTTTGGTTTGATATTTTATTTTCTGATTTTTATTTTAATTGTTTTAAACTTAAAAAAATCAAAGAAAATTCATTTTAAGTCCAAAAAATCTGAAAATATTATGAAAAATATTTTTGATTTTTCTCTTTCTGATTTTTATTTTTTCACATTTTTATTTTGTGTTTTGATATTTTTTATAACTTTTCACTTTATTTGAATTGTTTTAAATGTTTAAAAATACTTTTATGCATTTTTAAATTCAAAAAAAAATTGGAATGATCAAATGATATTGTGACAAATATTGGTGACCTCATTCATTTTTTATTTCTAACTTTGTTATTTTTTTTTATCATTTTTGGTTTATTTTACTGATTTCTTTTAATTTTAAAAATAGTTTCTGACTTTAAAAAATTACCAAAAATTTTTTAAAAATATTTGAGTTCATTTCTGATTTTTCTATGGTCTTAATATTTCTTGATTAATTTGAACATAGTTAATATTTTTCTCTCTTATTTCCATTTTAAAACATTTTAAAACCCTTCTTTAATATATATATTAAAATGTAAAATTATTTTGTGATTATTTTCTGGTTGATCTATGGTTGAATTTTTGATCATGAACTTTGTTAACATCATTGGATCCATGGTATTGAGTCCAAATCCATAAAAATGGATGAATGATTTTAATAATAGTTTGATTAAGTTTTAATTTAAAAGTGGTTTGTATATTCTTTCCCACACCTTTTCATCTCATCCCTTTCTTATTGCACTAAGTGTTATTGGAGCATGATCTCTATATCATGTCTCAAAATAAATGGTGTATAAATTGCTATTGACCGGCCTCAAAATAGGTGCAACTTCTATATAAGTCCACTTACGATTGCTTAACATAGCACTAAATTTTGTCCCGATTTGAATAAATGATCATTCGTGGCCCAAACCTAGGTTTGCAAGCCCAAGTATGTTGATTTGATCTCTTTGATCCAATAACCTTGAGATTCATTGTGTGGAGTCTTTGTTTCTACCAATCCTCTAATGGATCTACATCACTTTTGGTCAACGCGGATCACTTAAACATCGGTGATCATTAAATGTTACTCTTTGAGGATTCCAAAATGGATGATATACTTGACAATAAGAAAATGAAACTTGTTGTGTGAAGGCTTTGGTTCTACCAATCCTCTAATGAGTTCCAAATTCAAGTTTTAAGATGGTCATCCAACTAACCACTAATTATTTACAATTAATTTTACTTTATGCTTTTATTTTTTATGCTTTATGTACCATTTGCTTTAGCATTTACATTTCATGCCATTTTTCATCTTTGCTCATTTGAGCATTTACTTTCTTGTCATTTTTATTTTTCTCACTTGAGATTTTCTTTTCTTTTCTTAAGATACCTAATAATCAACATTAACTATAAAAAACTTTAATGATACTTGGACTATTTGGTTACTATCCTTGGCATTATGTATTTTTAGACTTCTTGGACTTAGGATTCGAAACCTTGGCCTATGTTGGAGACCTTGTGACCTTAATTGATATTTTTCCTGGAGTTCTTAGGGTTTACCTCAATACATTGTGTATTTTGTTTGTTTTTTGTGCAGGTTATTGTGTTTACATACTTTTTTTGTAATTTGGAATTCACCCGTATGCAGTCGTTACTCTACCCAATTTTTGTGAAGACTTAATACATTTGAAGTTTGGTTCTCTTAAGAGGTCTAGTATCTTTGCTTGCTTGGTTTCAATCCAAAGAATGGGAATTCTATCTTGACTCATAATGTCAAGTATTGGCTTCTTGTTGGTTAAATGGTTCTTATCCCTAGCTTTTTACCTTATGCTTTAGGGTAGTCTCTTCTTCTCCTCCCATCTTCTTTAATTTCAAAAATCATCTTCCTCCTTTTGTAAACTCTTCTTGTTTTTAAGCTTGAACCACTTTCATAATAAACTTGGACTTATGTCCATGAATTTTCAAAACATTTTCATAAATAATTTCCAATCAAGTTAATAATACCTTTACATTTTTGTGAGAAAAATAAAAGTAAATCAATCTCATTTCAACCCATTTTTCCACTATGGCTTTTTACTTTAAAACTTTTCTCAAAAGATTAGACTCTTGTCAATCCTTGTAGTGATGCAAACAACTATACTTCTACAATATATAGTGAAGAGAGATATTTTCCACTTGGGTGTTGAGTGAGGCATTATTGATTTTAAAATACAAGCCATATCCTCCACTTTGAGATGATGCAAATTCTCCTTTCTCATGATTGTGGGTATTAAGTATGTTTTCCACACGGACAATGACAATGATGTCTTATCTCATAAAATTAACCAACACACTTGTGTTTTAAATTTTTTTTAAAGAGGAACTACGTGTACCCTGATCCCCTATTGCACAAAAGGTGGTACATAGGCACTAAAGGTTCGCAACTGCGACAGGTGCAAAAATCATAAAAAATATATTTCTTTTCTCACCTCCACCATCTATTTTTCATGTAACATTTTATAGCCAAAATATATAGATTTTTTCAAAGAGGTTCCTGTGGAGTACCATAGATGTTTATGGTGCTAATACCTTCTCTTTTCATAACCACCCCCTTACCTTGAATCTTTCCCCCCTCTTTTGGGTTATTCTCTCTTTTCCCATTCCTTTGGAAACAATAAAGCGCGGTGGCGATTTTTATTTTGATTTGTATAAGTCTAGTCAATCCAATGGCTTAGTCTTAAACATTTATACCGCTACACTCACCATATACTCTTCTTCGCCATGGACTGTAACAATCTTTCCATTAATCAGATGCTTTAACATCCGATGCAAAATGGAAGTTACAGCACCGGCTCCATGAATCCAAGGACGTCCCAATAAGATAGAATAGGATGGGCTAATGTCCATCACATAGAAATTAGAGCCAAAAGTTTGGGAACCAAATTTAATAGGAATGTCCACCTCCCCGTGTACCATTCTCTTGGAAACATCAAAAGCCCTCACCACAATATTACTAGGATTCAATGTAAGTCCTTCACAGTTCAATCTGTCTAGGGCACCCTTGGGTAGAACATTCAGTGACGAACCCGTATCAACTAGGACATGAGCCAGGGCAGTGCCCCTGCACTCAATAGAGACATGCAAAGCATCATTATGCTTTCTACCTTTGGACGTCAAATCAACATCGGAGAAACCAAGTCCATTGTCAGCAGTCAGACTAGAAACACAATTCTCAAATTGGTCAGCAGAAGTCTCTTGCAGCACATGAGCAGACTTCCGGAACTTCACCAAGGCCTTAGCATGGGCTTCAGAGCATAACAACAGAGCCAACATTGAAATCTTTGAGGGGGTCTGCCCCAATTGTTCCACAATATTGTAATCACTCTTCCGTATGATTTTCAAAATTTCCTCTATTTCTCGTTTGGTGGCTTCAGGAATGGCTTCTTTAGGTGCCTTCGTCCGGGCAGGCTGAACCAATACTTCTTTGCCTCGAGTCTCAACTGACTCAGTATCAGGAATAACAACAAGAGTAACTGTATGAGCAGCAACAACAATATGAGTAACAATAGGAGTGATAACAGGAGTAGTAATAGGAGTATGAGCAGGAATAACCAAAGGAGTGGCAACAGTCTTCAAAGAGATTTCAGGAGAGAAAATCCTTCCGCTTCTGGTGATTTTACTAGTCCTAACAATGTTATCGATGCCAACATTAGTATCTTCAGCAGCTTCATTCTTAATGGCCAAGAGGTCTTGCTTGACGCCATGATAATAAACGTCAGCTCCATAATTCCAAGGAACAACTTTGTTTGAGGAATATGGTATGGGACTTGGAAAGGTGATAATTAAAGGAGCAACCTTAGGAGTGGATGTAATCCTGACAGGTCTTTTGGAGGAGACCCTAGTAGGATTGTTGGAAATGGTAATAATTGACACATCTTTACATTTTCCATATTCACATAGATTTTTCATAGAGGGAGTCTTCTCAAATAGAATTTCCTTGTTGTTCATCAGGCATTTGACACCTATCTTCAACAACAAACAACCATTGGGCAGAGACGCACACCAGTGGAAATCTTCACCATAGCCCAGAAATAAATCGGCTCGTAAGAGATTCTTCTTAACAGTTGGCAGAGGAGTAGTCAAATCATCCACAGAAGAAACAAATAGAACATCATGAACAACAATAATACCCTGGCCATGCTTGGGCATTGGTGCAGTTATCACATTGGGGGTTTCAGGAGGGTCAAATTCAATCTCCTTTGCCTCAATAAGATCCAAAACTTTATTCTTCAGAGCCCAACAATCATTTGTATCATACCCTGGACTGTTGGAGTGGTAGGCACACCGAGCATTTGGATTATAACAGGGAGATGTAGTGTTTGGATTTTGAGGAGGCTCCCTCAAAGTTACCAAGCTAGCCTTCAATAGATGTTGCAATACCTAAGATAAGGGCATGTTAAGTTTGGTGAACTGTCTTCTAGGCACGTCCTGCCTACGCTGATCATTTTGTCGTTGAGTCGATGCAGGGTTGGAAATCATCATAGCTCCTACCGTTGGACGACATTCAGTTTTACCCTAGTTTCATTGGTCATAAAAAGCATTGGCCCCTTTCTTCCCAGTGAAGGGTTTCTTTAATGTACTTGAAGATGAATACTTTGAATCTTACCGCTCTTGATACCAGCTTCTACTCTTTCACCTATCAATATTAGCTCGGTGAACCCGGCTGAAGAGCTTCTAATCAAGTGGTTGAAAAATGGGTTGCATAAAGTACCCAAGAACATATCTACCAGCTCTCTATTAGACAAAGGAGGCTAGACTCTTCCTGCAAGATCTCTCCACTTATGGGCATAATCTTTGAAGCCCTCACTAGAACCCATAGACATGCTTTGAAGTTGTGTACGGGTTGGAGCAAGGTCAGTATTGTATTGGTACTGCCTGTAGAAAGAAACAGTCAGATCCTCCCAGTTGCAGATGTTGATTCCCTCCAGCAGATAGAATCATTCCAATTGAGTCCCCGATAAACTTTCTTGGAAGAAATTCACCCACAAGTTCCTATTAGCGGTGTGAGGTTGGATCTTTCTGACACAAGACCTTAAGTGCGGCTTTGGGCAGGAGACACCGTCTTATTTAGTAAACACGGGAACCTTGAACTTCTATGGAATGACCACTTTAGAAACCAGCCATAATTCTTCAAATTCCAGACCGGGTACCCTCTGAATTTCCATGGCGTTGAGATGATCCTCCTGCTGCTTGTATTTGTCATCAGAAGGAGGATATTGTTCTTCAGCATATTCATCCTCTTCTTCATCAGTCCCTGGGCTATTGTCTTCTTCTTTTGTCTTCTCTCCCTGATTGTCCCCCTCATTTAACGGAGTTGCAAATTCTAGAGCTTGCTTTGCTGGTCCTCTGAATCTCCTTCCCATATTTAGAACACCAACTGGTTTCTTGGCCTTTTTCTTCTTGTCTTTGAGAATGAGAGCCTTCAGGTCCTCTTTTCCCTTAGCCAGAGCCAGGAACATCTGCTGGAATTGATCATTTTGGGCTTGAAGGTCCTTAATATTATGTTTGAGATCCATTTCTTTTTGTTGAAATAAACAACGAAAAGATAAGAAACTCGTCCTTGAAATTCTTGTTTATGTAATGATATGTATGACATGTTTATACGATGTTTTCGAGGATCTCGCGGGGTAAACACAAGAAAATGTTAGAATCTGACTGCAACTTTTATTGAAGAACTTTGGTATCATTGAACGTCCTTCTACGAGAATCAAGATCACCATGTAGAGTGGGTCATAGCCTCTGACTCAAGTTGTCGTGCTTTGGTCTTTTGACGACATTGGCTAGAGGAAAATAAATCCCTTTTCCCCTTGCTAGATGTTTGGTTCATCATAACCTGCATCACAGGACCTAGAGATCCTTGAAATGGTTAGTGAAATGCAAATGGATGTTATGATGCATGATGTTATGTTTGAACAATATATCACACACAAGAAAAACACACAAGACCTTAGTTTTAGGCTTGCACGGGGTTTATAGGCAAGTACCTTCTTAAATTTTAGTTGGTTCAACCTGTCCTAGAAAAGTAACAGTGTTCTAAGGAGTCTCAATGTCCCTGATCTTTCTTTATCAGGCATTGTTTCAGCTCAAGCTGTCTTTTCTCGCGGCCGAAATATTACGAATGTCCAATCTTAATGAGTGTAACATCGAGTATCAACCAATCCTCAGCTTTATACTGAGGTCGACTATCTCACTACTTTTCTAATGGCTAAGTTTGTTCAACTAATGTTCTAAGGTCAGTTAGTGCTTTTATGACACCACACAGCGGCCCCATATTCTCTTCGATTTAACACAAGGGATATCGGTACCAACAAATGTGTCACACTAATACAGCCATTTCTTCAACCATATCGATCTACATCGTACAGTCTCTAAGATCTATTGCTGCTTACCTAAAAGTGCTCCAGATCCGGGTGTAGGATCTTTAACAATAACCCAAGAAACCCTTTAAAAGCAAAGCGTACAAAACGCACAAGGAAAGCAAATTTAAAATGATCTAACTCTAAGGTAACCCCACTTTTATATGTTTCCCAGTAGAGTTGCCAGTTCTGTAATATTGTGGCATAACCGACTGTTATACTGGTCTTGTGTTTGTATTCGCAAATTTTGCGGTAAGAAAGAGTCACCATCGAATTTTCTTTTATCCAACAAAGGAAAGGGTGAAAAGAACAGAAAAATCCATTTCGAGATTATTTATGAGTAAGGGGGATAGATTATGGAAAGGGAAGGTGTTAACACCCTTTCCATCCGTAGTTATCTACAGGCTCTTATATGCTTAGCTCATTTTGAAATACCTTGTGCTTTGTGTGTTAGAAAAGTATTTTGAAAGAAAGCGCCTTAGTACGATGAACTTTGTAATGTTTCTTGAATTGGTAGAGAACGTATACAAAGTGTTTTGAAAATGTTTTTAGAAAGAGTTTTGTGTACGTGTAAATTTTTTTTTTTTTAAGTAAGCATCTAAAAGCTATCTAATATACTCGAAAGGATTATTCTTTTCCTCTTTTCCTTTAGACAGTGTTATTCTACTATTAGTGAGTAGGTAGACCTAGTCGTTGGATGTTTGAGGGGCATTCGACGTGACGTCGCATAGTCACAAAGGCAAATGGGAAAGAAACCTTAGTAACTACCCTGGGGTTTTAAGATTATACCGAGGAAACATCGAGAGGGTCATTTTTTATCTTTAAACCGGAGGGTATCCACTAAATTTTCCCATGTTTCGAGAGTTTTGACTGTTTTTTGAAGGAAACCAAAGTAGGGATACCCTAGAGGTGTATATGTGAGAGTGTGTTATATTCAGTTATTTTTGTCTTGTGTTAGGTTTGCTAGCGTTTGATTATTATGTTCTTTCATACAATCCTATTAATCTTGCATCTAGACAGTTAATATTGTGTGGGAATTTAAAGTGTGGAAATGCAAAATCCTAACTAATACAAGGCTTCGGGGAGGGGAGTTACTTACAAGTCCAAAAATGAGGGGGATAAAGCAGTAAATATCCTAGTTTAAATCTATTACATCCCATAAGCAAGTACAATAATATGAAAATAGAAGGGAAATTAAACGCGTGCAAAATGGAAAAAGAATGTACAAACCCTAAGTGAAAGGAAATCTTTTTGTTATTTTGTTTTATTTATTTTTTTAAAATGTTTAATAAAGATTAATAAAAAATGTGATCTAAAATAAATTTAAAAGGAAATAAAAATTCATATTTTTTTTGATATTTTTATTATGAAAAGAAAATGAGTTAATCCATGCCTATTTAATTTTAAATAAAATAAAAAAAAGTTAAAGTAATTAATTAATTAATTAGATAAATTAATTTTAATTAAAAAAGACTAAACCTAATATTTTGTGACTTTTATAATTATTTTGATGATTAATTAAAAAAAAAAATTAAAATAAATAAGTAACAAAAATAAAACAAAAATGTGAAAGGGCCACGATAGTGCAAGAAATTGGGGGGGGGGGGGGTGGAGGTACAAGTTTGAGAAGTTTAGGCCCAATTGAGAGGAGCACAAGTCTGCCAATTGGATCCAGTGGGAACATCTTTTGAGAGCCTATGGTGAGGCTATGCGCTCAGGGCGTTGGATCTGGATCAAATTTGCATTTGATGGCATTGACTTGATGGTGCATGGTGAGCGTGCGTAGCCTGGAAATGTTGAATCTGCATAGAGTAAATGGAAAAATAATATGCAAGAGGCAGGGGTCGAACCCCTGCCCTCTCACACACGCAATACCTTAACACACATAAACCTAACCATTGGGACAGATTTACATCCGAGAGCATATATCAAACAAAAATAATATAATGTTAGACCAAATAAAATGTTGAGTTGTCATCCACGCGCACTTAGATCGGCCCCTTTGTATATGAACGAACGTATCATAGCAAGCTGTTTTGCCACGCCAGCTCTAGGGAGGTCAAACCACCATCTATGGTGGTTGACCACCGTCTTCTCTGGCATGCTCAAAAATGGAACCTACAAAATAAAGATATTTGAAGCCTGAAATTTTGTCTACCCCCCTAAAACCTAGGTTGCGGGTTTAACCATGGCATTAGTTTGGTCTAAAAATGCCTCTATCTCTGAAACCTAAGCTCCCACATTTTCAAACCATAGCAATGGCAACTTGTAGATTTAACACTAAAACTCGCATGTATCACGTTAGACACCCAATGATCAATAATAAGAAAAACATGCACACAAAATCAATTTAAATTATGTATTAAAAGGATTATGATCCAAAATTTTACCAAGGACCGGTTGGCTTGGCACGTAACTTTTGGGCGTGCTTCAGGCTTGGATGAGGGATGGTATGGGCTCCTAGATGTCTAAGGAACACGAATCTGGTATTTGTTTGGATTGAGGGAGCTTACAAAGCTGGTTTTGAATTTTGACAACTTATGAGATTTTTGAGAATTTTGGTGTGCTTTTCTTAGGCAATGTATGTGTGTCCCAGGCTTGTAGGAGTGTTGTGTATTTATAGGAGAGAGGAAAGAAACATGGAAAGAATCATGCCTCATAACCATGTTTTAAGATCATGATCTCTCTTTTAAAAAATTGCAAAAAATGATGATTTCACGCCATTCTTGGACCAGCATGCACCTGGTCATGTTTTGCACGAGTACATGGGCCTTAAAACAAATCCAATCATCAGCCCATATTGCTATAACCATTGTTTATTATTTTATGAAATTTTATTTTGTATTTATTTAAAAAAGCAAAATAAATATGAATAAAATAGGTAGAAAGGGAAATGCAAGGTGAAAATGAATTTAGAGGTCCCCCACAGGGTCATGAAGATGTTTGAAACCCAAAACGTTAAGACATTGACCTAAAACTTCATGTTTTCCCAATGCACATTTCTTGAAATTTCTCAAAATTTCCCAACTTGTGCAAGCCATAACTTGTTATATTTTTATCCTATGAAGATAATCTTTGACTTTTTGGAAAGATCAAGATGTCCACTTCAATCTCTCTTTTGATCTATTTTGCATTTGAAGATTTTATCTTAATGTAAATGGTCTTGATAAAAAGTGTCTTTTGTTGACTTTCTGAAAATGACCCGTAATGTATGAGCTTGTATCTTTCAAATGAAGCATTTCTTGAACTTGAGGATAAAAGAGAAGTTGTAGGGAATCATATTATCTTAAAAAGGAGATTTGGTTGGGGAAGAATGGATAAAGTATGAGAAAGTTATGTCTGGTCAAAGTTCAGTTGACTTCTCATATAGAAACCCTAATTTAGCAATTCTTGACTTTTGATAAATTAAGAGAATTCCTTAAGGAATCATGATCAACCCTTCATCAAATGATTATTATCACTCCAAAATGTTGATGTTGACAAAAAATCTTGAATTTTGACTGTATATTGGCCATAATTGACTTTTGACCTAGTACAGTTGATTTTCAAACACTTGAGCAATTGATCGAGCAAACTTGTAGTGTAAGGCATGAAATTTGTCATGGACATTCTTGAAGATATATTAGGGACCATGGAAATAAATTGGAGCCTTTTCAACCCAAACATCTTGGTGAATAGTGATACCCTAGTTGGAGGTTTAATGCTTAGGAGGAGAATTTCTCTGCTCAATTCTTGGTCAACCTTGAGAAATTGAAGACCTCAATGAGCATGTATTGTGTAAAAAAGGGAGAGTAAATTTTGGGGTACAACACCTAGCATATGCTTTAGTAGTAATGATTGTATCAACATCAATAGCCACAAACTCGTCATAACTTATAGACTCAACCTCATGGTCTTCAATCATATTAATCTCTTCATACTCAGCTCTGGGTCAGATGATATGGATAAGGCCCTCATCCATCATTTCTTGGAGATACTGCAACATATATGATCATGTGTATAGTAAATTAGTTCACAAAGATCAGCATTTGTTTGTACCAAATTACCCCTTACCAGGTTTACATCAAAATTTCGGAATTTTCTAGGACTCCTAGAAGCCATGTTCATAACATTCCTTCCTCCATGCTTGGGTAGGGGATTGGCTTGCACATTTGTACCTATATATTTAAATGACAAGATACCAGATCTCACTATCTTCTGAACCTCAGCTTTCAATGGATAACAATGTTCGATACTATGCCCGGGGCTCCCTGATGAAAGGCACAAGTCAAATCGGCTTTATAGTAACAAGGCAGTTTTTCAGGTATGGCAGGAGGAGACCTAGTTGGAACTAGGATCTTCTGGATTAGTGCAGGAAATAACTCAGTATAACTCATTGGGAGAGGATCAAAATTTTCTCTTCTCTGATTTTTCCCTTGGTTACCTTGTTTATGTGGTTTCTGATAAGCAACAACGGTTGGAGTTATGTTAACAACTGGGGTTACTAAGGAAACATGTTATTGTTGCTGGTGATGCCTTATCAGAGGCCTACTTCTTCTCTCTTGAGTAATAGAATTTGTATACCTTCCTTCTTTCTAGAGAAACTATATGCATGCTTCTTAGTACCACTAGAACCTTCATCCTTTGATAAACTTCCTTCTCTAACAACTTATTCCAATCGGATTCCCATACCAACCATCTCAGTAAAGTCACTGAGTGAACTTGCCACCATCATTTCATAGTAGAACGACCCAAGGGTTTTCAAGAATACCTTAGTCATCTCCTTTTCCTCCATTAGAGGCACAACCTAAGCAGCAACTTCGCGCCAGTGTTGCGCGTACTCTTTAAATGATTCCTTATCCTTTTGAGTCATAGCTCTCAATTGATCGTGATAGAGAGCTACATCCATATTATACTTGCATTTTATCATGAAATCCTCATCCAAGTCATTGAAAGAGCAGATATTGGCACTATCTAAGCTCATGTACCACTTCAACACAACACCAGTTAGACTGTCTTCAAAGAAATGGATTAGCAGACGTTGGTTGTCAGTGTGAGTGGACATCCTTATCACATACATCACAAGATGAGAATGAGGACATATATTACCTTTGTACTTCTTGAACTTTGGCACCTTGAACTTAGAGGGCACTTTAACATTGGGAACCAAACAAAGATCACAAACATTTTGCCCAAACAATTCTTTCCCTCCAAGGGCCTTCATCTCCCTCTACATCTCATTAAAATGATCTTGGAGATAATCCATTTTGTCATAAAAACCAAAGCCTTCACTTGGTGCATAAGAAACATGGTACATTTCATCATTAACAATAGGGACAATTTTCACAATCGGTAGTGCAGTAACAATTGCAGGTTTAGCAAAATGGGAAATTTCAACAACAAGAGTATAACCCTCAGGGATGAAACCAAGAGGCATTCCCCAAGGATAGCCACGAGGAATCTGATAATGAGGAGCATAAATAATGGGAGTAGCAGAGACAGGCACTGATAGCATCTCAGAGATCACAATTGTCTATTGCAGTTGAGTAACATGAGGAGAAGGAGTGGGAGAAGGGGATGGATGGAATCCCCAAGGACTCCACCAAAGCCGTCAAATTGTCCATTCCTATCCTCAAAGTAGTAACTTTTCCCTGAGTTCATGGTTCTCTTGTTCCAAATTTTCCATCTTCTTCTTGGAGTTAGCCAGAGTGTTATAAGAGTGCGACAACTTGCTGACTGAATGAAGCAGAATAAACATATAAGACACCTAAGGAAAGACATGAATGAATAAGTATGTTTGAAATTATGCATGATATGCAATGCACATGATTTATTTATTTTATTTTATTTTCAAGCAACTTTAAATAATTGTAACAATTGCAAACGTTAAAGGAATAACACATATTGAAACACTAAATAATATCATTTCATTAAAAATTTGGAAGGATTACAACTTTAGCATAAGTTTCAATAATCCTAAATACAAAAGGAAGAAGCTAGAATCTATGGATCCTAATAAGCCAAATCTGAAGAAGATCCCACTTTGCACTGGCGCTTTCCTATGAGCCTCCTAATCTGATCCTTCAACTTCTTATTCTCTTTCACAATTTTTTGTAATAATACTTTCGATCCACTAAAAGAAGGAAACAAGTGGGAATAGTCTTGCTCACTTGGACCTAGATGAATGCTAGAGGAAAATAAATGCTCTTGTTCTTCCATCGTCTCCACAACATGTCGCTCAAGAATCTCGATCAAATCATCTTTCTCTTTAAGTTTCTCCTGGAGTGCTGAATATCCTACATCCAAAGTCTGATACTTGTTATTCCAAGCATACTTTTCTTTCTCCATTTTGGACAACACAAGTTAGAGTTCTTCCACATCAGTTAACATAAAAGAAACATGTTTTGAAAAGACCAATGGTTCATGGTGAGGATAGGGCATCTTTAGCTGAATTCCCCTTGCTTGCAACCATTGAAGATAAGGTTCAAAAGCATCATTTCCTCCCTTTCCTAACTCTCTTTATTCTTTCCTATGAATAGTAAGCCATGATTTCTTGATTTTCTCTGTAAATTCCTTATTATCTCCCCCTTCCTTAAGAATGCTGCTAAAAGCAAGTTGTTTGGCTTATCAAGCATATGATAACCAAACTGACGATGAGCTAGAATCAAATTATAACTGATACTACCCTTTGTACCAAGAAGAGGTACATTAGGAAACTCTCTACAACCATCAATGATTTCATCATAACTATAGATGTAATTGATCTAAAATATGTCAGAATGAGTAAGGAACATAATCTTCTACCACCACTTTAACCCATCTTTGGTAGCCCAAAGGAAGCAGACAGTGGCAAGTGCGAAATAAACCACTTTTACAGTAAAGGCATACAAAAAAAGATCATTCCTCCCTTCTTATAATTCTAGTAATAGATAGAGTAGTAAGTTACTCCAAGAAAGGTTTGGACGGGATTCCCAATCAAGAATATCTTCATTAAATTCATTTTAACAAAATTGGGGACATTAGGGAATAACACCAATCCATAGATAAGCAAAGCTATAATAATCTCGAAAGAATCCCTATCTCTGTCTTTAGAAAATGCATGAGCCCTTTCCATGAGGAACTTAACAAGTAACCCTTGAATACCACTCTTGGAAATAAGGGGATCCTTAACCTGATCATACTTCAAATTAAACATCCTAGCATTAACAGGAGGTTCAAGATTTTCCTCTAAACCAGAAAAAGGAAACTTATCAGTGATAGACAATCTAATAAGGTAAGAATACTATTCTAGGGTAGGTATGAACTGATAATTTGGAAAAGTGAAGCAATGGTACAAAGGATTGTAGAACTTGACCAAAGTGTTGAGAATCCCATCTTCCACTTTAGCATCCAAGATTTTTAGAACATAGTTTGGTTCTACATCTTAGCAAATAGTTTTGATGATAAAAAATACATGATATATATATATATATATATATATATATATATATATATATATATATATAAGAAAAAATATGCTCTCTAAATAATTTATTTTAATATGCAGAGAAGTTCTAATAAAGAAGCATAGAAGTTGACGAACAAAATTACGCTAAGAAGATATGATAAGAATTTTTGTTCAACTATTGAAATATCATGCTCATAGAAGTTCTAAATGATAAAACTTTGAAAGCACCAAAGCTGCACGCTAAAACTCCGACGAAGTAAATACTCTGATGATCTAAAGTCTCAATGTTAACATTCTTATTTTGATCAGTGGTTAAAGAAGCAAGTTCTGATGCGTTACAATTCAATCATTACAAATCAAAAAGTAACGATTGATACCAGATGTTGTACCCCAAAATTTTCCTTCTCATTCCTAAAGACATTTATCACAAAGAGCTCCCAAAAATTCAAGCTTACTCAAATCTATTTGGACTTTTCAGGATCAAAATTAAAGAGGAAATTGCTAAAAAGACAAAACAAATGAAAATGCTCGTTTTGACAAAATTAAAGGAAAACCAA
Organism: Vicia faba; assembly: GCA_948472305.1. NCBI lineage: Eukaryota > Viridiplantae > Streptophyta > Magnoliopsida > Fabales > Fabaceae > Vicia > Vicia faba. The sequence goes on along the minus strand of OX451738.1, from coordinate 803,507,017 downwards.
GTTCTTTTATATTTTGCATCATTCGATTGAACACTTTAGCTTTGGTTGCATCTTTCGTTTGAGCGCTGAACTCATTGGGGCAAGTTCCTTTCATGCTTCAATTGGGGCACTGGACTCATTGGGGAAACTTCCTTTCATGCTTCGATTGGGGCACTGGACTCGTTTGGGCAAGTTCATTTCCTGCTTCATTGGGTACTTGACTTCGTTTGAACATTTGTGCAAGTTTTTTGTATGTCCATATAGCATCTTTCCTGCGTGTCAGCCATGACTTACAAGGCAGAATTTCCTAGCATGTTAACTTGCGCAGGGCCAAAGTCACCCTTTTAAGCAACTTGTTACAAGCTTTAACAGGGAAACACTTCTCATCAAATAGCTTCAATTCACAAGGCAAAAAGCCTCCTGATGATGTCCTTTGATTCAGGAGGACAAAGCCTTTCCTCTGCCCTCTTTCGATTACACATCTTATCCCCTACATGCATCCTTCATTTGGGGTGTGTGAATCCTTCAGCACAAGCTCTCAGTCATGCCATCCGTTTGGACACGTGGCTCCCTTTTTACAAACTTTCATTTGAGCATGTTTGCATAAGGTCACAAGGCAGGAACCTCATGCATACATTCTTTCGTTTGGCCATATGGCCCCTTTGCAGGCAAATTTGAGTGGGCAGTATCTCCCTTGGAAATGGCCTGCTTTAACACACAAATTCTGCACTATATCATTCCCTCATGCGAAAAAAGTACCATGGTTGTGCATTCGAAGGGCTTGCCAGGCTTATCTGGATGTCCCAATTGAATGACATGTTTTACTGACCCATCCAAAGAGCATGTATTTGGACCATTCAAAGGAACCCATGAAGGGCCTGGTCGAAAGACACTTATTTGGCCCCCTTCAAAGGATATCCACATTATCCATTCTAATGACACTTCGATTTGAAAAATAAATGGTTGTTGAAGAGTCTGGTTGAAAGACAAGACTAGGGGGTCAAGATAAAAGGTTGAGATGCCAAAGGTATTTGTTGACCAGGTCCCATGCGCTTTCAGGTTCTGGCCTGATACACTGGCCATAAAACTCCAAAACTGTTGCACAACAGTCCTGCAACGCTGCCTTATTCCTTGCACCCAAATGGCATAAAAACATTGTCCCTCGAAAGCTACAAATACAACATACCTTTTTGGTTTGAACCTTTTATTTTCCCTCCTAAAACATCAGCCCAGGATATCTCTAAATAGAAGACATCACCACACATGTTAGGGGTGCCTGAAGGATTGCAAGAAAACACTTGTGAAAATTCTCAAAAATTCGTAAAAACTTCCCAACATTCTTTTTCAAACACTTCTATACACTAAGTAAGAACCTTCGATTTACCCTCCAAGTGACCATCAAACTACCTTTCTACCCACTTCCCAAACTACCATACAATAGGCCTTTGATTCATTCCATCACTTGTTATAACAGAGCCTTCGATCCACTCACACAATCTCTTTTGATTCAGTCACTGCTTTCACAAAGTGGTAATTGGATTAGCCTCAGGAAGGTCCCAACGAACTCCCATTCTCCATCAAAGAAATCACTTGCATTTCCCTTCGATTTAAGAACTTTAAGAAGTAAGTTTCCTTCAAGCTTGAGTCTATTTTATTTTAATATCATGTGCACATGCCAATAAAGAAAAATGTAGATATTTCATATAGGGAGCTAGACCATGTTTTAGCTTTCGATCCTGACTGCCCATATGCTGAAAACTCAACTCTGATTAGTTAGGCTTTGGACTTTGAGACCCAATGGTTTTGTGCTAACCCCTAGACTGTAATTACATTTGAATGTTGCATTTTAATAATTTAAGATAGGTTTATTATACCCTCTGATTGGCAAGTTACACAAGCCTTTCGAATCACAATCTGAGGGCCCAACATGCTTACAGTCGAAGGAGTCAGCAAGGAGCCTTTGGCAAGGACAGAACCATGCTGACTCCAGGCCTCAAACGAAGGAATGAACCTTGTTTCCTCCAGGCCTCAAATGAAGGCCAAAACCTTGCTATCTCCAAGTCTCAAAAGAAGGACAGAACCATGTTGACTTCCAGGCCCAGACAAAAGGCACGTCTACACTGAATCCAGACCCCAAATTGAAGGAAGCCAAAAAATGCAAAATCGAAGGGTGTTTCTTCCTAAATCGAAAGACCCATTTTCTTTCTTTTATTTTATTTTTTCCTTTGATTTTCATGATATTAAATATGGTTGTAATAGTGTAGGATTTTATCTTTCTGCACTTTATTATTTTTTGTATAAATGCTAGTAACAAGGATGTATGGCAAGATAAAAACAACAAGTAGATAACCAAAAATTCAAAAGACAAATGGATGCAATCAAACACACTCCTCACACACATGCACCCCTAGGGTAATTCCACTTGTTGCCTCAGAATAATAGTCATGTTCCTCGAATATGGGCATTTTAGAACAAAACATCGATAAAAGATCGTAGTCCCTCGATGACCCTCAGTGTTTCCTTCGGTAAACGATCTAGTCCCTAAACAAAATTGCTAAAACATCCCATAGGTTACCTTATATGACTATAAAAACATCCCACGACCTTCCCTTCACATCCAACGATGGGGTTTCTTATCAAATCAATGGTAAGATAGCAACATCTAAAGGAGGAGGAAAAGAACATTTAAGACCTTTTGAGTAGTTAGGTTGCTCATAGTTGCTCGCTTGCTCACAACGAAAACCTTTTATACACTCACACTTTCATTTAAAACATTTTCAAAAGTTAAAACACTTTGTACGTGTTCTTATAGAAATGAGAACCATTACAAAGACACATTTTCAAAATCACTTTCAATACCCACACCACAAGCACATTTTCAAAAGCAAGTTATCTAACAAGCAACTAAGAGCCCTTAGGTAACTAAGGATGAAAAGGGTGCTAACACCTTCCCTTTTCATAACCTACACCCCGAACTCAAGAAAATAATCTTGAGAGGTATTTCCTATTCTTTTCAACCTTTTCTTTTGGATAAAAGAAAAGTCGGTGGCAACTCTTGCTATCCGCAATAATTGCGATCAAACGCAAAACACCCTAGTCAGTTCTCCCACAGTGTTATAGAACTGGCGACTCTGCTGGGGATTTATACTTAAAAGTGGGGTTACCTTAGGGCTAGATCACATTTAATTGCTTTTCATTGTTTGATTTGTTTTCTTTATATTATGGTTCCTTGTTTGGGTTTGTTTTGATCCTCTACCCGGATATGGGCACCTTTTAAGTAAGTAGCAATAAGTTGTAGAAACTGTGTGGGGTATACCGACATGGTCTAAGCAATAGCTACGTTAGTGTGACACATTTTTTGGTACCGATAGCCCTTGATTAGTCAAGGAGAATACGGGGCAGCTTTGTGGTGTCATGAAGCACTAACTGACTTTAAAACCTTTACTTGAACAACTTGGCCATTAGGAAGTAGTGAGGTAGCCGACTTTGGTGCAGTCCGAAGTTGGTTGATACTCGATACTACGCTCATTGAGATCGGACTTTCGGGATATTTTGGTCGCCAATAAAGAGGCTTGCGCTGAAACAATTCGCGGTGAAGAAAGATCAGTGATATTGAGATTCCCTAGAACCCGTTTACTTTCTAGGACAGGTTGAACCAACTAAACTTCAAGAGGGTACTTATCTATAAACCTCATGCAAGCCTAAATCTAAGGACTTGTTTGATTTAATTTGTGCATATGCTTGTACATAACATCATGCCATCATACCATAGCATTTTAGACTAACCATTTCAAGGATTTTGAGATTATGTTTGTTCTGTTTTGTAGGACATGACTCCCACTCGCAGGAACAAAATACAAGTCAACCTTGTACGAGTAATTTTTCAGCTCAAGGAGTTAGCATCAAGGGTCCCTGAGAATTCTCTATTCACCAAAAGACATGGACGACTTCTCAACTTTGTTACCTCAAGATTTGATGAAGATATGATGAAGGTGCTTTTCCAGTTCTTTGACCCTTTGCACCATTGCTTTACCTTCCCTGATTACCAGCTTGTACCTACTATGGAAGAATTCTCCCAACTCTTGGGAATTCCTATTCTCAATTAACTACCTTTCAACGGTAGTAAAAGAGACCCAAGCCCTGAAGAGGTTGCCCGAGCTTTACACTTGCAACAATCCAAAGTCACGGCTAATTGGGAAACAATAAGTGGTGTCAAAGGGTTCCTAGCCAAGTTCTTGTTAGAAAAAGCACAAGACTGTTGGAACACTCTGGAATTACAAGCCTTTGAAGAAATTTTTGCTCTTCTCATCTATGGGATGGTACTATTTCCAAATCTAGACCAACTTATAGAAGTGAATGCTGTCAAAATCTTTTTATCTCACAATCCAGTGCCTACTTTGCTAGGAGATATCTTGCATTCTCTCCATTCTTGCACCATGAAGAGAAGATGAGTCCTCATGTGTTATACTACTTTGTTAGCTAGATGGTTGGTTTCACATCTCCCCTGATCTATTGTGAAGAACGAGCAAGGCTTGAGATGGTCCAATAGGCTGATGTCACTCAGAAATTCGGATATCCACTGGTGTTCTCGATCCTTGGAGGACATTACTATCATCGACCATTGTGTGGAATTCCCTAATGTCCCTCTCCTTGGCATTAGGAGAGGTATCACTTATAACCCTTCCTTAGCTCTGCGATAGTTTGGGTACGCACAAAGAGATGGTCCACATGTTGCTCTCATCCAAGGTGTGGTGGTCGACTACGAGAGAGACGATCAAGGCTGCCGTCAGAGGTTTATACGAGCTTAGAGGATGGTAAATGAAGTGGATAGTAAGACATTGGAAAACAAATATTTCATTCCCCTTGAGCCTTACCTTGGGTGGGTAGGAGCTCGTGCTCAGAGTTTCGTAATGCCTTACCCCTCCATCCTCCCTGTTATCATGGAGCCTATTGATGAAGGATATGTCTCGTATACTATCCTTCATCCCATCATGCCTACCCCTCTCGAAGACTTATAAAAGGATTGGATTCAGCTAAAGGAAGAGCGAGATACTTTCGAAGCCCAATTCTACGCCACTGAGAAGAAATTTCTGGAACTCACCAACCAGCTTCAAGAAGAGCGGAGTTTGAACGCCTACATCGGACCAAAGAGGATGCGTTCAACATTTTTGAGGAAATTTTGTATTTTATTTCTTCCATTGTAAGCCCAAAGAGGCATGATGTACTCGAACTTGGATTTATTAATATAACGTGTGTTTCCTTTTTGTCTAAACAAAGTTAAATCTCTAATTTCCTTGAAATCATTTGCATATGCATTTTCATTCATCATAACGCAAACAAGTTTCTTACAATAGGTCTCCTTATCTTTCTACTATTTATTTCAGTGAGATGGATATTGAACAGATAGTAAAGGATCTTCAAGCACAAAACACTCAATTCCAACAAATGTTCTTGGATCTGGCTAAAGGACAAGAGGACTTGAAGGCTTTGATGATCAAAGAGAAGAAGAAAAAAATGAAGAAATCAGTCGGTGTTTTGAATTTGGGAAGAAGGTTCAAAGGGCCAGCCAGGCGAACTCTATATTTTGCAACCTTGTCAGGTGAAAGAGATAATCAAGAAGGAAAAAACAAGGAAGGAAATGACCACCCAGAGTTTGAAGAAGAAGAAGAAGAGGTTGACTATTCTGAAGAACAGTATCCTCTAGCTGATGATAAATACAAGCATTTGGAGGATCGCCTCAATGCTATGAAGATCCAGAGGGTACCCGGGTTGGATTTTGAAGAGCTAGGACTTGTCTCAGTGGTTGTCATCCCGCAGAAATTCAAGGTTCCCACTTTTTGTTAAATATGACGGTGTCTCTTGTCCTAAGCTGCATTTAAGGTCATACGTCAGGAAGATTTAGCCCCATACTGCTGATAGAAACCTATGGGTACACTTCTTCCAAGAAAGTTTGTCAGGGACGCAGTTGGATTAGTTCTATCAGTTGGAAGGAACCAATATTTGCAATTGGGAAGATTTGGCTGCCGCTTTTTACAAGTAATACCAGTATAATGCTGACCTAGCTCCAACTCGAACACTGTTCCAAGGCATGTCTATGGGTGCTGGTGAAGGTTTCAAAATTTATGCTAAAAAATGGAGGGATCTCACGGGAAGATTCCAGCCCCCTCTATCTGACAGAGAATTGGTGGATATGTTATTAGGCACGTTATCTGGTCCATTCTTCAACCATCTGATCGGAAGCTCTTCAGCTGGATTTACTGAACTAATCATGACTGGTGAGCGGGTAGAAGCCAGTATAAAGAGTGGCAAAATTCAAAGAGATGTATCCTCGAGAACGATGAAGAAACCCTTTACCGGAAAGAAGGAGGTCAGTGTTGTATATGACCACAGGAATCAAAACAAAACTGAACGTCGCCCGACATTAGGGGCTGTTATAATTTCCAATCTTGTACCAAATCAGCAACAAAACTATCAATGCAGGCCAAAGGCGCCCATGAGACGATTAACCCAGATCAACATGACCTTGTACCAAGTTTTGCCACATATTTTGAAGTCCAATCTAGTGACTCTAAAGGAAGCTCCCAAGAATCCCAATACTGCTTGTCCTCACTACAACCCTAATGCTCGATGTGCCTATCATTCTGAAAGCTCGAGGAATGATACAAACGATTGTTGGGCTTTGAAGAATAAAGTACAAGACCTTATCGAGGCGAAAGAGATTGAGTTTGACCCCTTAGAAACACCTAATGTAATAACGGCACCAATACCCAAACATGTTCAAGATTTCAATGTTGTTGATGTTGACTGTTTTGTTTCCTCCATGGATGATTTAACTACTCCCCATTTGACTGTTAAATAGAATCTATTGCAAGCCGGTCTGTTTCCGGGCTGTGATGAAATTTTTCGCTTATGTATGTCTCTACCAAATGGTTGTTTGTTACTAAAGATGGCCGTCCAACGCCTGATGGTTAACAAAGAAATCCTGTTTGAAAAATTCCTCTGACCAGAAATTCCCGTGAAGATGTCTCAATAATCACCATTTCCGACAATCCTCCCAGGGTCTCCACCAAAAGACCCTGCATGATTACATTAGTTCCAAAGTCTGCTCCCCTAATCATTACCATGCCAGAGCTAATACCATATTCTTTGGATAAAGTTGTTCCCTGGAACTATGGAGCTGACGTCTATTACCTTGGCGTCAAGCAAGATTTGTTGGCTATCAAAGACAAAGTTGTGAAAGATATTGATCCTGACGTCGACAATATCGTTGGGACCAATAACATAACAAGAAGTGGAATATTCTTCTCACACGAGATCTCTCCAAAGACCATTGTTACTCTTGTAATTATTCTCGCTACCACTCCTACCAGCATTCCTAGTGGCACTCCCGTTAACAATCCTACTGTTATCCCTACTACCGAGACAAGGGGAAAAGAGGAATTGTTTGAGCCTGTCCAGAAGAAGGCACATCCAGAGGTCATTCTTGAAGATTCTAGCAAAGAGATGGAAGAGATGCTAAAAATAATGAAGAAAAGTGATTACAACATCGTGGAACAGTTTGGGTAGACCCCCTAAAAAATATCAATGTTGGCCTTACTTTTGTGTTATGAGGCCCATGCCAAGGCCTTAGTAAAATTTCTAAAGACCACCCACGTGCCCCAAGAGACCTCCATTGATCAATTTCAGAATTGTGTGGCTAGCCTAACTGCTGATAATGGGATGGGTTTTTCTGACGCTGATTTAACTCCCGAAGGAAGGAAACACAATGATGCCTTTCACATTTCCATTGAGTGCAGGGGCACTATGTTAGCCCACGTTCTGGTGGATACGGGTTCATCGCTGAATGTCTTACCAAAGAATGCTCTTGACCTGCTAGATTGTGAGGGACTCACTTTAAAGCCTAGAAAAATTGTGGTGAGGGCCTTTGATGGTTCTAAAATAATAGTGCACAAAGAAGTAGACATCCCTAGAAAAGTTGGAACTCAGACTTTTGATTCAACCTTCTATGTGATGGATATCCGCCCATCCTATTCCTGTATATTGGGTCGACCCTGGATCCATGGCACTGGTGCCATCACTTCTACCCTACATCAGATGTTTAAGTACCCAATCAAGGGAAAGATCATCACAGTCCATGGGGAGGAGGAATACATGGTTAACCACCTGAACTCTTTCATGTATGTTGAAATGGAAGGTGAGTTCATTGAGATCCCGTGTCAGAATTTTGAGGACGTCCCATAAACGGTTGCCGAAACCAAAACTACTACCAAGACTCAGAAGGTTACCAGGCCTCCATTGAAAATGGCCTCTCTGAAAGATGCTAGAGCAGTAGTTGAGGAAGGTAGATGTACCATCTGGGTTCAACTTCCAGATATTCCCTATAAATCCAACAAATTTGGTTTGGGTATTACTACAGAGACCCAAAGATTTGTTCGACGTTCTCGCACCGGGTGACCACCTTTACGCATCAGCAATCAGTGAGTAAATGCATTGGAAGACAATCATAGAAGCTGTGACATGGACGAGTGGATTTTTCCAACCATCAGCGGAGGACTCAACAATTGGGAGGCCAAAGAATTTGTCTGTATTACTTTAATTTAAGAGTAATTGTCTTTTAAATTTTTCAGACTTGTAATATTTAAATAATTTAGACTTTAAAACCTCGTGTCTTACCCAAGGCATAATGGTCCATTTCTGAGGGTTGTTACTTCATCTTCATATGTCATCAATAAATCATGGACGTTTTTGCATGCAAATTTTAAGCTCTTTGTTTTTATTTTACTACCTTTTATTTTAGCAAAGATAGCTATGCTCTTACACACACACACACACACACACACACTCACATATTGAAATGCAGATCCACATCCACTCAGGATCTCATGGGTAACGATTATGCTATGGCCTATTGTGACTTTGAAAATCCGATCTACCAAGCCGAAGATAAAGGTGAGGAAGATTGTGAGGTACCAGGGGAACTAGCCAGGTTATTGCAACAGGAAGAAAGGACCATACAGCCCCACGGAGATCCAGTTGAAACAGTTAACTTAGGTACTGAAGAGGACAAGAAAGAAGTTAAGGTAGGTGCCAATTTGGAGCCTGGTGTTAAGAAGCGCTTAAATCAGTTACTACATGACTATGTTGATATCATAGTCAATCGTCTGCCGACAAAAGAAGACTTCCCTCCGGTAAAATAAAAGGTCCGTCGCATGCGGCCAGAAATGTCAGAGAAAATCAAGACTGAAGTCATGAAGTAGTTCAACGCCAGATTCTTAGCTTTCCCCTCCTATCCACAATGGGTCGCCAATGTTTTTCCAGTGCCTAAAAAGGAGGGTAAGGTACGTATGTGTGTGGATTACAAAGACTTGAATAGGGCAAGCCCCAAGGATGACTTCCCGCTTCCCCACAAGGATATTCTGGTTGACAACACCGCACAACATAAAGTATTCTCCTTCATGGATGGTTTCTCTGGATATAACCAAATCAAAATGGCACCTGGGGAAATCGAGAAAACGACCTTCGTCACACAGTGGGGTACGTTCTATTACAAAGTTATGCCATTTGGGCTGAAGAACGCAGGGGAAACCTATCAGCGTGCCATGGTAGCTTTGTTTCACGATATGATCCATCACGAGATAGAGGTCTACGTGGATGACATGATAACCAGATCTCAAACTGAAGAGGAACATATTAACCATATGCAGAGGTTGTTTGAAAGACTAAAGAAATACAAACTAAGGCTGAACCCGAATAAATGCACTTTTGGAGTGAGGTCCGACAAGCTCTTAGGCTTCGTTGTCAACGGCAAAGGTATCGAAGTGGACCCTGCAAAGGTAAAAACAATACAATAAATTCCTTCTCCTCGCACTGAGAAGGAAGTTAGGGGATTCTTAGGGCGGCTAAACTACATCGCTAGGTTCATTTCCCACCTAACCGCTACTTGTGAACTAATCTTCAAATTATTGAAGAAAGATCAAGTGGTGGAATGGAACGACGACTGCCAGGCCGCCTTCGATAGGATCAAAGAGTACCTTTAAGAGCTTCCCATTTTGATGCCTCCAGTTGAGGGAAGACCTCTGATCATATATCTAATAGTCTTGGAAAATTCAATGGGGTGTGTGTTGGGGCAGCATGACGAGTCTCGCCGAAAAGAGCATGCAATATACTACTTGAGTAAAAAGTTTACCGACTGTGAAACCAGATATTCACTGCTTGAGAAAACTTGTTGCACTCTGGCATGGGCTGCTCGCCGGCTAAGATAATATATGTTGACTCACACTACCTTATTAATATCCAAGATGGATCCAATTAAGTACATATTCGAGAAGCCCGCCCTCTCAGGAAGAATAGTAAGATGGCATATGGTCCTGACCGAATACGATATTTAGTACACTACCCATAAAGCAATAAAGGGAAGTGTGCTAGATGATCACCTTGCTCATCAGGCTGTGGATGACTATCAATCCATGAATTTCGAATTCTCGGACAAAGATATCATCGTGGTAAACAATTGTGAAGAACTCAGACCATATGACGAACCTGAACAAGGATCTCGATGGACCATGGTTTTTGACAGAGTTTCCAACGCACTTGGCAACGACATAGGCGCTGTGATTATATCCCTTGAAGGTTGCCATACTCCCTTCACTACTAGACAGTATTTGAACTGTACCAATAATATGGCGGAATATGAAGCGTGTATTATGGGTCTCAAAGCTTCCATAGATTTGGGAATCAAGTCCTTAAGTGTATTCGGAGATTCAACCTTAGTCATCACTCAGATTAAAGGAGAATGGGACACGAAGCATCCTAATCTAATCCCTTACAAAGAACATGTGTTGCAATTAATCCCACATTTTGAGGAAATTACCTTTGAGCATTTTCCATGAGAGTAAAATCAACTAGCGGACGCGCTAGCCACTATGTCATCCATGTTCAAAATCAGGTGGGGTAATGAGGCTCCTTAGATCACCGTTAAACGGATGGAGGAACCAGCTTATTGTCACGAGATTGATATTGAAGAAGTAGTGGACAAGCCTTGGTTTCATGAAATTAAGAGATATCTCGAGGCCCAAGAGTATCCGGAGAGAGCTTCAGTCAATGACAAGAAATTCCTGAGAAGATTCTCTGCTAAGTTCTTCCTCAGTAACAAAGTTCTCTATAAGTGCAACCACGACTCTACTTTGCTTCGGTGCATAGACAAGAGTGAGGAAGACAAGATCATGGCTGATATACATGAGGGCACCTTTGGCACCCATTCTATTCGGCACACGATGGCTAAAAAGATCCTCCGAGCAGGATACTACTGGTCCACCATGGAAGAAGATTGTCATCAACATTCACGAACCTGTCACAAGTGTCAGATATATGCTGATAAGGTATATGTGGCTTCAGTTCCTCTAAACATCCTGACTACTCTTTGGCCATTCACAATGTGGGGCATTGACATGATTGGATAGATCAAACCTACAACTTCTAATGGACACCGCTTCATCTTGGTTACCATTGATTACTTTATGAAGTGGGTCGAGTCAGCTTCATTCATTTCTGTTACCATGAACATTGTGGACCGATTCATCAAACAAAATCTTATCTGTCGGTATGGTATTCTAGAGAGAATCATTACATATAATGGTTCCAATCTCAACAATACTATGATCACTGCATTATGCGCGCAATTTAAGATCCAACATCATAATTCTTCTCCTTACCGGCCAAAGATGAATGGCACTGCAGAAGCCACTAATAAAAACATCACGAATATCATAAAAAATGACAGTGACCTACAAGGACTGGTATGAGATGTTACCATTTTCTCTTCACGGTTACCGTACCACGACGTGCACATCAACAGGGGCAACTTCTTTCTCTTTGGTATACATAATGGAAGTTGTCCAACCAATTGAAGTCCAAATACCTTCTCTGAGAATCATGAGGGATGTAGGGTTGAAAGAAGATGAACGAATTCAAAATCGGCTTGACCAGTTGAACTTGATTGATGAGAAGAGGCTTACGGCTGTCTGCCATGGCCATATGTACCAAAAATCTATGATTAAAGCTTTTGACAAGAAGGTCAGACGTCAGGTATATCAGGTTGGTGACTTGGTAATCAAGCGTATCATACTGCCACAAGGTGATCCCAGTGGAAAATGGACTCCTACATACGAAGGACCATTTGTGATTAAAAACATATTTTCTGGTGGAACAACGATCTTAAATACTATGATCGACGACGACCTTTCGCGCCCTGTAAACACGGATATAGTTAAAAATACCACGCATGAAAAGTCCCGCTAGGTCGACTAGGCTAGGCAAAAATTAGGGATAAAACAAAAATATATATGTACACCTGGAAAGTTGAAAACTTGAAAAGGTGGCTTGGGCAAAAAAGGGTATCCCGGTGGACTGAAAACTCGAATGGGTGGTCGAGGCAAAAGTTATGGATTTAAAGAATATGATTATGTCCCGTTGGATCACCTTCCAGCCAATCTTCAGTATCAATCGTTAAACTAAAACGGTTCTAATCAATCCAATCAGCTTCAGACAAAGCAGCAAGTGGATGAGACACTCAGAGACATGAAGGTTATAGCAGAATGGAAACCCCATGGGATTATTTCACATAGATGTCCTTTCTTTGTATGAATTTTCATTTTTACGAAGATATTATCTTACTAGGATGTTCGTCTCTTTGTACAAAAATACTCATTCAAGTTAATACAAAGATATTCCTTTAAAAGTGCAAAACTATATGTTTTTCTTTTACTTTTCTGTTTTGTTTACAAAAACGTCCAGTGATCATTTTTGAACATCTGAATTTGAACGTAATTATTGTTTACAAATGAACGCATGAAAAAGGAAAACTGAACAAAAAGACAATTACTAATGGCTTTAAGAAACAGGATAATATATATGGTGCATTCCATAAAATTCTCGCAGGTACTTTCTCTAATGGAGCAGAAGAAAGGACATCCTGCTACAGGATCACTATCGTATCTCCAGTATGCAGCCTAATGGTATCTATTGCTTTCATATCCCAACTGAGAAAAACATCCAGTTACTGCTCCAAAGATTCCCCAATTAAAGTCGCCCATCTGCTCAAGAATTCCCCAGTAGGATTTCACCAAGTCCATAAGCAATGCACAACGTTTCCCTTCCCCAACAGATTTTACTTCTCTAATGACGGATTCCCATCTATCAATACTTCAATTACAACAAAACATGAAGGCTTACAATCCACATTCCCAACAACAGTCAGAGATTTATTTTCACCAATCTAAACAGCACTGCCGCAGAACAACCAATATGTGCATACATTACATTCATACATCATAAACATCGACAACACAAATGCAAATATCTCAATCTCAGTTATTCTGAGAAACATCATTACACCATGCATTTCATGCATCATGGTATTACATACAACTAACTATTTACCTTTTCAGGAATGATCAATCAATAAAAAATTATCATCAAATTTTCAACAAGACAAGGAAATTATCTGTAAAAAATCAATGGTAGATCAATTCCCGAAACAGGACAGGGTGACTATCTACATGACAAATACCTCCTTCAGACTTCTGCTGGTTCAGTTTAAATCAATCAATGGTTTATCCTGATTCCTTTCTGGTAGACATCTTCTCTGGTTCAGATAAATCGCTCCAAGATTTATTCTGATTCTTTCCAGTTAAAGAATATTCAGGACTCTTGTTGGTTCAGTTTAAATCGATCAATGGTTTATCCTGATTCCTTTCTGGTAGACATCTTCCCTGGATCAGATAAATCGCTCCAAGATTTATTCTGATTCTTTCAAGTTAAAGAATATTCAGGACTTCTGCTGGTTCAATTTAAATATCTCAATGGTTTATCATGATTCTCTCCCATGGACAGCTTCTCTGGTTCAGATAAATCGCTCCAAGATTTATTCTGATTCTTTCCAGTTAAAGAATATTCAAGACTTCTGCTGGTTCAATTTAAATATCTCAATGATTTATCCTGATTCTTTCTCGTAGACATCTTCTCTGGTTCAGATAAAATCGCTCCAAGATTTATTATGATTCTTTCCAGTTAAAGAATATTCAAGACCTCTGCTGGTTCAGTTTAAATCTCTCAATGGTTTATCCTGATTCTTTCCCGTAGACTTTTTCTCAAGTTCAGATAAATCGCTCCAACATTTATTCTAATCCTTTCTAGTTAAATAACATTCAAGACCTTTGTTGTTTCACTTTAAATCTCTCCATGGTTTATCCTGATGCTTTCCTAGTAGACGCTTTCCCTAGTTCAGATAAATCACTCTAAAGATTTATCCTGATTCTTTCTAGTTAAAGATTATTCAAGACTTCTGCTTGGTTCAGTTTTAAATCGACCAAAGGTTTATTCTGATTCTTTTCCCAGTTGAAGTCAAGCTTAGACTTAGTCTAATTTTCTGTCAACAATCACCTTTGGATGGCATCTATAAGCCCATCTCTGCCAACTCTCCATCATTTCTCCAAATGGAATCTTTAAGCCCATTCCTTACACCTCAACCACAATATTATCAAACTTCAAGTTTCTGGGCACTCTAGTGTTCAATCATCTTCCACCTTCAAGTCACGAATGGAAGATTCACCAATCTAACTCTTCAGGTTTAAGATGATTGAACAGAGGCAGTTGTTGTACCCCAAAATTTTCCCTCTCATTCCTCAAGACATTTCTCCCAAAGAGCTCCCAAAAATTCAAGCTTACACAAATCTATTTGGAATTTTCAGCATCAAAATTAAAGAGAAAATCCTCGTTTTGACAAAATTAAAGGAAAAGAAAGTTCTTTTTGATTTTGAATCATTCGATTGGACACTTTAGCTTTGGTTGCATCTTTTGTTTGAGTGCTGGACTCATTGGGGCAAGTTCATTTCATGCTTCGATTGGGGCACTAGACTCATTGGGGCAAGTTCCTTTCATGCTTCAATTGGGGAACTGGACTCGTTTGGGCAAGTTCATGTCATGTTTCGTTGGGTACTGGACTTCGTTTGAACGTTTGTGCAAGTTTTTCGTTTGGCCACATAACATCTTTCCTGCGTGTCAGCCAAGACTTACAAGGTAGAATTTCCTAGCATGTTAACATTTGCAAGGCCAATGTCACCCTTTTAAGCAACTTGTTACAAGCTTCAACAGGGCAACACTTCTCATCAAATAGCTTCAATTCCCAAGGAAAAAAGCCTCTTGATGATGTCCTTCGATTCAGGAGGCCAAAACCTCTCTTCTTCCCTCTTTCGATTACACATCTTATCCCCTGCATGCATCTTTCGTTTGGTGTGTGTGAATCCTTCAGCACAAGCTCTTAGTCATGTCTTTCGTTTGGACATGTGGCTCCCTTTTTACAAACTTTCATTTGAGCATGTTTGCAAAAGGTCACAAAGCAGGAACCTCCTACATACATTCATTCGTTTAGCCATATGGCCCCTTTGTAGGAAAATTTGAGTGGGCAGTATCTCCCTTGGAAATGGCCTGCTTCAACACATAAACTTTGCACTATGCCATTTCCTCATGCGAAAGAAGTACCATGGTGGTGCATTCGAAGGTCTTTCCAGGCATGTCTGGATGTCCCAATCGAATGACATGTTTTACTGACCCATTCCAAGAGCATGTATTTAGACCATTCAAAGGAACCCATGAAGGCCTGGTCGAAAGACACTTATTTGGCCCCCTTCAAAGGATATCCATATGAGCCATTCAAATGACATTTCGATTTGAAAAAGAAATGGTTGTTGAAGAGTCTGGTAGAAAGACAAGACTAGGAGGTCAAGACAAAAGGTTTAGATGCCAAATTTATTTGTTGACCAAGTCCCATGCGCTGCCAGGTTCAGGCCTGATACATTGGCCATAAAACTCTAAAACTGCTGCACAGCAGTCCTGCAACGCTGCCTTATTCCTCGCACCAAAATGGCATAAAAACATTGTCCCTCGAAAGCTAAAAATATAGCATACCATTTTGGTTTGAACCTTTTGCTTTCCCTCCTAAAACATCAGCCCAGACCATCTATAAATAGGAGATATCATCACACATGTTAGGGGCTCCTGAAGGATTGTAAGAAAATACTTGTGAAAATTCTCAAAAATTCTCAAACACTTCCCAAGATTCTTTTTCAAACACTTCTATACACTAAGTAAGAACCTTCTATTCACCCTCCAAGTGACTATCAAACTACCTTTTGACCCACTTCCCAAACTACCGTACAATAGGCCTTTAAGTCATTCCATCACTTGTTATAAAAGAGCCTTCGATCCACTCACACAATCTCTTTCGATTTAGTCACTGCTTTCACAAAGTGGTAACTGGATTAGCTCAGAAAGGTCCAAACGAACTCCCATTCTCCATCAAAGAAACACATGCATTTCCCTTCGATTTAAGAACTTCTAGAGGTATGTTTCCTTCAAGCTTGAGTCTATTTTATTTTAATATCATGTGCACATGCCAATAAATAAAAATGTAGATATTTCATATAGGGAGCTAAATCATGTTTTAGCTTTCGATCCTGACTGCCCATATGCTGAAAACTCAACTCTGATTAGGTAGGCTTTGGACATTGAGACCCAATGGTTTTGTGCTAACCCCTGGAATGTAGTTACATTTGAATGTTGCATTTTAAGAATTTAAGACATGTTTATTATATCCTTCGATTGACTAGCTACACAAGCCTTTCGAATCACAATCTTAGGGCCCAACATGCTTACAGTCGAAGGAGTCAGCAAAGAGCATGTGGAAAGGACATAACCATGCTAACTCCATATCTCAAAC
The DNA here is from genome assembly GCA_948472305.1 of Vicia faba. Taxonomy (NCBI): domain Eukaryota; kingdom Viridiplantae; phylum Streptophyta; class Magnoliopsida; order Fabales; family Fabaceae; genus Vicia; species Vicia faba. The sequence continues at coordinate 803,490,264 of OX451738.1, read as the reverse complement.
TAAGGAATGAACCTTGTTGCCTCCAGGCCTCAAATGAAGGCCAGAACCTTGCTATCTCAAAGTCTCAAGCGAAGGACAGAACCATGATGACTTCCAGGCCCAGACGAAAGGCATGCCTACAATGAGTCCAGACCCCAAATTGAAAGAAACCAAAAAATGTAGAATCGAAGGGTGTTTCTGCCTAAATAGAAAGATCCATTTTTCTTGCCTTTATTTTATTATTTCCTTTGATTTTCATGATACTGAATATGGTTGTAATAGTGTAGGATTTTATCTTTTTATGGCAAGATAAAAACAACAAGTAGATAACCAAAAATTCAAAAGACAAATGCATGAAATCAAACACACTCCTCACGCACATGCACCCCTAGGGTAATTCCACTTGTTGCCTCGGAAAAATAGTCTTGTCCCTCGAATATTTGGTGTTTTAGCAAAAAACCTCGATAAAAGATTGTAGTCCCTCGATGACCCTCAATGTTGCCTTCGGTAAACGATCTAGTCCCTAAACAAAATTACTAAAACGTCCCATAGGTTGCCTTCTATGACTATACAAACGTCCCATGACCGTCCCTTCACATCCAACGATGGGGCTTATTATCAAATCAATGGTAAGATAGAAACATTTAAAGGAGGAGGAAAAGAACATTTAAGACCTTTTGAGTAGTTAGGTTGCTCCTAGTTGCTCGCTTGCTCACATCAAAAACCTTTTATACACTCACACTTTCATTTAAAACATTTTAAAAAGTTAAAACAGTTTGTACGCGTTCTTATAGAAATGAGAACCATTACAAAGACACCTTTTCAAAATCACTTTCAAAACCCACACCACAAGCACATTTTCAAAAGAAAGTGATCTAGAAAGCAACTAAGAGCCCGTAGATAACTACGGATGAAAAGGGTGCTAACACCTTCCTTTTTCATAACCTACCCCCCGAACTCAAGAAAATAATCTCGAGAGGTCTTTCCTATTATTTTCAACCTTTCCTTTTGGATAAAAGAAAATTCGGTTGCTACTCTTACTATCCGCAACAATTGCGATCAAACGCAAAACACCCTAGTCAGTTCTCCCACCGTGTCACACCAGACAAGATCTTTATTTTGGAAAGTACATTAATAACTCTTTATCAACCTTCCAAAATCATTTTCTCATGTCTCATATGCTTCACTTATATAAATGTGTCTTGAAGAATGATCTCATATACACTTGTGCATACAAATATATACCTTCACAAGCTCTCTCTTGTCTATTCATTATGCTTTAACCTTGTGTATAAATCACAATTGTGATATAGTTTTTCTAGAAACACCATTGTACACATTTTTTATTCATATTTTGTAATACCTTGAGAAACCAAGTTGTTATTTAGTCTCAAGAAGACATTGACGATAGTCATTGTGATTGTGTAATAAAAGTTTTTGATTAGTGGATTAAGATCTCGTTTGAGAGAGGAGAAATCACCTTGGAGGATGGACTACAGTAGTTTGAGTTCAAACGAACCAGAATAAAAAAATGTGTCATATTGTTTTAGTTTTTGCAAAAAGCCCAATTCAAACCCCCTTTCTTGTGTTTTTTATCCTTCAATTGGCATTAGAGCGCCTGGTTCTGGGTGCTAACACTTAACCGTGTCAGAAAAAGATCCTAGCAAGAAAAACACTATGGTGGGACTAAGTCAGATCAACATCAATGATAACTATGACGAGAAATACAAAATCAACGACAAACTTCGAATCTTTGATGGTGAGAAGTTCATTTACTAGAAAGTTAGAATCAAAAGTTTCTTTCTAGCCCATGACAGTGATCTCTAGGATATGGTAACTGATGGCTACATTCATCCAGTTGATGAAAACGGTAAGAAGGATGACAAAAAGAAAATGATAGATGAACAAAAGAAAGAATTTAGAAATCATCAAAAGGACAGAACAATCCTCTCGAGTGTTATCTCGTACACCGATTATGAGAAGATCACAAACAGAGATTCAACTAAGAACATGTTTGACTCTATAAGAATGACACATGAAGGCCACAAACAAGTCAAGGAGAAAAAAGCTCTTGAACTCATTCAGAAGTATGAAGAATTCAAAATGGAAGAAGATGAAACAGTTGAGACAATGTTCTCAAGGTTTCAAATTTTGGTTGTTGGGATAAACGTTTTGGACAAAGGGTACTCAACAACATATAATGTAAAGAAAATCATCAGAACCTTACCAAATAAATGGAGACCCATGGTCACAATCTTAAAACTATCCAAAGATTTGAACAAAATATCTCTTGAAGAACTTATCATCTCTTTGAGAAGTCACAAGATAGATTTAGAAGAAGATGAGCCCTAGAAGAAAGGTAATTCTCTTGCTCTTAAATCTAATAAAATATGAAACTAATGCTTTTCAGGCAGAAGATGAAAACTATGGTGGATCCTCGTCAGAGGAAGACGCACTATCTATTCTCTCTAGAAGAGTCCTTTTGCTATGGAAGCACATACAGAGGAAATTCAGAAATCCCAGAAGAACAGGAACTCATTCAGAATCATTCTCTGGATACAAAAAATATAGAAAAAAAGATGTTGTATACTACGAATGCAAAGAGCCGTGTCACTACAAAAGCGAATGCCCAAATATTCAGAAAGGAAATACTAAGAAGAAGTTCTCCAAAGAAAAGAAGAAAAGTCTTATGGCAACATGGGATGACTCAGAATCTTCTGAAGCTGAAACAAAATCAGATTATGAACGAGCCAATATAAATTTAATGGCCAACATACAAGAAGACATAGATACAACAGAATCTGAATCAAATTCAGAAGAGGTATTTTCTAAATTCTCTAGATCTCAATTAGGAGAAAGTATGTCGGAAGTTCTTGAAAGATATCAACATCTTAGAGTCAAATACAAGAACTAAAAACACGTTTTTGTATCTAAAATTGAAGAAACTAGAAAACAAAAAACAAAAAACTCTAGGCTAAAAGAAATTAACTCTTAACTTAAAAATGGAGTACAAAATGCTCAAAAAGATTTTGTTTCAGAAGTTTTAAACAGTTCTGATAACATCATAAAAGAATATTATTATAGCTTTCAAAATTTTCTAGCTAGAAACATAGATAGAAGCAAGACAACTTCAGTGATCTATGGAGTTATCAGAAATGGCTGAAATGGCATAGGATATAAAGAATCTTATCAACCAAAGAAAGTTAACGACATGGTTATAAAACACACACCTTTAAACTCACACTTTACATATGGACACACACATGATATAAAATATACTAGTGATTCTTACTCTTTGAAACCAAAATTCAATCAGAATTTTGGAAACTCTAACAAATAAGGACCCATAAAGATATGGGTACCTAAGGATAAAATCGTCTATGTTGCAGATATCTTTAACAGCAAAATTGAAACACCAATCTTGGTACCTGGACTCTGGATGCTCTTGACACATAACGGGAAGAAAGCATATGTTCTAAAGACTAGAACTTATATCTGGAGGATACGTAGGTTTCGGAGGCAATGAGAAAGGAAAGATTATTGGCTCTGGAATGATTGGTAACAGTACACCTCCCTCTATAAATAATGTTCTGTTAGTAGATGGATTAATGCATAACCTGTTATCCATAAGTCAATTAAGTGATAACGATTATGATATAATCTTTAATCAAAAGTCATGTAAAGCAGTTAGTTAGAAAGATGGAACTATCCTCTCAAATTAACAAACTAAATCTCGTCAGAGGACTTCCTAACATAAAGTTTAGCTCAGATGCTCTGTGTGAAGCATGCCAAAAAGGAAAGTTTGCAAAACCCTCTTTCAAATAAAAAATCATTTTTTATACCTCTAGACCATTAGAACTTCTTTATATAGATATGTTTGGATCAGTGAAAACAGCATCCATCAGCGGAAAGAAGTATGGACTAGGGATCATAAATGACTATAGCAGATGGACATGGGTAAAGCTATTAAGACACAAGGACGAGTCACACTATGTGTTCTCAACTTTATGTAACCAAGTTCAAAATGAAAAAGAGTTTAGAATTGTTAAAGTCAGAAGTGATCATGGTGGAGAATTCAAAAACAAAAGTTTTGAAAAGTTTTGAAAAGTTTTTTAATGAGAATTACATTTCTCATGATTTCTCTTGTCCTAGAACTCCTCAAAAAAACGGAGTTGTAGAATGAAAGAATAGAACATTACAAGAAATGGTCAGAACCATGATCAAAGAGGCTAGCATTTTAAAAAAATTATGGGCAAAAGCCGTTAACACAGCGTGTTATATTCATAATAGAATCTCAATAAGACCTATTCTGGAAAAGACTCCTTATGAACTGTGGAAGAACAAAAAGCCAAACATCTCTTATTTCCATCCATTTGGATGCACTTGTTTTATATTGAACACTAAGGAAAATCTGAACAAGTTTGATTCTAAGGCACAAAATTGTTTTATGTTAGGATACTCTGAACACTCAAAAGTTTATAGAGTATATAACACAAAAACACAAATTGTGGAAGAATCTATTAGTGTCAGATTTGATGATAAGCTTGGCTCTCAAAAGACAAAGCAGGGTGAATCTTTTGCAGATATAGAAGATCAAATTACAGGTACTGAAGACAGGTATTCAGAAAATAAAAGTTCAGAACTTCAGCCAAATACAAAAGAAGACATCACAAATATTACATCAACTTCTGAAGAATCCATCCAGAAAAGACAATCCAAAAGCAGCTTACCACATCCTGAAAATATGATTATGGGAAAGAAAGATGATTCAATCATAACAAGATCTACATTTAGAAATACTGAAGAATATCTTATGGGATTAGTATCTCTGATCGAGCAGACATCCATATACGAAGCACTTTTATACAATGATTAGATGCTTGCAATGCAGGAAGAACTAAATCAATTTACTAGAAATGATGTATGGGATCTAGTTCCTAAACCTAAAGGCTTCAACATCATTGGAACTAAATGGATCTTCAGAAACAAGATAAGTAAACAAGGAGAAGTTATCAAAAACAAAGCACGATTGGTTGCACAAGGTTATAGTCAGCAAGAAGGGATAGACTATATAGAAACCTTTGCTCCAACCATCAGGTTAGAATCTATCAGACTCTTAATTTCATCTGTTGTAAATAATGGCATCACTCTTTATCAGATGGATGTCAAAAATGCTTTTTTAAATGGTTACATTGATGAAGAAGTTTATGTGCACCAACCCCTAGTTTTGAAAATACAAAACATACAGAATATGTTTAATAACCTAAAAAATCGTTATATTTTCTGAAACAAGCTCCCAGAGCTTGGTATGAAAGACTAAGTAATTTTCTGTTAGAAAATGAGTTTACCAGAGGGAAGGTGGGCACAACTCTATTCTGTAAACCATTTAAAAATGCCATTCTGGTTTGTCAAATTTACGTAGATGATATAATTTTTGGATCTACTAAAGCCTCATTGGGGAAAGAAATTTCTAAGATTATGCTGGCAGAATTTGAAATGAGCTTGATGGTTGAACTCAAGTTCTTTCTGGAATTCAAATCAATCAAACTCCAGAAGAAACCTATATACATCAAAGCAAGTATGTTAAAGAACTTCTGAAGAAATTTGATTTGTCAGAAAGTAAGTCATCCAAAACTCCTATGCATCTTACATGTATTCTTGAAAGGGAAGAGGTAAGTACAAAAGTAGAACAAAAGCTCTACACAGGTATGATTAGTTCTCTCTTATATTTAACAATGTCAAGACCTGATATTCTATATGCCATTTCTCTTTATGCCACATTCCAATTGGATTCTAGAGAATATCACTTAAGAGCAGTTAAGCGCATTTTCAAGTATCTGAAAGGTACTATTAATCTTGGTCTTTGTTATAGAAAATCCATAGAATATAAATTAGTAGGATATTGTGACGCTGACTTTGCTGGGGATAGAATAGAACAAAAAAGTACTTCTGGAAGCTGCCAATTTCCGGGACATAACCTAATCTCATGTTCTAGCAAAAGACAATCCACTATTGCACTATCAACTGCTGAGGCTAAATATATAGTTGCAGCTGGATGCAGTACTCAGATGCTCTGGATGAAAAGTCAGCTTGAAGATTTTCATTTTAATGAGAGTAACATTCCTATCCTCTGGGATAATATGTTTGCTATCTATCTTTCTAAAAACCCTATTTTACATTCTAGGGTTAAACATATAGAAATTAAACACCATTTCATTAAGGACTATATTCAAAAGGGAATTATTTGTTTAAAATTTATAGACACGGACCATCAATGGGCTGACATTTTCAATAAACCCCTTGTTGAAGATAGATTTAATTTCATTCTGAAACAGCTCAGTATGGAATTATGCCCGGAATAAAAGTGTAGTTTCTGTATATTTAATCCTCAGAATTTTTTAATTTGTTTTTGTGAACATTTAAAAAATAGTTCTTCATATGTGAGAAGGAAAATTGAATCAGAAACTATCCAGAAGATTTGAAAATTTTCCAAAAAACACTTCATTTCTATGATAAAAGCAAGCAATTTACCATATCAACATTTTTCAACTCTAAATGCTAAGTCACTTTCTAAGGCTGAACACGTGTTCAAAATCTGAAGGGCTGAAATGGTTAAGTTTATGCATTGAGGCGCGAGTCAAATCAGTAACTGTTCAAAATATTCACACCATCCCTCTTTTTCATAAATCATTAATGCAGTTAATCATTTTGTTTATTCCATTAATTAAAATTAAAATTCATGTGTTTCTCCATGTTGGCTATTTATACCTCACTTTCTCAAAAACACTTCTACACCTTCAGTCTCACTTACCCTATTCTCTTTGTATTTGTTCCTTTCTCTTTTTGTGTGCTCTAAAACCTTAAGTCTGTAAACAATGGGTTCTTTTCAACAAATGTCTCAAGATTCTAAAATTAACATTCCTGGTTCATCCTCTACTACAAATGAAGAAATGTATGTTGAACCTTCAAGAACTCTCCTCACTCATGTTGATTCTTTGGAAGTTCTCTATGAACTCATAGTTGATTTTGAAAGCATGAAAGAAAATGGGTATGATCTAACGCCTGATTTGGAGTTTCAAGGGTGGAAAAAATATTTTGATTGACTAATCGGTCCAATTTTCTCCAAACTAGTTAAATAATTTTGGATTCATGCTACTGCATCAAATCATGAAGTAACTTCTTATGTTATGGGAAAGAAGATCTCCATCACCAAAGATGCAGCGAAATGGCAGAAAAAGGTTTTGACATAACCTTCGTATCAAAAGAAATCTTCCCCTTTGGACAACCCTAAAAAAAGATAAAAGATCTGAAGGATTATCTCAAAATTTGGTCTAGAATAATTCTGGGGTGCATCAATCACAGAAAACCAACCAGTTCTCCTGACTACATCAATATTGATCAGTAGTACCTGTTGTATTTCATCACAAATAATGACAAAATCCACCTCCCTCATATTCTATTCAATCATATGAAGACAAGTGTTAAGGAAACAAGGGAAGAAGAAAGAACTAAAAGAGATTGGATTCTGTTGGGAAGACTTATCTCAGATATTCTGACAGAAAATAAACTGATAGAACATTTGAGTGAGGCTAAACAAGCAAATGTTCTGGAAAGCCTCTCAACACCAAAAACATGGATAAAATGAAGATTATAGAAACCATTAAGAAGGATCCCACACTTACGGCAAAGGAAATCATCACCACCAGAAGAGTCCCTCTGAAGGATTTTCTTCTCTTCATTCAAGCAGACTCATCTCCAGAAATTGTCCTCAGATATCTAGAAGCCTACAAGAGTGATGGAATAATTCCAAATGTAAATATCCTTGATCTCAGGCAACAACCTCTGGATGTTGGTACTAGAAAAACAAGTAAAAGGAAAGCTGCTAGAGAAGGAACTTCTTAGAAAACTCCCAAAGCTGCTAAAATGAAAGGTAACCCCTCTTTTGTTTATGTTACCGAATCCGTTTTTTATCAACATTTGAAACCTCCTCATCTCCAAAACCTGCTGAAAACCCTTCACCTCAAACCATTGATGAATTTTACATATAAATGGATACCTCAATACCCACTAATCATCCTCTGATTAATCCATCTTCTACCCAATTTATTCAAACTCGGCTAGAACTTGCACAAGTTCTTTTCTGATATTGATAAATTTGATCCATTTTTTGAAGCTCCCCAAACTGAAAATCCAAATATTTCTTCTGAAACCACTTCAGCTATTCCAAGCATCACTTTCTCACTTAACACCTCTCAACCACCAAATATCTCCACCATAACATCACAAGACTTATGCCTTCCAGATATTCCATCTCCCTATAATTCAACACCACCTAACTCTCATATAATTAATTCCGACTCTCCCACTCCCAATGACTACTCAGAAGATCCCCTTAGAACCATAATTGGTCTAGAATCCTGAGACAATCTCGTCATAACTTCTCAGAAAATAGCCATCCCAAAACAACCACTAAAACTATCCAAATCAAATGTTAGTAAATCTCTGCTGGTTTTTGAAACAGAAATACAAGAATGGGTTAACTCCTTGAAGCAAGCTTGCATAAATAATCTTAACCTAACTGCTTCTGATTCTCTATGCACTCAAATAAGAATATGATTTAATTATGAATCTCTGAAGATGAAGGAACTTAGTTATGAAATTGTTGAACAGAACTTCTGCAATCACCTGAAAATCTTCAAGGATCAAGTTTTACGTCACTGGGTAAGGAAACCCCTTCTTCTTCTAAATAAAACTTCTTGGGAAGCCTCACAGGAATCAAAATGTAATGAACAATCTCCTAAACCTCTACCTCTCCCTCTGGTCTTTTTAAAGACAAAGGCAAGTCAGTTGAACAATCTCCTGAGAAAGAATCTGCTGCAACAACCTCTGAGAATGTGGGTTCTTCTGTTGAAACAACTTCCTCTTCTCTTGTGTTGAAGACTATGGATGAGATGAAGAAAGAGAACCCAGCTTTTAAGGAAAGGCTGGACAAAAGGAGGAAACAGACAAAGAAATTAAGAGCATGCTAGGGAAGCAAAAGGAATCAAACAATTAGTTCAAAAGTCTATTAGAAGCCTTGTTCACATGACTACCACCTCCTCCACAACCTTAGTTTTGATCTTTTGTTTGTTTTTGCTATGTTTTTTTCTTGTTTAAAAACTTTTGTTCATCTGCTTCTATCTGTATAAATCTATATTGAATGCATAATCCATTTTGTTCTCTTTACGTGTTTTTATTGCTTTTTGATTTATGACAAAAAGGGGGAGAACGTATGATATTTTGAATATAACAGTGTCAGGAATTAGTCTCAAACATTTTGAACATCATAACCTCTATTTCGCTTTTTGAAAGCAAAACATGAAATGTCTCTTGAAAGTAACTTCTGTCAAATGGACTTATCAGAACTTCCATCACAAGCTCTGATCAAACATCTTCAGGGAAGTATCTAGTTTTTCTTTATCTGAGTACTCAACTCAGGGGGAGACCCCGATTTTTTATGTTCTTACGTGATGTATCAAAATATACAAGTCTTTGTCATCATAAAAAAAGGGGGAGATTGTTAGAACATAGATTGGTTCTACATCTTAGCAAATAGCTTTGATGATAACAAATACATGATATATATATATATATATATATATATATATATATATATATATATATATATATATATATATATATATATATATATATATATATATATATATATATATATATATATATATAAGAACAAATATTCTCTCTAAATAATTTATCTTAATATGCAGAGAAGTTCTGATAAAGAAGCATAGAAGTTGACGAACAAAATTACACTATGAAGATCTTATAATAATTTATGTATAACTATTGAAATATCACGCTCATAGAAGTTCTAAATGATAAAACTTCTGAAGCACCAAAGTTGCACGCTTAAACTCTGATGAAGTAAATAATATGATGATCTAAAGTCTTAACATTACCATTCTTATTTTGATCAGTGGTTAAAGAAGCAAGTTCTGATGCGTTACAATTCAATCATTACAAATCAAAAAGTAACGGCTGATACCAGACAAGATCTTTATTTTTGGAAAGTACATTAACAACTCTTTATCAACCCTCCAAAATCATCTTCTCATGTCTCATATGCTTCGCTTATATAAAATAGTCTTCAAGAGTCATCTCATATACACTTGCACATACAAAGATATACCTTCACAAGCTCTCTCTTGTCTATTCATTATGCTTTAACCTTGTGTATAAATCACAGTTGTGATATAGTTTTTCTAGAAACAACATTGAACACATTTTTTATTCATATTTTGTAATACCTTGAGAAACCAAGTTGTGATTTAGTCTCAAGAAGACATTGACGGTAGTCATTGTTATTCTGTAATCAAAGTTTTTGATTAGTGGATTAAGACCTCATTTAAAAGAGGCAAAATCATATTGGACGGTGTACTAGAGTAGTTTGAGTTCAAACGAACCAAAATAACCAAACATGTCATACCGTTTAAATTTTTGAAAACCCCAATTCAAACCCCATTTCTTGTGTTTTCCTATCCTTTAAAGATACCCAAAAGTATACCATAACGGCCCTTGAACTTCTCTGAACTAACCACTAATGATGCTAGCTCCTTTAACTCTTTTACATTAGGTTTTATGAAACAATAGTTTTGGGTGCTTCTCCTTCAAACATCCATGATTATATACTTGCGATGTTTGCAAAGAAATTATTTTAAGTTTCTTGAAAATTTTGTCTGAAGAATGCTCATGGGTGCATGAATTCATGATGCAATAATCACACACAAGATCATAAGCATGGGGGAGGAGGGGTCATAGGTTCGACGTCACAAGCATGAAGCTAAAGGTACTACCCACAAGGTTTGGAATAATGGTTTGTTTCACCTACAGAACAAGGTTCTAAGGAAATCCCAGAGTTTACGCTCTTCCTTTGGATATTACCAATGTCACCTACACACAAGATCTAAAGTCTTAACATTAACATTCTTATTTTGATCAGTTGTTAAAGAAGCAAGTTCTGATGCGTTACAATTCAAACATTACAAATCAAAAAGTAACGGCTGATACCATACAAGATCTTTATTTTTGGAAAGTACATTAACAACTCTTTATCAACCCTCCAAAATTATCTTCTCATGTCTCATATGCTTCACTTATATAAAATAGTCTTCAAGAGTCATCTCATATACACTTGCACATACAAAGATATACCTTCACAAGCTCTCTCTTGTCTATTCATTATGCTTTAACCTTGTGTATAAATCACAATTGTGATATAGTTTTTCTAGAAACACCATTGAACACATTTTTTATTCATATTTTGTAATACCTTGAGAAACCAAGTTGTAATTTAGTCTCAAGAAGACATTAACGGTAGTCATTGTGATTGTGTAATCAAAGTTTTTGATTAGTGGATTAAGACCTCATTTAAAAGAGGCGAAATCATCTTGGACGGTGTACTGGAGTAGTTTGAGTTCAAACGAACCAAAATAACCAAACATGTCATACTGTTTAAATTTTTGAAAACCCCATTTCTTGTGTTTTTCTATCCTTCAAAGATACCCAAAAGTCTTCCATAACGGCCCTTGAACTTCTCATAAATAACCACTAGTGATGCTAGCTCCTTTAACTCTTTTACATTAGGTTTTCTGAAACAATAATTTTGGGTGCTTCTCCTTCCAACATCCATGATTAAATACTTGCGATGTTTGCAAAGAAATTATTTTAAGTTTCTTGAAAATTTGGTCCGAAGAATGCTCATGGGTGCATGAATGCATGATGCAATAATCACACACAAGATCATAAGCATGGGGGAGGAGGGGCATAGGTTCGACGTCACAAGCATGAAGCTAAAGGTACTACCCACAAGGTTTGGAATAATGGTTTATTTCACCTACAGAACAAGGTTCTAAGGAAATCCCAGAGTTTACGCTCTTCCTCTGGATATTACCAATGTCCCAATTTTCTTGGTAATTAGTAATATTCACCGGAAAAACACGTATGAATGCATTATCGCGTAACAACTGTACCAAAATTGGCTTCTGGATAATCTCCGCACTACATCTAAAAAGGAAAAGATGGATTAAGTGTTCTACATCTTTCAGCTTCTTGGGCTCTCAGGTCAAAAGTAGTAATGTTTTCACAACTTTCTTGTTCAACAAATACTACCCCAAAGGGGCCTCCACTGAGCGGGGATTTTTTCAAATCAACCTACTAAGGATGTTCTCCATATAAGTTGAAGTGATTATACCTACCATCTTGTCTTAACTTTGCCCAAGTCCAGGTATAAGACTTATAAAGGACCACCAAGCGCCTTGAAAACTAGAAAAATCTAGACATACATGCATATATAAAACAAATAATAGCACATACACAAATAAAAAAGATAGGCTCAATCCACTTAGATATGTTTCCCCAGTGGAGTCGCCAATTTTTCTGTAGCGATAGAAATGTTAAGACTAATCCATTAGATTGACTTAACTCGCAAATTAGTGAAAGTCGCCACTACACTTTTATTTTTTCCAAAGGAATGGGAAAAGAGCACATAAACTCAAAGTAAAATAGTGATCAAGGTAAGGGGTTTGGTTATGCAAAGGGAAAGTATTAGAACCCTAAACATCTACAGTAGTCCACATGAACCTCTTTGAAAATTAGTGTGTTTGGCTATAAAGAAATATGTACAAAATAAATTACGGAGATGAGAAAAGAAGCATATTTTACAATTTTTGCACCCGCCGCGGTTGCAAACTTTTTGTGCCTATGTACCACCTTTCGTTCAATAGGGGATTAGGGCACTCATAGTTCTCCTCAAAAAATTTGAAAATTTTTGTGTGTTGGTTAATTTTAAGAGAAGAGACATCTCGTCGTATTCGAGTGGAAAAACATACTTACTACCCAGAATTATGAGAAAGAAGCATTTGCATAATCTCAAAGTGGAGGACATAGCTTGGATTTGAAATCAACAAGACATCACTCAACACCCAAGTGGAAAACGGCTCAGTTCACTATATATTGTAGAAGTACAATAGCTGCATCACTACAAGAATCAACACGAGTCTAATCTTTTGCGAAAACTTTTAAGATAAAAAGTCAAAGTGGAAAAGATGGTTTGAATGAGGTTAATGACTTTTAATATTTCAAAAAGATGTCAAAGTATGATTAAATTGATTAAGGGTTTTATTAAGAAAAAGAATTTGAAAATGCGTAGACCTAAGTCCAAGTTTATTATGAAAGTGGTTCAAGTTTTAAAAAACAAGAAGAGTTCTAAAAGGAGGGAGAAGATTTTGAAATTAAAAAAGATGGGAGGAGATGAAGAGACTATCCTGAAATACAAAGTAAAAGCTAAGGTAAGGAAAGGTCTAACCAATAAGAAGCCAACACTTGACATTAATAAGTCAATGTAAAATTCCCATCCTTTGGATTAAAAACCAAGCAAGCATAATACCAAACGTTAAATGAATACCAAGCCTCAGATGAAGTAAGCCTCAGATGAACTAATGCTTCATATGAATTAAGAACCAAGAAAAATCCTTATTTTTATTTCAAAACTTCAATGTATCAGATGAACTTTCTTGAGTTCAAAATAACACCTCCATAAGAACAACTACAACCCAATGCCTTGGAGTAAACCTCAAGGATTTCATACAAAATAACAACTAGGTACCAAGGTCTCCAAGTATCAAGGAATCTAAAACTAATTCCAAGAGATCCACACCTATAAAATGCCAAGAATAGTAACCAATAGTCCAAGAAGAGTCTTAAGTCTTTTAATGTTCAAGTTGGATTATTAATGAGTTAAACACAAAATAAAGGTCCAGGTGGCCAAAGGAAAGAGTGCGTAAGTATAGACAAATTGTATGAAATATAAATGCCAAAAGTAAATGGCTTAAAGTAAAAGGGGTAAATAAAGTGCAGAAATTAAAGTTACATAAATTAAAGGTTAATGTTAGAGTTAGTTTTCGATTCAGGACAAATGTAGAGCTATGTTAAGCAATCCTAAATGGGCTTATGTAGAAGTTGCACATATTTTGAGGTCGGTCGATATCAATGTATGTACCATACATGTTAGAGACATTGATAAAAATAAAGCTCCTAAAACATGCAGCACGAGTAAAAACAAAGGTGATCAAGGAAAATTCATCATACAAACTTTCACCAATGCCAAGTACCTTGAATAATCAATGAATCATCTAGAGGTAGGTCGGAAATATTGAAAGTTTATAAACTATCCATAAGCTTAGATGAACTTAAATTTCAAATTCCTTATCCAAATTGATCAAAAAGAAAAATAAAAGAAAAAGGGATGAAGAGAGGATGAATTCCATAATAAATGATCAATGATGATTGAAGACTGAACTTATATCAAAGTTGATGAAAAATTATTAGAGGATTGATAAGATCAAAACCTCCTAACAACAAGTTTCAAGGGTCTTGAATCATTGTTCAATAATCAATCATACTTGGGCATTAAAACATAAAGTTTAGGCCACTAATGACCACTTAAAGAAAAAGAAAGAGATGAAATCCATGATAAATGATCAATGATGATTAAAGATTAAACTCACGACAAGGTTGATGAAGACTCATTAGAGGATTGATAAAATTAAAGCCTCCTAACAACAAGCTTCAAAGGTCTTGAACCATAGTTCAATAATCAATCATACTTGGAAAATTTCAAGCATAAATCTTGGGCCACTAATGATCATTTAAAGGAATAAAAAAAGAGATAAGATGCATAGGAAAATGGTGAAGTAGACATAGACTAAAAGCTAAATCCAACATTTGAACCAACAGATTAATCAACTATCATTAAAATCATTCATCCATTTTGGTGAAGTTTAACTCAACACCCAAGATCCAATGATGTTAATGAAGCTTATGATTAAAATCTACATGATCAAAGATCAACCAGAATATATACAAAAATAAAATTGTAATTAAAGCAAAAATGTAATAAGAAAATGATTGTAAAAAAAGGTTTTAAATTGAAAATAAAAGAGAAAATATGAAACCATAATCAAAACTTAAAATAAATAGAATCCAGAGATATAGAAAAATCAGAAATACCTCAAAGTATATTCACAATTTTTTAAATATTTTTTAAAAGTTAGAAACTATTTTAAAAAAATGAAAAATTAAGTGAAATAAACAAACAAATCACAAAAAATACAAAAATTAAAATTAAAAATCAAATGACGTCACCAACAATTACCAAATTATCATTGGATCCTTCCAAAATTTTCTCAGAATTTTTTAAAAACTAAAAACATTTTTTAACAATATATAACAACTCAAATAGTGAGAAAATTATTAAAAAAATAACAAATTATAAAACAAAATTATGAAAAAATAAAAATCAAAAAGAGAATATTCAAAATTATTTTTTATGACTTTTTCATAAATTTTGAGTTTAAAATGAATTTTTTATGACTTTTTCATAAATTTTGAGTTTAAAATGAATTTTTTATGATTTTTTAAAATTTAAAACAATTAAAAATAAAAATTAGAAATTAAAATAAAACCTAAATAATATGGTGCGTTAGATGTAGTCAACTTATGAGAAGTAAGCAAATCCAATAGTCAACATAGCAGCGTATGTGTCATACCCCAAGTTTTCCCTATAGATTTCTAACAATTTATTCCCTATTAAAGTTAACACTTTTATAAATGTTTAGATTGTTGGCAAATTATTGTGAGGTTTAAGTTTATAAAGGGGGTGTATTATTTTAGGATGGACCATCAAAATCTGATGGCCCATTAAATTGGTTATTACAATTAAGAAGGAGGTGTATTTGTTGGATATATTTTAGCACATTTAGAATTTAATGAAAAAAATAGAAGGGGGGGTTTATTTTTTTCGGAGAGCCAATTCCTTTAGAGGCCCATTGCTCAATCTGTTTTAAAAAGTCTGTACAAAGATAGTGTTTTGTTTTAAGTCAAGTGGCCATTAAGAGGTTTTGAAGGCCCATGTTTTTGTCAAAGTCAATTGGTTCTTATTATTATAATCATTATTAATATAATAAATATTATTATTTATTTTAATTATTGTTAATTACATTAATATTATTATAACTAATATTATTGTTAACATAAAACTTTTTTTATCAAATTATTTATTTTATAAAAAAAAGCATCAAATGTTCTTCTTTTTTTATACGTGTTGGCTAAAAAAGTGAAAATTAAGGAAAAGGGGTTTTGAAACCCTAAAGAGTCTAAGCCAGCGACGCTGTTGTTCCTCTTCAACAAGCTAGCAAAACCCAAACCAAGAAACACGTACTATATAGATTAAAAGAAAAATGAACATTTTGAAATTAAAACGAATCCAGATCTCAAACGATACAAAATCATCCAAAATTACAAAACGAAAATCAAATCCGAATCATATAAAAAATGAATCAATTAACAAAAAAAATCTAAATCAATTACATAACAAATTTTTTACAGAATCAACATCAATTCTAATCTCAAAATTCCTAATCAGAAATTTGTAACGCTAATCACATAATTTCCTAATTTGTCTAAATCTAAATATATAAATTAATATAAATTCTAAGAGAAAAGGGAGGATAATTGAAGAGGAGAAACCGAAGAAGAGGGAGACAAAGAACTTGTTTAGAGCCTTCTCGCTGTATAGATCTAGGGTTTAAATTTATGAAACCCTAATATCTTCCTTTAAGCCGCTGCTTCGGTCACCATGTTCGTTCAAGCTATCGTTTGCTACAATGCCACTTCCACGCTCCTCGTCTATCGCCACCTACAAGTAAAAGGAGAAGAAGAAGTCAGAGAGAAGATCGGACCGGAAATCCAAAAATTCACCACGATAAAGGTAAACGTTGTGTTTAGTATTTTTGATTTTGTTACAATTGATGGCTTGGTGTTGATGTGATAGGGATGTGGGTTTGATTTGGGGCCGAGGCAGGGTAGCTCCATCGCCAGTTCGGGCTAGGGTCTAAACGGTGATGATTATGGTTTTTGTTGTTGTGTTTAGAGGAGAGAGGTCATAGAAAGGAGGTAGAGAGAGAAAGAAAGGATAAAATGAATCAAATGAAACGGAAAAAAAAAGTCTCGTGATCATGTGCATTATGCCCTATCGTGCCCCCTCAACGTATACCGCGTAATCATAATGTAACCTCCCTAAAACACGCATCCACTATATCACGCTGCACCTTCTCGTACGTGGTTTAAATGGACATCCTAAGCGTATGCGGTCTTAGGCCTAAGCCCATCACTAACCACACCACCCCTGCTTTTTTATTTTTACTACGACGTTAGAAATCATACCCCCCCCCCCCCTCTTTGCGGTAATGGGCCCAATTCAATATCTAAACTTGGGGCCATGCTCCCTGAACCCCCCATTCTTGTTGTGTTGCATAGATCTACACCCCTTCCGCATTTGGGCCTGAATTCAATATCTGAATTCATGACCCTTGCTTTCAACACCCCCTTAATTACTAGCCAAACAATAAATACACTCCCTTGCCTTTTTTAATTAATTTTTTTATATTGTATTTCATTTATTTATTCAATATTACAATTAATATCTTTTAATATTTAATATATTTTTATATAAGTCATAAAATTGTTTATTATTCTTTATTACTAAATTTAAAATATTTATTTTTTTCTACTAGCTTATTCTTTAATTACCTTTAAAAATTGCATTAAAATTATTTTCGTCATGCATTAAAAATATTTTTTATATATTGATATATTTAAAAAATACTTTACTACCACCAAATCTGTTTTTTTACTAATTTAATTAAATCCAAGATTATTTTCAAAACGAATTATGGAGATACTTTTAATCGACTGAGAACTTCGTCTAACGATTCCTCTATTCACACACCTAGACTTGGTTCAAAGAGAATTCAAAATGTCTTTGTAATCCATAAAAAACACCAACCAACTGTGCACTACGAATTGGACTCTGATTTCTCATAAGAGGATACATAGGCATACGACTAAAATAGTGGGGAGTTCCCCTAATAAAAATTAAAACCCTATTTCCTAAGAAGTATTTCTAAACCATAGTATCCTTGTGAACAAGGTAGATGAGGGGTTCCTAACACCTTCCCTTTGTCTAAGAACGAGTCCAATAACTTAGAATATCTGACCAAATTAGGGTTATCCTTTACATTCCCTTCTTAGAGATAAACATTAAGGGTGGTGACTCTCAATTTCAAAATGGTTACAACATTATGGTGGAATTTAGTGCAACTAATGTACATGATCCGTTTTAAATGAACCAATTTGAAATAAACAAGTGGTACTCCCTCATTGGTTGAGATGCCAAGTCATGATCTTCAACCTCAGGAGTCCAAAATTAAAGAGAAATCAAAGGTAATGAAAATAGATCAAACTGGCATCATCTTGTTCGGGTTCTCATCGCCATTACAACCATGTAATTAGTTTGAATTAACGCTCAAAGACGAATGAGAAATTTAAAGAAAATCAGAGGATCATGAAACTTCAAATCACAATGAAATGCTCATTTCTCAATGAAAATCAAAAGTAGAAGAAGCATGAGATTCATGGATGAAAGGAATATAGGTCTATGCAATGAAAATTCTCAAAAAGTGAGAGAATTTAACTGTTGAAATTCGACTAAGAAGCTCTAACAGTGAACACGGTGAGAGAAAATGGAGGCACGATTCTTCAATATAAGGTGATAAGAAGTTTCACTGAAGTGCAAGGATGCTTTAGTGAAACTCAATTTCGCTTGTTGAAAAGGTTTAGAGTGAAAACAAATTTGAGAATTTGGAGTGTGAGGTGATGTTCTGGAAAGGGTTTTTTGGTTGTCCAAGCTTGTCAAAATGATGTAGAGAGGGTCTCTGTTTATAGTAAAAGTGAATGGTGATGAAGCTTGAGAGAAATGTTGATAAATTCGTGCAAATAAAGATCGTTGTGTTCATGCCAAACGTGTGACTTAAAATGCATCAAAACGACTTCACACCAAGTGCCATTCTTATCAAAAAGCATATGGACAATTAGTTAAACATGTTTAGCAACTAAACTTTGAGTAATTCGACCTGTAATCCAAGTTTACTCATAGTAAAAATTCATACTCGAAGCAAAAAATAGATTCCATGGAGCCAACTTCAATTATACATAACTCACTACTCAGGGACCTTTATGATGCAATCTCGGAATATTTAGAAATCTGAATGATCAAGCTTAACAATGTGCTTTGAAAGTTTCCATTTTGATACCTGTATCAAAAGTTATAGCTTTTCAAAGTTGACTGAAATTTTGCACATTTCACTTAAAAAAATTTCATGTTCTTGAGGACTAAAGATAACTTATAATGTTTTGCAAAGTTAAATGACCTTCCACTCAAGATTAGCTCTTGATCCTTGAAGATAAAATTAATTAGACTCCTTGAATGGAATTATGGAATTAGAATCACTCAAAAATCACAAACAATGAGAGAGTTATGGTTCTTGGAAGATGATGAGAATTTCTTGAGAAATCCACAAATGGGCTATAAAGTTTCATTGAACTCCACAACTAACCACACATTTTTAGATCTTTATATTTGAATATAAGTTGTAGTATAAATACACAAGTTTATTGTGAAAAAAGAATTAGCTCAAAGAGGTAAAAATTTCTCAAGTTATGATCTTTTGAAGTCAAGTCAAGGATTTCCATAGTTTCCTCGAAGGACTTATGATCTTTTTAAGTTTTTTAATGATTTTCCTTGCACAATTGGACCTTGTCATGTGAAAGGAAATTGTTGTAAATGATGAGAAGAGTCCATAACAAAGAGAAACACTTCAAAATATTGAAAATTGAGAGAGTTATGCACATGTGACAATTGAATCAAAGACTTGTCCAAATCAGGTCAAACCACTTGGATCAACTTTGAATCTTTTGAACTTTTCTTGCAATTTAAGGCATGAATAATCATATTAGACCTTGAAATTGTGTTATATTGAAGCACAATTAATGAGAAGGCTCAAGGCTTGATGAGACTTATTGAAGAAGGAATTGAAATAAACACATGAACCTATGAATTTTCTTGGTGAATTCAAGCACTAACTTTGAGACAATATTGACCAAATGAAATTGAGAGAGTCCTTAGACAATAGAACATTGATGACATAATCACAGCCTTGAAATTTAAGCCTTTAAAATCCACTGTATAACCAATTGATTAAGGATCATCCTTCAAAATCCTAGCTTAAGAGGTGAGAAAGATATACTTGGCTCAATACCTACAATGTACAAAGCATAGAGAGGAAACATACATTTTTTGGATTTTGGTCAGAGGTTAATAAACATGAAATATATATACAAGATATACAATCCAAGGTTCTTGGTGATCCCTCAAGATAAAACTCAAAGATAGGAGAGAGTGGAAATGAGAACCAACCCTAATGTGTGATCTTGATGCATTACGATGATATGAAGTGATGAGGGATCTTAGGGAAAAAATTAGGGTATTAAAGACCTCTTCTAGATGATACCTCAACAAAACACCATTACAATGAAATGTCAGTATGTATGCCTAGATTGGAGGATAAAGATGAAGAGAAAATGTAGGCTAATTTTATGGTATCATCAAGTTGTGAATGATGCATGAATGATGTATTTATAGTTTTGGAAATTTAGGGCAAAAAGAACTTATTCAGAATTAAAAAGATTTACAAAATTGATCAAAACAATCAGTATATGTCGACCTATATATCGTATGTGTTGAACCATATACTAAGTTTAAGTTGTATGTGTCGGCCTAAAAGAAGGTATGTGTCGACCAAAACAAGTTAGAGGCTATAGGCTTTAAAATAACAAAAAATGTTTTGACCTATAAATCGTATTTGTCGACATATAAAATAAGAATTTTTGCAATTTCGTAAATTCTTAAGTATGTGTCGACCTATGCAATGCATTTGTCGACCTGAGCCTTCCAGAGGCTACATGATTCAAAATTGAGTTTCATGTGTCGACCTGTAAAACGGATGTGTCGACACATGCAATAAAAAATAATGCAGAAACTTGTTTTTAAAGACTTAGATCAATTTGAAAATTCTTTTTAATGATTCCTAAGAACTTTAATGCAGATGAGGGACACAAGACATAGAGATATTGTCCAATGTTCATAAGTGCTAGCTTTTCCCAGTTTTGACATCATGTAAAACATCTAATGATGAAGTTGTAATCACATACTCCCCCTTTTTGATGATGGTAAAATTTACGACAATGCATTTCTTGTATTTATTGAAGGCTCCCCCAGGCTTTGTGCTTCCAAACTTCGTCTTGCATATGCTTCTCCCCCTTTGACAACACCAAAAAGAAATATAGCTAACAATGAGAAGTGTCATAGTTTCAGAATAATACACATATATCACTCAGAGTCTATTTTTCATAGAAGAGAAACAATCACACATTCCCATATATATGTAATGATGCGAAAATTTAAATAATCGGAAAACAACATTACAAAAATTGTAATGTAATGCACAAAGAATAAACAAGCAGGAAATAGAAAATATGTCAAGTTGCTTTTATAGCGTCACGATCAAGTAATGTATCATAGTGGTACTCCTGATGCCTCACACACATGTACCTTGCATAGAGACAAGAATATGTTGCTACTAAAACCAAAATGAAGACTTTTGTCATACCATGTAGCCAAGACAATAAGAAACACATATTGCAATATCATGCATATAAATACTTCAAGCATAATTACAAGAGGTAAGAAAAAAATAAACAAAAACACATGCTTCCACAATAAGAACAAACTTATACAAATGTGAAATAATTAATATATGAAGTCATTATAAGCATATAGATTAAGAACACACAATGGTTATTAATCAAAGATTTTTGGAAATGAACATTTCATGCTTTTCATCATTTAAGAAAATATCAAGCATATTTGGAAGTAAACAAGTAATTTGCATTAAGGTAAATCTTACTTTCAAGGAGAAATTAAAAGGATATTACCTCACTCATGATGGAATGGAAGTTGCACTCACATGATGTAAAATACTCAAACAAAACGTTAAATTGAAAATATAAAGTGCAAGCAACAAGATAAAATTAAGCAACATTGGAGATATCAATGATCCCCAATTCCCCACATATGTTGATAAAATGTTCGATTGTGAGAGGTTTATTGAAAATATCAGAAAGTTGATTTTTACTATCAACATTATAATACGGTAGGGAACTGACTTGTTTTTTTGTTTTATCACAAATATTGCAGATAGCAAGAGTCGCCACTGACTTTTCTTTTATCCAATATTTAGGAATGGTAAAAAGAACAAGAAAGACCTTTGATATTTTTTCTGAATTCAGGGGGTAGGTTATGAAAAGGGGAGGTGTTAGCATCCTTTTAATCTATAGTTATCTACGAGATCTTAATCGCTAGCTCACTTTGAAAACGCGTTGTGTTTGTGTTTGTTTGAAAATATTTTGAAAACATGCCTAAGTATGGCAACTTTGGAATGATTCTTGTATCAGTTAAGAATGCGTACAAAGTCTTTATTTTTGAAAATATTTCAAAAGAAGTGTTTGTGAAAAATATGTTTTGAAAAGTGTGAGCAAGCGATTAACACTATTCTAACCTTACTCAAGGTCGTTCATGTTATTTTCCTCCTCCTCTAGATAGTGATATCCTACCATTAGTTAGTAGGAAGCCCTATCATTGGATATGTGAGGGACAGGCGCGGGTCATTGTACAATCCTAAAGCCAACTTGTAGGAATGCCTTAGCAATTTGAAGGGATTGTCATCATATATTTATAGGCAACATCGAGGGACAAGATCATTTCTCGTAGGCAACTCGAGGCACATCGCGAGACTATAATCTTTATGATGATTTTAACCAAGGGTCTTTGCTATGGGTATCCCTACATTCGAGGGACATGACCGTTTTCCGAGGAAACGAGTGAGGTGACCCTAGAGGTCCGCAGGTGAGGATTGATTCAATTTAGTTTATTTATCTTGTATTTAGGGTTAGCTATTGATTGTTTTTAAATCTTGCCATATAATCCTATTAACTAAACAGTAATAGCAATAATAAAGCAGTAAATTGCGGGAAATAAAAATCTACGCTATTACAAGGCTTCGAGAGTGGGGGTACAAATAATAAAATTGGGGTGTTGTACCCCAAAATTTTCCCTCTCATTTATCAAGAATTTGCTCACAAGATCTCCCTTTACCCAAGACTGCACTAGGGTTTGATCAGCTCAAGACAACTCTTTAGGCACTGATGACCAAAATTAGGGTTTGAGTTTGCACAAGGATATTTTAGATTCTAATGCCCTATATAACTTTCATGGATCATTATGGACCCTCAAGATTACTCATGTCAAGTTTCAAGCTTTGAATCACATTTTTGCTCAATCAATTGAGCAATTGACCTAAAAATCAGTTGTATTGGGGAAAAAGTCAACCATGGCCAATTTATAGTCAAACTTCAGAATTTTTGATCCATATCAACATTTTAAACTTATATGTATCATTTTATCAAGTTTGGACCACAACTCCTTCAAGAAATTTGATCAAATCTCCAAAAGGGAAAAATGGTCAAAATTAGGGTTTCGACTGAGAAGGGGCAATTTCTGATTTTTGACCTATCAAATAGTTAATTGGTTTAAGGCATGATCTCAAGATTCCAACTGAATCATTTTAACCTAATGGCATGGTTCAAAACATTGCATGTCCATTGGATTGACAGATGAATTTTTCAGTCAACTGATCAAAAGTCAATTGTATACTGAAAAGTCAAACTTTGACTTTTTTGGGTCAAATTCAAGTGCCAAAGATCATAATTCATCAAAAAATGTCAAAATATGAAAATTATTCATCAAGAAATCAAAAAGTCAAGATTTCAATTTGAAAAGTCAAAATTTCTAAACTTAGAAATTTTTCTAAGTGTTGGAAATTTCATGTTTTTTCATAACTTTGAACAAAATTTTCACCATGAAAGTTGTAGATCTCCATGAAATCTACAACTTTTCTTTACACAACTCCTTCCAAAAATGCTCGGATCTCAAGTTATAATTTTATGAACATGTGGTCATGAAACTAAACACTTAGTGAAATTTTGCCCTAATTTGGTCAGGATTTTGACCCAACTTCATGGCACTCTTTCATATATTTCCAATGGGAATCTTCAAAAGCAATTCAAAGATGGGTTGTAGAGAACATTGCAAGCTTTCCAAAATGTCCAAGAACTCCTTGAGATCATTCTTGAGTAGGGATAATCGAAGAGATGAAGTTAGGGTTTTGTCACTTGAATTACAAGTCATTTTTGATGAACACTTGAACCAAATCCATGCTAGGCTGCATAATCTTTGCTTTCCAGACCTCAAACTTGTTTGTCACTCCATAATTAAATGTTTACACAACATATGGAGCCATTATCCAAGCATTTGAACCATTATCCAAGTTGCATTTCCATTTTTGGAAGAAAGGCACCATTGCTATTCTTGAAAAGAGGCTTTAAATCACAAAGTCCACTCTCCTTGAGCATTGAACTTGTTCTTTCTGCACATACAAACCCTATAAACCAAAAGCAAGCATGTCCAAAGTAATAACCACTCTATGTAGCCCTGTACTTTTCCTTGAAACAAGATGTTTCGACTTTGCTTCAAAAACAAGAAAGATGCTACAACATTTGATTTTCAAATTTTGACTTGCTATAAGACATAAGACCTCTTGCCTATAAATACATACACTATTTGCAAGATAACACATGGATAGACAAGCCCTGAAAACTTCTAAAACTCAGAACTGCATCACAAACCACCATTGTTGCATATTCTGACCAAGAACTTCAAACTTCCATTTCACTCGTGTGTTTCCTGGCCTTTTGCCTCAAAAAGCTTCTAAACATCATACATAAGCCATCCCTATCCCTGTTACACGACTGTAACACCATCTTCATCTATTTCAAAGTTCAAAAATAGAGCATCACAATTCAACTTCTCCAGACCATTCCAGCCACCTTTAGCTTAAGTCAGCCATTGCATTAGCTTCCTAGAGGTCTAAGGAAGCTAACCTGATCATCAGCACTTCCTGAAATAAGCTCAAATCCAATTCACGATTTCCAGTTTTGAGGTATTTTTCTTGAACTTCTATCTTCATATTTAGGCATTGTTAGACTTGCATTTGTGAAGATAAAACATAGACATCATTGCCCTGAAACTATATATGTCCATAGATTTCATTTATATTCATTGAGCTAGGAGAATATTAAGTTTGAACTTGATGAAATATTTAGGTCATAATTTGGTACTTTTAGAAATTCTCATTGATCTTTGATTTATATCTTATGATATTTATACGGTTGAATTCTTGTGACAAAATGGAGCAATTTTCATGTTTACAGTTTTGAAAATGGTTGCAAAATGAGCAAGTTACAAATCCTTTGGCTAGAGGTTGAAGATGAATTGTAATCAGGGCGCGTTTTGTGTTATGTATTTATCCTTTCACACAAGTCAACGGATGTATAGCCACCCCAGTGGTAGAAGCGCGCGCCTGTAACCTTTGGGAACTGGGCTCGAGCCCCAGTGGTACCCTTTTGCATTTTTTTCATATTTTTTCACATTTCTGACCCCTTTTTTTGTTTGGCAGGCGCTGGGCCCTTTGGGCCTGGCTCGTTTTATTTTTTTTTGCTAGTTGACCTCCCTATTTCCCATTGACACCCCTGGTCCAATTTTATTTTCTTTTCTTATTTTAATTTTTATGATTTTCTTAAATTATTTTTCTAACATTAAAAAAATCATAAAAATACAAAAATGATATATTTATAGTTTGGCATATTTTATTTATTTTTCCCATAAATAAAAATATTTTTATACTTCATTCATTTTATTAAGTAGATTTTATAAACTTAATTAATATTATATTGTTTATTTATTTTTCTAGACACCATTTAAAATACATTATTTTAATATAAAAAGGACTAAAAATATTTTATAATACTACAAATATTTTCAAGATAAAAAAATACCAAAGAATATATACTTTTCTTAAACGTATTTTCTTTTGATTAATTAATAGAATTAGGGTTTTATTTTAAAATATTTTCCTTAATAAATTCAAACTTAATTAAATATTTTATTTATTTAAATTAAGTTAATACAAAATCTTTTTTCATGAAAACTAAACAAAATTCATTTTCTTCATATTTTTCATTTTTGTACATTTATTCATATTTATACTTTGTATTTAAATTCCTTGTATATTCATGCCAATTCAATATGTTTGTAATAGACTAATTAGGTTTAAATTCTTGAAATACCCATTTACAAATTGTATACCCCCTCCCCATAAATGTTGTAATAGCGTAGTAACTTTAAATTACGTAATTTACCGCTTCTATATAACATGCTAGTAATTAGGGTTTGTATGGAAAGACTTAAAACCAATAAATAGCAAACCCTAATTCAAGACTAAATCAAGCATGAAAACAATACATTTGCACACAAACACCCCTAGGGTTATTCCAATTGGTTGCCTTATACAAAATGGCCATATTACGCATGTAAGATATCTTAGCCAAAACAAGCAAAAACAAGATTATAGACCCTCGATGACACTATCTAAGTTGCCTTACAAATGATCTTAGTCCCTCAAAAAGAATGCTAAGATACCTTGCAACATTGCTAATCATGGTTATACAATGACCCACGCCCATCTCGTTTACATCTAAAGATAGGGTTGCTTACCAAATCAATGGTAAGACAACTATGCCAAAGGAAAAGAAAATGAACAAGAAAGAGATTTGAGTAGGTAGATTGCTCCTAATTACTTGCTCCATTTCAAAACAAAGATCCTTTCTATTTTCAAAACAAATACCTACACTTTCAAACATCTTACAAGATTGAAAACATTTTCAAAAGATCAAACATCTTTGTATACATTGTTACAAACAAGAATCATTACAAAGATTGCCTAAACAATGGCCTCTTTACAAAATACTTTCAAAAACCACATCAAGCACAATTTCAAACAAAAATCAAGCGATCTAGCAAGTAACTAAGAGCCCATGGAAAACCATGGTTGAAGAGGGTGCTAATACCTTCCCTTTTCATAATCTACCCCCCAAACTCAAGAAATAATCTCAAAGGTCTCTCCACTGCTTTTTCACCTTTCCTTTTGGATAAAAGAAAAGTCAGTGGCGACTCTAGATAACCGCAACATTTACGATCAAACGCAAAACCTTCAAGTCAGTTCTCCCACCGTATCACACGGGGGAAAAAGTAAAACCCTAATTTAAACTATTACAAATCGTAGCAGTTACATAATTGGAAAAATAATGCAAAAATAATAAGGTACTCAAGGCGGTAAAGTAAAGGGAAAAAAATATTTTTTTTATGATTTAAAAAAATGATTTGATGATTAGCCTAAAAACCCTAATTTGATATTAATTAATAAAAAAGTTAGGTGATTAAATTAAGCAAAACCCTAAAATCTAACTTGATTTTAGTTAAGAAAATAGTTAATTAGAGAAAAACCTAAAAATCTAAATTAATTTATTTGATAAAAAAACCTAAAATTAAATTTGAGTTGATTAAAAGAAAACCTAAAAATATAAATAAGGGTTTGTTAAGAAAATCAAAGGTTTTTAAAGAAATAAGTAAAAAGAGTTAGAAGAATAGAAAATTTGTGTAAAAACCAAAAAAGTGGTAAGGGTGGGTGTTAAACACATGCCCTCAGGACTTCCAGCCAGTATGCTCACCACCAAGTTACCTGCGCGCTTGTGTTAGAGAAGGGAAGTCAGTGCGTTATATGCCCAGCAAAACACATAAATCAGAAAAACATTAAAATGCCAAAAGGTTGGGATCAAACCCACCCCTTGGTATACTAAGACCTTATCGCGCGCGCTTCATTCGTTGCGGCGGTAATACATCCATTAACTTAAATGAATTAAAACATATGTAATGTACAAATAAATGTGTTGACCGGAGAGGCGCCGAATCCCTAGCTCAGGTCTTCTTCTCCAGCTGTATTCTTTTATCCAACCTGCAAAACACACTGTGTGAATGATCCAAAAACATCCTACCCCCTTAAATTGAGGGCTGCGAGTTCAATGGAAGGATTGCTTTAGCCTAAAATTCAATGGTTTGGTCGTTATAATGCAAACGGTGCAGATTAGTGTAAGAATGGTGTTTTATAATTTAGCATGCATGGGGCTTCCACGATGGTCCAAACATGTACTAATACACCTCATGGACACATATGAAGAATTGGTAAGGGTTAGAATGAAGTAAAACAAAAAATACGAAATTCAAACAAGAATGAAATCATGATGCATGTACAAGTGCTTTTTGGCCATTTGGACCGTTGTAAAACAATCAAATCTTACCCTGGGAGTGAATGGATTTGATTGGAATGGCTAATTTATGGTGAAAGAGTTTGTAACAAGGGTTTCAAGATTTCTAGGGTTCTTGAAAAATTTGATGTTTTGTCAAGTATTTGAGCGGCAACGTTTTCGTGTGGTATTCTATGAGAATTTCTAAGATTATATAGGGGGAATTAGGTCAAAGATATGTGGGCTTGGACCTTGTAGAAGAGGACATGATTTTATCTTATTTATTTTGCATTATTAATGAAAAAATAAAAAATAATTAAAATGAAAATAGGTCAAGGGATGTATGAATGAATTCTGAGGTGTATAAGGAGTATATAGCATGTTTGGACTTTTAAAAAATGGCCCAATAGTACAAAATATCAAGTTTGCTTAATTTGAACTTCATGCATTTGCAAAAAATTTCCCAACTTGCAATGGTCATAACTCTCTCAATTTTAATCTTTTTAAGGTGATCTTAGACTTTTTGGAAAGCTCAAGATGTCCTCTACAATCTCTATGTTGATTATTTTTCTTTTGAATATTTTATTTTGATATAAGTTACCTTGAAAAAAAGTGTCTTTTTGTTATCTTTTGAAATGACCTGTGATGTATTGGGTCATATCTCTTAAATGATGCACTTTCAGAATTGAGGTTAGAGAGACAAAGTTGTAGAGATATGAATTCCATTCAAAATGAGATTTGGTTGGGGAAATGATGATAAAGCATGTGAAAGTTATGCTTGGTCAAAGTTCAATTGATTTCTCCTAAGGAAACCCTAATTTAGCAACTTTTGATTCTTGATGATTTTAGAGCTTTTCTTGAGGAATCATGATAAAACCTTGATCAAATGATGAATATGGCTTCAAAACTTTGATGTTGACCAAAAATATTGATGTTTGACTGTATGTTGACCATAGTTGACTTTTTACCTAATACAGTTGATTTTCAGTCATTTGAGCAATTGACTAAGCAAACTTGTGATACAAGACTTGAAATTTGGTTTAAGAATTCTTGAAGACATATGAAGAACCATGAAAACAACTTGAGACCTTGGGAACCCAATCTTTCTTTATAAATACAAAACCCTAGTTGTAGACCTATTTCTTAGGAGGAAAACTTGTCTGATCAATTCTTAGGCAACCTTAGCAAATGAGGACCTTAGGAGGATGTCTTAAATAAAAATGGGAGGGAAAATTTTGGGGTACAACAGTTGCCCCTGTTCAATCTTCTTAAACCTAAATAATTAGATTGGCATATCTGTTGTTCGTGACTTAAAGGTAGAAGATGATTGAACACTTAAGTGCCCAGAAATTTGCACTCGCATGAGCAGGTGGTAACATTGTTGGTTGATAATATTGATTAAATGGGCTTAAAGATACCATTCGGAGAGGTGACGGAGAATCGCCGGAGATAGGCTTATAGATGTCATCCAAAGTAACTATGGATAGAAGTATTAGAAGGAGTTTACGCTTGACTTCATTTGAAGAATGCTTTCCAAAATGAACCTCCGGAGAAGATGTTTGAGTAACTGCTTGTCATATTCAGTCTCTGAGGGAAATTCTTGTTAGAATGAATTTATGAAGGAAGATGATTTTTAGAATGATGCTCTGAAGGAAATGTTTTTCAGAAATCAGTCTCTGAAGGGAAGTGTTTGTCCTGTAGATAGTCGCCCCGTCCTATTTTGGGAATTGATCTACAGTCTGTTTTTGTTGGTAAACCCATTCTATTTCGGGAATTCATATCACCTGGTGATAAAGATAGTCTCCCTATCCTGTTTTGGGAATTGATCTTCACCTGGTCATAAAGATAGAAAGATAGTTTCCCCGTCCTGTTTCGAGAGTTAATCTTTGCTCGGTCGTATAGATGGTTTCCACGTCATGTTTCAGGAGTAAATATTTAACCTGTTCATGTAGATAATCTCCCCTCCCTATTTCGGAAATCGATCTACTATTTGCTTTCATAGATAGTTGCCCTGTCTTATTTCAGGAATTAATCTGTGTCTGGTCATCTAGATAGTTTCCACGTCTTGTTTCTGGAATTAACTTGGGACCTTCTTTTTGTTGGCCGTAGAGATAGTCTCCCCGTATTGTTTTTGGAATTAACCTCTGACCTGGTCACATAGATAGTTGCCCCATCTTGTTTTAGGAATTAATCTTTGACTTGTTTGAGAATTGTTGATGATATTCGTCTATTTGTAGATTTTACCTGAAAGCATAAAGAGTTAGTTGTATGCAATATCATGATGTATGAAATGCATTGCTTAATGATGTTCTCAAAGTAAATGAGTGTGTTCTATACATGTTTCGTATGCATATGCTATGATATGTATGAATATGAGACATCATAGAAGGATACTGGTAACTCTGTATAACGTTTCTGACTATGGAAAATAAATCCTTGATTGTTGTTGGGGATGAAGAATATGTGTAATCCTCAACATTTGTTTAGAATGTCTCTACTGGGACTTTCTGCTTTTTGTTTGAGGAAACTTCGATGGGGAATGTGATTTCTGCTTGGGGAGAAGAGTTCAAGAACATTGGTCATTCACCACTCTACTGGGGAATTTAATTCTTATATATCTTGATTGGGGATAAAAGAGATGGATAAGCTTCTGAGGTGCTGCCGGACTGTGTTTTCGATATGGATGCCGACTCGTCTGGGGAGGATAAGATTAACTGATATCTGGTCTGATTTCAGATTCCGTAGAAACTCTCTAGGGATGGCAATCTGGAATACCCTTTGCCGGAGAGATAAACTTTGTCAATGATCTGTAGTAGTCAAAGGAATAGACTCAAGCTGGGGACATTGTATCTTGTTTGAGAAATAAACCCTGTTGGAGAAATAAACCTTGTTGGGGAAATAAATTTGTTGAGGAAATAAACCTGCTGGAGGAATATATCTCTGTTGAGGAAATGAACCCTACTGGAGAAGAGAATTCTATAGGGGTTTTTACAGTGTTGGAGAAATAAACTCAGTGGGGAAGAGAATTTATGTGAACTATGTTGGTGACATACTCTTTGACGGGGATTAGGACTCCGTAGGTTGGCGAAATTACCGGGAAAAAGATCATACTCCTTGGTTCGCCAGGGGGATCTGCTGGTGAGTATGATTAGAATATTTCAGACTTGCAGGGAACATGTCGACTTTGTGAAGATGACTCCATAGGGGATAACCTTATGGGAACTGCTATGTGGGGATTATTCCATGGAGCTTGTTCTCTGGGGATCTATGGATGACTTGAACGTTATCACGTCTCCTAAAGTCTTGAGTAAATACTTATTCCTATTTTTCTGCATGTATTTGTTAACAGTAATCGTATTCATATGCATATGTTCATTCAATTTAGTCACTGGACATTTTTGCAAACAAAAAAAAAAGTAAAACAGAATTTGACTTTTGAAATTGTGTTTATATTGATAGTTTTCCTATAAACAGGAGATTGTTGTACAAAGAGACAAAAATCCTAGTAAGAGGTAATCGTTGAAAAATGAAAGGAGTACAAAGTTAAACAAAACATATAGCTATGTGTGAATGATATCATCAGATTTCGACTCAACTATTGTCCATATGTCTTCGAGTATCTCATCCCTTGCTGTCAGAAGAAGTTGATTGAATTGATCGCCACCATTCGAACTTGACGTTGATAATAAAGCTGATTGTAAGTGATCCAACGAGACAAAGTCATACGCCTTAATCCCTAATTTTTTCCTACACCGCCCTTTCGGCTTTTCAGTACACCGGGATACCCTTTTTTGCCCAAGCTTCCTTTTTAGGTTTTTGACTTGCCCAGTGTACAGTCTTATATATATATATATATATATATATATATATATATATATATATATATATATATATATATATATCCCTGATTTTTGCCTGAAACCCTTTTAGTTCGCTGGGATGACCTTATTTTTTCCTAAGCCAGTCAACCTAGCGGGTCGTTTTCATGCGTAATATCTTTTGACTATGTCCGTGTTTACAGGGTGCTGAAGATCTTCACCGTCCATGGTAGTAAGTATCATAGAACCTCCCAAAAATATCTTCTTGATTACAAATGGCCCTTCATAGGTGGGTGTCCATTAGCTCCTGGGGTCTCCTTGCGGTAGGATGATGCGCTTTATAACAAGTCACCAGACTGATATACCTGATGCTTGATTTTGTTATTGAATGCTTTGACCATACACTTCTAATACATTTGACTGTGACAAATAGTCGTAAGCCTCTTCTCATCAATCAAATTCAATTGGTCCAACCTAGTCTGAATCCATTCGTCTTCGTCTAAGTGTGCATCTTTTATAATTCTCAGATAAGGAATCTGAACTTCGACACGTAAGACAACCTCCATACTGTAGACCAGAGAGAATGGGGTTGCCTCAGTTGATGTTCGTGCCGAGGTACGATAGCCATGAAGAGAAAATAGTTACATCTCATGCCAATCTTTATACTTCAACGTCATCTTCTGTATAATCTTCTTAATATTCTTATTAGAAGCTTCCACTGTGCCAGTCATCTTCGGTTGATACGAAGAAGAGTTATGGTTCTTGATCTTGAACTGCGTGCAGAGTTCTGGGGTCATAGTACTCTTGAGATTGGTACCATTATCTGTGATAATTCTTTCGGGGATGCCATACCAATAGATAAGGTTATGCTTAATGAATCAGGTAACAGCATTCTTAGTAACGGAGGCGAACGAGGCTGCTTCAACCCACTATGTGATGTAATCAATGGCGACGAGGACGAAATGATGTTTGTTAGAAGAAATAGGTTTGATTTATCAAATCATTTTAATGCCCCACATTGAAAACGACCAAGGAGTAGTCAAGATATTCAGAAGTGCTAGAGGCACATGTACTTCGTCAGCATATACCTAGCACTTGTGACAAGTTCTTGAGTGGCGATGGCAGTCAGTTTCCATAGTCGACCAATAGTAACCCGCTCTCAACTGGAATGAGTACCAAAGAAACCTTCGTGCATATCTTTCATTACTTTCTCAAGGTATCTTTTCACTTCATGAAACCAAGGCTTCTCTTCTACTCTGTTA
This sequence comes from Vicia faba, assembly GCA_948472305.1. Taxonomy (NCBI): domain Eukaryota; kingdom Viridiplantae; phylum Streptophyta; class Magnoliopsida; order Fabales; family Fabaceae; genus Vicia; species Vicia faba. The sequence goes on along the minus strand of OX451738.1, from coordinate 803,456,936 downwards.
GTGTCAACTTCATAGCAGTGTGCCGGTTCATCCAGTCTTATGATGGTAATTCTTGGAGCCTCATTGTCCCATCTGACCTTGAACATAGATGACATGGTAGCTAACGCGTCTGCCAACTGATTCTTTTCTCGTGGGATGTGCTCTCGAAGTACGAAATTAAGGTCAATAAATGCTCTCTATAAGGAATGAGGTTCAGATGCTTCGTATCCCATTCCCCCTTAATATGGCTGATCATCGGGGATGAGTCCCCGTATACGTTCAAGAACTTAATTCTCAGGTCAATAGCAACTTTAATGCCCATGATGCACGCTTCATATTCAACCATGTTATTGGTATAGTCAAAGCATAATCTGGCAGTGAAAGGTGTATGTAAACCTTGAGAAGAGATAATTACAACATCGATTATGTTGCCAAGTGCATTAGAAGCTCCATTGAAAACCATAGTCCATCGAGATCTTTGATCAGGTCCTTCATATGGTATATGTTCTTCATAATATGTACCTAGCATAATGTTCTCGTCCGGGAACTCAAAATTCATAGACTAGTATCCGTCTATAGCTTGATGAGCCAAATGATCCGCCAGGATACTTCCTTTGATCGCTTTCTGAGTGGTGTACTGGATATCATATTTCGTCATGACCATTTTCCATCGGGCTATTCTTTTGGAGAGAGCGGGCTTCTCGAATATGTATTTGATGGAATCCATTTTAGAGATCAATAAAGTAGTATGGGTTAACATATATTGTCTTAGTCGGGGAGCAGCCCATGCCAAAGTGCAACAAGTTTTATCGTGCAGTGAGTATCTTGTTTCACAGTCCGTAAATTTTTTTCTAAGGTAGTATATTGCATGTTTTTTCCGACCAGGCTCATTATGTTGGCCCAGTACACACCCCATTGAATTCTCTAACACTGTTAGGTACATGATTAAAGGTCTTCCTTCAATTGGTGGCATCATAATCAGAGGTTCTTGTAGGTATTCCTTGATTTTATCAAAAGTTGTCTGGAAATTATCGTTCCACTTTATTACCTGACCTTTCTTCAACAACTTGAATATCGGCTTACAAGTAGCAGTCATGTGAGAAATGAATCGAGCAATATAATTTAGTCGTCCCAAGAAACCTCTGACTTCCTTCTCGGTACAGAGAGTGGCCATTTCTTGAATATATTTGACTTTAGTGGGATCAACCTCAATACCTTTACCGCTGACGACAAAACCCAAGAGGTTACCAAATCTCACCCCAAAGGTGCATTTGTTTAGATTCAACCTCAGCTTGTACTTCTTCAGTCTCTTAAACAGTTTGTGTAGTTGGTCGAGGTTCTCTTCTTCAGTCTGGGATTTGGCTATCATGTCATCAACATAAACCTATATCTCATGATGGATCATGTCATGGAAAAAAGCTACCATAACACGCTGATATGTTGCGCCGGTGTTCTTCAACCCAAAAGGTATAACTTTGTAGCAGAAAGTGCCCCATTGTGTGATGAAGGTGGTTTTCTCCATGTCTTCAGGTGCCATCTTGATCTAATTATATCCTGAGAGACCATCCATGAAGGATAATACCTTTTGCTGAGTAATGTTGCCAACTAGGACATCAATATAAGGAAGTGGGAAGTCATCTTTGGGGCTCGCCCTGTTCATATCCCTATAGTCTACACACATGCGTAATTTGTCGTCTTTCTTTGGTAACCACATTTGCAATCCATTGAGGATAGAATGTCACTGCTAAGGACTCTGTTGAATTGTTTCATAACCTCAACCTTGATCTTCTCTGACATCTCGGGATGCATGTCACGATTCTTCTGTTTTATCGGAGAACAACCCTCGCTCATTGGCATACGGTGAACTATAATATTAGTATTGAGCCCTGGCATGTCTTCGTATGACCAAGCGAATATCTCAACATATTCGTGCAACATTTGTATTAACCTGTTCTTGAAACTGTCCTCTAGGTTGGCGCCTATCTTAACTTCTTTCCTGTCTATTTCCGAACCCAAGTTTACAATTTCAACTGGCTCTTTATGTGGTTTAATAGCCTTTTCCTCTTGCATTAAAAGTCAGTAAAGTTCTCCAGGTATTTCACAATCTTTCTCACCTTCTTCCTCAGCTTGGTAGATCAGCTTTTCAAAGTCATAAGTGGCAATAACAGAGTCGTTATCAACGTGATCGAGAGTAGATGTGGATCTGCAATGTATTGTGTGGGTGTGTGTAAGAACACATAGATATTTAAAAGTTTAATAAAGTAAAAAGAAGAAAGATAGAAAGCATAAAAATTTGAATGCAAAACGTTCAATGCTTTTATTAAATGAAAATATGTTTATCAAATGAAAACCCTTAACAAACAAACTGTTGTGCCCTAGGTAAGGCCCAAGGCTTAAAGTCATTGTTTAAATATTACAAATCCAAAACTTGAAATTAATAAAAACATAAATGTAGTTATTACTCCTGACTAAAGGAGATAGAGATAATGTCTTCCTCCTTCTAGTTGTTGAGCCCGTTGCCAATGGTAGGAAAGATCCAGCTGTCAAAGTCATAATAATTGTTAGCATCTTCTATCATGTTGATTTCGTTGATGTTGACACGAAATGGTGGCCTTCCAGCTCGAGCATGACGAAAAGCCCTATGACCCTGAACGGTGAAACCGAAACCAAATTTTTCAGATTTATATGGAATGTCAGGAAGCTAACCCCAATTAGTACAACCACCTTCTTCTACAACAATTTTAGCGTCTTTCAGTGAAGCCATTCTGGGCAGAAAATTGGTAACTTTGGGAATGGTAGAGACATATTCAGTAGTGACTGGAGGGATAACTTCAAAAGTCTAACAGGGAGTCTCGATGAATTCTCCGTCCATCTCTACATACCGGAATGAATTCAAGTGGCTAACCATATACTCTTCTTCACCTCAGATAATAACAATCTTTCTGTTCACAGGATATTTTAACTTCTAATGTAAGGTTGAGGTAACAACGCCTGCCCCATGGATCCAAGGGCGTCGGAGTAAACAAGAATATGCTGACTGGATATCCATCACATAGAAGGTATATTCAAAGATCTGCAAACCTATCTTGATCGGAAGATCCACTTCTCCGTGTACCATCCTCTTTGACCCGTCAAAGGCTTAAACTATAATATCACTGGGTTTCAGTATAACCCCTTCACAATCGAGTCTGTCTAGAGTGCCTTTTAGTAGAACATTTACTGAGGAGCCAGTATCAATCAATACATGAGCCAGAGTAGTTCCCTTTCAATCAATGGAGACATACAAGTCCTTATTGTGATTTCTTCCTTCCGAAGTCAGATCAGCATCAAAGATGCCTAATCCATTTTCAGTTGTTAGGATAGCAACATAACTTCCAAATTGATCGGCAGAAATCTCTTGTGGTACATGAGCAGTCTTCAAAAATTTCACTAAAGCCTGTGCATGGGCTTCAGAACACAGTAGCAGGGATAACATGGAGATTTTAGACGGGGTTAGCCCCAGCTGTTCAACAATTTTATATTCGCTCTTGCGGATGATCTTCAATACCTCTTCCAACTATTTTCTAGAGGTATCTTCAACTACAAATTCTTTAGGAGCCTCCTTCTGGGTATTCTCTATTATTTTCTCTTTACCCTGAGTCTCAACAGCTGACCCGGTAGTGGTAACTCTAACAGGTGTAGAAACAGTCTTTAGAGAGATTCCTGGAGAGAAAATCCTTCCGCTTCTAGTAACCTTACTAGTCCCAACAGTATTGTCAATTCCGGATCAGCAATTTCAGTAACTTCATCTTCAACAGTTGGTAGTTATTGCTTGGTGCCATGGTAGTAGACGTCATATCCATAGTTCCAAGGAATAGCTTTATCCAAAGAATATGGGATAGGTCCGGGTGTAGTGATGATTAAAGGAGAAACTATCAGATTGGTAGTACTCCTTACAGGACCTTTGGAGGTAATCTTGACAGGAGTGCTAGATATTACAGATGAATCTTGACACAGATTCTCAGTAGACGGAACCTTCTCGATCAGAATTATATGATTATCCATTAGGCGTTGAACGCCTTCCTTCAACAACTTGTAGCCATTGGGTCGGGCTGCGCAGCAGTAACATTTTTCAACACAGCCTAAAAATAAATTGGCCTGCAACAGATTCTTCTTGATGATTGGTAGGGAAGTAACTAATTCACTTATAGTAGAAACATAAAGAACATCGTCAATAGCACTTATGCCTTTGTCATGCTTCGACATAGGTGCAATAATCACATTCACGGTCTCTGGAGGATCAAACTCAATCTCTTTGTTGTCAATCATGTCCTGAATTTTGTTTTTTAGGGCCCAATAGTTGTTGGTATCGTGCCTAGGACTGTTGGAATGATAGGAACACTTCACATTTAGATTATAATGAGGAGAGGAGGTGTTGGGGTTCTGAGGAGGTTCCCTCAATGTTATCAGCTCTGCTTTCAGTAAATGTTGCAATGCCTGAGATAATGGCATATTTCTTTGTAAATTGTCTTCTCGAAGCATCTGACCTACTTTGATTGCCCAATTGTTGTTGTTGAACTAACACATGATTATAAATTAATACCGCTCCCACAGACTGATTATGATCATTTTTAACAGGACACTTATGGCAATAAAAAACATTGGTATCCTTCTTACCATTGAATGTCTTCTTTACTGCAATCAAAGACGCGTCCATTTGAATTTTTCCACTCTTGATACCACTTTCGAAATGTTCTCTAGTTAGAATCAGCTCAATGAAACTAGATGAGGAGCTTCCAATCAGATGATTAAAGAATGGACCTATCAGAGTGCACATGATCATATCAACCATCTCTCTATCAGAGAATGGCGGTTGAACTTGTCCAGCCAGATCTCTCCACTTTTGGGCATACTCTTTGAACCCTTCATTTGAGCCCATAGTCATGTTTTGTAATTGCACACGAGTTGGTTCAAGGTCAGCATTATATTGATACTAATTGTAAAAAGCAACAGCCAGGTCTTCCCAAGTATGTATGCTGGTTCCTTCAAGCTGATAGAACCACTCGAGTTGTGTACCAGACAAACTTTCTTGAAAAAAGTTAACCCATAACTTTCTGTCAGCAGTATGGGGTTGGATATTCAGAACATAAGATCTTAGATGATGTTTCGGACAAGACACACCATCATATTTATCAAAAGCGAGGACCTTGAACTTTTGAGGGATAACTACCCCCAGAATAAGACCCAACTCTTCAAAATCCAATCCAAGCACCTTCTGGATTTGCATGGCCTTGAGGAGATCTTCTAGCTGCTTGTATCTGACATCAGCAGGAGGATACTGTTAAGAGAAATAGTCTTCATCAGAATCTTGGCCAAAACCAATGTTGTTATTCTCTTTAGCTTTCACACTTTCAACATCTTTCTCTTGGTTATCTTCTTCATTCAGGGGGAACTGAAAATCTAGAGCCCTTCTGACTGGACCCTTGAATCTTCTGCCCACATTAAGAAAGACTCTTGGCTTTTTAGTCTTATTCTTATTCCCCTTTGTGATGAGGGTATTCAACTCATCTTGACCTTTAGCTAAGTCCAAGAACATCTGTTGAAACCGAGCGTTCTGAGCTTGAAGTTCTTTCACAGTTTTCTCGAGTGTCATCTTTTACTAAAATAAACAGCAAGAAGATTAGAAAACCTGTCAAGAAGGTACCTGTTATGCGATGATATGCATGATGTGCAAATGCAAGTGCAATGTTTTCAAGGACCTTTGCAGGATTTAAATTTGTTTAAACAAAAGGAAACAAAAGAAATTTTAGTAACAAGCTCAAATTATAATTGCTTTTAATAAAAAGAGTTATAAAATAGAAAGATATAAATTCAAGTCTCCCATGGACGCTTCCTCTTGCTATTGACATATGCGTTAAGGCTTTGTTCTTCGTGGAGTCATTTTATTAGCTCCAGTACCTTCTTCTCACTAGCATAGAACTGAGCCTCGAAGGTATATTTTTCATCCTTGAGCTGAATCTAGGACTTTTGTATCACTTCGAAGTCGGTAGGCGTATCGGGATGAAGAACGGTACGAGAAACATCCCAATCAACAACAGGCTCTACGATCACTCGTAAGATAGCTGGATATGGCATTTTAAGATTCTGAGCATGAGACCGCACCCATTTGAGGTAAGGCTCTAGAGGAATGTAATTCTTGTGTCCCAAAGTCTTGCTATCAATCTTGTTGACAGTGCCCCAAGCACGTATAAAACTTTGATGGTAATTTTGAGGATCGTTCTCATAGTCGAACACAATGCCTTGGATGATCATATCATCAGGATCGTCCCTTTGAGCATAACCAAATGAATGTAGAGCTAGAGAAGGGTTGTAAGTGATGCCCCATTGTTGTACCCCAATTTTCCCCTAAGATCCCTTTATCATACCATATTGATTCAATCACAACAAGATCACATTAGGGCTTTTGGTTCTCCTCCCTATCTTTAGCTTTGCTCTTTGAGGAATCACCAAGCACATTGACTTGTTTTTCTTTTGTGATCATGCATGTTTTGTTTTGACTTTCCTTTTAAGTAATAAAATGCAATGTTGGTTTATCTTACTTTTTAATAATGTAGGTAAAGGCAATGTGGCTCAACAAGTTGATCCATGGGTTCATGAGTTTATTTCCATGCCCTATTCAATAAAGCTTGAGAAATTCAAACTTCACCATTGATGTTGTTTTGGAAGAAATTACATGGCAAGTTTAATTTTGGTTCACCACATTCAAAGTTATCAAGATTGATTCAAAAGTACAAGGGGTTGATTGAAGAAGTTGCCATGGTGGGACAAGGCCTTGTTCCCATTGGTCATAAGTGCATATTTCTCTCAATTATCAAGATATGGAAGAGGTTTTGGTTGCTATGAGTTCTCATTATCATCCTCAACAATTTATATCTACAAAGAATAAGTGTTGGTACAAGAAGGTTGTTTAAAATTGTCAAAGTTCCCCAAAGCATTTTCTTGATCTAGGAGCTAGGGTTTTGAACTTCAAAGAAGTATATCTTGCTCATCTTTTGGTATTTTTGAGTGATTCCAAAAACATCCTTCTCTTAAAAGGGTTATTAACAAATCACTTCAAAAGTTTCAAGGAGTTTTCATGTGGAAGAAACTTGATGATGAAGAAAGATTCCAAGTCCTCCAGATGAACCCCCAATTTCCCATGTGTGACTTCAAATGATCATAACTTGATAAATTTTTATCACCTTGAGCCCATTATTTTTCCACAATGATCTTGAGGATGTGAACTTTAGTCCTTCTTTTATATGCAAAGTGAGAAAATGGATGGGAGATTCCTTAAGGATACAAAAGATTATAGGTCATTTCATGATTTTTTGCAACTTCAACAATTCATAACTCTCTCAATTTTTGGAGATTTTGAATGTTTCATGTTTTCAAATGTCATACAAGAGGTCTATTTCATGCCATCTTTTTTAGTCAAGAGGAAATTACAAGAGGAAGGCCATGTTTGGATGCAAAACATTATAGGTCACTTTTGAGGAAAAACATAGAAATTTTCTAAGTATGAAAAGTCAAGCATTTTCTTCCAACTTTGACTCAACACAACTTCGTTTTCAAACATCCAATTTATCTCACTCATTGCACATTGTAAAGCTTGTGACTTTAACTTTCAAATGCTTCAAAAATTACATCATATGGTGCCCTACATTGTTGGCTCCATCGTTATGAAAGTTGCATCATAAAATGGAAATTCCAAGTTTAGTCGGATTTGAAAATTAGTTTAAATCCAATTACAATCCTGCCATAATAAGAAACAACCCTTAAACCATTCATTTTGTTGTGTTTTGAGTCATGTGAAGTCACACTTTTCACACTTAGCAGGTCCACATGATTTCACTGATTTTGCCTCCAATTCACACGCTTGAGCCTTGCATCATGATCAGCTATAAATAAGGATCATCCCTCACTCATTTTCACAAGCTTTTGATAGCCAATTGACCCCTGTCCAGATTCCACACGAACTCTAAATTTGAAATTCTGATTTCTTACATTCTCACCTCAAACACAAAAAACTCCATTCAGTTAGCTTCATTGAACTTCTCTGAAGCTAACCATACGGTTAATTTCAAGAATTGTGACCTATATTGATCTGTAGAAGTCCAATTTCATAGCAACTTATCACTACTTCGTTCAGGTATATTTATTGGCCAAATTGATTCAAATAAAAGACTAATCCACTCCTTGTATTCTTCTGATCCTCATGCTCTTTATAATTTGCAATTTCATTGAGAATTGAGTGAGATATCCCATATTTTTGTGCTCGCTATTTTTTCTGGTTTTCTTCAAACACAGCCTTGCATAATTTATATAAATTTGGCGCGATGGTACCATTAGAATCGTCTTGAAGAGAAGAATCTAATGGTACCGGTCTGGTTTTCTAATTTTACAGTTTGAAGGATTCAATTTAGGGATGGCTGGAGGTTGAAGATGATGACATGTCCGTCTTCAACCAATGACATGAAGCCACGTTATTTTTTTGAAACAGATATAATATGCTTGCCTTACCATGCGCGTGCCTCAGGAGCTCTTGGATCTGATTACTTTTGTGAGTCAGACCCCATCCAACGCGCCACATGTTAAGTTGTTTTATTTTAAAAATGTTGGAACCGGTGTGATATTTATTAAAGACCATGATATGCACAGCGCGTCTGATTCACTGGATTAGCTTACTAAGGCGTTTTGACTCTCATCCATTAGTCCACATTTATTTGAATTTGTTTTATCTTCTGATTTTTATATTTAAATTGTTTTAAACTTCAAAAAACCATAGAAAATTCATTTTAAGTCCAAAAAATCAAAAATAATTATGAAAAATATTTTTGATTTTTATCTTTCTGATTGTTATTTTTTTACAATTTTATTTTGTGTTTTGATATTTTTTATAAATTTTCACTTTATTTGAATTGTTTTAAATGTTTAAAAATAGTTTTATGCATTTTTAAATTCTAAAAAAAATGGAATGATCCAATGATATTGTGACATATATTGGTGACCTCATTTATTTTTTATTTCTGACTTTGTTATTTTTTTTAATCATTTTTGGTTTATTTTACTCATTTCTTTTAATTTTAAAAATAGTTTTTCACTTTAAAAAATTACCAAAAATTTTATAAAAATATTTGAGTCTATTTCTGATTTTTCTATGATCTTATTTATTTTTTATGAATCAATTTGAATATAGTTGATATTTTTTTCCTTTATTTTCATTTTTATTTATTTTTAAACCCTTTTCAACATATATATTAAATATAATATTATTTTGTGATTATTTTCTGCTGATCTTGGGTTGAATTTTTGATCATGAACTTTGTTAACATCATTGGATCCATGGTCTTGAGTTTAACTCCATAAAAATGGATGAATGATTTTAATAATAGTTTGATTAAATTTCAATTCAAATGTGGTTTATATTCTTTCCCACCCTTCTTCATCTCATCCCTTTCTTATTGCACTAACTCTTATTGGAGCATGTTCTCTATATCATGTCTCAAAACAAATGGTGCATATATTGCTATTGACCGGCCTCAAAATAGGTACAGCTTCTATATAAGTCCACTTACGATTGCTTAACATAGCGTTAAATTTTGTCCCGATTCGAATAAATGATCATTTGTGGATCAAACCTATGTTTGCAAGCCCGAGTATGTTAGTTTGATCTCTTTGATCCAATAACCTTGAGATTAATTGTGTGGAGGCTTTGGTTCTACCAATCCTCTAATGAATCTACATCACTTTTGGTCAACGCAGATCACTTAAACATCGTTAATCATTAAATGTTACTTTTGAGAATTCCAAAATGGATGATATACTTGACAAAAAGAAAATTCAACTTGTTGTGTGGAGGCTTTGGTTCTACCAATCCTCTAATGAGTTCCAAATGCAAGTTTCAAGAGGGCTTATTTTATGCTCTTTACTTTATGCATCATTTATTTTAGCATTTACATTTCATGCTATTTTTCATCTTTTCACACTTGAGCCCCCTTATATTCTTGTCATTTTTATTTTGCTCACTTGAGCTTTTCTTTTATTATTTAAGATACTTAATAATCAACATGAACCATAAAAAACTTTAATGATACTTGGACTATTTGGTTACTATCCTTGGAGTATTAGAGACCTTGGCCTATGTTGGAGACCTTGTTACCTTAATTGATATTTTGTTTGGAGTTCTTGAGGTTTACCTCAATATATTGGGTTGTTTTTATTTTTGTGTGTAGGTTATTGTGATTACATACTTTGTTTGTAATCTGGAATTCAGCCGTATACAGCCGTTACTCTTCCCAGTTTTTGTGAAGACTTAATACACTGGAAGTTTAGTTCTCTCAAGAGGTTTAGTATCTTTGCTTACTTGGTTTCAATCCAAATAATGGGAATTATATCTTGACTCATAATGACAAGTATTGGCTTCTTGTTGGTTAGATGGTTCTTCTCCTTAGCTTTTACCTTATGCTTTAGGATAGTCTCTTCTTCTCCTTCCATCTTCTTTAATTTCAAAAATCTTTTCCCTCCTTTTGAAAACTCTTCTTGTTTTTCAAACTTGAACCTCTTTCATAATAAACTTGGACTTAGGTCCATCCATTTTCAAAACCTCATAAATAAACTTCAATCAACTTAATAATACCTTGACTTTTTTTTTGTGAGAAGACTAAAAATCAATCAATCTCATTTCAAACCATTTTTGCCACTTTGGCTTTTACTTTAAACTTTTCTCAAAAAAGATTAGACTCTTGTCAATCCTTGTAGTGATACAAACAACTATACTTATACAATATATAGTGAAGATAGATATTTTCAACTTGGGTGTTGAGTGAGGCATTTTTTATTTTAAAATCCAAGCCATATCCTCCACTTTGAGATGATGCAAATTCTCCTTTCTCATGATTATGGGTAGTAAGTATGTTTTCCACACGGACAATGACGATAATGTCTTATCTCATAAAATTAACCAACATACTTATGTTTTAAAATTTTTAAAAGAGGAACTACGTGTACCCCGATCTCCTATTGCACGAAAGGCGGTACATAGGAACTAAAGGTTTGCAAGTGCGGCGGGTGCAAAAATCATTAAAAAATATATTTCTTTTCTCACCTCCACCATCTAGTTTACATACAACATTTTATAGCCAAAATATACAGATTTTTCAAAGAGGTTACTGCAGAGTACCGCAGATGTTTAGGGTGCTAATACCTTCCCTTTTCATAACCATCCCCCTTACCTTGAATATTTCCCCTTCTTTTTGGGTTACTCTCTCTTTTCCCATTCCTTTGGAAACAATAATGCGCGGGGGCGATTTTTATTTTGATTTGTGTAAGTCTAGTCAATTCAATGGCTTAGTCTTAAACATTTCTACCGCTAAACCCCTATTATACCAAGGAGTGGTACATTAGGCAATTCCCCACAGTGATAAATAATAGCGACGCCTGCCTGAGATCGAGAACATCGATGGATATCTGCATGAGTGAGTGACATGAACCTTTGAGACCACCTAAAACCTTGTTCTTTCTTTATCACTGATCAGGGAAGGTGCGAAATAAACCACCTGGAAAGTAGAGGTATGCAAAACATAAGAGTTCCTCGCTTCTTTAAAGTGGAGTGTGGAGGGAATGTCGGACACCTCTGAGCAAAGTAGGTACCTGATTATGAGTAAGAAATATTTTGATGGCATTCACAACTATGAATTGGTCTAGATTAGGGAATAGTACCAACCCATAAATCAGAAAAGCCAACATGTCCTCAAAAGCACGAAAATTCATGGCATCTAGAAACTACTGAGTCTTCTCTATTAGAAATTTAGGAGAGAAAACCTTGACTCCATTCCTTGTTTCAGAATTAGATACAATTTATGATTATTTCAGATGTAAGGCTACTGCAACGTCTCCAGGTATCAGAATTTTCTCTAGACTGGTGAAGGGTATCTGATCAAGAATAGGCACTTCGAGCAACTTAGAGAATTCTTCCATTTTGGGCACCAACTAATAATACAGAAAGGTAAAATAGTGATGCTTCGAATCAAATAACTGGAAAAGAACGCTTATCATGTCTTCCTGGAAGCCGGTAGTAACCAAATTGAGTAGATGACCATGTCTCTTGGTGAATTGAGAATCATCGGGAACCTCTGAGACTAATTTCTCAAGCTTGGAAGGTATCCTTATGAAGTTGATCCGGATGGTATTCCTACGACTAGAAGTCATGAACTTTAAACGCAGAATAAAGATAAATCCCCTAGATCCTTGAAACGGTTAGTTATGATATGATGTTATGATGTTATGATGTCATGTTCGAACAAATAATCAATCACAAGCAAAACACACAAGGATTTAGGTTTAGGCTTGCATGGAATTTGTAGGTAAGTACCCTCTTGAAGTTTAGTTGGCTCAACCTATCCTAAAGAGGTAACCGGATTCTAGGGATCTCAATATCACTGATTTTTCCCACAAGTTTTGTCTAGCACGATAACTAACTTGCCAGCAAACAAAACCTGAGAGTCAAATATCAATGAGAAAAGTATCGAGTATCAACCAACTTTGGACTTTACCAAAACCGGCTATCTCACTACCTTCTAATGGCTAAGTTGGGTCAATTAAGGTTCTAAAGGTCAGTTAGTGCTTATGACACCACCCAACAGCCTAGTATTCTCCACGACTGACTCGAGAGACACCAGTACAAATCAATGGGTTGCACTAACGTAGCCACCACTTCAACCATATCAGTATACGCTGAATATTTTCATGATCTATTGCTACTTACCTAAAATTCCCCCAGATCAGGGTGTAGGATCTTCGCAAGAAAATAACCCGAGAAAACCCCAAAATGGAAAACACACAAGACAAAAAAGGAAAGCTTTTAAAAATGATCTAACTCTAAAGGTAACCCCACTTTTAGTTCTCCCTAGCAGGGTCACCAGTTCTATAATACGGTGGGAGAGCTGACTTGTTTTTACGAATTATTGCAAATGATACAGATAGCAAGAGTCGCCACCGACTTTTCTTTTATCCAATATTTAGGAAAGGTGAAAAGAACAGGAAAGACCTTTGAGATTTTTTTTGAGTTCGGGGGGTAGGTTATGAAAATGGAAGGTGTTAGCATCCTTTTCATCCGTAGTTATCTACGGGCTCTTAATTGCCAGCTCACCTTGAAAATGCTTTGTGTTTGTGTTTGTTTGAAAATATTTTGAAAAAAAGCCTAAGTATTGCAAATTTTTAATGATTCTTGTATCAGTTAAGAATGCATACAAAGTTTTTGTTTTCTAAAATGATTTAGAAGAAGTGTTTGTGAAAAAATGTTTTGAAAAGTATGAGCAAGCGATTAACAGTATTCTACCCTTACTCAAGGTTGTTCATGTTATTTTCCTCCTCCTCTAAATAGTGATATCCTACAATTAGTTAGTAGGAAGCCCTATCGTTGGATGTGTGAGGGACAGGCGCGGGTCATCGTACAATCATAAACGAAACTTGTAGGGTTACCTTATCAATTCGAAGGGACTGTCATCATATATTTGTAGGCAACATCGAGAGACAGGATCATTTCTCGTAGGCAACTCGAGGGACATCGTGAGACTATGATCTTTATGATGATTTTAACCGAGGGTCTTTGCTAAGGTTATATCTATGTTCGAGGGACATGACCGTTTTCCGAGGCAACGAGTGAGGTTACCATAGAGGTGCGCGTGTGAAGAGTGATTCAATTCTGTTTATTTATCTTGTATTTAGGGTTAGCTATTGACTATTTTTAAATCTTGCCATACAATCCTATTAAATAAACAGTAATAGCAATAATAAAGCAGTAAAGTGCGGGAAATAAAAATCTACATTATTACAAGGCTTCGAGAATGGGGCTATAAATAATAAAATCGAGGAAAAAGTTAAACCCTAATTTAAACTATTACAAACCGTAGCAGTTACATAATCAGAAAAATAATGAAAAAATAATAAATTACGCAAAGTGGTAAAGTAAAGGGAAAAAGAATATTTGTTTTATTATTTAAAAAAAATGATTTGATGATTAGCCTAAAAACGCTAATTTGATTTTAATTAATAAAAAAAAGTTAGGTAATTAAATTAAGCAAAACCCTAAAATCAAGTTGATTTTATTTAAGGAAATAGTTAATTAGTGAAAAACATAAAAATCTAAACTAATTGATTTGATAAAAAAAACCTAAAATTAAATTTGAGTTGATTAAATGAAAACCTAAAAAGATAAATTAGGGTTTGTTAAGAAAATCACAGGTTTGTGAAGAAATATGTAAAAAGAGTTAAAAGCATAGAAAATTGTGTAAAAACCCAAAAAGTGGTAGGGGGCGGTGTTGAACCATGCCCTCAAGACATCCAGCCAGTATGCTCACCACCAAGCCATGCGCACGCCGGTGTTGGAGAATGGAAGCCAGCGTGTTATATGCCCCGTAAAACACATAAATTGGAAAAAATATTAAAATGCCAAAAGGTTGGGACCGAACCCACGCCTTGGTATACTAAGACTTTATCGTGCCCGCTTCAACCGCTGGGGAGTTAATACATCCTCTAACTTAAATGAATCAAAACATATATAATATACAGACGAATTTATTAACCGGAGAGGCGCCGGAGCCCTAGCTCCGGTCGTCTTCTTCGACTATCTTCTTCTATCCAACCTACAAAACACACATCGTTAATGATCCAAAAACATCCTACCCCCTTAAATTAAGGGCTGAGAGTTCAATGGAAGGATTGTTTTGGCCTAAAAGTCAATGGCTTTATCGCTACAGCGCAAATGGTGCAGATCAGTGTAAGAATGGTGTTTTATGATTTAGCATGCATGGGGCTTCCATAATGGTCCAACATGTACTATGAAACCTCATGAACACATATCAAGCATTAGTAAGGGTTAGAATGCAGTAAAACAAAAAATACAAAATTCAAACAAGAATTAAATCGTGATGCAAGTACAAGTGCTTTTTTTCCATTTGGATCATTGTAAAACGATCCAATCATACCCTGGGAGTGAATGGAGTTGATTGGGATGGCTAGTTTATGGTGAAAGAGTTTGTAATAAGGGTTTCCAAATTTCTAGGGTTGTTGAAAAATTTGATGTTTTGACAAGTATTTGAGAGGTAAGGTTTTCGTGTGGTCTTGTATGATAATTGCTAAGGTTATATATGGGATAATTAGGTCAAAGATATGTGGCCTTGGACCTTGTAGAAGAGGACATGATTTTATCGAATTTATTTTGCATTATTAATGAGTAAATAAAAAAATAATTAAAATGAAAATAGGTCAAGGGATATATTATTGAATTTTGAGGTGTATAAGGTGTATAAAGCACGTTTGGACTTTTAAACAATGGCCCAATAGTCCAAAATATTAAGTTTGCTCAATTTGAACTTCAAGCATTTGCTCAAAATTTCCCAACTTGCAATGGTCATAACTCTCTCAATTTTCATCTTTTGAAGGTGATCATTGACTTTTGGGAAAGCTAAAGATGTCCTATAAAATCTCTATATTGATCATTTTTGCTTTTGAAGAATTTATCTTGATGTAAGATGCTTTCAAAAAAAGTGTCTTTTTGTTGACTTTTGAAATGACCTGTAATGTATTGGCTCATATCTCTCAAATGATGCACTTTTAGACTTGAGCTTAGAGAGACAAAGTTGTAGATAATTGAATTCCCTTCAAAATAAACTCTGGTTGGAGAAAAGCTGATGAAGCATGTGAAATTTATGCTTGGTCAAAGTTTAATTGATTTCTCCTAAGGAAACCCTAATTTAGCAACTTTTGACTCTTGATTATTTGAGAGCTTTTCTTGAGGAATCATGATCAACCCTTGATCAAATGACGAATATAGCTTTAAAACTTTGATGTTGACAAAAAATCTTGAGGTTTGACTGTATGTTGACCATAATTGACTTTTTATCCAATACAGTTGATTTTCAGTCATCTGAGCAATTGACTGAGCAAAGTTGTGATGCAAGACTTGAAATTTGGTATGAGAATTCTTGAAGACATATGAAGAAACATGAAAACTAGTTGATACCTTGGAAATCCAATCTTCCTTGAGAAATACAAAACCCTAGTTGTGGACTTATTGCTTAGGAGGAGAACTTGTCTGATCAATTCTTAGGCAATCTTGAGCAAATGAGGACCTTAGGAAGATGTCTTGAATAAAAATGGGAGGGAAAATTTTGGGGTACAACAAACATTCTCAAAAACAACATCTTATTATTCAACATCATCACGAAGGAAGTTGTGGCGTATCTCAATATGTTTAGTGTGAGAATGTAGTACAAGATTTTTGGTTAGATTAATGGCGCTAGTGTTATCGCACCTGATAGAAATAAATGAAATTTTAGTACAAAAATCGATTAGTTGTTGCTTAATCCATAAAATTTGAGACAACAAATACCGGCTGCCACATATTCCGCCTCAGTCATTTACAAAACAACATAAACTTTCTTTTTTCTATGCCAACTAATTAAGGATTTTGAAAAAATGTGACAAGGTCCACTAGTACTTTTCCTATCCACTTTTCCTAAAACATTTGTCGAATAGTGTTTTTATTTTAATTTTTCTAAGTGTTTTTTATATGTTGAAAAGATAAATATGACAGAGGTAAAAGTAAAGGTAAAAGCTTGAAAATAAAGGTAAAAGGACTTTAACGTAAAAATTAGAAATGTAAAGGATTCAACTGAAAAGTTAAATGAAAGTAAAAGATTTGATTTAATAAAAATGACTTTGAATATATAAGTGGTGTTTCTATACGTACATTCTTAATAAGTCTTTTCTCTAACACAGGTACTTCGAGTTTATATGAGTAACTTGTACAAAGTGAATACATTGAATCCTAATACATAGATCTCTATTTATACTAGTTTGAACCTAATGGTCTTTCTCTATAAAAGTGCCACGTTCGAGTCTAGCACGCTTCTTCGAATCGTCAGGCTTCCACGCCTCCTTTTGGAAAAGACCAAACCATTTGAATTCAAATCATTATCTAAATAGAAACTCCAAAGTAACATGATGTGTCGAAATGATTTAAATTTTGAATCTTCATGTTTCTTAAGTTCCAGATATTCCACAAAATAAGAACCTTCATAACTTACTCAAATATAACCAATTTATTCATATTTTGGTCAATCGAAGACCATGTAAAACATCTTCATATTTTTTCCGAAGCTAAACTTACTTTAATTTCTGCATTTTTCTCAATGGTTATGTGTCGTTGAAATCCTCATCTAACACCAACCAAGCTACAATTGTTTCCCTTGGAATACCAAAGCCCAAACTTAGAAGTACAAATAAGGTATCTAAGAATGCCCTTAACTGCTTTTAAGTGTGATTCCTTAGGAACAAATTGATGTCGTGCACACATACAAACACTAAACATAATATCAGGCCTAAATCCAGTAAGATAAAGAAAATAACCAATCATACCTTTATACCTTTTGACCTCAATATCCTTACCCTTTTCACCTCTATCCAAGTTACCGTTGATTCCATAGTTGTGTCAATTTTCTTTGCACTGTCCATTCCAAAATTATTAAGTAATTCGAGACAATACTTGGTTTGACACACAAATGTTCCTTCATCGAGTTGTTTAATTTTTAGTGTGAGAAAGTAGTTTAAATCTCCCATTATACTCATTTAAAACTCTCATTGCATAAGCTTAGAGAACTCCTTGACAAGATGCATGTTAGTTGATCCAAAAATGATATCATCAACATAAATTTGAACAAGTAAAAGATGTTTTCCTTGACTTTTAATAAAGAGTGTAGTGTCTACGTTCTCTCTAGAGTATCTTTGATCTAATAAGAACTTTCTAAGTCAGACATACCATGCCATAGGGGCTTATTTAAGACCATACAAAGCATATTTTAGTTTAAAAACTTGATTAGGATACTCATAATTTTAAAAACCAAGAGGTTGTGAAACATACACTTCTTCACTTATGTATTCATTAAGGAAAGAACTTTTAACATACATTTGATATAACTTGAATTTCTTAGAGAATGCATATGCTAATAAAAAGGCATATAGTCTAAAATCGGGAAATCGGAGCATAAGTCTCCTCATAATCAATGCCTACCTCTTGATTATACCCTTGAGCCACAAGAAGAGCTTTATTCCTTATTATCACACCTTGTTCGTCAATCTTATTCCTAAATACCCATCGAGTACCAATAATTTGATGATTTTGTGGATGAGGGACAAGGTCTTAAATGTTATTTCTTTCAAATTGATTCAATTCTTCTTGCATGGAAATAAGCCAATGCTCATCAAGTAAGGTATCCTTAGCATTTTTAGGTTTGACTTGTGACATGTACATGTTATTGTGAAATGGTGGCAAAACCGACTGTTATACTGGTTTGCGTTTTTCGGTCGTAAATGTCGCGGTAAGCAAGAGTCGCCATCGACTTTTATTTTATCCAACAAAGGAAAAGGGAAAAGAACAGAAAAAACCTTTTTCGAGATGTTTATGTGTACGGGGGGTAGATTATAGAAAAGGAAGGTGTTAGCACCCTTTCTATCCGTGGTTTTCCATGGGCTCTTAGGTACTTGCTCATTTTGAAATTGCTTATGCGTTCTTGTTTTGAAAAGTTTTGTTTTACTTCGTGATAACCCTTATATCGGTCCTCAAGAGTGTGACGAAGTTTTGTTGAAAACTTTTTTTGAAAAGTGTTTGTGTGAAAATTTGTATTTGTCTGAGCAAGTACCTAGGAACTAATCTACCTACTCGAAAAAGTCTGTTCGTTTTCCTTTAGACAGCGCTATCCTATTATTAAGGAATAGGTAGCACCGTGGTTGGAGTTTTTAAGGGACGTTCGAAGGGACAAGTGAGATCACAAAAGCAATGTTAGGAAATTATAGTAATCATCCTAAAGCCTTAAAGATATTTTTCCGAGGCAACATCCGAATGGATCATTTTAGATCTTTTGGGACTAGAGGACGACCACTAACATTCCCTATACTTCATGACCGTTTACTGAAGTCAACCGGAGTGGGATAAACCCTAGGAGTGAGCGTGTGCAAGTGTGTTTTTTTCAAGTTTATTTATCTTTACACAATTAGGGTTTTCTATTGTTTTGATTTCAATTCGTCTTTCCATACAATCCTATACATACATCTAAGCAGTTTATAATTTGCGGAAATTAAAATGCGAGAAGTTAGAGTCCTAAATATTACATGGCTTTGGGAAGATACATAATTATTTTGACCGAAAATAAAATGCGGAATTAAAATCCTATTTAAATCTATTACAAACTCGGAGCAGTTACAAATAATAATAATAAAAGGAAAATTAAAAGCGCGCGGAAAATTAAATGCGAGAAATAATTAGACGACCTAAAAATCTAATTTGAGAAAATATTCATGTTGTTTTTGAGGAAACAATTAGGTTAAGTACAAAATTAAACTGTAATTCTAATTATTTTGAATTATAATATAAAAAAAATTATATTACCTAAATTTAATTAAAATAATTAATTAATAAAATATTTTTGCAAAAAAAAATGATTTTGATGTTTTTTATGATTTATTTTATTAAATAAAAAAACATGATTTTTTGAGTTATTTAAAAAAGACATAATTAGAAAATAATAAGAAAATAATTTTTAAAAAAAAGTGAAATTGGGCCTGCATAAGCAACCTAGGGGGTGTGTGTTTCTGATCTTTGTTAGGCCCATGCACACTGAGCCCAATCCTGCGCCAGATCTTGTGTTTCTCTCCTTTGATGATGCATGGTAGTCCCTTAATGTTGGAACGTGAGATTTGGTCTGATGATGGATCTTAGGGCTAAAATCTGGGGTACACGATGGGCGCTAAGTTATGAGGCACACTGGATCTACATTTAAATGGTCAGAAAATAAGAAAATGTTTGTAATTGGGATCGAACCCCTGCCATATGCGCTGCGTTGGTTAGTTGTTATAATAATAACATTAAATCATAATACGTAAAAAAAAGTGGATGGGCTGAAAACAATAAAAAAAATGCGTGATTATTCAAAAGGACTAATGGAATGGTGACAAGTCATCATATTCTTCCGTGTCTGTCGTCTTAGGTTTCAAGCTTTTACCTACTGACAGTACTCCATAGCCATAGCCCTGCAAGCTTCAAAAAACCATCCAACGCATGATAAATTAAAAGTGAGTACATGGATCAATTCGTCTTGATCCTACGAGCATCATGGCATCCTTTTCCTGGCCTAATTTTACATGTACAGAGAAGCCCTAAAATGGCTTCTTAAACCCTAGCCATGGAAATTATCTAGATATGCATCAAAACACAAAATTAAATAAACCAAAACATTCCAAATGATGATACAAACACAATGCGATGCTTAAAAGTAATTAATCATGCGTAAACTGTAAAATCAAAGTCAAGCTTATATGTGCAAACCGTGAGTTTACCAGGCGCGATTCTGGGCTTGAGAAGGCTTGCAATGGATCGTGCTAGCTTCAGGAGACGTCTAGGAAGTGATTGGAAGCCTTGGAATGTCTGGAATCACCCTCTATGTGAGAAAACGATCCACCACTTTTTTGCCAAAAAATGAGTTTTCATTCTCTATTTTCACGACTGCAAACCTTGTTCTCTTGCCTTGTTTTTGTTCATTATATGTAGTGTGATGAATTAGGGTAACAAAAACAACTTGAATCTTTTAGAATCATGGAGAATGAATGTGATTTGTTTACCATATGATATCTTTACATAACCATCCAAATCATGCTATTTTTGCCTCAAATTGCCATGATTCATTTTGATCTGATTAGGCCGTCTTAATTATATTTGATTTTTATCAAAATCAGATCATCAAAACAATCTTTGATATTTTTTGTTATTTATTTGATTTAATGTGATTTTTAGTAAATAAAAATCAAAATAAAATAAATAGGGAAAATAAGATATGGCTGCTGATTTGGGTCGTGGACCATGTCCTTAACAAGATACAAACCTGGAATGCTAGGCCCATTTGACAAAAATGCACTCTTGAGCACATTTGACTTTTGGCAATTTTCCAAAAATGGTCAACTTTGATGATGCATATCTCTTACAATTTTAACTCTAGAGAGGTGTTCTTGGACTTTTTAGAAATTTTAGGATGTCACCTAAACAACCCTTTTGGTCTCATTTCAATTGGGTCTTCCATGTTCATGTAAGAAGCTTTGACCCAAAAGGTGTTTTTGTTGACTTTTCAAAAGGACCTATAATGTAGAAATTCATATCTTTTTATGAGTGCATTTTTTGAACTTGAGGGTTGAAGATGAGTTGTAGGAAATTGAATTCCCTTAAAAATGAGCTTTGAATGAGAAATTTATGATAAAGTATGAGAAAGTTATGCTTGGTCAAAATTTGGTTGACATTTCTTGAGAAACCATAATTTAGTAACTTTTGAGTTTTGATGAATTAGGAGCATTCCTTGAGGAATCATGACCAACCCTTTATCAAATGATGGATATCACTTAAAAATGTTAATTTTGACCAAAAATCTTGAAGTTTGACTGTATGTGGGCCACAGTTGACTTTTGACCTAATATAGTCGATTCTCAAGCATCTGAGCAGTTTGACTGAGCAAACTTCTTCTGCAAGGCATAAAATTGAGCATGGATGATCTTGAGGACATATTGGGACTGTGGAGAGCATATGAGGCCTTTGGAGCTCACCCATCTTGATGAAAATGGAAACCCTAGTTGGAGGTTCATTGCTTTAGGAGAGAGTTTGTCTTGTCAACTCTTTGGCATCCTTGAGAAAGTTGAGGGTCTTAATGAGCATGTGTTGAGTAAAATGAGAGAGAAAATTTTGGGGTACAACAATGGTGATAACAAAAATTACTTATCTTAGAGCGAGTTGTTACTCCTTTTGTGATATCAAAAATAATTTTGTCAATAGGATAATCCTTGGAGGTTCTCCACTCCAATGGAAGACCATCATCATCTTTTTGATATTCATCTTCATTATTTTCTTGGTTGTTATCTTTCTCCTTTTCAATTTACACCGTTTTAGGTTGATCAACTCCTTTATCGGTGTATTTTAGTATGTCTTCTGTAGATGCACCTACACCATGAAAATAACTACCTTTCCCGATACTATTAGGGCAAGTCTTATCAAAAGTAACATGAACCAAATCATCAACAATAAATAATCTTTTGTTATAAACTCTATATTCTTTACTAGATTGTGAGTATGCAATAAAGATACCTTCATCGGCTGTTGCGTCAAATTTCCCAAGGTTATCTTTTCCATTATTTAAATCCAAACATTTACAACCAATTTCATGAAGATGTGATAAATTTGGTTTTCTACCTTTTATAAGTTCATAAGATGTTTTGTCAAGTATAGAACAAATAAGAATCATATTCAAGACATAACATATCGTGCTAATGGCATCAACCCAAAAATATTTTGGTTGACCACAATCATTAAGCATTGGTCATGCCAACTCTACTAAAACATGATTTTTACGTTTCACAAAACCATTTTGTTGTGGAGTTATAAGAGCTGAAAAGTTATGTTTAATACAAAATTTATCACAATATTCTTCAAAGAGGTGGTTTTCAAATTCACCTTCATGATGCCTTCAAATGGCAACTATTTTATAATTCAATTTATTTTGAGATAACTTGGAAAAACGTGTGAAAGACGAGAATGTTTCATCTTTGCTACGTAAGAAAATAGTCCAACAAAATCTTTAGTAATTGTCTATAATAACAAGACCATAGTAATTACCACCTATGCTTTTGGTCTGTGAAGGTCTAAACAAATCCATGTGGAGGAGCTCAAGAGGTCTCGAAGTTGAAACAACATTTTTAGATTTAAAAGAGACTCTTGTTTGCTTACCCTTTTGACATGCAATACATAGGTGATCTTTTGAAAACTTTATTTTAGGTAGACCAATTACTAAATCTTTTGTAATAATTTTATTAAGTAGATCAAAAGTTGACATGTGCCGAACGTCTATGCCAAAGCAAAGAGTCCTCACTCATGGTGACAAGAAATTGAGCATTATTCAAGGACACTTCTTTTAAATCTAGCATATAGATGTTATTAACCCTCACACCATTAAAAATACAATCATTCTTTTCCTTATGTTCTATTATGCAACAATATTTGGCAAAAGTTACCTTATACCCATTGTGACACAATTGACTAATGCTAAGAAGGCTATGTCTAAGGCCTTCAACTAACATAACATTTGAGATAATAATGGTTAAAGGATTTCCTAGACTACCTTTTCCGAGTATTCCATCTTTGTTGTGATCACCATAGGATATAAATCCTTTCTTCTTCACCACAAAATCAGAGAATAGAGAGATGGCTCCTGTCATGTGTCTTGAACACCCACTATCGAGAATCTATTTTCGCGTCATAGCATCAAGACATTCAACCTACATAATCAAAAGAAAGTGGTAGGTACCTAATTCTAATTGGGCCAATGGGAGTGAGTGAAATAATTTTTGCATTTGGGAAACCATTGGAAATAGCCTTTAGGAACTAGAAAGAACCTAATAGCCTTTGATGATCCATAATGGAACACTTTAATGCTTCAAAATGTTTATTTGTTTCTTCAACCTTTGCTTCCAAGTATGTAAAAACTTTTTCATTGGAAGCAAGTTTCTTAGAAGCAGATAATGATTTTTTTTGTAGATTATCAAAAGAAATTTTCCACTCTATAAATGACAACTTGTCAATATTAGCATTTAAAACATCTTCATAGTTTTTCCAAAGCTAAACTTGTCAATATTACCATGTAAAACATTTTAATATTTTTTCCAAAGCTAAACTTCCTTGAATTTTTGCATTTTTCTCAATGTTTTTGTGTCGTCGAAATTCTCAGCTAACAAATTTCCCCCAAAAAATGTGTATTTCGAAATACTTGGAGAAATAGACGTTTTTTGCAAAACCTTCCATTTTGATGCAAAAGTTGCTTCATGATGACTATTTACTACTAAGGATGATGCCTTCGCTCCTATTAAACATTCCACCAAACCCATTCTTTATGGAAATTAGGAGTTTGTTCCGTCAGCAACACTCTCTGTTGAATAACAAGATATCTACGCCTTCCATGTAATAATTCCCTTTACTCTTACTGACAAAACCTTAGGATATATGGGCCCTATAGTCCATGCTGATGATTTGAAAAAACTTGGAGAATTTTTCCTTACATATCATTGAACTAAACCCATAGCGAGTAAGATTAAGCCTAAAAAGAATGTAGTTGAAAATGTTGACGCAAACTAAAAAGAATTTGTTGTAGAAACTGTTCAAGAAGAATCTAATCCAGGTTCTGCAAATGTAGAAACCCCTTTCATTTAAATTATATGAATGAGTCTTTTATTCCCTTTATGTCATTCCCGTCAAAGGATAGTAAACAATATCTTGAATGACTAGCTAAAGTCGAACAGAAGAAATCCCAAGTATGGAAAAACATGGGTATCTTCGAATTAATCCAACTATCAAAAGTTGGGTCAACTTATTGCCAACACATGTTGATGTCATCCGTGATTTATGGGATGGTACCTATAATACCTTTCACCTTCCCTGTGGAATGGTTACCCCTACTTTATTTGATATTACTGCTATAATTGGTCTTCAATCCATTGGAGAAACCTTCGAACCTACCGATTAAGTGACAAACACCATTGATTTCAAAGTCAAACAGGCTGGTTTCACTAAATACATCGACCATTACCATTTTGAAGGAGATGAAGTGTCAGATTTCGAACATATAGCTTTTCTTGATTTATGGATATCTAGGTGTATCTTTTGCAGCAAATCTTTGCAAGTAGCTAAGATATTCTTGACTTTAGCTAATCAACTTTACTCTGGTCGATACATTAGCCTTAATGAACTAATATTAGTTGAACTGTATGGATGTCTTGGGGAATCTATCACAACCCTAAAAAACTATCAAGTATGCACCAATCTACTTATGGCTGACCCCTATTGGCTTCTCCAATTTTGGCTTAATTCCATGTTCGAACCCTCTCTCTCCACCTCTAGAAAAATAGTTGAAATGGACCCTGAGATTTAGAGTCGAACTATTGAGGAAACTAGATTAGTTCAATTGACCCCAAATGATGATGGGAAGAACTTAGAGGAGTGCTTCACAAAGTATGTTATGATGTTTGTTAAACTTTATAACTTCACTCCTTCGATGGCTCCCTTCTCCAAGAGAATTCATGGTCCTAAGTGGTTTACAAGATCTTTCTCCGACCTTTCTCTAACTCATGAAGCAGAAAGCTCAGACATCTGGAAAGCTTTTTTACTCCCAAGGCTAATTGTCACAAGAGTATTGCCCGTAAAAATCTACATCAGTTTACTTGCTTACCAACACAAATTTTCCTCTTGACAATTTAGACTTTGCCAACTTGTTCCTGAACCACTTTTCAAAAGGAAAAGCGCTCTCTGTGTTCAGGAGATGAAATTTTCTCTCTCTGATCGAGATGAACGTGTGGCTCATTATGCCAATTTTGTTGAGTTTACTCCAATCCATTTTCATCCATCCTTTTATTGCATTAAAGACTTAGACTTTTGGTGGAATAAATATTATTCTAGAAACATGTTTGACGCTGCCCTCTTCTATCAGCATCTGACAAGTTTTTACCTATGTGCATGATCATGTCAAGAAAGATACGCAGACACACATCAAGGAGATCCATGCGTTCTAAAAGTACTTTGAAAATGTCTATGACCCAACTAATCTTATTCGAACCATATATAATGCAGTGAAAACTATAAAAGAGAAATTTACCAAAATGCTTCCTCATTTAAGTATTACTGCATGTGTCAAACTTGAAGATAGGTATGCCTTAGATTTCAAACTCGAACAACCAAAATTCCCAAAGCTTTCTAGTGCTGATTTTAGCCTGGTTTTTTATCCTCCTTATCTAGACTGGTTCGTCTGTGGGAATTACTTTAACTTTTTAAAACAAAAGTCTAAAAAACATATCGAACTAGTGGTTTTGACTAAGCATGCACTAGACAGTTTCAAAGGATTCCTTCACATTGATTTAATCCATGTCAAAGTGCTTTCTCCAGAATGTGAAGGTGTAGAACTAAAGGATATATTGATCCCTATGATCAACATTGTTGTTTCTCTTTCACAATTTATACTAACATGTATTGTTTTGTAATATTCTTTTAGCTGTCGAAAAGAAACAAATGAAGAAAGAGAAACTTACTTCAACAATAGATTCGACGAATGCACCAAAGCAAACTATCGCTTTGACGAAGAGTTTTATCCCAGATAGTGAATGTAACACCCTTCTAAACCCCAATGAATATTATAATTAAATAATCAGAGTATTACACCAAAAAGGCGTCACATGCTTCATAAAACATCAAACATTCACGTCATTGCTCCGTAACTCAAAAATTTCAACATTTATGAATCGTTTACTATGTAAATAAATTAGTTCAAAATGTCTTTATTAAACACATCATAAAAACTTAGATGTTCATGGTTCATAATTCAAAACAACTTAAATACCACGAAAGGTAGTCCAAAATCTCATAATAAAACAAAAGAACACAAGTTCAAAATCAAACGTTCCAGACCCCGATGTTACATATTAGAGCAAGAACTTCTAAAATCAACAGAAAGAAAACAACACACTCCGAGCTATCTTCTAAGCTCCTACGAACTACTCTTGGTCACCTGCACATTACCCACATGGAGGCAACATTCAAACATAAATGGTGAATAATCACATTCATTCAAAAAGAAATACATAATAGTCATAGTAGTTCAACAACAACATCATAGAATCAAATCTAACAATCATCATTAACAATCAGTTGAAACAACCAGCAGAATAATCATTGAGAGAAAATCAATGAAGTCGTCGTCGAACATTTTTTATCCCACCGGAAGGGAAAGGTAAACATTGAGTAAACCTGAGAATGTGGAAATCAAGGTCTCGCAACTGTGATATACGAGTAAGGGAGTTGATTACGCAAGGGAAAGGTATTAACATCGCTCACATCTCTGGTACTCCACGGGATCCACTCTTATTGTTCTAATTAAAGGGTGTGTTATAGTTTAAAGCTAAAGCTTAAGAGCTAAGGAAAAAATTCAAAGATAGAATGCATGCAAAAGAAAACACGGGGAAAAGAAGGAATATTTACAAAGTTTCAATTTCATGGGCCCTACAACCAAATGCCTACATATCCCTTTTAAGGAATCAGAGCGCCGTAGTTCGGCTCAAAAGATTCAGTTTGTTTTATGTTTTTAGGAACAATATTAATTTTGCTTCTTACCGCAACTCGAAAATGGTGCCACTCGACCTTTTGGGATTTACGTGTCATATTGCGCAGAGTAAAATTAACACATCCTTTTAAAATTTTCAAAGAAATACCTGAAGGCGGAAAAAGTTTAGATGGTTGATGTTTTTACCTTGAAAAAGGGTTTGAGAAATATTAGAGCGTTTTATGCATTTGCCAAGAAAAAAGTTTTAGTCTTAATCAGGAAAAAGGGAAAGAAAAATATCTAAGTGAAACTATCTAGCTCTATCCTTAATGTTATCATACAATGATTGATCCTATAGTTGAGGTTTGAAAGGGAAAAAACTACTTATGTTAGCATGCATGGATTACAATCCTAATGTCTAACTTGCATCAGAAACGAAACAAGTGAATCCTAAGGGAAAATACAAAGGTGTAAAGAAAAACACAAGCACAAGTGCTATCAAAAAACCAAGAGTTCAATGGATCTCCAAGTGGGAGTAAGGAGCTCTTTTCACTTGATTTGTTCGAGCAGCGACATCGAGTAACAACTCAGAGCATAAACATTTAAAGAATCATGAGCTAACATTGTCAAAACGAATGACAAAGTGTGAGGATTGATTATAGACCCTTTTCAACTTTATTTGACTCAATAGAAAAGAATAGGCACGGTCCAAAGCATCAATGTATGATGCGAGATAAGAAGGACATGAACTAGAACGCGTGAGGGCCGATTGTGGGCCCTTTGTTCCACTTATTTGACCCGATAGCAAGCATAAATGGTAAAAGGGAAATAGGAGGGAGTGGGATTTTCCTTCGTCTAGGTCTTTTGCACACAAGTAAACACAAACATGGCCTCCTTTGAGGACTTTAAACAGATTTTCCCACTTGAAGTAGAGACTCCCAGTCATGCATCTCTATTCCTACTTATCATGGCAAGGAAAAGAAAAGACATTGCGGGAAATTAAACCAGAATCGAAATAATACCAAATGAATAAGAGTTCGTAGCAACAAGCAAAGCAGAGAAACCAGGAAAACTTCATGCAAGCTTCACCAAGCAACATAGAAACAATCAAAAATAACATCCAATATCAAAATAAATGTCGCAAATGCGAAAATAAATCGCATGTAGAAAATCCATTGCATTAAGTCAAAGTCCCTGCACAAGACAAGTCTAAACAACCAAACAATAATCCAAACGTCGTGTGTCTCTCCAAAAAGTCTTCGGAAAATTGCACAAGTCACAAAAAGAGTTAGAAATTAACAAGCCAACATAATCAGAATCAAGTTTCCGCATCATAAATTAAATCACGATTAAGATGCAAAGAAACACAATCCAAACAAGCATTGGAGCATCAATATTAAAAATCGGGCAACATTGTCGTTATCTCATTAACCGCAAAAAATATCGATCCGAAATCGAGCACACTTGATATCAATCCCAAACAAAAGCCAAGGCAAATTCACTTATCCACCACTCAACAATTAAATTGTATGTTTGCACCAAATTACCGAACCGGGCAGCATTGTCGTTAATACATGAATCATACGAAATATTGGTTCGAAATTGACAAAGCTTGACATAAATAATGTCCAAGTACCAAAACAAGGTCCCTTGAGCATTAACCATTGATTAAATTGTGCCTTATTCTCAACTTACCCAAACCGGGAAACATTGCGCCCTATCACAACATCATCCGAAAAATCATGTCGAAAATGATAAAAACTCAACACCAACGGTCAATAAATGCATAAGAATGCTCAAGTAAGCCTCAATCAACTTTTGAAAAGAAATTTAAAAGCCATTTGCAATGTCCGGGAAGAAACACATACATGTATCGAAATCGGACAAAAATGAGTTTAAAACTCACTAACGGATACACCAAAATATTCACCGATTCATGTATTGTCGCTTAAGAATTACAAATTCTATTTAACAATTTAATCCGCATTCAAGCAATGGTTACAAGCCGTAAATAAATTATTCAAGTATTAATGAAATTAATCAGATAGAAGCATTTTATCATCGCAAAAATTAATTCACCATCAAATTGATCCAAAATTGCATTAACACATGAAATTCACATCAATTATCATCAAAATTTCTGTAATCAAACATTTAGATCCAAAATTCGTATTCAAAATAAACATCAATTTTATCGATTAAATCAAGATCTACACCGATTAAAACATCATTCAACTAATTCCACACTTCAACATCATTATCAATTCAAGAAAACAAGAATCTCAAATAATATTCAAGAATTCAACTCATGTAATAGTCCATTGAACAATCAATTCACAAAATCAATTATACAAATAAGTGATTAAATGCAACAAGATTCAAGAATTGTTACTGAATCGAAGCTTGAATCGGAGGAGAAGAGGCACTGGCTAGAAAATCGTGTGAAGGGAGGGAGTATCGCCAGAAAAGTGCAAGGCGAATGAGGGAGTTGGTGGACCAAAGAGATCGCCGGTGAGGGAGGCGTCACAACTAGTGGCGGACGGTGTAAGGTGGCGGCTGATGGAGCTTTAGGAGGAGAGTTAGGAGAGATTAGCAGCGTTGAGGGTGAGAGGAAGAGATGAAGATTCTTGAACTTTTTCTTCCTTTGTGTTCTTGATGTTTTTTGAGATAAAGTTGAGAGATTTTTTTTTTGATTTGAGATATTTAAAAATAACGAGTGAAGTTGTGTTGAAGTTTGAATTTAAAATATTTATAGAATTGGCTCTAGATCTTGTTTGGCTTGACAAAATGATGATTTTTGGCTTATTTCATGTACCAGTCGACATCGAACCCCCAAACTCATGACATACGGTGCAAAATCCTGACGCGCGACCTGAAACAAAATCATTGGCGGAAAAATTTATGACATCGTGCCGAAATAATCACTCTGATACCATAAAAATTAAGCGAGTTACGATGCTCTGAACGAAGAGAACTTAGTATAAAAATTCACAATGCAGATTTTTCCAGCTTATTTTGTGTACTGTTCGCGAATAAACCACAAGCTCATGACTTTCAGTGGGGAATGCTGACGCACAACCCATAACAAAATCGTAGATGACGAAATTTGTGACACAGTGTCGAAAGAATCGCCCTGATACGATAAAAATCGAGCGAGTTATGATTTTTTGAATGGCGAGAAACAATGGACTTATTTTGTTGTCTTGAAATTTTCAGCTTATTTTCATGCGCACTTTAGGATGCAAGCCAGAAAACAAAGCCTTCGAAGCACAATACAAACTCAGGACCTGAAGCAAAGTTGTAGCTAACAAAATTGTGATCTCACGCTTCGAGAATTGTCCTAAACTGGTAAAAATTGAGAAAGTTACAAATTTTGAAATGTCGTGTAACAATCCGATAGAAAGCCATTTTGGAGTGAAATTTTCGCTAGTAATTCGCACTTTCGGAGATTTTCTTCAAAGAATTAATTTCTGGCCTGAATATATGAATAAAAGATAAAATCAAGATGAATTTTTCGCCTAAAGAACCATCCAAAAACGTCGAACCTGGAAAAAGTTATGAACTTTTGAACATCTGCAAAACATCGGTTCAACACACTCTTTTCACTATATTTTCACTGTATATCTTCAAAGTATTCGCACATTCGGAGATCTTCCTCAATGAATTGGCTTCTAAGCCAAACACAAAAATTGAAGGAAATAATAAGACGGTTAAAATTCTCAAAGAGCCACTAAAAAATGATCTTCCAGTCAGAAGTTACGGATTTTTAAGCATCTGAAAACTAACGAAACAACAAATCCACTGTATAATGCATTTCAGGTGTTTGGCGCTTTTAAAAATCTTCTTCATAAAATTAGACTTCGATCTGAATAGATGAACTTGAGAAGATATGAAAAGACGGTTCTAAATACTGTAGAAACCATTCCCAAACAATTTTTTTATCTCAATTTGTGAATTTCTTAACTAACACCGCAAGATACTGAATTTTTGTCTGCACTATCTCAAATCAAATGAAACACTTGAATTTCTTTACAATTCAAAGCATGCCAAGACACATAAGAGCTTGATATGATGATGAATTGATTAGTCTTTGATTGGATAGCTTGGAACACATGCGGAGTACATTTAAAATATGAAAACCCCAAGTTCTACTTCACAATGTTGCTTAACGGAACATTAGTATTTTGTAATTCTTTCTTCCGGAGAAAAGCCTTGATCCCATGAGTGTATACCCTATGACATGTATGTATGCATATGATGATGAATTATAATCCAATTAGGGTTAAATTAAAAGGGAATATTTTGGGGTACAACATCAGTCAATTATCATAACATCATCTAAGCAACAATTATGCAACAACACAAAATATGTTACAATAACGTAGACTCATGCATGTGGTACCAATTAGTTATGAGTACTAGATTCATCACCATCCAAATATCTCTACAACAGGATCGATTCCCTCTTCGAATCGGAACACAAAATCAACGCACTCGATCCACACAATGGGATTAGGGCCAACATTGGACAAACGTCCTCAACAACACTAGACTTACGTCCTAAATCAACATTGGAATTTCGTCCTAAAAATGCTATGAATGTACGATGCACAACCAAAAAAATTATTTACGACCACATCTAGTCAAGTGCATAATCATTCACAAAAACACCAACAACATTCACATGGCATAAATACACATAAGTATACTAGCATTAACATCCTCCACAATTCATATTCACAACATATCATCATTATATCAGTTACAATTCATCATAGCAACTTGCATTATTATAGACCACCTTTTGGAATCTAAGACTATCTTAGCATAGGTACTAGAATTATAACTCCTTTTACTCCTTTTATTCCACCCACATGTAGTTCATCGCGTTAGCTGTTTAACGCTTCAAAAGATTCCTCAAACAGAGTTCTAAAACTCAAGTTATGGCACTTTAAAAATCCTACTATTGTCCATCGCTTGGTGCTCGCCCGACGATGATGTCTTCTTGCTTGAGGCTCGCCGATGACGTGGGAGCGACAACACCACCCATCTTCTCTGGTCTTCATCGCCCAGTGAAGCTCATTGCTCGCCTTGTAACACACCTCTCACTCCTGCATCACCCGACGATGCGCGAGCGAGGCAACCCTCTCCATACAAAATCCAAGGGCACCACTTTACCCCCCATTACTTCACTCTCAACTCGCCCTCCGAAGAACAGGCAACATTGCATCGCTCGATGATGTTTCCCATCACCTGGCAATGCATAAAAGACAACAACATCTTGTTGCAATCCTGCACCTGTTCAACCTAATTTCCTCTTGCGATTTCATACCAATACAGTCCAGATTCTCATAGTTTTCAACATATAATCATCATATAACAACCATACATTATTATATGAAACATATACACAAACTCATGGCAAATCAACATGGAATTTCCATCAATTTCAATATAATTTAATCACAATGCAACTTATCATCAAATTATCAAACCCCCAGCAAATCCCTACATACCTCTAAACCCCATATCAATTATAATGACAAATCACCCCTCTTACCTTAAAATCTTAGCGAGTGCTCTTCTTCTTCGCGTTTCTACGTTGATTCTCCAAGTTCCTCCTTCCCTAGCCTCTTCTCTATTTTCTCTTAATTCTTTCACGAGCATACAAAAGTGACACTCTTTTCTCATATTCCTTGTTTAACCTTATGACCCCTAGTATGTTTTGCCTAATTTGTCCTCACATAGCCTTTCATCAATTACCATATTTCCCTTATCTTCTCTACACAAATTATTCCTATATTTTATTATTAAAAAAATTGTAACTAATTCTTAAATAATTATTAACTTATTATCTAAATTACTAAAATACTCCTTACTCATCTAACTTCTCATTACCCCACAGCATAACATCATAGCACATAACATACTCAATAAAACATCATATATTCACTAATAATTCATAAATACTCGCAATTAAATAATTAAATAAGTAATCACAAATTTTGGGGTGTTATAACTCTCCCCCACTTAAAGAACTTTCGCTCCGAAAATTACTTGAGGAATACAGAGTCGGATATGAATCCTTCATCTGATCCTCAAGTTCCAAAGTCAAACTTTCACCATCTGTTCCACCCTACAATACCTTCACCAAGGAAATCTCTTTACCCCTCAATTGCTTCATTTACCGACCTTCTATCCACACGAGAAATGTTTCGACAGTCAGGTTATCTCTCACCTATACATCATCCATCTGAATCACATGCGAAGGATCCGAAATGTATTTTCTCAACTGAGACACATGAAACACATCATGAAGATTTAAAAGCGATAGAGGTAAAGTAATATGATAGGCCATTTAACCTATCTTCTATGATATCTGATATTGACCAACAAAATATGGCATAAGCTTTCTCGAATTCAAACCTCTACCAACACCAGTCATTGGAATAACTCTCAAAAACACATGATCAACTTTTTGGAATTTAAGTGCTTTCCTCCTCTTATCATGACAACTCTTCTGAAGACTCTAAGAAGCTTTCAACCTCTCTTGTATCATCTTAATCTTTTCAGTTTTCTTCTGCATAATCTAAGGTTCAAGCACAACACTCTCTCCTGACTCATACCAACACAATGGAGTTCTACACCTCCTACCATATAATGCTTTGTATGGTGCCATCCCAATACTCAAATAAAAACTATTCTTGCATGTAAACTCAGTCAATGGAAAGTGGTTGTCCCAAGCACCACCTTGTTCCAACACACAAGCCCTCAACAAATCCTCCAAAGACTGGATAGTCATCTCAGTCTTACCGTTCGTTTGCGGATGATATGCAGAACTTAACCTCAACTTAGTACTGAAAGCATTATGCAAACCTTCCCAGAATTTTGATGTAAACCTCATATCTTTATCAAAAAAATACTCGAAGGTATACCATGCAACTTAACAATCTCATCAATATACACCTCTCCCAGCTTTTCCATTGGATGATTAATTTGCATCAGTAAGAAATGAGTCAACTTAGTCAATCTATCCACAATCACCCAAATTGAATCATTTCCCTTAGCAGTATTCGGCAAACCTGACACAAAATCCATTGAAATACTATCCCATTTACATTGTGGAATACTCAAAGGTTGAATAAGACCTGTAGGCTTTTGATGCTCGATATTTGACTCCTGGCAAGTCAAACAAGAATGCACAAATTTAGCAACTTCCTTTTTCATCCCCATCCACTAAAACAAATTCTTCAAATCCTGATACATCTTTGTAGCACCTGGATGAATACTCAAATCGCTTTGATGTCCTTCCTCAAGAATACTCTTTTTAAGATCTAGAACATCCAGAATATACACCCTATTACTAAATATCAACATACCATTTTCATCCACTTGTAATTCACCACCACTACCTTGGTTTATCAACGTTAGTCAATCCACCAAACTTAAATCACACTTTTGACCTTCTCGGATTTCTTCAAGGATACTACTGGTCAGTTTTATCATTCCTAACTTTACACTATTAGATGTCTCTTCACATACTAAAATCATGTCTCTAAAATTCTCAATCAATTCCTACTCCTTCAACATAAGCATCAACATATGCAAGGACTTCCTACTCAAAGCATCAACTACTACACTTGCTTTAAAAGGATGGTAACTAAAGTCAAAGTCATAGTCTTTCAAAGTTTGGGCCACCTCCTATGCGTCATGTTTAACTCTTTCTAATTAAACAAGTACTTCAGACTCTTATGACCACTGAATACTTCAAATTTAGAGCAAAAAAGATAATATCTCCAAATCTTCAGCACAAACACCACAACTGCATTTTTCAAAAATTTGCCCAACTTATGTAAACCATAACATGCTAAATTTTCATCTTTTGAAGATGATCTAGGACTTTTTGGAAATCCCAAGATGACCTCTACAATCTCTCTGTTTATTACTTTTTCTTTTGAAGACACTATCTTGATGTAAGTTGTCTTGACAAAAAGTGTCTTTTGTTGTCTTTTTGAAAATGACCTGTAATGTATGAGCTTGTATATTTCAAATGATGCATTTATTGAACTTGAGGATATAAGAGAAGATGTAGGCAATTGGATTCTCTTCAAAATGAGCTTTGGTTAGGGAAAAATGGATGAAGTATGTGAAAGTTATGCCTGGTCAAAGATCAATTGACTTTTCCTAGGAAACCCTAATTTAGCAAATCTTGACTTTTGATGATCTGAGGACTTTCCTTGAGGAATCATGATCAAACCTTTATTAATTGATGAATATCACTTAAAAATGTTGATGTTGACCAAAAATCTTAAAGTTTGATTGTATATAGGCCACAATTAACTTTTGACCTAGTAAAGTTGATTTTCAGGCATTTGAGCAACCGACTGAGCAAACTTGTAGTGGAATGCATGAAATTTGTCATGGACAATATTGAAGGCATATTAGGACCATGGAAAACATTTGTGACCTTTGGATCTTACACATCTTGATGAAAAGTGAAACCCTAATTAGAGGTTCATTGCTTAGGAGGAGAGTTTGTCTGATCAATTCTTGGTCAACCTTGAGCAATTGAGGACCTCTAGAA
Source organism: Vicia faba (assembly GCA_948472305.1). Taxonomy (NCBI): domain Eukaryota; kingdom Viridiplantae; phylum Streptophyta; class Magnoliopsida; order Fabales; family Fabaceae; genus Vicia; species Vicia faba. The sequence continues at coordinate 803,421,185 of OX451738.1, read as the reverse complement.
GCATGTCTTGAGTGAAAATGGGAGGAAACTTTTGTGGTACAACAGCTTCCCCTTTTCATTCTTCTTAAACCTGAGGACTTAGATTGGCTTGTCTGCTTTTCGTAATCTGAAGGTGGAAGAGGATTGAACACTAGAGTGCCCATAAATTTGCACTCGCATGAAGTAACACTGTAGGTTGATGCTAATCGAGAATGTTACAGATGCCATTTGTAGTAGATGAATGATAGTCGTCGGAGATGGGCTTAAAGATGCCATCATAAGTAGATGACTGAGAGTCATAAATGGTCCCTTTGTGGGGATTCTTGTTCCTGTTGTCTGAGGAGGAGTCCACTAGGGGATGTTGGTTTCTGTTGTTTTCCTGTTTGAGGAAAACTTTGTGGGGAATAGAGTCTAGGAACTTCAGTTGTCCATGACTCTACTGAGGGGTTATCTCAGGATTGGAGAGATTAAAGTTTTTTGTTTTCTGGTTGAAATCCAAGCTTCGCAATAATTTACTTGGGAGAAAAATTAATTGTTATCTAGAAATATATCAGAAGAAACCTGTGTAGGGTTGTTTCAGGATGAGTCCGGGTAAGACATCATCTGGAAGTTTATGAGAAGAAACCTGGGTAGGGCTGTTTTAGGATATATATGAGAGGGAGCCTGGGTAGGGAAGCTTCAGGATGAGTCCGGGTAAAACTGCATCTTGAAATTGTAAGAAGGAACCTGGGTAGGGTTGCCTCAGGATGAGTCAGTGTAAAACTACATCTGGAAATTGTGAGAAGGAACTTGGGTAGGGTTTCCTCAGGATGAGTCCGTGTAAAACTGCATCTGGAGATTATGAGAAGGGACCTGGGTAGGGTTTCTTCAGGATGAGTCCATGAAAAACTTCATCTGGAAACTCAAGAGAAGGAACCTGGGTAGGGTTTCCTCAGGATGAGTCCGTGTAAAACTGCATCTGGAAATTCAAGAGAAGGAACCTAGGTAGGGTTGCCTCAGGATGAGTCAATGTAAAACTGCATCTAGAAACTCAAGAGAAGGAACCTGAGTAGGGTTGCCTCAGGATGAGTCTGTGTAAAACTGCATCTGGAAGTTCAACATATGGAACCTGGGTAGGGTTGCCTCTGGATGAGTCAGTCTAAAACTACATCTGAAGATTGTGAGAAGGAACCTGGGTAGGGTTGCTTCAGGATGAGTCCGTGTAAAACTGCATCTGGAAATTCAAGAGAAGGAACCTTGGTAGGGTTGCCTCAGGATGAGTCAGTTTAAAACTACATCTTGTAATTTAAGAGAAGGAACCTGGGTAGGGTTGCCTCAGGATGAGTCCATGTAAAACTGCATCTGAAACTTCAAGAGAAGGAATCTGGGTAGGGTTGCCTCAGGATGAGTCCGTGTAAAACTACATCTGGAAATTCAAGAGAAGGAACCTTGGTAGGGGTGCCTCAGGATGAGTTAGTGTAAAATTGCATCTGGAGATTGTGAGAAGGAACTTGGGTAGGGTTGCTTCAGGATGAGTCTGTGTAAAACATCAGAAGGAGGGAGAAGGAACTCGTGTAAGATTGTTTCATGAAGAGCCCGTATAAAGTTTTATTTGTAATTCACAAGAAACCCGTGTAAGATTGCTTCATGAAGAGCCCATATAAAGCTGTGTTTGGAAGTTAGAAGAAACCTGTGTAAGATTGTTTCATGATGAGCCCGTGTAAAGCTGTATTTGGAAGTTAGAAGAAACCCATGTAAGATTGCTTCATGATGAGCCCGTGTGTGATACGGTTGCAGAACCGACAGTTTAATACTGGTTTTGCATTTTGTATTCGCAAATGTGCAGTAAGTATGATTCGCCACCGACTTTTCTTTTATCCAACAAAGGAAAGTGTGAAAAGAACAGAAAAAGACCTTTCCGAGATGTTTTCTGAGTAAGGGGGGTAGATTATGGAAATGGAAGGTGTTAGCACCCTTTCCATCCGTGTTTTTCCACGGGCTCTTAGACGTTTGCTCATTTTTAAAATACCTTTGTGCTTTGTGTTTGAAAATGTTTTGGAAAAAAAATGCCTTAGTACGGCGAACTTTGTAATGTTTCTCGGGATAGTGGAGAAAGTATACAAAGTGTTTTGAAATTGTTTTTGAAAAGTAGTTTTTTGTGTAAGTGCAAAATGTTTGAGAAAACTTCTAACTGCTATCTACTTTATTACTCAAAAAGGGTTGTTCTTTTCCTCTTTTCCTTTAGATAATGCTATCCTTGGATGTTTGAGGGACAATCGAAGGGACATTTCAATAGTCATAAAGGCAACATATGGAGACGCTTTAGTAATTTCGTTTAAGGGACAAGATCATTTACCAAAAGGTAACACCGTAGGGTCATCGAGGGACTATGATCTTTTGATTTTAACGAGTCTTTGCTAAAGCGTCCCCATTCTCGAGGGACATGATTGTTTTACCGAAGGAAACCGAAGTGGGGATACCCTAGAGGTGCATATGTGCATATGTGTTGAGATTCAGTTAATTTTGTCTTTTTGTTAGGCAAGCTAATGTTTTAATTTACAGTTATGTCATACACGCCTAACTACTAGCAGTTTATATACAATCATACAATATAGTGCGGAAAGTGAAACCTACAGCTATTACAAGGCTTCAGGACAGTTACAGTTATGTCTGACTAAAATGTAAAGTGCGGAAAATAAAAATCCTAATTAGGGCTATTACAATCCATAGGCAGATACATAGTCAGGAAATAAAATGTGCATGCGATAAAATTACAAACCATAGGCAGATACATAATAATATAAGCGAGCGAAATAAAGAAACGTCTAAAAACTTAGTAAATAAAAATATGCTAATTTTTTTGTTATTTTTTATTTAAGAAAATAATTAATTTAATTATCCAAAAGTCTAATTATAAAATGGAATTAATTAAGAACTTATTTATTGTTTTTATTATGAAAAGAAATTAAATTGAATATAAATTAAAACCTAAGTTCTAAATTATTTTAAATTTAAAATAATTAGTTAAAGTTAAATTAATACTTAAATTCAAAAATTAGTGTAGAAAAATATAATCCTATTTTTTTTGTGATTTTTATTATTATTATACTAATTAAATAAATAACAAAATAAAACCAAAAAAAAATAATTAAAATAAGACCAAGAAAAAAAGAAATGGGTTTGGGTTTTAATAAGCAATCACGGGGGGGGGGGGGGGGGGGGGGGGGGGTGTTGTTTGAATTTCCATTTGGCCGAAATGAGGCCAAGCCCATGACATCTTGGTATCATGTGGAGATGGCCTCTGAGTGTCCATGGTGGTCTACACATCATGGGCTCTAGATTTGGATCCCATATGGATTTGTTGGGACATATCTGAGGAGTATGGTATGCGTCTGAGTATGAGAAATGCTGGATCTGTAGAATAAATATTAGAAAAAATATAAAACGCTATACCTGGGACTCGAACCCATGTCCTTTCCCTCACAAACGCGCCTTCTTACCAACTAAGTTTCCCTGATCATTCATACATAAAACAACATCCATATATTATATATAAAACAAAGTGTTATCTGAGACAAAAAAATAAAACGCGCGCAGGTTTGAATCGTCTAGTGGGGGACTGCCATGCATCGTCTTCCACCTCCATCTGTCGTATTAGACAACAAGATCTATAGTGGCGGTTTTCTACCTGTCATTGTAACCCCTGCATTCGAAACGAGCAGTATACGCAACAAAAATAAATTGTGAGGACATGGATCAACTGGCCTCGTCTCCCTAAGCATGATGGTATCAGTGGTCAAGCCTAATTTTTCCTAATAATGGAAGCCCCAATTCTAAGGTCCAAACCCTAGATATGGTAATGCTCGATTCCTACGTCAAAAAACCAATTCAAACATACAGATAGCTTGCAAACACGAAAATATTCAGTAATTTCTGGTTAAAACATGTTTGAATTACATAAATCAAAGAAAGAATGTTTGGGAAAAACGCAAACCTTGAGCTACTGTATTGGGCGTTTTATTGTGCTTTAGGGCCTGGTAACGTTTGGAAGAGTTTCAGAGGACTTCCAAGAATGTTTTTGAGCCTTTGTTTAGGACTAAAAACAGCTGGAATTTGAAATTCGAGTTTGACAATTTTTGAGTTTTTTGTGCAAAATGTGCAGCAATTCTCCAAGCTTTTTATGCATGGATTTGGCTTGCTAGAGTGTTGTACTAATAGTGTAGATGGAGGAGACGCAATTGAATGCAATAGATCAAGCCATAATGCCATAGTTTAAAGCCATAATCACCAATTTGAAAAGTTACCAAAATGATGCTTTCATGCCATTTTTTGATGTTCAGTCAATATGGTCATTTATGCACGAATCCTTGGGCTTCAAGACAAGTCAAAGCATCAGCCCAAATGCCTAAACCCATTTCCAATTATTCTGTACCATTTATTTTATATTTATTTGGAATAAATTAAAATAAATATGTAAAAAATAGGTATAAAATGCAAGGAGATGCAAAAATAAGATTAGAAGTCCTATATAACCTTAGGAATATATTTGAACCTTAAAAGTTAGGCCATTAACTCAAAAATCCAAATTTTCTCAATGCACCATTCTTGAAATTTCCAAAATTTTCCCAACACGGGCAAGCCATAACATGCTCAATTTTTATCTCATGATGATGATCTTTGACTTTTTGGAAAGCCCAAGATGTCTACTTCAATACCTCTTTTGTTAAACTTTTCATTTCAAGATGCTATCTTGATGTAAAAGGTCTTGGCAAAAAGTGTCTTTTCTTGACTTTTTGAAAATGACTTGTAATGTATGAGCTCATATCTTTCAAATGGTGTATTTCTTGATCTTGAGGGAAGAAGAGAAGTTATGTGGAATTGGATTCTCTTCAAAATGAGCTTTGGTAGGAAAGTTTCTGATAAATTATGAGAAAGTTATACCTGGTCAAAGTTTGGTTGACTTTTCCTATAGAAACCCTAATTTGCCATTTTTGACTTTTGATGAATTAGGAGTATTTAATGAGGAATCATGATCAAACCTTGATAAAATGATGGATTTCACTTCAAAATGTTGATGTTGATCAAAAATCTTGAAGTTTGACTGTACATGGGCCACAATTGACTTTTGACCTAGCATAGTTGACTTTCCAATACTTGAGCAATTGACTGAGCAAACTTATTGTAAAAGGAATGAAGTCTGGCATGGAAAATCTTAAAGGTATATTAGGACCATGGGAAGAATTTGAGACCTTTGGAGCTCAACCATATTGATGAAAATTGAAACCCTGGTTAGAGGTTCATTTCCTTAGGAGGAGAATTTGTCTGGTCAATTCATGGTCAACCTTGAGTAATTGAGAACCTCTAGGAGTATGTCTTGTGTGAAAATGGGAGGGAATATTTTGGGGTACAACAACTGCCCATGTTCAATCTATTTAAACTTGTAGATTTAGATTTGCTTGTATGCCTTTCGTGATCTGAAGGTGGAAGATGATTGAACACTACAGTGCCCAAAATTTGCACTCATCCGAAGTGATACTGTTGGTGAATAATATCGGGAATGGGCTTACAAATGCCATTTGGAAAAGATGACAAAAGACCGTTGGAGATGGGCTTAAAGATGCCATCCAAGAAATATGTCAGAGAGTCGTTGGAGATGGGCTTAAAGATGCCATCCAAAATAGATGTTGACTTCATAAAAAGTCTCATTATGGGGATTCATGTTCCTGCTATCTGAGGAGGAGTCCGTTGGGGAATGTTTTGGGGGAATATAGTCTAGGAGTTTCGCTTGTCCATTACTCTATTGGTGAGTTATCTCTTGAAAGCGGGTTGTTATTTGGTCGGGATCCATGATTTACAGTATCTTTAAGTGGATAAGAATCAGAAAATCTTAGGGTCGATTTAACTGAACCAGCAGAGGTCTTGATTTATCTTTGACTGGATAAGAATCAGAAAAATCTTAGTATCGATTTAACTGAACCAGACATAAATATTGGATCATCTTCAACTGGAATAGAAATCAGAGAGATCTTAGTATCAATCTCACTGAACCAGAGAAGGTCTTGAATTAACTTTGACAAGAATGGAAATCAAAAAAATCTTAGTATTGATTTAACTAAACCAGACAAAAGTCTTGGATCATCTTCAACTATAATAGAAATCAGAGAGAACTTAGTATGATCTAACTGAACCAAAGAAGGTCTTGAATTAACTTAGACTGAAATGGAAATCAGAAAAATCTTAGTATTGATTTAACTGAAACAAAAAAAAGTCTTGGATCATCTTAAACTGGAATAGAAATCAGAGAGATCTTAGTATCGATCTAACTGAACCAGAGACGGTCTTGAATAAACTTTGACTTGAATGGAAATCATAAAAATCATAGTATAGATTTAACTGAACCAGACAAAAGTCTTAGATCATCTTCAATTGGAATAGAAATCAGAGAGATCTTAGTATCAATCTAACTGAACCATAGAAGGTCTTGAACTAACTTTGACGAGAATGGAAATCAGAAAAATCTTAGTATGGATTTATCTGAACGAGACAAAAGTCTTGGATCATCTTCAACTGGAATAGAAATCAGAGAGATCTTATTATCGATCTAACTGAACCAAAGAAGGTCTTGAATTAACTTTGATTGGAATGGAAAACAGAAAAATCTTAGTATTGATTTAACTAAATTAGACAAAAGTCTTGGATCATCTTCAACTGGAATATAAATCAGAGAGAGCTTAGTATCGGTCTAATTGAACCAGAGAAGGTCTTGAATTAACTTTGACTGAAATGGAAATTAGAAAAATCTTAGTATCGATTTAACTGAACCAGACAAAAGTCTTGGATCATCTTCAACTTGAATAGAAATCCGAGAGATTTTAGTATCGATCTAACTAAACCAGATGAAGGTCTTGGATCCCTTTAACTAGAATAGAAATCAGAAAAATCTTAATGTAGATTTTATTGAACCGGAAAAAGGTCTTGAGTTGTCCTTTTTGAGGAAAATGCAGAAATAGCCCTTCGTCGGACGTAGCCTTTGAGAAGACTACCAGGTCATGTAAGTAGTCAACGGTGTTTGTTGATTTGATATTTCCTGAAAACGTAAAGAGTTAGTCGTATGCAATGTCATGATGTATGAAATGAATTGTGTAATGATGTTCTCAAAATAAATGAGATTATGTTGTATGCAATATATATGTGCATGCAATGTTGTATGAACATGGGAGGCTGTTGCGATATTTCCTAGTCTGGGGAAATAAATCTCTGACTGCTGCTGGAGAGTGCTGGGAAGATGAATCCCAGACTGCTGTTAGGAAAGTGATTCTTTCATTCCCACTGGGGATGATGAGCGGAGATGATTTTCTAGGGATTCCCTCTTTCCATTTGAGGATATTCTTCTGGGGATCTTTTACTCCTACTTGAGAATCACTCTGTGGGGAGCAAGATGTTCTGTCAGAAGATTTTATCGATGTAGAGAAATAAACTTTGTTGGGGGATAAACTTCTGTAGCTAGAGAAATGAACTCTACCAGGGGACAAGGTTTTATAAACTGTTTGAGATTTTTAAAACTCAGTTGGGGATCTTTGAGTTAACCTCTCTGAGGGAACTTTGCTGGGAGAGGTAATTCCTGTTTGGAGAAGAAGAGATCAAATTTTTGGTTGTTTCCACTCTGTGGGGAACATAGACATCACATGGTTGTGTGCTAAGGATGTAGCAGTGACTTCGCCCCAAGGAGTCTCTGCCCCTGTACCTGCTCGAAAGAGTAACTGTCGAGACTACAAATTGCTTTTTTAGACTTTGTCTCGTTTCTTAAAGTCAGTAGTAACTGTCTTTCTGTTTCTCATGCAAGTATTTGTAAACAGTGATCATATTCAAATGCATATGTCAAAAATAATCACTGGACGTTTTTGCAAAACAAAACAGAAAAATAGAAAACAAATAGTTTTTTACTTTTAAAGAAATGATTTGTATTGATTTTTGAAGTTCGCCTATAACAGGAATTTTTGTACAAAGAGACTGACGTTCTAGTAGGAAAACGCCACTGTGAAAATGAAAACTATACAAGATAGTGTACAAAGATAAAACAACTATGTGTAATAATCCCGTTGAGTTTCAATTCTGCTATTGCCCCTATGTCATTGAGCGTCTCATCACTTTGCTACTTGTATGAAGCTGACTGGATTGATCGGTACCATTTGAGCTTGATAGTTGATACTGAGGTCTGGTTACAAGGTGATCCAATGAGACATAGTTATACGCTTCAAATTCCTAACTTTTTCCTGGACCACCCTTTCGAGTTTTCAGTCCACGGGGATACCCTTTTTTTCCCAAGCCACCATTTCAGGTTTTCGACTTGCCGGGTGTACAGGTTTTTTGTATTTATCCCTAATTTTTGCCCGAACCCTTTTGGTTCGCCGGGATGCCCTTATTTTTTCCTAGTCCAGCCAACCTAGCGGGTCTTTATTCAGGTGTAGTATCTTTTCACTATGTCCGCATTCAGAGGGTGAGGAAGGTTGTCACCACCCATGGTGGTTAGAATCAAAGCTCCACCGGAATATATGCTTTTGATTACAAATGGCCCTTCGTACGTAGGAGTCCATTATCCCCTGGGATCACCTTGTGGCAGTATGATGCGCTTGATTACTAGATCACCCACTTGGTATACCTAACGTTTGACCTTTATGTTGAAAGCCTTGATCATTCACTTTTGGTACATCTGACCATGACAGGCAGCAGCAAGCCTTTTCTCATCAATCAGATTTAGATCGTCAAGTCGAGTCTGGATGCAATCATCTTCATTCAAACCCACATCCTTCATGATTCTCAAAGAGGGGATCTGGACCTCAATAGGTAGGACAACCTCCATACCATACACCAGAGAGTAAGGTGTTGCCCCTGATGACGGACGTGATGAGGTGCAGTAACCATGAAGAGCAAATGGTAACATCTCATGCCAGTCTATGTATGTCACTGTCATCTTATGTATGATTTTCTTAATGTTCTTGTTAGCAGCCTCCACAGCGCCATTCATCTTCAGCCAGTAAGGGGAATAATTATGATGTTGGATCTTGAATTGTTTACAAAGTTAGGTGATCATTGTATTGTTGAGATTTGTACCATTATCTATGATGATTCTTTCCGGAACACCACACCGACAGACAAGGTTATGCTTGATGAACCGCGCCACAACATTCTTGGTAATAGTAGCAAAAGAGGCAGCCTCAGCCCATTTTGTGAAGTAATCAATGGCCACTAGGATGAAGCGATGCCCATTGGAAGAGGTAGGTCTAATCTCTCTGATCATGTTAATTCCCCACATTGCAAAGGGTCGGGGAGCCGTCAAGATGTTCAAGGGAATCAGAGGCACATGCAATTTATCAGCATAGATCTGGCATTTGTGATAAGTTCGGGAATGCTGATAACAGTCTGCTTCCATAATGGACCAGTAATATCCTGCCTGTATGATCTTTTTAGCCATGATGTGTCCACTAGAATGGGTGCCAAAGGTACCTTCATTTAAACTTTCCATAATCCTCTCTATTTCACTCTTGTCTACACACCGAAGTAGAGTAGAGTCATGGTTGCGCTTGTAGAGGATTATATTCCTAAGGAAGAACTTTGCAGAGAACTTTCTCAGAAACTTCTTATCATTGACAGATTTTGTCTCGGGATATTCTTGAGCCTCGAGATACATTTTCACTTCATGGAACCAAGATTTTTCTGTTACCCCTTCAGTATCAATCTCATAGCAGTATGCCAGTTCATCCAATTTCTCAATAGTGATCTAAGGAGCCTCATTGTCCCACCTGGCCTTGAACATATATGGCATAGTAGCTAGTGCGTCCGCTAACTGATTCTCTTCTCATGGAAAATGTTCAAAGGTAACTTCTTCAAAGTATGGAAGCAATGTCAGCACATGTTCTTTGTAAGGGATGAGATTAGGGTGCTTCGTGTCCCACTCCCCTTTGATTTGACTTATTACCAAGGATGAATCCCCGAAAATGCTCAAGAACTTGATCCTTAGGTAAATAGCATCTTTGAGACCCATGATGCATGCTTCATACTCAGCCATATTCTTGGTGCAGTTGAAACATAATTTGGTGGTGAAAGGGGTATGATAGCTCTCGGGAGATATGATTACAGCATTGATACCATCGTTGAGTGCATTGGAGGATCTATCAAAAACCATAGTCCATCGGGATCCTTCCTCAGGTCCTTCATCCGGTCCAGGTTCTTCACAGTCAATCACTAACATGATATTCTCATCTGGGAATTCAAAGTTCATGGGTTTGTAGTCATCCACAGCCTGATGAGCCAAATGATCAGCTAATACACTTCCCTTGATTTCTTTCTGGGTTGTGTATTGGATGTCGTATTCAGTCAAGATCATTTGCCATCTTTCTATTCTTCTGGAGAGAGCGGACTTCTCGAAGATGTACTTGATAGGATCCATCTTAGATATCAACAAGGTAGTTTGAGTCAACATATACTATCTTAGTCGGCGAACAGCCCATGCCAAAGAGCAGCAAGTTTTCTCGAGCAGTGAGTATCTTGTTTCACAATTGGTAAATTTTTTGCTAAGGTAGTATATTGCATGCTCTTTTCGACCAGACTCGTCATGCTTCCCAAACACACACCCCATTGAATTATCTAACACTGTTAAGTAAATTATCAAAGGTCTTCCTTCAAACGGTGGCATCAGAATTGGAGGCTCTTCAAGGTATTCCTTAATTCTATCGAAGGCAGTCTGGCATTCGTCATTCCACTTTACCACTTGATCTTTATTCAAGAGTTTGAAGATTGGCTCACAAGTAGCGGTTTGATGGGAAATGAACCTGGCAATGTAATTTAGGCGTCCCAAGAAACCTCTAACCTCCTTCTCGGTGCGAGGAGCTGGAATTTCTTGTATAGCTTTTACCTTTGTGGGGACTACCTGAATACCCTTGTCACTGACAATGAAACCTAGGAGTTTACCAGACCTTACCCCGAAGTTGCATTTGTTCGGAATTAACCTCATCTTGTACGTCTTTAGTCTATCAAACAACTTTTGTAGATGATCAATGTGCTCTTACTCAGTTTGAGACCTGGCTATCATGTCATCAACATAGACCTCTATCTCATGGTGAATCATGTCGTGGAACAAAGCTTCCATAGCTCACTGATAGGTCTCCCCAGCGTTCTTCAACCTAAATGGCATCACTTTGTAACAGAAAGTGCCCAATTGTGTGACAAAGTTTGTCTTATTAATGTCTTCGGGTTCCATCTTGATCTGGTTATATCCATAGAAACCGCCCATGAAGGAAAAGACTTTATGCTGTGTAGTGTTGTCAACCAGAATGTCAATATGGGGAAGCGGGAAGTCATCCTTGGGGCTCACCTTGTTCAAATCTCTGTAGTCCACACACATCCGTACTTTTCCGTCCTTTTTAGGCAAAGGGACTATGTTAGCCACCCACTGTGGATAAGAGATGACAGCTAAGAACCCAGCGTTGATCTGTTTCATAACTTCTGCTTTGATCTTCTCTAACATTTCAGGGCGCATACGACGGACCTTCTGCTTTACTGGAGGGAAGTCTTCTTTAGTTGGCAGACGATGACCCATAATATTCATTTCTAGTCTTGGAATGTCTTCATATGACCAGGCAAAGATCTCGACATAATCATGCAGCATCTGTATCAATCGCTGTTTGACACTAAGCTCCAAATTTTCACCTATCTTGACTTCTTTTCTATCATCTTTTGTGCCCAAATTCACTATCTCAATTGGCTCTTCATGAGGCTGTATATCCCTTTCTTCCTACTATAACAGTCTGGCAAGTTCTCCGGGTACCTCACAATCTTCCTCACCTTCGTCCTCGGCTTGGTTGATCGTACTTTCAAAGCCATAACCGACAATAGAAGAACTGTTACCAATGGGATCCAGAGTGGATATGGATCTGAAGTTTGATACGTGAGTGTGTGTAAGAGCATAACTATATTGACAAAGTAAAAAGAAAAAAAGAAAAACATAGAGCGCAAAATTTGTATGCAAAACGTCCAATGCTTTATTAATGACATATGAGATTATAACATGATAACCCTCACAAATAAACCATTGTGCTCCGGGTAAGACACATGGCCATAAAGTTTATATTGTTTAATTATTAAATATCCAAAAACAAAAAGACAATTACTTCTGAATAAAAGTAATTGGCACAAAGTCTTTAGCTATCCAATTATTGGGTCCACCGTTGGTTGTAGAGAAGATCCAGCTATCTATGTCATAACTACTGTCAGCATCTTCTATGGCGGAGACAACATCAATAGCATTGATTCCTGGAACATGCTTGAGCATGGGTGCAGTTATGACGTTGGGAGTTTCTGGAGCATTGAATTCAATCTCCTTTCCATCGATCAGATCCTACACCTTGTTCTTCAAAGCCCAACAGTCGTTAGTGTCATGCCCCAGAGTCTCAAAATGGTAGGCGCATCGAGCATTTGGATTGTAGCTGGGAGATACGGTGTTGGGGTTATTTGGAGCTTCCCTCAAGGTAACCATATTGGATTTCAGTAATTATGGAAATACTTGAGACAAAGTCATATTTATCCAGGTGAAGTGCCTTACAGGTCTTTCTGCTCTAGGCTGATTATTTCGTTGTTGAGTAGCTGCATGCTTGGATATCATAACAGCCCCTATTGATGGACGATGCTCGGTTCTACTCTAATTTCGTTGATTGTAAACAGCATTGGCCTCTTTCTTTCCAACGAAAGGTCTCTTTCCCACACTTGAATAGGCATCATTCTGAATCTTGCCACTTCTGATCCCAGCTTCCACTCTTTCTCCTGTCAAAATCAACTCAGTAAAGCCAGTTGAGGAGCTTCCAATCAGATAATTGAAAAATGGACCAAATAGGGTACCCAAAAACATATCCACTAACTCCCTATAAGACAGGGGGGGTTGGAATCTTCCTGCCAAGTCCCTCCACTTCTGAGAATAGTCTTTAAAACCCTCGCTCGAACCCATAGTCATACTTTGGAGTTGTGTACGGGTGGGAGCAAGGTCTGCATTATACAGATACTTCTTGTAGAAAGCAGCGGCCAGGTTTTCCCAGTTACGAATATTGGTCCCCTCCAGCTAATAGAACCATTCTAGCTGAGTCCCAGACAAACTGTCCTGAAAGAAGTGGACCCATAAGTCCTTGTCTGCAGTGTGAGGCTGAATCTTGCTCACATAAGATCAGAGATACGTTTTGGGACATGAGACCCCATCATATTTGGCAAACATCAGAACCTTGAACTTCTGCAGGATGACAACCGCAGAAACCAAACCCAGATCTTCAAAATCCATCCCCGACACCTTCTGTACTTCCGTTGCATTTAGACGGTCCTCCAACTGTTTGTATTTTTCATCAGCAGGAGGATACTGCTCCTCATCATAGTCAGATTCATCATCAGATTCTTTGGGACTGGAGTCTTCCTCTCTTGTTTCCTCTTCTTGATTGTCTCCTTCCTTTGATGAAGTTACCAGCTCAGAAGCTCGTTGCATTGGTCCTATGATCCTTCTTCCCAAGTTCACTACCCCAGTTGGTTTCTTTGGCTTCTTATTTTTATCTTTCAGTATGAGGGCTTTCAGATCTTCTTTCCCTTTAGCTAGAGCCATAATCATTTGCTGGAACTGGGCATTTTGGGCCTGGAGATCCTTGATGTTTTGTTCAAGATCCATTTCTTTACTTGCTAAAATAAACAGCGAAGAAGATAAGAACCCTGCTTTGAAACCTGCTTATGCAATGAGATGCATGATATGCTTATGCAATGTTTTCAAGGACCTTATTGGATTTAAGCTCTTTTAAACAAAACAAGAAATAATACCTTTTATTAGAAATTTTTTAAAGAAAAAAAGATTACACAAGGACGAACAATGAAAGGAAATTATAAACTCCTAAGTCTCCCATGGGCGCTTCCTCTTGGTGTTGAGGTAGGTGTTGAGGTTCCTCTCTTCATGAAGTTGTTTTGTTAATTCCAACACCTTCTTATCACTTTCATAGAATTGAGCCTCAAAAGTATATCGTTCTCCCTTGATCTAGATCCAAGACTTTTGCAACTCTTCGAAGTTAGTTGGCATATCAGGACGGAGAATGATACGGGACTCACCCCCTTGAACAAAAGGTTCCAAGATCACCGGTAAGATGGAATCGTATGGCATCATAAGACTTTGGGCTCGAGCTCGAACCCATTTGAGGTAAGGTTCCAAAGGGATGGAGTTCTTGCGCCCCAAAGACCTACTATCAGTCTTCTTAACAATGCCCCAAGCACGGATGAACCTCTGACGATAATTTTGCAAATCATCTGAGTAGTTGAACACAATACCCTGGATGAGCATTTCCCGTGGACCATCTCTCCATGCATAGCCAAACTGATGTAGTGCTAAAGAAGGATTATAGGTGATGCCTCCCCTAATGGCTAGGAGTGGCACATTAGGAAATTCTCCACAGCGATCAATAAAAGAGATGTCTTCTTGAGAGCGAGGACCCCAATGGATGTCGGAGTGAGAGAGAGACATTAGTCTTTGACTCCACCTTAAGCCTAAATCATTCTACATTGTTGACCTAGGAAGGTGCGAAATAAACCACCTATATAGAAAAGGGGTGAAGCACATGAGAGCTCCTCGCTTCTTCAAAGTACGAGTATAGAGAGAATGTAGGATATCCCCGAGCAATGTAGGAACTGGATTGTGAGCAAGAAAGATGTTGATGGCATTCACATCTATAAGTTTATCTGAATTAGGAAACAAGACCAACCCATAGATCATGAGGGCTAATACATCTTTGAAGGCATGATAACTTAAAGCATCCACGAAAATCTGATCTTTCTTCATCAGGAAATTTGCAAGGAGACCCTTAACTTCACTTCTTTTTTCCCAATTGGACTCAATGTCCGATGGCTTCAAGTGCAAAGCTACGACAACATCTTCAGAAGCTGGGTCTTGTTCTAAACCAGTGAAAGGTACTCGCTCCAATATAAGTAAACCAAGTAACTTATAGAATTCCTCCAGGGTAGGCACCCGTTGATAATCGGGGAATGTGAAAAAATGGTGCTTAGGGTCGAAGAACTGAAATAAGACACTCATCAAACCTTCGTCAAATCCGGTGGTAACCAAACTAAGTAAGTGACCATGTCTTTTGTGGAATGATGAGTCCTAGGGAACTTTCAAGACTAATTCCTTGAGCTTGGGAGGAACTTCTGTGAAGTGAATCCGGATGGTTTTTCTGCGACTTGAATTTATATCCTACAAAACAGCAAAGAGGTAAATCCAACTGGTCCTTGAAATGATTAGTACATATGAACGTCATGGTGTTTAGGATGTCATGATTATGCTAAAAATCATAGATAAACACAAGCAAATCACACAATAGACCTTAGGTTCAAAGTCTTGCATGAGGTTTTAAGGTAAGTACCATCTTGAATGTTCAGTTGGCTCAACCTGTCCTATTAATAGTAACCGGGTCCTAAGGAGCCTCAATATCACTGACCTTCCCTTCAGAAATTTTTCCAGCTCCGCACCAAAGTATTGCGGCCAAAAAATCCCGAAAATCCATCCTCAATGAGTGTAGTATCGAGTATCAACCAATCTTCGGTCGGAATCAAAACTGGTTACCTCACTACTTCCTAATGGCTAGTATGAGTCAATTAAAGGTTCTAAAGGTCAGTTAGCGCTACGAGGAAGCCTAATGTTATCCTTAACTAACTCAAGGAACATTAGTATAATCCAAAGTATAGTGCTAACGTAGCCACCACTTCGTTTGTATCGGTCTACGATGAATAACCTCCATGGTTTATTGCTACTTACCTAATAGGGTGCCCCAGATCCGGGTGTAGGATCTTTTAGTAAAAACCCAAACAAGCCCTCAAAAGTAATGCAAACAAAGCACAAAAGTTAGTTTAAAAATGAACTAACTCTAAGGTAAACCCCACTTTTATATTTTCCCCAACAGAGTCGCCAGTTCTGTGATACAATGGCAGAACCGACAGTTTAATATTGGTTTTGCATTTTGTAGTCGCAAATATGCGGTAAGCAAGAGTTGCCACTGACTTTTCCTTTATCCAACAAAGGAAAGGGTGAAAAGAATAGAAAAAGACATTTTCGAGAGGTTTTCTGAGTAAGGGGGGTAGATTATGGAAAGGGAAGGTGTCAGCACCCTTTCCACCCGTGGTTTTCCACGGGCTCTTAGAGGTTTTCTCATTTTAAAAATACCTTTTTGCTTTGTGTTTGGAAATGTTTTGAGAAAAAAAACGCCTTAGTACAGCGAACTTTGTAATGTTTCTCGGGATAGTGGAGAAAGTATACAAAGTGTTATGAAATTGTTTTTGAAAAGTAGTTTTCTTTTTAAGTGCAAAATGTTTGAGCAAACTTCTAACAGCTATCTACTTTATTACTCGAAAAGGGTCGTTCTTTTCCTCTTTTCCTTTAGACAATGCTACCCTACTATTATTGAGTAGGTAGCCTTATCATTGGATGTTTGAGGGACAATTGAAAGGACATTTTAACAGTCATAAAGGCAACATATAAAGACGCTTTAGAAATTTCGTTTAAGGGACGAGATCATTTACCAAAAGGAAACGTCGTAGGGTCATCGAGGGGTTATGATCTTTTGATTTTTACGGGTCTTTGCTAAAGCGTCCCCATTCTCGAGGGACATGACTGTTTTACCAAAGGCAACCAAAGTGGGGATACCCTAGAGGTTTATATGTGCGTATGTGTTGAGATTCAGTTATTTTTGTCTTTTTGTTAGGTGAGCTAACGTTTTAATTTACAGTCTTGTCATACACGCCTAATTACTAACAGTTTATATATAGGCATACAATATAGTGTAGAAAGTGAAACCTACAGCTATTACAAGGCTTCAGGACAGTTACAGTTATGTCTGACTAAAATGTAAAGTGTGGAAAATAAAAATCCTAATTAGGGCTATTACAATCCATAGGCAGATACATAGTCAGGAAATAAAATGTGTGTGTGATAAAATTACAAACCATAGGAAGATACATAATAATATAAGCGCGCGAAATGAAGAAACATCTAAAAACCTAGTAAATAAAAATATGCTCTTTTTTTGTTACTTTTTATTTAAGAAAAGAATTAAGTTAATTATCCTAAAGTCTAATTAGAAAATTTAATTAATTAAGAACTTATTTATTTTTTTTATTATGAAAAGAAATTATATTGAATATAAATTAAAACCTAAGTTCTAAATTATTTTAAATTCAAAATAATTAGTTAAAGTTGAATTAATACTTAATTTCAAAAATTAGTTTAGAAAAATATAATCCTATTTTTTTGGGATTTTTATTATTATTATTATTATTATACTAATTAAATAAATAACAAAAGAAAACAAAAAAAATGAATTAAAACAAGACCAAGAAAAAAAGAAATGGGTCTGGGTTTTAATAAGAATTCAAGGGGGTGTTGTTTGAATTTCCGTTTGGCCCAAATGAGGCCAAGCCCAGGACATCGTGGGATCCTTTGGAGATGGCCTCTAAGTGTCCATGGTTGTCTACACATCCTGGGCACTAGATCTGGATCCCATATGGATTTCCTGGCACAGATCTGAGGAGTACGGTATGCGCCTGGGTATGAGAAACGCTAGATCTGCAAAATAAATATTAGAAAAAATACAAAACGCTGGACCTGGGACTCGAACCCAGGACCTCACCCTCACAAACGCCCATGTTTACCAATTGAGTTGTCCTGATTATTCATACATATAACAACATCCATATATTATATATAAAACAAAGTGTAATCTGAGACAAAAAAAGATCCGCGCAGGTTTGAATCGTCTAATGGGGGACTGTCACACATCGTCTTCCACCTCCGTCTGTCGTATTACACAACAAGATCTATAATGACGGTTTTTTGTCTGTCATTGTAACCCCTGCATTCGAAACGAGCAAAATACGCAACAAAAATAAATTGTGAGGCCATGGATCAACTGGCTTTGTCTCCCTGAGCATGATGGTATCAGTGGTCAAGCCTAATTTTGCCTAACAATGGAAGCCCCAATTCTAAGTTCCAAACCCTATATATGGTAACGCTCGATTCCTACGTCCAAAAACCAATTCAAGCATACATATAGCTTTCAAACACAAAAATAGTCAGTAATTCCTGGTTAAAACATGTTTATATTACATAAATCAAAGAAAGCAAGTTTTGGAAAAACGCAAACCTTGAGCTACTATATTGGGAGTTATATTGTTCTTCAGGGTATGGTAATGATTGGAAGAGTTTCAGGGGACTTCCAAGAATGTTTTGAGCCTTTGTTTGGGACTAAAAACAGCTGGAATTTGAAATTTGAGTTTGAAATTTTTTGAGTTTTTTGTGCAAAATGTGCAGCAATTCTCCAAGATTTTTGTGAATGGATTTGGCTTGCTAAAGTGTTGTACTTATAGTGTATATGGAGGAGACGCAATTAAATGGAAAAGATCAAGCCATAATGCCATAGTTTAAATCCATAATCACCAATTTTAAAAGTTAGCAAAATGAAGCTTTCGTACCATTTTTTTATGTTCAGTGAATCTGGTCATTTGTGCATGAATCCTTGGGCTTCAAGACAAGTCAAAGCACCAGACCAAATTCCTAAGCCCATATCCAATTATTTTGTACCATTTATTTTATATTTATTTGGAATAAATTAAAATAAATATGTAAAAAATAGGTAGAAAATGCAAGGCCATGCAAAAATAATATTAGAGGTCCTCTATAACCTTAAGAAGATAATTGAACCTTAAAAAGTTAGGCCATTGACTAAAAAATCCAAATTTTCTCAATGCACCATTCTTGAAATATCCAAAATTTTCCCAACTTGGGAAAGCCATAACTTGCTCAATTTGTATCTCATGATGATGATCTCGGACTTTTTGGAAATCCCAAGATGTCTACTTCAATCCCTCTTTTGATGAATTTTGCATTTGAAGAAGTTATCTTGATTTAAAAGGTCTTGGAAAAAAGTAGCTTTTGTTGACTTTCTAAAAATGACTTGTAATGTATGAGCTCATATCTTCCAAATGGTGTATTTCTTGATCTTTAGGGATGAAGAGAAGTTATGGGGAATATGGTTCTCTTCAAAATGAGCTATGGTAGGAAAATTGTTGATAAAGTATGAGAAAGTTATACCTGGTCAAAGTTTGGTTGACTTTTCCTATAGAAACCCTAATTTGCCATTTTTGACTTTTGATGAATTAAGAGTATTTCTTGAGGAATCATGATCAACCCTTGATCAAATGATGTATATCTCTTCAAAATGTTGATGTTGACCAAAAATCTTGAAGTTTGACTGTACATGGGCCACAGTTGAGTTTTGACCTAGCACAGTTGACTTTCCAATACTTGAGCAATTGACTTAGCAAACTTATTATGCAAGGCATGAAGTCTGACATGGACAATCTTGAAGACATATTAGGACAATGTAAAGAATTTGAGACCTTTGGAGCTCAACCATCTTGATGAAAATTGAAACCCTAGTTAGAGGTTCATTGCCTTAAAAGGAGAATTTGTCTGGTTAATTCTTGGTCAACCTTGAGCAATTGAGAACCTCTAGGAGTATGTCTTGTGTGAAAATGGGATGGAAAATTTTGGGGTACAACACCGTGTAAAGCTGTATTTGAAATTCAGAAGAAACCCGTGTAAGATTGCTTCATAATGAGCCCGTGTAAATCTGTATTTGGAAGTCAGAAGAAACCCGTGTAAGATTGCTTCATGTTAAGCTCGTGTAAAGTCTGTTTTGTTTCAGGAGCTAATCTTGGACATGTTGAAAATTGTTAATGATAAATATCTGTTGATTGATCTTTCCTGAAAAGGTAAAGTGTTAACTGTATGCAATGTCATGATGTATGAAATGCATTGTGTAATGGTGTTTTCAAAATAAATGAGATTGGGATGTATGAATTTGTACTGCAGATGCTATCACATTTGTAGAATGATGTATGAATGCAACACATGAATGTATCATTTGTTCTATTGTAGTGTTGTTGAATTAGGTAAAATAAATCCCTGATTGCAATTGGCGATGAAGAATGTAGGTCTTCAGATTTTGTTGAAGTTGAACTGCTGGGAGATGATCTTCTGTTGTTAGAGAAATAAACTTTGTTGGGGAAGGAAAGTTGGGCATTACTTGGGAAAACCTGATGTTAGAGCAGTAGTTGGAAATTCCTGTTCTGCCAGGGATACAAGAACACCTGACATCACTAGGTGGTAAGCTGAGGATATGGCGGTGACTTTTTAGTAAGATGCCCCTGCATCTGTACCTGCTGGAGAAAGTACTTGCGGTGACTTTGTGGATGGTTTGAGTGTAATCCCAAGTCCTGGGGTGCTTGTTAAATGTTGATCAGGATGATAAGTCTTCTACCGATAAACGAATAATAAGATGCGGGACATAATCGTACATTTTTAATCCCTAACTTTTTCCTGGATCGCCCTTTCGGGTTTTCAGTCCACCAGGATACCCTTTTTTGCCTAAGCCGCCTTTTCAGGTTTTCGACTTGTCGGGTGTACAATTTTTTTGTATATATCCCTAATTTTTGCTCGAACTCTTTTGGTTCGCTGGGATGCCCTTAATTTTGCCTAGGCCTATCAACCTAGCGAGTCTTTTTCATACGTAGTATTTTCTGACTATGATCTCGCTCATAGGATAAGGAGAGTTGTCACCGTCTATGTCAACAAGTGTTGTAGAAATTCCAGTAAATATTTATGTGATCGCATGTTCCCTTTCATACGTGGGAGCTTGTGTGGGGCTGCTTCAGGATGAATCTGGGGCACCTGATATTTGATCATGTTTCTGATAGTGTTGAATTTCCTATGTATCTTTTCTAAGAACTATCGTGGAAGGATTTGAAGACATGATACTAACACCATATGATACTACTGGAACAAACAAGCAATTTGGTGGTACCAAAGATTCAAATTGCACAGTTACTATCTCTTGGAATCCCCAATCAATGTAACAGTCCCCGAGTGATTCAGATGGAGATCTGACCCTGGCTATTCAGTATTTTTGGAGAGATTCTTTGCATATTGGCTTGACTGCTCTAGATTAATTAGACACCATGTCATGCCCCTTGATTATGAAAGGCTTGTTATTGGGAATGTTTTTTTCATATGAGGTGATTCTGTCTGTTGAGGGGGTCTTCGTTCACTGAATATTCGCTGTGTGAATTTCTCTACCATTTGAATAATTAACCATATGCAAACAATGTCATTTAAAGAATGCAAAACTTATGTCTAACTTGATATTTTTTGAAAATGCATTTTTTGTAGTAAAACAAAATTTGCAAGAATGTGATATTAACTCATGATTTATAGAAAACCTTACAGGAGTCAGGATACCTTTGTAACAGTATGCTCTCGATCTAACCCATGCTTCAGCTAGGACTTTTAAGGGTTGTAACATGGCCTGGTTCACGATTTAAGAAACAAATATAAAGGCTCAAATTTATTTGTACCCAACCCGCTCTTCATGATATTCTCTAGTCATATGCTCAGTTAATTGTGCATTTCGAATCCTAGTTGAGTTCTGGAATGTTGGCCCCAATATTTCGGTGATGGTTCAAAAATTAAATGTTTGTTTGAGAAGGTAGTCATTTTTGTGACCTTTTATTTTTGTTGAGGATTTTTAGGACCTCTTTCTTTTTTGATTTTGCTATCCCTGTCTTTTTCCTGAACAATTTCTTTTGTGATTACAACCAGAGAGATGCCCCTGTTTTTTTCTTAAGTCTCCTTCATAGGTTTTGACTTAATGGGCTTTTATTTTGAGAGATAATGACTTCCTTGTCTTAATGATTATGTGGAACCATCACCATATTTTGGAAATCATCTTCTACACTATTTGTCGTGTATGAAGGGAAAGCTTGCGACTGAATGCACGTCTGAATTAACTGAGAAAACTACCATATCCCAAGGTTAGGATTAAGGGTTTTAATTTATGTGAAGAGAAAACTCCTACTTCTTAGGCTCAAAGGGGTTGACTAGGGATTATCTTCCTTATAACTCCACTATTTAGGATTTGAAACAACGCATGTACATCGTCAGCGGGGTCTGTTCAAAAGCATACTGTAGAGATTATGGTATCGTTCTCGTCATCCTCCCTCTAAAGGATTAGAGCTTTTAATCAAGAGTTGAATATCACAAAAGGGTAGTAAGAAAGAAGTTTAAGCATAATGAAAACAAATTAATTCAAGACAAACATGTACAATGCATTAATGAAATAACAAAGTTTGACATGACAATAATTGTTTGAACAAACAAAGAAAATACAACTTGAGAATTCAAATGAACAAAAATGCTCTCAATCCTGGCCATGATTTGGCATGGGAGAAGTGATCACGTTGGGAGTCTCAGGAGATTCGAACTCAATCTCCAGCGTAAATCATATTTTTAATCAAGTATTTCAGTGCCCAACAATCGTTAGTATCATGCCCAGGACTGCCAGAATGATAAGCACACCTTGCATCAGGATTGTAGTTAGGAGAAGAAGTCTTAGGGTTTGGATGAGGTCCTATCAACATAATCAAATTCATCCTCAACATATTTTGTAATGCTTGAGACAACGTCATGTTGATCTTGGTAAACTGTCTCTTAGGCTCGTCTTGCCTTCGCTGATTACCCCCGTTATTATGGTCATTGCACGCGTGCCGAATTAGAGACCAGCGCTGCCCCTACAGATGGGTGGTAGTCTTCCTTATTACGACCCTTCTGGCCATACACAGCACTGGCTTCCCTCTTACCAGCAAATGGCTTCTTCTCAGCATTAGAAGATGCAGCCATCGGGATCTTCCCACTCTTGATACCACTTTCGATCCTTTCTTCAGTCAGAACCATCTCTGTGAACCCGGATGAGGAACTTCCAATCAGAAGATTAAAGAACGGGCCTGCCAGAATTCCCATGAACATGTCTACGATTTCTCGATCATTAAGAGGAGGTTTTATCATGCCAGCTAGATCCCTCCATTTCTGGGCATATTCCTTGAAGCCTTCGCTAGAACCCATAGACATCCTTTAAAGTTGTGTATGAGTTGGAGCGAGGTCAGCATTGTATTGGTACTGCTTGTAGAAAGCAGCAGCCAAGTCTTCCCAGGTATGAATGTCTGTTCTTTCTAGCTGATAGAACCAATCAAGTTGCGTGCCAGCTAAACTTTCTTGGAAGAAATGGACCCATAACTCCCGGTCAGTAGTGTGAGCCTGGATCTTCTTGACATAGGACCTTAAGTGAAACTTAGGGTTGGAAACATCTTCATACTTAGAAAATGTGGAAACCTTGAACTTTTGTGGGATGACCACTTCAGGAACCAACCCTAACTGTTCAAAGTCCAAGCCAGGTACCTGCTGAATCTCTAGAGCATTGAGACGATCCTCTAGATGTTTGTATTTATCGTCAGCAGGAGGATATTGTTCCTCAGAGTAATCAGCTTCTTCTTCCCCGGCCATGGGGTTGTTGACTTCTTTATGATCATCCCCTTAGTTTGATGGAGTTGTGAGATCTACATATTGTTTAACCGGTACTCTGATTCTTCTTCCCATATTCAAGATGCCAGCCGGTTTCTTTGCCTTCTTCTTCTTCTTCTTCTCTTTGATGACGAGAGCTTTTAGTTCTTCCTGCCCCTGGGCCAAAGCCATCAACATTTGTTGGAACTGAGTGTTTTGAGCTTGAAGATCTTTTACTGTTTGTTCAAGGGCCATTGTTTTTTCTGAAATAAACAGTGAAAGGATGAGAAACCTGTACTGGAAGACCTCTTATGAAATGGCATGCATGCAATGTTTTCAAGAATCTCGCGGGGTAAACAAGAAGATGTCAGAAGTTGAAATTTGCAGCTTTGATTGAAGAACTTTGTATCGTTGAGTGTCCTTCTACGAGATTCAAGCTCACCATATCAAGTGTGTCATAGCCCCTGACTTAAGTTGTTAAGTTTTAATCTTTTGACGGCATTGGCTAGAGGAAAATAAATCCCCTTTCCCCTTGCTAGACGTCTGATTTATCATAACCTGCATCAGAAACCCTTGAAATCCTTGAAATGATTAAGGAGATGTTGTGGAATGATGTTATGATGTGAATGTTATGCGTTAAGCAAAAGTTTAAGGTGATGAACACAAGTGAGTCTAAGAAGTGGAGGTTACTAGATAACAAATCCTGCAAGGAGATCATGTTGTTAGATAAAAACCCTACAAGTAGCTCAAGTTGAAAGCAAACAAATCACACAAGCAGCCTTAGGTTTAGGCTTTCCTGGGGTATGTAGGTAAGTAACCTCTTGAAATTTAGTTGGCTCAACCTGTCCTAGTAATAGTAACCGGGTCCTAAGGGATCTCAATATCACTGATATTTCCCACAAGTTTCATTCTGATCGACAACTGACTTGCCACCAAACAAAACTCGAGAGTCAAATCTCAATGGGTGTAATATCGAGTATAAACCGAATTAGGACTACACCAAAGACGGCTATCTCACTACTTCCTAATGGCCAAGTTGGTCAATTAAAGGTTTTAAGGTCAGTTGATGCTTTATGACACCACGCAGCGGCCCCGTATTCTCCTTGATTACTCAAGGGCTACCAGTGCCAACCAAAGTGTCACATCAACGTAGCTATCACTTCAACCGTGTCAGTATACCCTGCACAGTTTCCACGATCTATTGCTACTAACTTTAAAGGTGCCCCAGATCTGGGTGTAGGATCTATAGTAACCCAAACAAAGTAAAAAAAGTAAAGTAATAAAAGCACACAAAGCACTTAAATAATGAACTAACTCTAAGGTAACCCCACTTTTTGTATTCCCCGGCAGAGTCGCCAGTTCTGTGATACAGTGGCAAAACCGATTGTTTATACTGGTTTTGCATTTTGTATTCACAAATATTGTGGTAAGCAAGAGTCGCCGTCGACTTTACTTTTATCCAAATTAAGGAAAGGGTGAAAAGAATAGAAGAAGACCTTTTCGAGAATTTTCTTAGTAAGGGGGTAGATTATGGAAAAGGAATGTGTTAGCACCCTTTCCATCCGTAGTTTTCTACAGGCTCTTAGATTCTTAGCTCATGTTTTGAAAAATGCTTGTGCTTTGTGTGTTTTGAAAAATTGTTTTGAAAATTCCTTAGTGCGGAGGTTCTCTTTATGATAACTCTTGTATCAGTCCTTAAGAGTGTTAACAAAGTGAATGTTTTTAAAAGTGTTTTGAAATGTTTTGTGTAAGTGTGAAAGTTTTGTTTTTGAGTAAGAATCTATGAACTATCTACTTATACTCAAAAGGTTTGTTCTTTTCCCCCTATGCTTTAGACAACACTATCCTACTATTAGTGAGTAGGTAGCCATATCGTTGGATGTTAAGGGACATTCGAAGGGACATTCAGTCATAAAGGCAACATGTAGAGACGCTTTAGTAATTTTGCTTAAGGGACTAGATCATTTACCGAAAGGCAGCACTGTAGGGTCATCGAGGGACTTGTGATCTTTTGATTCAAAGGGTCTTTGCTAAAGTGTCCCTATTCTCGAGGGACATGACTGTTATTTTCCGAAAGGCAACCAAAGTGGGTGTACCCTAGAGGTGTATATGTGTAATTGTGTTCGTTTTCAGTTATTTTAGTCTTGTGTTAAGTTTGCTCACGCTTTGTTTACAGTCTTTCTATACAAGCCTAATTACTAACGGTTAATATCTTGCAGAAATTTAAAGTGCGAGAATTGTAAATCCTACGCTATTACAATGCTTCGGGGAGGGGGTATTTACATGTCCAAATGGGGAAACAAAAAGTAAAAAGTCTTAAATTTAACTATTATAACCTTTTACAATTATATAAATATAAAATGAACGAAATTTAAAATGGGCGCGCGAATATGGAAAGCGAGGTAAGCCCTAAAATACATCTACATACTTAGCACTTTTTTTGTCAGTTCTATTAAGAAAAATACTTAAATTAAAAAAAATAATTTTAACTAAATAAATATAAGAGTGATAAATAAGATGCAATTAAAACTAATCAAAAGGAAACTAATTCTAACATTTTTTGGATTTTTATTATTGAGAAAAAGATTTGAAATGATTAAGTCTAAGTTCTAATTGATTTTAAATTACTTGAAATAAATCAAAATATAATTAATTAACTTGCAAAAATTAATTTAATTATATATAAAAAAACCTAAATCTATTTTTTTATATTTTATTATTAAATAAAAATGATTTTGAAAAAGTAAATATAAAAAGAAGTAAATAAAGAAATTGTGCGTTAGTTTTGGATAAAGGACTTTGAATTTTGCGTTTCGAAGTCAAGCTTCCGATCGGTGTTGAGAATGGCATCTCATGAACCAGGCCTCAAAATTTACATGCTTCACGTCCAACCTGCTCTATATACGACTAGAAACATGTATGCAAATGTTAAATAGATTAATAAATGCATATTAACAAGATTAGATTTAAATAAACTATACCGAACGATGCAACTTGTATGGACGACTCGGGCGTGAGGAATGGAAATGACTCCTAGGGACCTCAGGAGTTCAAAGATGGCACGAGATTGGATAGAGGAAAGTTGAAGATCGGGTTTTAAATTTTCACAACTTTTGAACGATTTTGAGAGAGCTTTGTGAAGAGGTTTTGAAGAGATTTTTGAATAGTAATTTCGTGCCCCTTTGCATATGGTTTGCTTATGCTTATATAGAGGTATGAATGAGGCAACATACATGGCAAGGAATAAATTAATCAAACCATGATAAAACAAAAATCAAACATATTGAAAACATTCCATTTTTCGAGTTTGTTCTTGCCATTTTTGAAGATCCTTGTCTCTTTTTGAATGTTTAATGAACCTGGACCATTTGGATGTATTTTACACGAAAATATGGGCCTTCTAATAGGGCAAATCAAACCCAAATGTCATGGCCCATTATTCTTTGTATTTTTATTTAATTTATTTGATTTAATTCATATTTAAATGAATAAAAATTCAAATAAATAGAAATAAAAATAAAAATAGTGCATGGTTAGGTTTATAGTTCCTTCGGTATCTCATAAACATGTTTGAACCCTAAAAGTTAGGTCCACTAACCTAAAAATCCAATTTTGCTCCAAGTTGACTTCGTGCATTTTTCACAAATTTTCCCAATTCGTGCAAACCATAACTTGCTCAATTTTCATATTTTGAAGATGATCTTGGAATCTTTGGAAATCCCAAGATGTCCTCTACAATCTCTATGTTGATCATTTTTGCTTTTGTAGATATTATCTTGATGTAAGTTATCTTGACAAAAAGTGTCTTTTGTTGACTTTTTGAAAATGACCTGTAATGTATGAGCTTGTATCTTTCAAAAGGTGCATTTATTGAACTTGATGATAAAAGAGAAGTTGTATGGAATTGGATTCTCTTCAAAATGAGCTTTGGTTTAGGAAAAATGGATGAAGTATGTGAAAGTTATGCCTGGTCAAAGTTCAATTGACTTTTCCTAGGAAACCCTAATTTAGCAAATCTTGACTTTTGATGATCTGATGACTTTCCTTGAGGAATCATGATAAACCCATGATTAAATGATTAATTTCACTTAAAATGTTGATGTTGATAAAAAATCTTGAAGTTTTATTGTATATAGACCATAATTGACTTTTGACCTAGTATAGTTGATTTTCAGGCATTTGAGCAATTGACTGAGCAAACTTGTAGTGGAATGAATGAAATTTGTCATGGACAATCTTGAATGAATATTAGGACCATGGAAAACATTTGTGACCTTTGGAGCTTACACATCTTGATGAAAAGTGAAACCCTAATTAGAGGTTCATTGCTTAGGAGGAGAGTTTGTCTGATCAATTCTTGGTCAACCTTGAGCAATTGAGGATATCTAGAAGCATGTCTTAAGTAAAAATGGGAGGGAAACTTTTGGGATACAACAGTTACAGTGCATAAAAAATTTCACCAGTTCATCATACTTAGCCGCAAACTCAACAACTGTCAAATTTCCTTGTTTCAGCTCAAGGAATTTGACCTCCTTCTTTCCACGCACATCTTCGAGAAAGTACTTATCCATAAAAGAAGTTCTGAATACATCCCAATTAATCCATGTGCCTAGAATTCCATTCTCTAGCGTGCATTATTCCACTAGTCCTCGACTTTTTCTTCCAACATGTGCATATGAAACTGCACCTTCTGATCTTCCTGGAAGACCACTATACGTCATTGATCCGTAACTCAAACTTTTCAACATTTATAAATCATTCACTATGTAGCGGAATTCATAGTTCAAAAGTCTTTATTAAAAACATCATAAAAACTTCGTTGTTCCTGGTTCATAATTCAAAACAACTTAAATACCATGAAAGGTAGTCCAAAACCTTATAATGAAACAAAATAACATAATTTCAAAATCAAACATTCTCGACCTTGATGTTACATATCAGAGCAAAACCTTCTAAAATCAATGGAAAGAAAACAACACACTATGAGTTATCTTTTAAGCTTCTATGAACTACTCCTAGTCACCTGCGCGTTACCCACTTGGATGCAACATTCAAACAAAAATGGCGAGTAATCACATTCATTACAAAAGATATACGAAATAGACATAGTAGTTCAAAAACAACATCATGGCATCATATCTAACAATCATCATTAACAGTCGGTCAATTAGCACAACATCATATATAACATCATCTAAGCAACAATTATCAAATGCCACATGAAGTGTAATGCAATAACATAGACTCATTCATGTGGCACCAATTCATTATGATTACTAGACTCGTCACCCTCCAAAGATCCCCACCACATGATCGATTCCATCTAAGAACTGAAGCACAACATTAACGCACTCGATTCACACAATGGGATTGAGGCCAACACTGGACTAACATCCTCAACGACATTGTACTTATGTCCTAAATCAACACTGGACTTTCATCCTAACAATGTTATGAATGCACAATCAATAAAATTAATTACGACCACATCTAGTCAAGTGCATCACCATTTAACTAAACATCAACATTATTCACATGGCTTAAATACACATCAATATACTAGCATCAACATCCTCCATGATTTATATTCATAACATATCATCATTATATCAGTTATAATTTATCATAGCCACAAGCTTCATTATATCACACTTATTGGAATCTAAGCCTATCTTAGGCTAGGTACTAGAATTTTACCTCTTTTTACTCATTTTATTCCACCCACATGTAGTTCATTGTCTTAGCTATCAAACCTTTGAACGATGCTTGAAACAGAGTTTTAAAACTTAAATTATGGCAGTTTAAAAATTCTACTGATGTACATCGCCTTGTGCTCGCCCAGTAATGCAGTCTGCTCGCCTGTGGCTCACCTGACAACATGGGAGCAACAACACCACCCATCTTCTCTGGTCTCGGGTTCCTGATGAATCTCTTTGCTCGCCTGTCGACGCACCTCTCACTCCTGCATTTCCCGACGACGTGAGAGCGAGGCAACTCTCTCTATATAAATTCCGGGGGAACTACTTTTCCCATATTCCTTCACTCTTAGCTCGCCCGCCGAGGATGAGGCGACATTGCATCGCTCGATGACGCTTCCCATTGCCTGGCGAGGCATAGCAGACAAAAACTTCCTGTTGTGATTCTGTACCTGTTCAACCCCAATTCCTCTTGCGATTTAATGCCAATACAATCCAGATTCTCATAATTTTTAACATATAATCATCATATAACAACCATATAATATTATATTCATTATATTCATAAACTCATGGTAAATCCACATGGCATTTCCATCAATTTCAACATAATTTCATCATAATGCAACATATCATCAAATTATCAAAACCCTAACAAATCCCTACATACCTCTAAACCCCACATCAATTATATTTACATATCACCCTCTTACCTTAGAATCCTATAGAAAAATCTTCTTATATACGTTTCTATGGTGATTCTCCAAGTTCTTCTTGCCCTACCTCTTCTTTATTTTCTCTCAATTCTTTCACGAGCGTACAAAAGTGACACTATCTTCTCCTATTCCTTATTTAACCTTAGGACTCCTAATATGTTTTCCTAATTTTTCCTCACATAGCCTTTCATCAATTACCACTTTGCCCTTATCTTCTCTACACCAATTATTCCTCTATTTTTTTATTAAAAATAATTCTAACTAATTCTAAATAATTTTTAAGTAATTATCTAAATTACTAAAATACTCCTTACTTATCTAACTTACCATTACCCCACAACATAACATCATAACATATCATACTCAATCACTCCATCCAGTGGGCCAAAGTCCACATACTGCCACTACATCATTTTCTTCCCCCATTATCTCTTTATCCATAGAAAGCCATGGGTTTGGTGAAGTGTGAGGAAGTGAAAGGCATTATTCATTGGGGAGTAGGCAAAATCTGTAGGAGTGCATGAGCTTATGTTGGCTAGGTTTCTATTGAAGTTCCTTCGATCAACAAGATTGATCTCCTCCATGTAATAGCTTTGATCTTCTTCAATGTTTTCCATAATCCCATCTTCTCTCCATATAGCAACCTTTTTGTTCCAGTGATGATAGAACTGCCCTCATGCCATGAATCTATTCACGGGCCTACAACATATTATAATTTTCCTTCGACACAATCACCATGAACATGGTGGGTCTTGTGATGGATCTCACGGTGAGATCTACTTTCACCACACCCAAAGTGTGACCATATTTTCCTTAGTAATTTGACATGACTGTATTGCGAGGTTTGAGGTTCGTATCAAACATTCCAATTTTCTAGAGAAAAAATTGTGGCATTAGATTAACCACTTCTCCTCCATAAACCAAGATTTTATTAATTACCATGTTCTCCACCTTACCCCTAATAAACAACGACTTGAGATGGTTCTTCATACCTGAATTAGGACGCTTAAAGAACACATTTTGTTCTTCCATCGCTCCATTGTTCATAACATAGTAATAAACTGGCCTATGTCTATCCATTTCAACCTCGTCAACCATTTCATCTCCAGCCTCCGTCACTTGATTATATTCATGTGGTAACACAGATACCAAATTGCAGTTTTGATTCAGAGATAGTTCATCTTTTGAGTCGAATTTGTTTCTCAAAATTTATTCGTCCTCTATGGACTTTTCTTGTCTTTTGTCACTAATTTTTCCTTCTTTAGGGAAAATAGTTTTCTCCCCAATGGATGTCTTTCTTTTTCTTTTTTTGGAGGAGGGAGTTGATTTGTGCTTGATTCACCCATATATTTCTGCACCATCTCTCTTTTTGCCTTCTTAAGCCTTTGATGTCTCCTCCATTGAGACATGGACATTGGGTTCTTGCCCTTGTAGTTATCAGATATGTAGGCTTGTTGCTTCTACACCTGGAATTCTTTCCTATAGGCCACAAATGAACCTCTTCCAAACTTAAAACTGCTCCATTTTCCTTTCCCTTTCCCCCTATTTTCTGATGGCTTCACCCACTTGTCTGTTGGGACATCTGTAGTAGGTTTAAAACTCACCCTTTGATTCGCCTTGGGATATGGGATATCTGGCCTTCTGTGGACTCTGCGCTTGTCGAACAAGAATGTACTATTAGCATCTCTCTAGTTTCCTCTTTTTTGAGCAATCTGCACCCTTTCATAGTTTTCTGCAGCCCTTTGATCATAAACAGAACTTCATATGGGGAACATGAGAGCCTCAGAGTACTTCCATTGACAATGAACAAGAAAGTCCAAAAGACTCTCTTCAGATCTTGGATACACCATTTTCATATGTTCCTCCTCTTTTCGAATGCACCTTTCCACATCATTCCTCTCAGCATTTTGGTTCATATCGACCATGTTTACTTCAAGGTTAGGACCCTCAGTGATCCTTACTCCCTGGAACTTGATTTTAAGGTCTTCAGTAGACCTAGTCATCTCAGCATCTTTGATATCTTTGGTGAGACCTTCAATATCCTTCTCAATTTCGACACTTGGAGAGAAACCATCAGTGATTTTACCCCCAGGGTGTTTATTGATGGGGCCTTTAGTGACCTCTACCATATTGACGTTAGAAGGTACAACGTAGTTAGTCTCTTCCACCTGCAGAGGATCAGTATCAACCTTCATATTAATCTTCTCACCGAACCTTAGCCTCCTTTTATGATAGCATTCTGAATTAGACCCCTGAAAAGAAAATATTGTGAGGTTGTATGCCCTAAAAAATTATGATATTTACAAAAACCTTTTTTCTTCTGTTATTCTAACGGAGGAATTTTGACACCAGGTGGCACTATAATTTGCCCATCCTTTACCCATAAGTCAAAAATTTCATCACACTTTGTTATGTCGAAGGTGTATGTTTTTTTAGGGAACTTATCATTTTTCTTAGGTTCAACAGGATTCTTCCCATTCAAAGGGGATAAATGTTTGTAAGAATAAGGTGGGTGTGGTAGTAGAAATGTTTAAGACTAAGCCATTGGATTGACTAGACTTGTACAGATCAAAATAAAAATCGCCACCGTACTTTATCATTTCCAAAGGAATGGGAAAAGAGCGAGTAACCCAAAAAGAAGGGGGAAAATTCAAGGTAAGGGGATTGGTTATGCAAATGGAAGGTATTAGCACCCTAAATATCTACGGTACTCCGTAGAAACCTCTTTGTAAAATATGTATATTTTGGCTATATAATGTTGTTTGTAAAATAAATGGTGGAGGTGAGAAAAGAACTATATTTTTTATGATTTTTGCACCCGCCGTGGTTGCGAAACTTTAGTGCCTACGTACCACCTTTCGTCCAATGGGGGATCAGGGTACACGTAGTTCAACTTTAAAAAAATTTAAAACACAAGTGTGTTGATTAATTTTAAGAGATAAAGCATCATCGTCATTGTCCGTGTGGAAAACATACTTACTACCCACAATCATGAGAAAGGAGAATTTGCATCATCTCAAAGTAAAGGATATGACTTGGATTTTAAAACCAACAATGCCTCACTCAACACCCAAGTGTAAAATATCTCTCTTCAATACATATTGTAGAAGTATAGTTGTTTGCATCACTACAAGGATTGACAAGAGTCCAATCTTTTGAGAAAGGTTTTAAAATAAAAAGCCTAAGTGGAAAATGGTTTGAAATGAGATTGATTGACTTTTAGTCTTCTCACAAAAAATGTCAAGGTTTTATTAAATTGATTGGAGTTTATTTATGAAAAATGTTTTGAAAATGCATGGACCTAAGTTCAAGTTCATTATGAAAGTGTTTCAAGTTTAGAAACAATAAGAGTTTTCAAATGGAGGGACATGATTTTTGAAATTAAAGAAGATGGAGGTGAAGAAGGGACTATCGTAAAGCATAAGGTAAGAGCTAGGGATAAGAACCATCTAACCAACAAGAAACCAATACTTGACATTATGAGTCAAGATAGAATTCCAATTCCTTTGGATTGAAACCAAGCAAGAAAAGATATTAGACCTCTTGAGAGAACCAAACTTCAAATGTATTAAGTCTTCACAAAAATTGGGCAGAGTAACGGCTGTATACGGGTGAATTCCATATTACAAACAAAGTATGTAATCACCATAACCTTCACACAAAACAAACAAACAACCCAATGTTCTAAGGTAAACCTCAAGAACTCCAAACAAAATATCAATTAAGGTCACAAGGTCTCCAACATAGGCCAAGGTCTCTAATCCTAAGTCCAAAAAGTCCAATACTCCATAATGCCAAAGATAGTAACCAAATAGTCCAAGTATCATTAAAGTTTTTTTATGGTTCATGTTGATTATTAGGTGTCTTAAAAAAAGAAAAGAAAAGCTCAAGTGAGAAAAATAAAAATGATAAGAATATTGTGATACGGTGGCAGAACCGACTGCTGGTTTGTGTTTTGCGTTTTGTATTCGCAAAATGTCATGATAAGCAAGAGTCGCCATCGACTTTTATTTCATCCAACCGGAAAGGAAAAAAGCATTGAAAAAATCCTTTTTCGAGATATTCTGAGTACGGGGGGTAGATTATATAAAGGGAAGGTGTTAGAACCCTTTCTATCCGTAGTTTTCCATGGGATCTTAGGTACTTGCTCATCTTTTAAAATTGCTTGTGTGGGTTTGTTTTTAAAAGTTTTTGTTTTACTTCGTTTTAACCCTTGTTTCTGTCCTCATGAGTGTTACGAATTGTTTTTGAAAACTTTGTTTTAAAAAGGTGTAAGTGTGAAAAGTTTGATTTTGAGAAAGTATCTATTAGCATCTACCTACTAGAAAAAAGATTGTTTCTATTCTTGTTTCCTTTAGACAACGATATCCTACTATTGAGAAATAGGTAGCACCGTCGTTGGAATGGTAAGGGTCAATTCGAAAGGGACTTACAATCACTAAAGCAATGTTATGACATCTTAGTAATAACCCTAAAGTCTTAAGATCATATTCGAGCCAACATTTCCGAGGCAACATTTCCGAATGGGACATTTGATCTTTGTTTAGACAGGAGAGAAACCACTAAGACACCCTATACTTAATGACCGTTTACCGAAGGCAACCGAAGTGAGAGTAGACCCTTGGAGTGCGCATGTGCGAGTGATTTGATTTCAGTTATTAGCTTTGCACATTAGGGTTTTCTAGATGTTTTAAATTATCATGCAATCTTGTCATACAATCCTATTAACATACATCTAAACAGTTAATATTTGCGAGAATTA
The DNA here is from genome assembly GCA_948472305.1 of Vicia faba. Classification (NCBI taxonomy): domain Eukaryota; kingdom Viridiplantae; phylum Streptophyta; class Magnoliopsida; order Fabales; family Fabaceae; genus Vicia; species Vicia faba. Next base: position 803,386,604 of record OX451738.1, on the reverse strand, counting down.
AAATGCGAGAAATAAAACCTACGCTATTACAAGGCTTCGGGGTAGAGATTAATTACATAGCCAAAAAAACCGTAAAACGATAAATAAAGAAAATCCTAATTTAAACTATTATATACCGTGAGCAGTTACATTAATATTGCAAAAATAATAATAAATGCGCGCGATGAATCGAAAACGAGAAATTTAGGGTTTTGACCCCAACTACCTAATTGTAATTTTAAAGGAAAATCATTTTTTTGTGTGGTTTTTGTGCTATTTTGAGAAAATAAAGTTTAATTGAATAAATAAAAAAACCTAATTACTAATTAATTTAAATTAAGAAAAAATATTTAAATTAACCTATTTCTTTGTATTTTTTATTTTGAGAAAGAAATAAAATTAAATCAAGAGTTGAACCCTAATTTGCTAATTGACTTTAATTATATAAAAAAAGTTAGAATTATCCTAAATTAAATTTAACTAGTATTAAATTAAATTAGATAAAATAAAAACCTAATTCTAAATTTTGTGAAACTTGATTTTATGATTTTGTGAAAAAAGAAAATAATTTTGGTTAAAAAACATTTAAACTAATTAAATAAATAAATGAAAAAAAAAAGAATCAGATGGGCCTGATGTTGTTTAGCAGAAAGGGGGTATGATTTGCAATTCTGGGCCCAACAACCTCCTGGCCCCTTTTGACTTTTTCAATCCTGTGTGCATGCTTGACTATGGCACATGGTGAACCTTCTTTGTGGACGTATTAGATCTGGAAGGGGTACATCATAAGGCTTATGTTGAGAGTACATGGAACACGCTTGAGGCTGGGAAGCACTGGATTAACCTGAAACTATTGAGAAAATAATAAAATGCACACGCCTGGGATCAAACCCAGGACGTGTGCATCAAAGACCAATGGCTTTACCACCTACGTTGGCTTGTTTAGTTTTAATAATAACAAAGCAAATAAAATATAATACAAATCATGTGCCACGCTTCCCAAAACGCGCGCAGATTCAAATGATCAACTCATAGACTGCCACGCCATTGTCTTCTTCGTTGCTTTCGTCGTTTTAGACAAAAGACCTTTACCTACGGACACCAGGCGTAGGTACAACCCTTGTCCATTCCAAAATCCTATACACGTATGATAAATCACAACCAATGGTACCAATCAACTCGTTGCAACCTCACGAGCATCATGGTACCATTATTGATGGCCAATTGTTCCTGTATGAAAAATCCCTAAAAACGGAGCATGAACCCTAGCCATGGAAACTTGATATACAGTCAACAAAAATGCAATTAGTCATAACCATTAGCTTACAAAAATTTCAAGGATGAAAAACATGTCTATTAATCATGCTAAATATGCCATAATCAATGTATTCGAAATCAAGAAAATATGGAAATCGTATGAACCTTGCAGTGTGTTTCAAGGCGTGAGGAAGTTTGCTAGCGATTGAATCTTGATCCTGGGGAGTCCAGAAATTGATTGGTGTGACTAAAATGCCTTGAGGTGGCCTGAAACCTGGAAATCAGTTTGCAACTTTTCTTGAATTTTTTGAAACTGGTTCTTTCACTTTTCACGCCTCTAGCCTCTTGTTTTTGGTCTACACTTGTTCCTTATGTACCCTAGAATGTATTAGGGTTACAATTTGTTTCAAATCTTCTCCAATTATGAATATTGATTCATGATTTGATCCTTGTGCAAAATCTTTCCAAATCAAGCAAATCCAATCTTTTTAAGTCCATTTTGCACCTTGCATGATTTGATCTTACTTCCAGTTGTGTAATGGACCTAATCATGCAAAAAATATTAAGATTTAATTAGCTTTTGATATTTTTACTATTTTATATTGATTTTATTTGATTTAATTGAAATAAAATCAAAACAAATAACAAAAATAAAAGAATGACAAATGGAAGGGCTCATGGGTCGTGGGTCACATTACAAACTCAGTGCAAGCATAAAAAGTTGGGCCCATTTGACAAAATATACAATTTTGGACACATTTGAATTTTGGCAATTTTGCAAAAAGGGTCAACTTTACCAATGCATAACTCCCTCATTTTTGACCCAAGAGATGTGTTCTTGGACTTTTTAGAAAGCTTAAGATGTCCTATAAGCAACCCTTTTGGTATCATCTCAATTGAGTCTTCCATGTTCATGTATGAAGCTTTGACCAAAAAGGTGTTTTTGGTGAATTTTCAAAATGACCTATAATGTCCAAATTCATATCTTCTTGTGAGTGCATATTTTGAACTTGGGAGATGAAGATTGATTGTGTGGAATTATATCCACTTCAAAATGAGCTTTGGATGGGTCATTTTTGATAAAGTATGAGAAAGTTATGCTTGGTCAAAGTTGAGTTGACTTTTCCTACAAAACCCTAATTTAGCAACTTTTGGGTTTTGATGAATTGTGAGCAATCCTTGAGGAATCATGATCAAACCTTGATCAAATGATGAATAATACTTCAAAATGAGAATGTTGACCAAAAATCTTGAAGTTTGACTGTATGTGGGCCACAATTGACTTTTGCCCTAGCATAGTCGATTTTCAAGCATTTAAGCAGTTGACTGAGAAAATTTGCTCTGCAAGGCTTGAAACTTGACATGGATGATATTTAGAACATATTAGTACAATGGTGAGAATTTGGGGTCATTTGGACTCAATCATCTTGATATGAAATGAAACCCTAATTTTAGGTACACTGCCTTAGGAGAGAGTTCGTCTGGTCAACCCTTGGACTTCTTTGAGCAATTTGAGGACCTCACTTAAAGTGTATTGAGAAATATGGGAGGGAAAATTTTGGGGTACAACAGCTGCCCCTGTTCAATCTTCTTAAACCTAAAGATTTAGATTGGCTTGTCTGCCTTTCGTGATCTGAAGGTTGAAGATGATTGAACACTAGAGTGCCCATAAATTTGCACTCGCATGAAGTGGTACTTGTCTTGCAATATCGGGAATGGGATTATAGATGCCATTTGGAAGTCAATGATAGAAGATAGGCTTAAAGATGCCTTCAGAAGAAGTGTCGATCGCATAAGAGATTCCTTTAGGAGAGCCCGTACACCTGTTGTTATCGAGGACTACGCTGGGGAATGTTGTTCTCTGTCTTGAGAGAAATAGAGTTTTAGGAACGTCAGTTGTCCGTTACTCTACTGGGGAATCATCTCTTAGTCGAGGAGGTGAAAATGAACTGCTATCTGGTCGTGCTCCAGGCTTTATAGTGACTTACTGGGAGATGAGATTAGACTTGCTATCTGGTCGTGCTCCAGGCTTTACAGTGACTTACTGGGAGATGAGATTAGACTTGCTATCTGGTCGTCTTCCAGGCTTTGCAATTTCTCAATTCTTATCTGGTCGTGCTCCAGGCTTCAGAAGGAATTAAGTGGTCATCCGGTCGCATCCGGGCTTCAATTTGAATTTAAGGCATACTAATATCCGGTCGATTTCTGGGCTTCATATTAATTGGCCGAGTAAAATGCTATTTGGTCGAATTCCAAGCTTCACAGTACCTTATACTGTTATTTGGTCGTGTCCTAGGCTTCAGTGTCCTTTGTCATTATATGGTCGTGATCCAGTCTTCACATTGTCTTATATCGTTATCTTGTCGATTCTAGGCTTCATGGTATCTTGTACTGCTATCTGGTCGATTTCCAGGCTTCACAATAACTTGCTGAGGGTTAAGCTATCTTCTGGTCGATTTCCAGGCTTCATAGCTTGTATTTAAGATATACCACTATCTAGTAGATTCTAGGCTTCATAGTATTCTAGAGAAATCAAGATATTATCCGGTCGATTTCCGGGCTTCATAGCTTGAGCTGGAATAGAAATCTTAGTATTGTTTTGACTGAACCAGAGAAAACTTGCGAGAACTTGATTGTATTTTTCCCTGAAAGGTAAAGAGTTAGTCGTATGTAATGTCATGATGTATGAAATGTATTGAGTACTGATGTTCTCAAAATAAATGAGATTGTGTTGTATGATGCATATGCGCATGCTATGATGTATAGATATGCAATGTTCTTATGATATTCTCCGACTAGGGAGAATAAATCTTGGACTGCTGTTGGAGAGTACAAGGAGTTGAGTTCTTCGTTCTCGCTGGGGATAGTAACTGAAGATGATTAGCTGGAGACTTGCATCCGTTCTGCTCGAGAATATTCCGCCGGGAGAGACTCTGTTTGAGAATAATCCTGTGGGAGGATGACTCTGTGGGAGAGAGAGATACTCTGTTGGAGGATCTGCTGATTTGGAGAAATAAACTCCACTGCTAGTGAAATTCTCTTGCTGGTGATAGATAAACTCTTCTTGGGAAGAATTTTGCCGACTCATTCGTGATTATGAACCTTGGCTGGGTAAAGGTAACACCACCGTCTTCGGATACTTCCTACTCTGCGGGGAGTGTATGTACCTTCAGTTATATTCTCGAGCTGACTTTATCCCTGTACCTGGAGGGTAGAGCAACTGTAAGGTTTGGACATTTCTTGTTTGCCCCTGTTCCTGGAATTATGAGTAATTGTCTTTTGTTTCTTACGTAAATATTTATGAGCAGCAATTATTTTCAAATGCATATATCAAAAATGCATCATTGGACGTTCTTGCAAAACAAAACACAAAAAGAAAATAAAAAAAACAAGTTGAAATTTATTGTAAAATGAATTGTATTGATTTTGAAGTTAGCCTGTAATAGGCGTTTTGTACAAGAGGTTGACATCCAAGTAAGAGAATACCGCCGAAGGAACAAAAATTATACAATTTGTGTAAATGAAAGAAAAACAGCTATGTGAAACAATCCCATCGGGTTCCAACTCTGCTATTGCCGTTATATCTTCGAGCGTCTCATCACCTCGCTACTTGGTCGAAGGTAGATCAGATTGATTGGCGTCGTCCGAGCTTGATAGTCGATACCGAAGTCTGGTTGCAAGATGATCCAATAAGACATAGTGTTATGCTTCAATCCCTAATTTTTGCCTGGACCGCCCTTTCGGGTTTTCAGTCCATCGGGATACCCTTTTTTCCCAAGCCGCCTTTTCAGGTTTTTGACTTGCCGGGTGTACAGTTTTTTTTTTCTCATCCCTTACTTTTGCCTGAACCCTTTTGGTTCGCCGGGAAGCCCTTATTTTTGCCTAGGCAAGTCAACCTAGCGGGTCTTTGATTAGGCGTAGTATTTTTTCACTATGTCTGCATTGACGGGGTGAGGAAGGTCGTCACCATCCATGGTGGTTAAAATCATGGCTCCTCTTGAGAAAATGTTCTTAAACACAAATGAACCTTCGTATGTGGGGGTCCATTTACCCCTGGGATCACCTTGCGGCAGTATGATGCGTTTGATCACCAGATCCCCGACTTGATTTTCTTGACGTCTGACTTTCTTTTTAAAAGCCTTGATCATTCGCTTTTGATACGTCTGACCATGACAAATAGAAGTAAGCCTCTTTTCATAGATTAAGTTCAGCTGATCAAGCTGGGTCTGGATCCAATCGTCTTTGCTTAAACATGCATCCTTCATAATCCAGAGAGAGGGTATCTGGACTTTGATGGGTAGGACCGCCTCCATGCCATACATCAGAGAGTTAGGTGTTACCCCTGTCGACGTTCGTGCTAAGGCACGGTACCCATGAAGAGAAAATGGTAACATCTCATGCCAGTCTTTGCATGTCATAGTCATCTTCTGCATAATCTTCTTGATGTTCTTGTTAGCCGCTTCAATAGCCCCATTCATCTTCGGCCGGTAGGGAGAAGAGTTGTGATGCTGTATCTTGAATTGTTTGCAGAGCTCGGTGATCATCGTATTGTTGAGATTTGTACCATTGTTCGTAATGATTCTCTCTGGTACACCATATCGAAAGATCAGATTGTGTCGGATAAACCGCGCCACAACGTTCTTGGTTACTGTAGCAAAGGAAGCTGCCTCGACCCACTTTGTAAAGTAATCAATAGCCACTAAAATGAAACGATTCCTGTTAGACGCAGTAGGTATGATCTCACCTATCATATTGATGCCCCACATTGCGAAAGGCCAAGGAGCTGTCAAAACATTCAGAAGAACTGGAGGTACATGCACTTTATCAGCATACACATGACACTTATGACAGGTCCGAGAGTACTGATAACAATCGGCTTCCATAGTGGACCAATAATATCCAGCCCGTAGGATCTTCGTTTCCATGGTATGTCCACTGGAATGAGTTCCGAAGTTACCTTCATGTAACTCTGCCATGATCCTTTCTGCCTCGCTTTTGTCCATGCATCGCAGTAAGGTCGAATCATGGTTACGCTTATAAAGGATCCCATTACTAATGAAGAACTTCGCAGCGAACCTTCTCAAGAACTTCTTATCATTAACAGATGCACCCTCGAGGTATTCTTGAGTCTCAAGACACCTCTTTACTTCGTGGAACCAGGGTTTATCTGCTACCTCTTCAGTCTCAATGTCACAGCAATTTGTGGGTTCGTCCAACCTCTCAATGGTAATCTAGGGCGCTTCATTGTCCCACCTAGCTTTGAACATAGAAGGCATGGTAGTTAACGCGTCCTCTAATTGGTTCTCTTCTCTTTGGAAGTGTTCAAAGGTTATCTCCTCAAAGTGCGGGAGCAATGTCAGTACATATTCTTTGTAAGGAATAAGATTTGGGTGCTTCGTATCCCAATCGCCTTTGATCTGACTGATCACTAAAGCATAATCTCCGAATACACTCAAGAACTTAATCCTTAGGTCAATAGCGTCTCGAAGACCCAGGATACATGCTTCATACTCCGCCATATTGTTGGTGCAGTTAAAACATAATCGGGCGGTGAATGGAGTATGACAGCCCTCAGGAGATATGATCACAACGCCAATTCCATTACCCAACGCGTTTGATGCTCTATCAAAATACATAGACCATCGGGATCCTTCCTCAGGTCCTTCATCCGGTCCAGGTTCTTCACAGTCGGTCACTAACATGATGTTCTCATCCGGGAACTCAAAATTCATGGATTGGTAGTCATCCACGGCCTGATGCGCCAAATTATCCGCCAATACACTCCCCTTGATTTCTTTTTGGGTGGTGTATTGGATGTCATACTCAGTTAAGATCATCTTCCATCATGCTATTCTTCCGGACAAGGTAGGCTTTTCGAAGATATACTTAATTGGATGCATTTTTGATATCAATAAGGTGGTATGAGTCAGCATACATTGTCTCAGCCGGCGAGCAGCCCATGCCAAAGCGCAACAAGTTTTCTCGAGCAATGAGTATCGGGTCTCATAGTCGGTACACTTTTTGCTAAGGTAATAAATAGCATGCTCTTTTCGGCCAGACTCGTCATGCTGCCCCAGCACACACCCCATTGAATTATCCAGTACCGTCAAGTATATGATCAAAGGTCTTCTTTCAACTGGAGGCATCAGAATAGGTGGCTCTTGGAGGTATTCCTTGATCTTTTCGAAAGCGGCCTGACATTCATCATTCCATTTTACCACTTGATCTTTCTTCAGCAGCTTGAAGATTGGTTCACAAGTAGCGGTCAGGTGCGAAATGAACCTGGCGATGTAATTCAGACGTCCCAAAAATCCTCTAACTTCCTTTTCTGTGCGGGGAGCCGACATCTCCTATATGGCCTTCACCTTTGCAGGATCCACCTGAATACCTTTATTACTGACGACGAAACCCAACAGCTTACTAGACCTCACCCCAAAGGTGCATTTGTTTGGGTTCAACATCAGCTTGTACGTCTTCAACTTGTCGAACAGTTTATGGAGGTGGTCAAGGAGCTCTTCCTCAGTCTGGGACCTGGCTATCATATCATCAACATAAACTTCGATCTCATGGTGAATCATGTCGTGGAACAAAGCGACCATGGCGCGTTGATAAGTTGCCCTAGCATTCTTCAACCCAAAAGGAATTACCTTGTAATAGAAGGTTCCCCACTATGTAACGAAGGTTGTATTCTCCATGTCCTCGGGAGCCATCTTGATCAGATTGTAACCAGAAAAACCATCCATGAAGGAAAAGATCTTATGCTGCGCGGTGTTGTCAACCAGAACATCGATATGAAGAAGTGGGAAATCATCCTTGGGGCTCGCCCTATTCAGATCTCTATAGTCCACACACATCCGTACCTTACCATCCTTCTTAGGTACCGGAACAACGTTGGCAACCCACTGCGGATAAGAAGTGACAGTTAAAAATCCCGCGTCGAACTGTTTCATTACTTCAGCTTTGATTTTCTCAAACATCTCAGGGTGCATACGGCGAACCTTCTGCTTTACCGGAGGATAATCTTCTTTAGTCGGCAGGCGGTGTACCACAATATCAGTGTCCAAACCAGGCATATCTTCATAATACCACGTGAAGATCTCAACATAGTCGCGTAGCATCTATATCAATCGTTGCTTTACACTAGTCTCCAGATTCGCACCTATCTTAACCTCTTTCCTGTCTTCCTCGGTACCCAAATTCACTGATTCAACTGGCTCTTCATGAGGTTGTATGGCCCTTTCTTCCTGTAGTAACAGTCTAGCAAGTTCTCCAGGCACCTCACAATCATCCCCATCTTCGTCCTCGGCTTGGTTGATCGGATTTTTGAAGTCATAACTGGCAGTAGCAGAGTCGTTATCAATGGGATCCAGAGTGGATATGGATCTGCATTATGATACGTGAGTGTGTGTAAGAGAATAGCTGTTTTTGATAAAGCGAGAGACAGAAAAAGAAAAACAAGGAGCGCAAACTTTGTAATGCAAGAAACGTCCAATTTTTTATTAATGATATATGAAATGACAAATAATAAGCCCTCATAAGCAAAGCCTAGGTTCCTTGGGCAAGGCACCGGGCCGTAAAGTTTCAGACTGTCTATTACAACTTTTCAAAACAAAAGCCAATTATTGTGGAATAAAAGAAACAGGTATGAGGTCCTTCGCCGTCCAGTTGTTCAATCCACCATTGGTTGTTGGGTAGATCCAGCTGTCGATGTCTGAATCTTCTTCACCTTCTTCGATTGCATTAACTCCCTGATTGCTGATGCGCAGAGGAGGTCTTCCAATCCGTGCGCGCCTAACATCCCTTTGATCCCCTGTAGTAAATCCCAAACCAAATTTGTCATTTTTGTGCGTGAAATCAGGGAGCCGACCCCAATTTTCACACCCACCTTCTTCAATTACAACCTTGGCATCTTTGAGAGAAGCCATCTTCATCGGAGGTTTGTCAGTAGCAACTTCAGTTGACGCCAAAGTCTAGGGGACCTCTTCAAAGTTCTGACAAGGGGTTTCGATGAACTCCCCATCCATCTCCACGTAGCGAAAGGAATTGAGATGACTCACCATATACTCCTCTTCACCTTGTACTGTGACAATCTTCCCTTTCACCGGATATTTCAGCATTTGATGGAGCGTGGAAGTCACTGCCCCAACCTTATGAATCCAAGGGCGACCCAGCAAGCAAGAATATGATGGCCTAATATCCATCACATAAAAAGTGGATGCAAAAGTCTGAGAACCAACTTTAACAGGGATGTCCACCTCCCCGTGCACCATCCTTTTTTACCCTTCGAAAGCCCTGACCACAATATTTCTCGGCTTTAGAATCAAACCTTCAAAGTCCAGACGGTCTAATGCTTTCTTTGGCAGAACATTCAACGAGGATCCGGTATCCACCAGTACATGGGCCATAGTAGTACCCCTGCACTTGATCGAGACATGCAGAGCATCATTATGATTTCTTCCTTTAGTAGTCATATCTGCATCTGAGAAACCCAACCCATTGTCGGCAGTCAGGCTAGCTACGCAATCTTTGAATTGATCGACTGAAGTTTCCTGCGGCACATGCGCAGTTTTTAGGAATGCAATTAAAGCCTTTGCATGGGCTTTAGAACACAATAATAAGGACAACATGGAGATTTTTGATGGGGTCTGCCCCAGCTGCTCGACTACGTTGTAGTCGCTCTTCTTAATAATCTTCAGTATTTCCTCTATCTCCTGCTTAGAGGTTTCTACGATGATCTTCTTAGGTGCCTCCGTCCGGGTAGGATCACCTATGATTTCTTTGCCCTGAGTCCCAGATGGCTCGGTGACAGGGGTGATAACTGGAATAGGAACTGGGATAGTAGCTGATGTACTGGAAGATGGAATGACAACATGTTTGTGAACAGTCGGAGGGGAAATCTCAGGAGAGAAGAGTCTTCCGCTTCTGGTGACCTTAATAGCCCTGACAATATTGCTGACATTAGCATTAGCTTCCTCACTCTTTAAGTCTTGCTTAACTCCATGGTAATACACATCGGCCCCATAGTGCCAAAGGACAGCCTTATCCGAAGTGTATGGGATAGGACCAGGGACAGTAATTATTAACGGAGCAATTCTTGGAACAGGTGTAATCCTAACAGGTTTTCTCGAGGAAACCTTGGAAGGATTGGCGGAAATGGTTATGATGGCAACATCTTCAATTGGAACTGACGGAATCATAGTCTTTTCGAACAGGATCTATTTATTATCCATCAGGCGCTGAACACCTGATTTCAATAAGTGGCAACCAGCAGGAAGAATTGAACATATGTGGCAACCTTCACCACAACTCGGAAATAAACCGGCCAACAACAGATTCTTCTTAACTGTCCTCAAAGGAGTAGAAATCTCCTCCATGGAGGTCACAAATAAATCATCGCCTACAGCATTTACTCCATGACCATGTTTGGGCATGGGAGCAGTTATGACGTTGGGTTTCTCTGGAGCGTCAAACTCAATCTCTTTGGCTTCGATCAAGTCTTGCACCTTATTTTTCAAGGCCCAACAGTTGTTTGTATCATGACCTGGACTTTCGGAGTGATAGGCGCATCGCACATTCAGGTTATAGTGGGGAGATGTGGTGTTGGGGTTTATCGGGGCCTCCCTCAGAGTTATCAGATTGGTCTTCAATAATTGTGGTAGAATTTGAGTCAGGGTCATATTGAGCCGAGTGAACTGCCTATGTGGTCTTTCCACCCTTTGTTGGTTGTTGTGTTGTGGAGAAACTGTGGGTCTTGATATCACTACCGCATTTACTGCTTGACGGTGTTCAGGTCTGCTTTGGCCCCTCGGGCCGTAGACTGCACTAGATTCTTTCTTACCCGTGAAAGGCTTCTTTACTGCACTTGATGAAGTATCCTTCTGTATTTTACCACTTCGTATACCAGCTTCTACTCTCTCTCCAGTCAAGATCAACTCAGTAAACCCTGATGACGAACTGCCGATCAGATGATTGAAAAATGGACCAAATAGCATCCCTAGAAACATGTCAACCAACTCTCTATCAGATAAAAGGGGTTGGACTCTTCCAGCCAAGTCTCTCAAATTTTGATAATAGTCCTTAAAACCTTCACTTGCACCCATAGACATACCCTGAAGCTGAGTACGAGTGGGAGCAAGTTCGGCGTTATACTAATACTGCCTGTAAAAAGCAGCAGCAAGGTCTTCCCAGTTTCAGACATTGGCTCCTTCCAACTGATAAAACCATTCAAGCTGAGTCCCTGACAGACTATCTTGAAAGAAATGCACCCACAAATTTCTATCAGCAGTGTGGGGTTGAATTTTCCTAACATACGAGGGGAGATGGAGTTTTAGACAGGATACTCCGTCGTACTTGGCAAAAATCGGAGCTTTGAACTTATGAGGGATCACCACTCCCGATACCAATCCCAGTTCTCCAAAATCCAAACCAGGGATCTTATGAATCTGCATAGCACTCAGACGGTCTTCCAGTTGCTTGTACCTATCCTCAGCAGGAGGATATTACTCATCATCAAAATCAGTATCATTATCAGAGATTGCAGGACTGGGGCCCTTTTCTTCTTCTTGGTTCTCCCCTTCCCTGGATGAAGAGGTCAGATCAGCTTGTTGTTTCAACCTATCCCCATACCTTTTGCCCATATTCAGAAGAAAAACCTTCTTCTTCTTCTCTTTCTGAATGAGAGTTTTTAGATCCTCTTGCACTTTAGCCAGACTTAGGATCATCTGCTGGAATTGGGCATTCTGTGCCTGAAGATCCTTGATGGCTTGATCAGAAGACATTTCTGCTGAAATAAACAGCAAAGAAGATGAGAAACCTGTAATGGTGTGCATGATAATGGAATGCGTATGTAATGATTTCAAAGACTTTGGGAGATTTAAATTTGCAAACCAAAAATAAACAAACTTTATTAGATTAACTTGTAAAAGGTTCAACAATGCCTTTGAGGCATTACAAAAGAAGTAAATGGAAAACAAATCTAGAACTACAAAAAGCAAAATCAAAAGTCCCATGGACGCTTCCTCTTTGTGCTGACGTAGTCATTGATCACTCTTTCTTCTTCGAGCTTCCTGGTGAGCTTCAAGATCTTCCTTTCTTGCTCGTGGTACTTTTCCCGATAAGTATCACTCTCCTCTTTCAGCTGAATCCAAGACCTCTGTAACGCCCCAGGATCAGTGGGCATGTAAGGATAAAGAACTGTGTAAGGAATGCCTTCTTCATTAGTGGGCTCCACAATCACTAGCAATACGGCTTCATAAGTCATCCCAAGCTTCTGGGCACGAGCTCGGACCCATTGGAGGTAAGGCTGCATAGTAAGGGAAGTCCTTGGTCCTAGCTCTTGGGGGTCAGATCTGTTCATCATGCCCCAATATCGTATAAACCTCCGGAGGTGCTCGTCAACGTCTTCCTTGTAGTCAAATGCAATATCCGCAAGAAGTAGCTCGTGGGGACCATCTCTCCGAGCACGACTAAATTATCGCAAAGCTAGACAAGGATTGTAAGTTATACCCCCTCTGATTCCAAGCAAGGGGACATTAGGGTATCCCCCACAACGATCAATGACGACAGTGTCTTCCGTAGCCCGGGAGGACCAAAGAATGTCCGTATGGGCAAGTGACATTATTCTGTAGGACCATCCCAAACCTTCTTCGTTCTTCAGCACAGACTTAGGGAGGTGAGAAATAAACCACCTCGACAGCAAAGGCATGCAACACGTAAGAGCCCCTCTTCTTTGCACAGTACGAGTGTAGTGTAGAGGGCATGCAAGATATCACCCAATAGAGTAGGCACAGGATTGCGAGAAAGGAAAATCTTGACAACATTTACATCTACAAAGGAATCCAGATTCAGGAAGAGAACTAAACCGTAGATAAGGAGAGCCAAGATATCTTCGAAATCCTGAAAATCCAAGTTATTCCAGAATAGCTGAGCCTCGTCTATCATAAATTTGGCTAAGAAACCTTCGACCCCGCTTTGTGTTTCCCAATTGGACACTACATCAGCCCATTTCAGATGCAGAGCTGAGCAATGTCTTCTGGTCTAGGAGTCTCTTCCATACCTGTGAAAGGCACCTGCTCAAGGATGGATATGCCCAATAAGTGAGAGAATTCTTCCAAAGTGGGAACCAGCTGGTAATCTGGAAAGGTGAAGCAATGATGCACAGGATCGAAGAACTGGAAAAGTACACTCATCATCTGCTCATCAAATTTTGAGGTGACCAGGCTAAGAAGCTGACCATGTCTATTAATAAACATAGAAGTCTCAGAAACTCTTGAGGCTAACTCTTTAAGTTGAGCGGGTATTTGCACAAAGTTAACTCGGATGGTATTTCTGCGCACGGAAGCCATAATCTGCAAAACAGAACAAAGATAAATCCCCTTGGTATTTGAAATGGTTAGTATAATGAAGTATGAACGCCATGTTATGATGCATGATGTCATGATAAAAAGAAACAGGTATAGCAGATAACAGACATGGAAAAGGCAAACAAGTCACACAAAAGCCCTTAAGTTTAAGGCTTGCATAGGGTCAAAGGTATTACTGTCTTGAAGTTCAGTTGGTTTCAACCTGTCCTAGAAAAGTAACCGGGTTCTAGAGGTTCTCAATATCACTGACCATCCTCCATCGGTCATGGTTTCAGCTCACGCAATCTTTTCTTGCGGCCGGAACTATCTCGAGAGTATGGTCTCAATTAAAAGTAAGCAAATAATGAAAAAAATATCAAATGTCAATAAAAATGTGAAAAAATAGTCATGAGATCAGAAATAATTTAAAGTATGTGAACTTTTTTCATAATTTTTGCATAAAAAATAAAAGAGTTATGAATTTTCTAAAATTTAAATCAATGAAAATATAAAATCAGAAAATAAAATAAAACCAAAAAGATGTGGGCCATCAGATCATAGTCAAAACGCGTTAGTAAGCTGATCCAATGGACCAGACGCGCTGTGCTTGATATGGACCTTAGTGAGATACGCATAGGATCAGAAAAAAGGCAACCAATGAAATTAAAATGTTTGGCATGCTATCATTGCCTGAGACGAGACATGTCATCATCTTCAACCTCCAGACACCCTGCAATGGAGATTTTGTGAGATCCTTCAAATGGAAAAATTAGGATCCCAGACTAGTATCATTGGATTCGTCTCTTCAAGACGATCCTAACACCACCATCGCGCAAAACTTATATAAGGTATGCAAAGAGATATAAATCAAAAACCCATAAAATAGAGAGCACCTTTAATTTGAGATTTATCTCTCAATTCTCAATGGATTTAAAAATTGTAATAAGCACAAGAATCAGGAGAAAGAGTAGAATATGTTAGTGCTTTATTTGGATCCAAATGGTGGAGAATTCTACCTTTTCGAAGTTCAAGAAAGAAGCTCTGAAACTGGACTTCTGTAGCTTGAATTATGGCTCGTTTTGCTTGGTTTAAGTGCTGGAGAGTTTGTATGATGCTAAAGGATGATAAATGTGAAAAGAATTTTAGAAGAAAAGGCTTGAATCTCAAAAACTGATTTAAAAAAATTCGAAGTTCGTGTGAGGTTTTGACATAGTGTATTTGGATATCAAAGCTTGAGGATATGAATGGGGGGTGACCCTCTATTTATAGGGAATCAAATGGAATGTTCAAGCGTGTGAAATAATGAAGTTTGGAGGGAAATCCTGTGAACCTGATACACGAGCAAGGTGTGATATGTTTTGCATCAAAACTCATCCAATCCTTGCGTTTTAAGGCTCTAATCAACTTTGGATACTTGGTTAAACATGTTTAGATCACAAACGCGTGCTAATTTGATGTTTAGAAGCCAAAACATGAATTTCAAATTCTGACTTAAGAAGAAACTTCAGTTCCATGTTACCAAGTTCAATCCAATGGCATTCTCAGCTCAAGGAGTCTTAAGGCATGATTATTAATGCTTTAGAAAGATGAGATTACAAGATTTGCAATGGAAAAAGAATGGAATCAAATGGATGTTTGAGTTGAATGTTCCAATGAGTCAAAGTTGGGGGGAAATGGTTGACTTTCCATACTTAGAAATATTTCAAACTTTTCTTCAAAAGTGACCTATAATGTTTGCATCCAAGCATGGCCTTCCACATGGAAATTGCTCTTAACCAAAAAATATGTCATGAAATAGACCTCTTGAATGACATTTTGAGACTTGAACCATTCAAAATATCCAAAAATTGAGAGAGTTATGAATTGTCGAAGTTGGCAAAAAATCATTAAATGACCTATAATATTTTGTATCCTTAGGGCATCTTCCATCCATTTTCTCACTTTTCAAAAAAAATAAGGCATAAAGTTAACATACTCAATATAATTATGGAAAAAGAATGGTTTCAAGGTGATAAAAATTGACCAAGTTATGATCATTTGAAGTTACACCTAAGAAATTGGGGGTTCATCTAGAGGACTTGTAATCTTTATTCAACATTAAGTTTCTTCCACATGAAAACTCCTTGAAATTTTTTAAGTGATTTATTGATAACCATTTGAAGAGAATGATTTCTTTTGAATAACTAAAAAATACTAAAAGATGATCAAGATATACTTCTTTGAAGTTCAAAACGCTAGCTCTTAGATCAAGAAAATGCTTTGAGGAACTTTGACAATTTTGGACAAACTTATTGTACCAACACTTTTTCTTTGTTAATAGAATTTGTTGAGGATGATAATGAGAACTCATAGCAACCAAAACCACTTCTATATCTTAATAATTGAGAGAAATGTGCACTTGTGACCAATAGGAACAATGCCTTGTCCAACCATGACAACTTCTTCAATCAACCCCTTGTACTTTTGAATCAATCTTGATAACTTTGAAATGTGGTGAACCAAAATGAACCTTGCCATGCCATTTCTTCCAAAATAACTTCAAAGGTGAGGTTTGAATTTCTCAAGCTTTAATGACTAGGTAATGGAAATAAATTCATATACCTACGGATCAACTTGCTAAGCCACATTGCCTTTACCTACATTATTAACAAGTAAGACAAACCAAATTGCATTTTGTTAATTAGAAAGAAAGTCAAAACAAAACATGCGTAATCACAAAAGAAAAACAAGTCAAGGTGCTTGATCATCTCTCAAAGAGCAAAGCTAAAGATAGGGAGGAGAACCAAAAGCCCTAATATGATATTGTTGTGATTGAATCAACATGGTATTATGAAGGGATCTCAGGGGCAAAAATTGGGGTACAACAGCTGCCCTTATTTAAGTTGCTTCTATCCGGAGATACGAAGGTTAAAAATCTTCATGTCGGCGCGATCGAAGATACTTAAATATAAAACAAACTCTATTTTTGGCCCTAAGATGCCATGCAATACTTATGAGCATGAATGCATATGAACAAATTCAAAGAGACGCAAAACACCATTGGGGATGTAGCAAAGGAAATAAGGATCAAAAGAGAAACGCGATCAGGAAAATAAATCACTGGTGAATCAAAATGACCCGAGTCATAAAGGATGGTAAAAGGTCAAGGGATACACCAACTTTTACTGAAGGTGATACTACCGACATTCACTGGAGGTAGAAAGAGGAACGAAATAATAGCACCGACGTTCACTGAAGGTGAGCTACCAACGTTTACTGAAGGTAGAGAGAAAAGAAAAATCATCGACATTCACTAACGATGAACTACCAGATTTTACTGAAGGTAGAGAGAGAATATCATAGCATCGTCGTTCCCTGACGATGAACTACCAACGTTCACTGAAGGTAGCAAAAAGATAACAATCGCCAACTTTCACTGAAGGTGACCTACCAAATTTCACTGAAGGTAGAGAGAAAATATATCATAGCACTGCCGTTCACTGACAATGAACTACGAACGTTCATTGAATGTAGCAAAAAGATAACAATCACCAACTTTCACTGAAGGTGACCTACCAACTTTCACTGAAGGTAGAGAGAAAAGAAAATTCATCGACATTCACTGACGATGAACTACCAACTTTCACTAAAGGTAGAGAGATAATATCATAGCATCGCCATTCACTGACGATGACCTACCAACATTCACTGAAGGTAGCAAAAAGAAAAATCATACACGTTCACTGATGATGAACTACCAACTTTCACTGAAGGTAGAGAGAGAATATCATAGCATCGCCATTCACTGACGATGAGCTACCATCATTCACTGAAGGTAGCAAAAAGATAACAATCACCAACTTTCACTGAAGGTGACCTACCAACTTTCAATGAAGGTAGAGAGAAAATATATCATAGCACCGCCATTCACTGATGATGAACTACCAACGTTCACTTAAGGTAGCAAAAAGATAACAATCACCAACTTTCACTCAAGGTGACCTACCAACTTTCACTGAAGGAAGAGAGAAAATATATCATAGCACCGTTGTTCACTGACGATGAACTACCAACGTTCACTGTAGGTAGCAAAAAGATAACAATCACCAACTTTCACTAAAGGTGACCTACCAACTTTTACTGAAGGTAGAGAGAAAAATTTATCATAACACCGCCGTTCACTGATGATGAACTACCAATGTTCATTGAAGGTAGAAGAAAGATAACAATCACCAACTTTCACTGAAGGGGGCCTACCAACTTTCACTGAAGGTAGAGAGAAAATATTTCATAGCACCTCCCTTCACTGACGATAAACTACCGACGTTCAATGAAGGTAGCAAAAAGATAACAATCACCAACTTTCACTGAAGGTGATCTACCAAATTTCACTGAAGGTAGAGATAAAATATATCATAGAACCGCTGTTCACTGACCATTAACTACCAACGTTCACTTAAGGTAGAAAAAGATAACAATCACCAACTTTCACTGAAGGTGACCTACCAACTTTCACTGAAGGTAGAGAGAAAATATATCATAGCACCGTCATTCACTGAGGATGAACTACCAATGTTCACTGAAGGTAGCAAAAAGATAACAATCACCAACCTTCACTAAAGGTGACCTACCAACTTTCACTGAAGGTAGAGAGAAAATATATCATAGCACCTCCATTCACTGACGATGAACTACCAACGTTCACTGAAGGTAGCAAAAAGATAACAATCACCATCTTTCACTGAAGTTAGAGAGAAAATATATCATAGCACCGCCTTTCACTGACGATGAACTACCAAAGTTCACTGAAGGTAGCAAAAAGATAACAAGTCTTTCCCCAAATTTCGGAGTTTCGCCTAGAACGGGTCTCAACTTCTTCTTTAATCGAGGTATTCTTCTTGGAAAGGGTAATATATAAGTTGTCTCAAATAAAGAGACTACCACTTGCAAATATTTCATAATGAATTGTCTCTGCGATATTGAAGAGACTAGCCATCCACTGGAGTAATTTGACAACAAACTGCAAACTATCCACTCATAGAGAAGATAGAAAAAAAGTAACATCGACTTTTATGGGGAAATACAAGTTGCTCAAATAAAGAGACCTGCTAGTTGCTGTTATGGAGGATTGTAAAATGACTTCCTGGGGGAAATGTCATGACTTCCTGGGGAATGAATCATGACTTCATGGGGGAGGCAGTATAGCTTTTTGGGAAAAACAAAATGGCTTCCTAGGGAAAATAAAATGGCTTCCTGGGGAAAACAAAATGGCTTACTAGGGAAATGCCAACATATTCCTACTGAGGAGATAAAGTCTTCTCGTGCAAAATAAATGCACACTCAAACCAAGGCTCGAAGCTTTCAGAGATCAAAAGTAATAATATTGCTGGGAAGCAAAGATTCAAACCAGAAATAAACTAGAGTAAAACAGTCAGCCAAAACACATCCTTCGAGAAATAAACTCAAGGGGGAAACCCAAATCATCCAGACCAAGGGTTGTACAGGAAGGCTAAAGCAAAAAAACTTGCACGAGGGCTAACTCAGTGGGGAAATTGAAAGAATATACACTTTCTGCCTAAGGCTGACACTCTATTGGAGAGATGACAACACAACTCTGCAAAACAGTGTAATATGTCAACAAGATATTGATGAATATGAATGAGAAATAATTTGCTAAATTTAACTATGCATGATGTATGTATGAATGTATGAGTGTTATCATGTATATGCTAACAAAACAAACATATAATACTGGGGATAAACAAACAAAACCAACTCAGGAATAATCAACACTCGGCTAAATCACATCCAAGACAATCATTTAATAAGAAAATAAGCACCAACTGAGGAAACAAAGTCCTACTGCATGGCTTAACTTCAATGGGGAGAAACATAATATGGAAGTAAACAAATCATAGTGACAAAACAGTACAGATACAGAGATATAACATCCTTCTCCAGGCTTCACCGAGGAATAGCACTCAGACTTCAATGGGGAAACAAATGTGTTCATGCTTAGTACTTCTATTGGGGATTGCAGTACTGATTTTGAATAAGGCGGATGGATACCATATTGGAAAAATATCAACTGAGGATTTCGAGCTGACATCATTGGGGAAATAACATATAAACTTCACTAGGGGAGATAGCGCCTTATCATCAAGACATCACCTGGGGACTTTGTGCTGAATCCATTGGGGAGGTCAACACCATATCGAAGAGAGGAAACCCAGATACGTTCTTCATTGGGGAAAACAGGGATACGTTCTTCAATTATGAGAGTAAGCATTGCACCAACTTCTCTGGGGAAAGAGTATGAAATCTCATGGGGATAACAACTTGGAGATTTAAGAAGTCAAACATTATAGCAAGGTCTCAATCTTATGGGGATTTTAAATTAAACCCGACACTTGGCAATCAAAAACCCAAAAAGTTGATAACCAATTCAACACTTCTTAAATAAAACACTTCCCTTGCCTGATTATCGGGCAATCGAACAAAATGCAAACACCGCTGAAAGGATATGCTTCACAAATGAGTCAAATCTCAGCATGGACGGGGAGGAAAAACTTATATGAACTAAGCAAGGCCTTCACTGGGGAATTTCGGATTGAGTCTTCATATCACACAAACCTATTCCAACAAAAGGTGCCCTGGGATAGCCTTCCTGGGGAATCAAAAAGTCAACATATAGAAAGAGGTCAAACTCTTGTGGATTTTAAATCAAACTCCACACCGGGAAGGTGAAAACCCAAAAGCTGACAACTGTCTCAACACATCTTAGAAAATATACTTCCCCGGTCCAGTTACCTGGGAAATAAATACCAACAATAATGCCATCACTGCCAAAAGGAGCAACATTTTGCAAATAATCCCATCTCAGCATGCCATGTGGACGAGACCTTTCGTCATATGAGAGAATACTTCGCTATGGAATCCAGAATAAAGACCTCAGACCAAGCAAACTCAAAAAGTCAAAAAATTAACCAACACTTGACTGGGGACACTAGGATCACAAACTCGGTACTGCACCTTACGCCAATTGGTACCATCTTCAATATACAATAAACACACGCATACCAGTGAAAACAACCTAGGAAATCCTTCCCGGGGAAAACAAAACTTCTCAAAACTACTGGAGTTCGTCCATTCCTCGGATCACCACTTTTGTTTTCCTCTTGAATCACAAAATCTTAAAGTAAAAGTAAGTTGTAGATTCTTTTTAAAAAACAATTTTGTTATTTAATCCTTTTTTCTTTGAAAATTATTATCAATAATAAATGGAGTCTTTGTAAGTTGAATAAAATAAGAAATACAAAGAATTGGGTAAAAGCTTAAATTTTATTGATAGAATGGTAGTTTGCGAATCACGAGACTCTGTGGATAATTACAATGTTTGGGAAATGGTAATATACAATGGAAAATATACATTGAGATACAATGACCAATATTCCCTCTAACAACTTTGAAATTCTAAGCAGCAGCTTCCGTTGAAGTATGGTGAGGATCCAAGAAGATTGTTGCTTTAATGATCAAGTCTTGTCTGATGCAGTTACTTGCCAAGAAAGTCCCTAACTTTTTCCTAAGCTGCCCTAGCGGGTTTTCAACTTAGTGGGAAAATTTATTCTATTTATGTCTCTAATTTTTGCCTAGACCTCCCTTTCGGGTTTTCGGCCTACCGAGACGCTCCTTTTTGCGTAAGCCGCCCTTTCAGGTTTTCAACTTAGCGAGTTGGTCTTTTGTTTCTTTGGGCGAAGTATTTCTTGACTGCATCAGCATTCATGGGGTGGGGGAACTCCTCGCCATCTATAGTTTCAAGAATTAATGTACCGCCAGAGAAGGCTTTCTTGACAACATATGGGCCTTCAAAATTAGGAGTCCACTTTCCCCTAGAATCAGTGTTAAAAGACATGATCTTCCTGAGCACGAGGTCGCCTTCTCTAAATTCACGAGGTTTTACTTTCTTATCAAAAGCTTTCTTCATTCTCTTCTGATATAACTGCTATGATACGGTGGGAGAACTGACTTAGGATGTTTTGAGTTTGATCGCAAATGTTGCGGTTAGCAAGAGTCGCCACCGACTTTTCTTTTATCCAAAAGGAAAGGTGAAAAAGCACAGGAAATACCTTTGAGATTGTTTCTTTAGTTCGGGGGGTAGATTATGAAAAGGGAAGGTATTAGAACCCTTTTCATCCATGGTTTTCCATGGGCTCTTAGTTACTTGCTAGATCATTTTCTTTTGTTTGAAAATGTGCTTTGTGTGGTTTTTGAAATTATTTTGAAAAGGTGCCATCGTTTAGGAAAACTTTGTAATGATTCTCGTTCGTAAGAATGTATACAAAGTTTTGATATTTTGAAAATGTTTTCAAGTTTTGAAAGATGTTTTGAAAGTGTTTGGTGTTTGTTTTGAAAATAGCAAGGATGTTTTTTTTTTTAAAATGAGCAAGTAACTAGGAACAATCTACCTACTCAAAAGTATTTCTTGTTTATTTCCTCTTTCCTTTGACATTGTTATCTTACCATTGATTTGGTAAGCAACCCTATCTTTGGATGTAAATTGGACGGGCATGGGTCATCGTATAACCATGATTAGAAATGTTGCAAGGTATCTTAGCATCTTTCTTTAGGGACTAAGATCATTTTGAAAGGCAACTTTTGATAGCGTCATCGAGGGACTATGATCTTGTGTTTGTTTGTTTTTGTTAAGATACCTCACGTGCATAACATGGTCATTTTGTAAGGCAACCAAGTGGATTTACTCTAAGGGGCGCTTCTGTGCAAGTGCATTGTTTTTCATGCTTGGTTTTTGTCTTTGATTAGGGTTTGCTAATTGATTGATTTTAGTCTTTCTATACAAAACCCTAATTACTAGAATTTTGTATATAAAGCGATAAATTGCGAAATTTAAAATTACTACGCTATTACAAGACTTATGGGAGGGGGTGTACAAATTAAAAATGGGGATGGAAGAAAATAAACCTAATTATCTATTACAACCATATTAAATTTGAATAAATAATGTAGAAAAGTGAATAAATATACAAGAATGTAAATGGAAAGAAAAAAATGGATTTTTGTTTGGATTTTTTTAGTAAAGGGATTGGTTTTAACCTAATTAACTAAAAGAAAATAATTAGTTAAATTAGTAAAAGTAAACCTAAATTAATTAAGAAAAGAAAATTAAATAAAACCCAAATCTAAATATTAATTGATTAAGAAAGAAAAAGAAATTAAGTTTGTAACAAAAATATTTTTAATGTCTTTTTGTCTTGAAAATAATATATGGTAAAACATTTTTGGTCTTTTTGGTTTTAAAAGAATATTTTTTAATTGTAAAATAAATAATTAAAACCCTAGTTTCTAATTAAATTTACAAATTAATTAGTAAAATAGATAAAGTATGATTAAATGAAAATAATTTTTATTGTAAAAATAAATAAATTATATCAAAATATAAATCTAATGTTTTTATATTTTTTCTGATTTTTCTAATATTAAATAAAATATTAAAGAAAACAAATAAATAAAGAAAAGAAAAAGGAAAATAGAATGGCCTAGGGTGTGAATAGTGAGCAGGGAGTATGAGATGAGCAAAAATACAAGGCCTAACACAGGGGGCCTAGCGCTGCAAATAAACATAAAAAATGTGAGAAAAAATGAGAAAATAAGCAAAAGGGTACCAGTGGGGCTCGAACCCAGGTCCCAAAGGTTAACAGGGGCGCGCTTTACCACTGGGGTGGCTATACATTCATTCAAATAAAAAACAATAAATATATATTAGAAATCAAGTCTATGGCATGAACTTCATCTTCAACCTCACGCCCAGCCAGAGTTCCTGCATCTTGTTCATTTCTCATCCGTTTGCAAGAGTATAAACATGAATCTTGTGGCAAATTTCCTCACGATTTCAGAAAAGTAAAGCAATAAAATTATACATCAAAGACAAGCATGAATTTTTATGGTCCTAATCTGAACCCTAAAAATTTCAGAAACTTCAATCTTAAAATTCTCTAAGCTCAAGCAACATAAATGAAAACTATGGACATGGTTAGCTTTAGGGCAATGATATCTACATTTTTCATTCACAAATAAACCATTAATGATGCTTGTATGAAGAATTAAAAGTTAAGGAAACTTACCTCAAAACTAGAAATCGTATTTGAGTTTGAGCACTCCTCAAGGTGTTGTGATGATCAGAATAGCTCCACTGAGGTCCCAAGAAGCCAATGTAATGATTAGCTTGGTTGGAGAATGGCTGAAATGGTCTGGAGAAGTCCACTTGCAGTGCTCTGTTTTTGAACATGGAAATGGAGGAAGATGGTGTTACAGAACTGTAACAGGGTATAGGATTGTTTGTGTATGATGCTTGGAAGCTTTTGGAAGAAAGAATCCATGAAACGCACGAGTAGTTTTTAGTTTTAGGATTTCTGGCCAGAATATGCAACAATGGAGGTGTGAGATGCAAATTTGAGTTCTTGCTCTTTTCAGAGCTCAAGCATGCGTGTGTTTTGTTACAAATTACTTGTGTATGTATAAGCAAAATGCTTGAGTGCTTGAGAGGGTCAGAAGTACAAGTTCTAGACTGATTGCCATGTTACTTGATTTTGAAGAAAAGTGGGAAGTATGGTTCCAAGAGGAAGTACACGCATGGGCTGAGTGATTGTAAGTGTTTAGACAAACTTCTCTTGAGTTATATGACTTGTATGATCAAAAGAAAACAATTGCAAGGCTCAAGAACAAGTTTTGTGCAAAAAGCTACTTTATCAAAATGGCATTGTGCACTTTCTTCCTAAAATGGATATAAAGCATGGCTTTGCATTGAATGCTTGAATTAAGACCTCTAACAACTGTGCAAGCAATTAATTATGGAGTGCCTAACAAGTTTGAGGCCTATAAAGTAGAGATTATGAAGCATAGGTTTGAAATTTGAATCTTGTTCATCACAAAATGACTTGTATTTCAAGTGTGAAAACCCTGACTTCATCTCTTCGATTCTCCCTGCTCAAGAATGATCTCAAGGAGTTCTTGGACATTTTGGGAAGCTTTTAATTTGATCTACAACCCCTCTTTGAATCACTTTTGAAAATTACATTTGTAACTATATGAATAAGTGACATGAAGTTAGGTATAAATCCTGACCAAAACTAGGGCAAAATTTCACTAAGTGTTTAATTTCAAGACCATGAGTTTAGGAATTAATAACTTGAGATCAAAGAATTTTTAGGAGAAGTTGTATAAAGAAATGTTGTATATATCATGGAGATATACAACTTTCATGTTGAAAGTTTCTTCTGAATCCTCTTGCATCATGATGAAAAATTGGCTTAAAGTTATAAAAAAACATGAAGTTTTAAACACTTAGAAAAATTTCTAAGTTATAAAACTTTGAATTTTCAAAATGAAATCTTGACTTTTTGATTTCTTGATGAATAAGTTTCTTATTTTGACATGTTTTGATGAATTGTGATCTTTGACATTGAATTTTGACCAAAAAGTCAAAGTTTGACTTTTCAGTGTACAGTTGACTTTTGATCAGTTGACTGAAAATTCACTATCAATCCAATTGATCTTGAGAAATGTTTTAGGTCATGTCATTAGGTAAAAATGATGCAATTGAACTCTTTAGATCCTGATTCAAACCAATTGATCATTTGCTAGGTCAAAAATCAGAAATTGCCATTTCTCAATTAAAACCCCATTTTGACCTTTTGATGATTTGATTAAAATTCTTGAGGAATTATGGTCCAAACTTGATCAGATGATGCATATGAGTTTATAATGTTGATGTGGATAAATAATTATGAATTTTAACTATAAATTGGCCATAGTTGACTTTTTCCCCAACACATCTGATTTTTAGGTCAACTGCTCAATTGACTGAGCGAAAGTGTGATCCAAAGCTTAAACTTGACATGAGTAATCTTGGGGGTCCATAATGACCCATGAAAGTCATATAAAGCACTGAAAGTTCAAATATCCTTGTGCAATCTTAAACTCTAATTTTGGTCATCAGTGCTTAAGGAGATGTCTTCAGCTGATCAACCCTAGTGCAGTCTTAAACCAAGATAGATCTTTGTAAGAAAAGATTTGATAAATGAGAGGGAAAATTTCCGGTTATAGCAGTTGCCCCTATTCAATCTTCTTAAACCTGAAGAGTTAGATTGGCGGATCCGACATTCGTTACTTGAAGGTGAAAGATGATTGAACACTAAAGTGCCCAGAAATTTGCACTCGAAGATGGATGGTGAATGGGCTTATAGATGCCATTTGGAGGGATGTTGGTAAAAACTAGAAGAGGCATCAGCAGAAATCTCTTGTTGATTTATACCAAAACTTGATGTTTTACCTGTGAGAAAAAGAGTTAGTAAAATACATATGACTGCATGATGCTCACCAAATGTGGTATTATGTTAAATGCATATGGTATGTACATGCTATGATGTATGAATGTGAGATGTATGTTTTTGTCCGGGTAAATAAATCCCCGACTGCTGTTGAGGAAATTTTGGGGGGTCGAAACCCTGATTGGCGTTGGGGATGAAGAATATGCATATCTTCAAACTTTGTTGAAAGGATGCTTTCACTAGAGAATATCTCTTGAATGTCAGTTGTTATCTGGTCGGATCCAGGCTTCACAATTTGCTGAGAATGAAGTAGTCAACTACTATCTGGTCGAATCTAGGCTTCACGGTAACTTGCTGGGGGAAGATACAAATTAACTGCTATCTAGTCAGATTCCAGGCTTTGCAGAAAATTTTCTTGAAATTGAATAGTTATCTGGTCCGATCTAGGCTTCACAACAACTTGCTGAGGATACGGAAGTTAACTGTTATCTGGTCGGATCCAGGCTTTGCAGTAACTTGAAGTGGTAACTACTATCTGGTCGAGTCCAGGTTTCATGGTTTTCGGAAAGTTGTACTATTATCTGGTCGAGTCCATGGTTCATAGTGTCTCTGGGGATCATAGTTAATTATTAACTGGTCAAGATCCAGGTTTTACAATAAACTGTTTGAAAAACTGTTATTTGGTCGGGTCCAGGCTTTGCAGGTTTCTGAGATTGATGAGGCCAAATGCTATCTGGTCGGGTCCAGGTTTCACAAAAAACTATTTTGGGATATAGTTGTTATCTGGTCAGTTTCCAGGTTTCACAACGAATCTCTTGAGGGTGATTGCTATCTGGTCAGATCCAGGCTTCACAACGACTTTCTTGAAAAGATGGAATTGAAAACTGATATCTGGTCGGGTTCCAGGTTTATCAATAATTTGTTGGGGCAGAGGCAAACTCTACTGGGGAAAAGAAGTTAAACCTTGGTCGGATTGAGTCTAGGTTCTTCTATATATTTGAAGATTTAGACTATTATTTGGTCGGGTCCAGGTTTTATAGCATCTTGAAATGGAGATCAACTGTTATCTGGTCGGATCCAGGTTTCAGGTATTCAAACTGTTATCTGGTCGGGTCCAAGTTTCAGTGATTGAAGAAGTTACACTATTATCTGTTAAGGTCCAGGCTTTAGTAATAACTTCAAAATTGTACTAATATTTGGTCGGGTCCAGGCTTCATAGTAACTTTTTGGAAATAGTAAAGGCTTTTTTGATGGCTTTACTGGGGATCAGGTGTTGTGGCCCTATGATTTGCAATAATCTGAAAGGAAAATTCAAACTGGAGAGTGTGGACTCAGTTGGGTAGGACAGGCTCAGCTTGGGGAGGATACTCTCAATTGAGGAGGATAGACTCTGTTTGGGGATACTAGCCTTGGCTGGGGGAAGATACATTCACATGGGGAACTTCGCAGTGTCTTGATTTTTGTATGTTGAGGAAATTTGAACTCGGTAGGGGAGTTTTGTGGTTTCTCGATTTTTGTTTTGGGAAATAAAACCTGTTAGGGAAAGGTTTATTGCAACCGTTCTCATGGGGATAATGATAATGAGATAACTTTGTGGGGATATTTCATATACATTAAAGTGATGCTTGTTGCTGCTTAGACGGACACATATGCCAAATAGTTTTAATTATGTTCATATGCATATGTTCATTCAATTTTAGTCATTGGAAAAATTTGCATTCAAAACAAAGACAAAAATTGTGCACTTCAAAGTATATTTGTATTGATATTTTGCCCATGAATATGCGTTTTTTGTACAGAGAGATGGAGATCCTAGAAAGACGAAATCGTTGAAAGGAAAACAAAATTGAGAATGCAAACAAATAGCCATGTGAAATTATCTTATTGCCTTCCAACTCCACTATTTCCCCCAATGTCTTCGAATGTCCCTTGCCGTTTGATAGAAGTTGATTGGATTGATCTTGGACCATTTGAACTTGGACATTAGTGATAAAATTGACTGTGTTGATTCCACGGGACATAGTCATACACTTTTAATCCTTAACATTTTCCTGGACCGCCCTTTCGGGTTTTCATCTCACCAGGATACCCTTTTTGCCCAAGTCTCCCTTTCGGGTTTTCAACTTGCCGGGTGTACAATCTTTTGCATATATCCCTAATTTTTGCCTAAACCCTTGGTTTGCCGATATGCCCTTATTTTGCTTAGGTGTGTCAACCTAACGGGTCTCTTATGCGTAGTATTCTTTAACTATGTACGCGTTTATAAGATGTTTGAAATCTTCACCATCCATGGTAGTCAGCATCATGGCACCGCCAGAGAAAACTCTCTTGACAACAAATGGCCCTTCATAGGTAGGAGTCCATTTACCTCTAGGGTCGCCTTGTGGTAAAATGATGCGCTTTATCACCAAGTAACCAACTTGATATACTCGAGGCTTGACCTTTTTGTTGAAAGCCTTGATCATCAGTTTTTGGTACGTCTGACCATGGCAAATAGCAGCTAATCGTTTTTCGTCAATCAAGTTCAGTTGATCCAATCTCGTTTGAATCCACTCGTCTTCGCCTAGGCCTGCCTCATTCATAATTCTCAGCGAGGGAATCTGAACTTCCACTGGCAAAACAGCTTCCATGCCATAGACTAGAGAAAAGGGAGTTGCCCCAGTTGATGTTCTAGATGGAGTACTATAACCATGTAGAGCAAACGGCAACATCTCATGCCAATCCTTATAGGTTACCACCATTTTCTGTATAATCTTCTTGATATTTTTGTTGGCCGCTTCGACTGTGCTATTCATTTTTGGTCTATATGGAGAAGAATTGTGATGCTTGCTCTTAAACTTAGTGCAAAGCTCAGTAATTATAGCATTGTTTAGGTTAGTCCCATTGTCGGTGATGATCCTTTCTGGGATTCCATAACAGCAGATGAGGTTGTGTCTTATGAATCTGGCTACCATATTCTTGGTGACTGAGGAAAATGAGGCGGCTTTGACCCATTTGGTAAAATAGTTGATAGCAACAAGAATGAAGCGATGTCCGTTGGAAGCTGTGGGATTGATCTCTACAATCATGTCAATGCCCCACATTGCAAATAGCCATGGAGCGGTCATGACATTCAGAGGAATAGGAGGCACATGGACCTTGTCAGTGTATGTTTGGCATTTGTGACAAGTTCTTTAATGTTGATGGCAATCAGTCTCCATCGCTTACCAATAGTAACCGGCTATTAATATTTTCTTAGCCATCGTATGTCACTTGAATGAGTACCAAAGAGTCCATCGTGCATGTCTTCCATAATTTCCTCTGCCTCCTTCTTGTCCACACATCATAGTAGAGTTGAATTATGGTTGCGCTTGTACAATATCCCGTTACTTAGGAAGAATTTGGCTGCAAATCTTCGCAAGAACTTTCTATCATTGATAGAAGCCCCCTCTGGATACTCTTGTGCTCTAAGGTATCTCACCACCTCATGGTCCCATGGTTTTTCTGTATACGTGTCAAGCTCATAGCAATGTGTAGGTTCATCGAATCTTTCAATTGTAATCATAGGGGCTTCGTTGTCCCATCTGACCTTGAACATAAGACATTGTTGCCAAAGCGTCAGCCAACTGGTTTTCTTCCCTAGGGAAGTGCTCAAAAGTGATCTCTTCGAAGTGAGGAATTAGGGATATCACAAGTTCCTTGTAAGGGATAAGATTAGGGTGTTTAGTGTCCCAATCTCCTTTTACTTGGCAGATCACTAAGGCGGAATCCCCAAACACATCCAAATGCTTGATCCTTAAGTCGATAACATCTTTTAGGCCTAAGATACATGCTTTATACTCGGCCATATTGTTTGTGAAATCGAAGCATAGTATGGCAGTGAAAGGAGTGTGGCAACCTTCGGGAGAGATGATCACAACACCAATTCTGTTACCTAAGGCGTTGGAAGCTCCATCGAATACCATAGTCCATCGGGATCCTTGTTCAGGTCCATCATATGGTCCAGGTTTCGCACAGTCGATTATCATCATGATGTTCTCATCAGGGAAGTCGAAGTTCATTGACTAATGATCATCCATAGCTTGATGGGCCAAATTATCAGCTAGTACACTTCCTTTTATGTATTTTTGAGTCGTGTATTGGATATCGTACTCAGTCAAGATCATTTTCCACCTGGCTATCCGTCTGGAAAGGGCAGGTTTCTCGAAGATGTACTTGATTGGGTCCATCTTAGAAAACAAAAAAGTGGTATGAGTCAACATATACTTTCTTAGTCGGCGAGCAGCCTATGCCAGAGCGCAGCAAGTTTTCTCGAGTAGTGAATATCTAGTTTCACAGTCGGTAAACTTTTTGCTCAGGTAATAAATAGCATGCTCTTTTTGGCCAGACTTGTCATGTTGGCCTAAAACACACCCCATTGAGTTCTCTAATACCGTTAAGTGCATGATCAAGGGTCTTCCTTCAACTGGAGGCATGAGAATAGGAGGTTCTTGTATGTATTCTTTGATTTTGTAAAAAGATATCTGGCACTCATCGTTCCATCTGACTATCTGATCTTTCTTCAAGAGTTTGAAGAGTGGCTCACAAGTAGCAGTCAAGTGAGATATGAAACGGGAAATGTAATTGAGACGACCCAAGAATCCTATGACTTCTTTTTCAGAATGAGGGACTGAAATTTCCTGGATGGCCTTTACCTTGGCAGGATCAACTTCAATGCCTTTGTTGCTGACGACAAAACCTAGAAGCTTTCCAGATCGTACTCCAAACGTGCACTTGTTAGGGTTTAACCTCAGCTTGTACTTCTTCAACCTCTCAAATAATTTGTGCAGGTGATCGAGATGTTCTTCTTAGGTTAGTGATTTGGAAATCATATCATCCACATATACCTATATCTCATGATGAATCATGTCATGAAATAAAGCTACCATAGCCCTTTGATATGTTGCCCCTGCATTCTTTAATCTGAATCGCATGACCTTGTAGTAGAAGGTGCCCTATTGTGTAACGAAAGTAGTCTTTTCCCTATCTTAGGGAGCCATCCTTATTTGATTATATCCTGAGAAGCCATCCATGAATGAGAAGACTTTATGCTGAGCAGTATTATCAACTAAGACGTCAATTTATGGTAGAGGGAAGTCATCCTTGGGGCTTGCCCTATTCAGATCCCTATAGTCTACGCATATGCGAACTTTCCCGTCTTTCTTTGGCACTGGCACCACATTGGCAACCCATTGAGGATAGGATGTCACAGCTTAGAACCCCGCATCAAATTGTTTCATCACTTCAGCTTTGATCTTTTCAGACATAACAGGCCTCATGCGACGAACCTTTTGTGTAACAGGAGGGAAGTCTTCTCTCATTGGTAGACGATGAACTACGATGTCAATATCCAACCCAGGAATATCTTCATAAGACCAAGAAAATACTTCCACATAGTCTCGCAACATCTGAACCAACCTGCTCTCGACACTGCTTTCCAAATTAGCGCCGATCCTGATTTCCTTCTTATCTGACTCAGTACCCAGGTCGATAACTTCAACTGACTCTTCATGCGGTTGAATATCTTTTTCCTCTTGTAATAGAAGTCTAGCTAGTTCTCCTGGTATGTCACAATATTCCTCGCCTTCGTCTTCGGCTTGGTTGATAGGATATTAAAAGTCATAGTCGGAAATGGTAGAGTCATTGGTAATAGGATCCATAGTGGATGTGGACCTACAAGAGTGTGTGTGTTTATGTGTGTGTGTGTGTGCATGTAAGATACATGGCTTTTTTTTTAAAAATGTATTTGAAAGAAAGGAAAGACAATGAACACAAATATTTGAATGCAAAAGAGTCCAATGTACTGAATAATCATATGATTAGATGAATATAAATAAAACCCTTGACAAATGGACCAAAGTGCCTCAGGCCAGGAACATGGCTGAAAAATCATTGTTAAAATATTACAGACAACAAGTTCTTGAATTGAAATAAAAGAAATAACAAGTAAATTACTCCTCAATGAAGGAGATGGGCATAAATTCCTTCGCATGCCAATTCTTCAGCTCTGTTGTAGTTGGATACACCCACTCTTCAAATGCAACTTCTTCATCAAAATCACCCACGGCGTTGACTTCATAGTATCCAATGCAGAGAGGTGGCTTTCCAGCACGAGCACGCCTTACTTCCTTCTGAGCTTTTATGGTGCTTCCCAGACCAAACTTATCCGTTTTAAATGGCATATCGAGGAGTTTCCCCCAAGTATCACAGTTCCCTTCTTCAATTGCCGCGCGGGCATCCGTGACTGAAACCATCTTTAGCATGGCCTTAATAGCTTTAAAGTCATCGGAAGAACATTTAGTAGCAGCAACCATCGTTGGTACGACTTCAAAGGCTTGACATGGGGTTTCAATGAATTCCCCATCCATCTCTATGTACATGAAAGAGTTAAGGGGGCTGACCATATACTCTTCTTCTCCGTAGACGGTGACTACTCTGCCTTTGACTGGATATTTGAGTTTCTGGTGGAGGGTTAAGGCTACTTCCCTAGCTTTATGGATCCACGGGAGACCTAACAGACAAGAATGGGCAAGACGAATATCCATAATATAGAAGGTGGAGTTGAATATTTGGGAGCCCACTTTGATTGGAAGATCCACTTCCCCATGAAGAGTCCTCTTTGATCCGTCAAATGCTCTTACAATGATGTTGCTTGGATTTAAGACTAAGTCTTCACAGTCAAAACGGTCTAACGCCCCCTTGGGTAACACATTAAGAGAAGAACTAGTGTCGACTAGCACATGTGCTAAGGTAGTCCCTTTTCACTCGATTGACACATGTAAAGCTTTATTGTTATTTTTCCCGAGAGATGTTAAGTCAGCATCTGAAAGTCCCAAGCCATTATCAGTTGTCAGGCTAGCCACGGAATTCTAGAATTGATTTGTTGTTGTCTCATGGGGGACATGAGCTTTTTTCAATAACTTGATTAATGTTCGAGCAAGGGCATCAGAGCAAAGCAGCAATGACAACATTGAAATCTTAGAAGGGGTTTGCCCCAATTGTTCTAAAATTTTGAAGTAGCTTCTCTTTATGATCTTCAAAATATCGTCCATTTCACGGGCGGATGGTTCTTCATAAGCTACGTCTTTGAATGGTACTTCAATCGCATAAGACTCAACAACCTTCTCTTTCCCTCTTGTCTCGGTACTTGGCTTGGCAGCAGTAATGCGGATGGGCGTCCTTGTAACAACTGGTGGTGAGATATTTGGTGAGAATATTCTCCCAGTTCTAGTTACTTTTCTTGCGCCAGCTATGTTGCCAACATTGCAATCTTTTTCTTCTTCGATCCAGCCATCTTGTTTAATCCCAGGATGGAACACTTCAGCACTTTAATCCCATGGTACCGCTTTATTTGAAGAGTAAGGAATTGGTCCGGGATTGGTAATTATTAAGGGAGCAATAGTGGGTTCATTTGAAATCCTAATAGGACCTTTGGAGGTGATCCTAAGAGGCTTGTTGGAGATGGTAATAATGGAGAGGTCTTCACATTTGTTAATCAAACTCTTGGTAGGTGGAGTCTTTTCAAATAGAATTTTGTGGCTATCCATCAGGCTTTGAATGCCTTTCTCTAGCCTTTCATATCGATTGGGTTGTCTTGTACAGCACACACGGTCTTCTTCACAGCCAGGGAAGATCCCAGCTTTCAACAGATTGTTCTTGATTACATTCAGCGGAGTAGTCAATTCTTTAATAGAGGCAACAAAAATTGTATCTTCGACAGCATTAACACCTTTGTCATGCTTCGGAATCGGAGAGGTAATTACATTTGGCATTGGAGGAGGATCAAACTCAATAGTCTTGTTGTCAATTAAATCCTGGATTTTGTTCTTCAAGGCCCAACACTGGTCAGTCTCGTGCCCGGGGCTGTTTAAATGGTAATCACACTTTGCATTCGGATTAAACTTTGGTGATGAGGTTTCAAGGTTGGCGGGAGGATCGCGCAATGTCACCAAATTAGCCTTGAGCAAATGTTAAAGGGATTGAGACAGTGACATACCTAACCTCGTAAATTGTCTTCTTGGAGTTTTAAAACATTTATGATTTGCAGATGGTCTTGGAGTAGGAGTTGGATTGGAGATTCTGACAGCATTGACAAACTGGTGATCATTCTTCTTGGTATGGGCCCTTGCCCTATACACAACATTGACTTCCTTCTTTGCAGCAAAAGGTTCCTTGATAGGATTGGGAGTGGAGGTAGATTCCACAAAGATCTTGCCACTCTTAATGCAACTTTCAACTCTTTCACCGGTTAAGATTAATTCAGTAAATCTAGAAGAAGAGCAGCCAACCAACAGATTAAAGAAAGGACCAGATAAAGTTCCCATGAACATGTCTATGTGCTCCCTATCAGTCAAGGGAGGTTGGACCCTACTGGAATTGTCTCTCCATTTTTGCGCATATTCCTTAAATCCTTCATTCTTTCCCATGGTCATATCTTGCAACTGAACCCTCGTTGGCGCCAAGTCGGCATTGTACTGATATTGATAGTAGAAGGCAGTAGCTAGATCCTCCCAAGTGTTGATACGAGAACCATCTAACTGATAAAACCATTCAAGTTGTGTTCCAGCCAAGCTCTTTGGAAAAAGTGAACCCAGTGCTTTTTATCAGCAGTGTGCGGCTGTATCTTGCGCACATAAGATTTCAAATGGAGTTTTGGACAAGAAACCCTATCGTACTTTGTAAAGATTGGTATTTTGAAATTTTGGGGAATGACAACCCCCAGAGATCAACCCAAATAATCAAAATCTAAACCAGGGATGGCTTGGAATACAACAGCTTTCAATCTGTCTTCGAATTGCTTGTATTTGATATCAGCGGGTAGATACTGCTCGTTGAAATAATCATCATCAGATTCTTGATCATTAGCACATTCAGCTTGAGTACTCTTGACCTCACCGACCTAGTTCTCGTCCTCTTCAGATGAGTCTCCTCCTACTGGGATTTAACAGATTGTCTCCTTGAACCTTCTACCCATGTTGAGCAGATCTTTCTTCTTTGGCTTCTTTTTAACAGCCAGCAAGGCCATCGTATCTTGTTGCCCCTTGGCCAGGGCTAGTAGAGCTTTCTGAAATTGATAATTCTGGGCTTGGAGATCCGTCACAGTTTTCTGTAGATCCATCTTGCTGAAATAAACAGTAGAAAGATAAGGAAACCTATTATGCGAAAAACCTATCATGTTATGATGCATGGGATATGTACATGCAAATGATTTCAAGGATTAATGAAATTTAAATTTGTATAGATGAAAGAATGAACAAACATTAATTTTCATTAGAAAAAACAAGAAAGATTACATCATGCCAAGGGCTTAGAAAATAACTTTCTAAGATAAAAAGACCGAACGCATCCTCTTTGGCGCGAGATAAGCATTCACACTTTGCTCTTCTTGTAACTGCTTCGTAAGCTCCAAGACCCTCTTTTCACTAGCATAGAATTGAGCTTAGAAAGTATCCCATTCTTCCTTAAGCTGAATCCAACCCTTTTGCAAGTCTTCGAGAGAGGTAGGCATGTCGGGATGGAGGATGGTGTCGGGAACATCTCCTTCGACCACAGGCTCCACGATGACTGGTAGGACGGAGGGATAAGTCATCACAAGTTTCTGAGCACGAGCCCACACCCATTTAAGGTAAGGCTCGATGGGAATGGAATTCTTGTGTCCTAGCGTCTTGCTATCCACCTTGTTCAACATCCTCCAGACTCAGATAAACCTCTTTCAGTAACCTTGATCGTCGCTCTCGTAGTCAAATACCAAACCTTGAATAAGCATCTCGTGTGGACCATCCCTTTGGGCGTAACCAAACTTCCTTAAGGCTAAGAAAGGGTTGTAGGTGATACCTCCTCTAATGAAAAGTAAAGGGACATTAGGTAATTATCCACAACAGTCGACGATAGTAACATTCTCCAAAGAGCGGAAACACCAATGAATATCTGAATATCTGAGCGTCATGAACCTATGTGACCACCTTGAACCTTGCTCATTCTTCAATACAGATTGGGGAATATGTGAAATAACCCATCTTGCCAAAAGAGGAGTACAGTGCATAAGTATACCTCTTTTCCTCATGGTGCGAGTGTGAAAAGAATGTAGGATGTCCCTTAGCAAAGTAGGTACTGCGTTACGAGACATGAAGATTTTGACAGTGTTCACATCTATGAGTTGGTCAGGATTTGGAAACAAAACCATCCCATAGATGAGGAGAGCCTTAATTTCTTCAAAAGCTTGCAAATCCAAAGAGTTCCAACAGTTTTGGGCTTTCTCAAACAAGAACTTTGCTAGGAAACCCTTGACACCACTTCTTGTTTCCCAATTAGTTGTGATATCAGATGGTTGCAAGTGTAGAGCTTGAGAAATCTCTTCTGGCTTTGGATCTCTTTTCGTACCATTGAAAGGTAGTTGATTGAGAATGGGAATCCTAAAGAGTTGGGAGAATTCTTCCAAAGTTTGGACAAGTTGATAATCAAGAAATGTGAAGCAATGGTGTAAAGGATCAAAGAACTGAAAGAGCACCTTCATCATGTCTTCATCACTGTTGGAGGTGACCAAGTTTAGTAGGAGACCATGTCTTTCGGTGAATGGAGAATTTTCAGGAATCCTTGATGCTAACTCTTTGAGTTGAGGTAGGACCCTTATGAGATTGACTTGAATGGTTTTCCTGCGAATAGAATCCATGTCCTACAAAACAGAACAAAGATAAATCCCAAAAATCCTTGAAATGGTTAGTGAGTATGAGTATGACGTCATGATGTTTATGGTGTTATGTACAAGTAAGTATATACAAACAAAGCAAACAAGTCCTTAGGTTTAGTCTTGCATGGGCTCTCATAGGTAAGTACCATATTGAAGTTTAGTTGGGTCAAACTTGTCCTAACAATAGTAATTGGGTTCTAAGGAGCTCAATATCACTGATTTGTTTCCTTGGGCATTATTTCAGCGCAAGCCTCTTTAATTGAGATCTAAATATCTCAAAAAAACCAAACCTCAATAAGTGTAGTATCGAGTATCTACCAACTTCAGAATGCACCAAAGCCGGTCATCTCACTACGTCCTAAAGGCCAAGTTGGTCAAGTAAAGGTTCTAAAAGTTCATTAGTAATTCATGACATCACTCAGCGGCCCCGTATTCTCCTTGACTACTCAAGGGCTACCGGTACCCACAAATATGTCGCACTAACGTAGCTATTGCTTAGACCATGTCGGTATACCCGACACAGTTTCCACATCGTATTGCTACTTACCTAAAAGGTATCCAAAATCTGGGTAGAGGATTCAAACCCAAACAAAGAACCATAATGTAAATCATACAAGTCAAACAATGAAAGCAAGTAAATGTGATCTAACCCTAAGGTAAACCCACTTTTAAAATTTTCCCCAGCAGAGTCGCCAGTTCTGTGATACGGTGGAAGAACTGACTTGGGATGTTTTGCGTTTGATCGCAAATGTTTCGGTTAGCAAGAGTCGCCATTGACTTTTCTTTTATGCAAAAGGAAATGTGAAAAAGCACAAGAAATACCTTTGAGATTGTTTCTTGAGTTTGGGGGGGTAAATTATGAAAAGGGAAGGTATTAGCACCCTTTTCATCCATGGTTTTCCATGAGCTCTTAGTTACTTGCTAGATCACTTGCTTTTGTTTGAAAATGTGCTTTGTGTGGTTTTTGAAAGTATTTTGAAAAGGCGTCATCGTTTAGGAAAACTTTGTAATGATTCTCGTTTGTAAGAATGTATACAAAGTGTTGATCTTCTGAAAATGTTTTCAAGATTTGAAAGATGTTTTGAAAGTTTTTGGTGTTTGTTTTGAAAATAGCAAGGATGTTTTGTTTTGAATGTGAGAAAGTAACTAGGAACAATCTACCTACTCGAGAGTCTTTCTTGTTTATTTCGTTTTTCCTTTGACATTGTTATCTTACCATTTTTGGTAAGCCACCCTATTTTTGGATGTAAACAGGATGGGCATGGGTCATCGTATAACCATAATGTTGCAAGGTATCTTAGCATCTTTCTTTGGGGACTAAGATCATTTTGAAAGGCAACTTTTGATAGCGTCATCGAGGGACTATGATCTTGTTTTTGTGTGTTTTTGTTAAGATACCTCACGTGCATAACATGGTCCTTTTGTAACGCAACCAAGTGGATTTACCCTATGGGGTTCTTGTGTGCAAATGCGTTGTTTTTCATGCTTGGTTTTTGTCTTTGATTAGGGTTTTCTAATTTATTGATTTTAGTCTTTCCATACAAAACCCTAATTACTAGCATTTTGTATATAAAACGATAAATTGCGGAATTTAAAATTACTACGCTATTAAAAGACTTGTGGGAGGGGGTGTACAAATTACAAATGGGGATTTGAGGAAAATAAACCTAATTATCTATTACAACCATATTAAATTTGAATAAATAATGTACAAAAGTGAATAAATATACAAGAATGTAAATGGAAAGAAAAAAATGGATTTTTGTTTGGATTTTTTTAGGAAAGGGGTTGTTTTTAACCTAATTAACTAAAAGAAAATAATTAGTTAAATTAGTAAAAGTAAACCTAAATTAATTAAGAAAAGAAAATTAAATAAAACCCTAATCTAAATATTAATTGATTAAGAATGAAAAAGAAATTAAGTTTGTAAAAAAAATATTTTTAATGTCTTTTTGTCTTGAAAATAATATATGGTAAAACATTTTTGGTCTTTTTGGTTTTAAAAGAATATTTTTTAATTGTAAAAGAAATAATTAAAACCATAGTTTCTAATTATATTTACAAATTAATTAGTAAAATAGATAAAGTATGATTAAATAAAAATAATTTTTATTGTAAAAGTAAATAAACTATATCAAAATATAAATCTAATATTTTTATATTTTTTCTGATTTTTCTAATATTAAATAAAATATTAAAGAAAAAAATAAATAAAGAAAAGAAAAAGGAAAATAAAATGGGCCAGGGGTGTGAATAGTGAGCAGGGAGTATGAGATGAGCAAAAATACTAGGCCTAACACAGGGTCCCAGTGCTGCAAAAAACACCAAAAATGTGAGAAAAAAAATGAGAAAATAAGCAAAACGGTACCACTGGGGCTCGAACTGGGGTCCCAAAGGTTAACAGGCGCGCGCTTTACCACTGGAGTGGCTATACATCTGTTCATATAAACAAAACAATAAATATATATTAGAAATCAAGTCCATGGCCTGAACTTCATCTTCAAACTCACGCCCAACCAGAGTACCTGCATCTTGTTCATTTATCATCCATTTGCAAAAGTGTAAACATGAATCTTGTGGCAAATATCCTCACGATTTCAGAAATGTAAAGCAATAAAATTATAGATCAAAGGCAAGCATGAATTTTAATGGCCCTAATCTGAACCCTAAAAATTTCAGAAACTTCAATCTTAAAATTCTCTAAGCTCAAGCAACATAAATGAAAACTATGGACATGGTTAGCTTTAAGGCAATGATATCTACATTTTTCATTCACAAATAAACCATTAATGATGCTTGTATGAAGAGTTCAAAGTTAAGGAAACTTACCTCAAAATTGGAAATTGTGTTCTGAGTTTGAGCACTCTTCAAGGTGTTGTGTAGATCATAATAGCTCCATTTAGGTCCCAGGAAGCTAATGCATTGATTAGCTTGGTTGGAGAATGGCCGAAATGGTCTGCAGAAGTCCACTTGCAGTACTCTGTTTTTGAACTTGGAAATGGAGGAAGATGGTGTTACAGAACTGTAACAGGGTATGGGATTGTTTGTGTATGATGCTTGGAATATTTTTGAAGCAAGAAGCCAAGAAATGCACGAGTATTTTTTGGTTTTGGGATTTCTGGCCAGAATATGCAACAATGGAGGTGTGAGATGCAAATCTGAGTTCTTTCTCTTTTCAAGGCTCAAGCATGCGTGTGTTTTGTGACAAATTACTTGTGTATGTATAAGCAAAAGGCTTTAGTGCTTGAGAGGGTCATAAGTACAAGTTCTAGACTGATTGCCATGTTACTTGATTTTGAAGAAAAATGGGAAGTATGGTTCCAAGAGGAAGTACAAGCATGGGCTGAGTGATTATAAGTGTTTAGAAAAACTTCTCTTGAGTTATAGGACATGTATGATCAGAAGTAAACAATTGCAAGGCTCAAGAACAAGTTTTGTGCAAAAAGCTACTTTATCAAAA
Source organism: Vicia faba (assembly GCA_948472305.1). NCBI lineage: Eukaryota > Viridiplantae > Streptophyta > Magnoliopsida > Fabales > Fabaceae > Vicia > Vicia faba. Next base: position 803,346,539 of record OX451738.1, on the reverse strand, counting down.
TGGCATTGTGGACTTTCTTTCAAAAATGGATATAAAGTATGGCTTTGCATTGAATGCTTGAATTGAAACCTATAACATTTGTGCAAGAAATTAATTATGGAGTGCCTAACAAGTTTGAGGCCTGTAAAGTAGAGATTATGCAGCATTGGTTTGAAATTTGAATTTTTTTCATCACAAAATGACTTGTATTTCAAGTGTGAAAACCCTAACTTCATCTCTTCGATTCTCCCTACTCAAGAATGATCTCAAGGAGTTCTTAGACATTTTGGAAAGCCTGTAATTTTTTCTACAACCCATATTTGAATCACTTTTTAAAATCCCGTTTTGGAACTATATGAAAAAGTGCCATGAAGTTAGGTCAAAATTCTGACCAAAACTAGGGCAAAATTTCACTAAGTGTTCAATTTCAAGACCATGACTTTAGTCATTAAGAACTTGAGATCCAAGAATTTTTTGGAGAAGTTGTATAAAGAAATGTTGTATATATCATGGAGATCTACAACTTTCATGTTGAAAGTTTCTTTTGAATCCTCTTGCATCATGGTGAAAAATTGGCTTGAAGTTAAAAAAAAACATGAAGTTTTAAACACTGAAAAATTTCTAAGTTATAAAACTTTGACTTTTCAAAATGAAATCTTGACTTTTTGATTTATTGATGAATAATTTTCATATTTTGACATATTTTGATGAATTGTGATCTTTGAAATTGAATTTTGACCAAAAAGTCAAAGTTTGACTTTTCAGTGTACAGTTGACTTTTGAATAGTTGATTGAAAATTCACTGTTAATCCAATTGATATTAAGCAATGTTTTAAGTCATGTAATTAGGTTAAAATGATGCAATTGAACTCTTGAGATCCTGCTTCAAACCAATTGATAATTTGCTAGGTCAAAAGTAAGAAATTGCCATTTCTCAGTTAAAACTCTAATTTTGACCATTTTTCCCTTTTCATGATTTGATCAAAATTCTTGAGGAATTATGGTCCAAACTTGATCAAATGATACATATGAGTTTATAATGTTGATGTGGATAAAAAATTATGAAGTTTGACTGTAAATTGGCCATAGTTGACTTTTTCCCCAATACAGCTGATTTTTAGGTCAACTGCTTAATTGACTGAGCAAAAGTGTGATCCAAAGCTTGAAACTTGACATGAGTAATATTGGGGGTCCATAGTGACCCATGAAAGTCATATGAAGCACTGAAAGTTCAAATATCCTTGTGCAATCTCAAACCCTAATTTTGGTCATCTGTGCTTAAGGAGATGTCTTGAGCTGATCAACCTTAGTGCAGTCTTAAACCAAGAGAGATCTTTGTGAGAAAATATTTGATAAATGAGAGGGAAAACTTTCGGGTAAAACAGCTGCCCCTGTTCAATCTTCTTAAACCTGAAGAGTTAGATTGGCGTATCCGTCATTCATGACTTGAAGGTGAAAGACGATTTAACACTAAAGTGCCCTGAAATTTGCACTCGAAGATGGATGGTGAATGGGCTTATAGATGCCATTGGGAAGGATGTTGGTAAACACTAGAAGAGGCCAATAACACAAATATCTTGTTGATTTATACCAAAACTTGATGTTTACCTGTGAGAAAAAGAGTTAGTAAAATACAGATGTGTGCATGATGCTCACCAAAGATGGTATTATGTTAAATGCATATGGTATGTACATGCTATGATGTATGAATGTGAGATGTATGTTTTTGTCCGGGAAAATAAATCCTTGACTGCTGTCATAATCTCATGCATCAACATGTGTGCTTCGTGTATATCCACACATCTGAGCAAGACCATGTCGTAATTTCTCTTGTACAACACATTTTCACTGAGGAAGAAGCTTCCTTCCAATCTTCTCAATGTCTTTTTATCTTTATTCGATGCCCCAATCGGGTATTCCTGAGTCTTAAGAAAACACTTGATATCGTAATACCACAGTTTCTCTTTTGCTACCTCTTCTGTTGTAAACACATGAGCGGGCATATCCAGTCGCTGAACTATAATTCGAGGTATATCATTACAAGTATTCACTTGATACATAGAAGCCAGAGTTTCCAGAGCATCCGCCATTTGATTTTCGTCTCTGGGGATGTGATGGAATTCAACTTTATTAAAGAAGGGTAGAAATCTTCTAGCATAATCTTTGTAAGGTATCAAGTTGGGGTGACGAGTATCCCACTCTCCTTTAACCTGATTTATTACCAAAGTTGAATCGTCATACACATCTAGAATTTTAATTCTGAAATCAATAGCTTCCTCGAGACCCATGATGTAAGCCTCATATTCTTCCATATTATTAGTACAATCAAATGTCAACCTTGCAGTAAAAGGGATGTGTGATCCATGTGGAGTGACAATCACATCACCAATTCCTTTAGCATAAGCATTCACAGCTCCATCAAATATCATACTCCAGCGAGATTCAGTATTAGGACCTTCCTCGAGTAATGGTTCATCACAATCTTTCACTTTTAGAAACATCACATCCTCATCGGGGAAATCATACTTCACAGTATGATAATCATCAACTGGTTAGTGAGAAAGATAATCTTCCAACATGCTGCTTTTAATAGCTTTTTGAGTGTGGTATTCGATGTCATATTCAGATAACAGCATCTGCCAGCGGGAAATTCTCCCAGTAAGAGCAGGCTTTTCAAAAATGTACTTGATTGGATCCATTTTGTAGATCAACTAAGTAGTGTGATTCAACATATATTACCGCAAACGTTTTTCCGCCCAGGCCAGAGCACAACATTTCTTTTCTAGCATGGAATACCGTGACTCACAATCAGTAAACTTTTTAATGAGATAATAAATGGCATACTCTTTCTTCCACGTTTCATCTTGTTGTCCCAGAATATAGCCCATGGAATTATCTAACATTGTCAGATACATAATCAATGGTCTTCCTTCAATAGGAGGGAGCAAGATAGGAGGTTCAAGCAGATATTCTTTAATACTTTCAAATTCCCTTTGGAAGTCATCCGTCCATACACAACCTTTATCTTTCATTAACAACCTAAAGATCGGTTCACACGTCGCAGTCACGTGGGAAATGAATCTAGAAATATAATTCAAACGCCCGAGGAACCCTCTGACTTTATTTTCAGTTCTCGATGCTGGCTTTTCTTAAATTGATTTGACTTTATCAGGGTCAACTTCAATCCTCTCTGGCTAACAATGAAACCCAACAATTTCCCTGACCGAACACCAAAGGTACATTTATTTGGATTCAAGCGGAGACGATACTTCCTCAAACGCTGAAACAACTTCAACAAATCTTCTACATGCCCTTTTTCAATCTGGGATTTAGCAATCATGTCATCAACATATACCTTAATTTCCTTGTGCATCAGATCATGGAATAGGGTTATCATAGCCCTCTAGTACATTGCACCAGCGTTCTTCAACCCGAAGGGCATCACTGTATAACAGAATGTTCCCCAGGGTGTGATTAACGTTGTTTTTTGCATGTCCTCAGGAGCCATCCTTATTTGATTATACTCGGAAAATCCGTCCATGAATGAGAAAACATTGAATTTTTCTGTGCTATCCACTAACATATCAATGTGTAGCAATGGAAAACCATCTTTTGGACTAGCTTTATTTAGATCTTTGTAATATACGCACATGTGAACTTTTCCGTCTTTATTCGGTACTGGGACAATATTGGCAATCCACTGAGGTTACACTGATGTCACAAGAAAACCAGCATTAATCTGCTTTAGAACTTCCACTTTGATCTTCACTGCCATATCTGGGTGAGTTCTTCACAACTTCTGTTTGATTGGCGAACACTCTGGCTTCAACGGCAAACAGTACTCTACAATATCTGTATCTAGACCAGGCATATCTTGGTAAGACTAAGCAAAAATATCCACATACTTTTTCAACATCTCAATCAACCTGCTCTTCACATCAGGATGCAGTAATGCTCTAATCTTGACTTCCTTTGGATCTTCTTCTGAACCCAAATTAATTACTTCCAATGGCTCTTTATATGGATGAATGGCATTCTCATCGCGCTCAAGCAACTGTGAGACCTCTTCTGGAATCTCATCAAAGTCTTCTTCTTAGGCCCCAAACACAGGACATTCAAAGTTGGGAGAGGGTGCAGGGTCATTGTATTCAACGGGTTTTTTAATTAATCAGCACATGTGATTTATGATTGCGTTTAGAAACTGACACATATAACAAGGGATCATGCAGATTGAATTTCAGTTGTTATTTATTTTGAAAGGTTTTTTCTTATTACCATTTTCCAAGAAAAAGCAAAAAATAAAGACGTAATTTGGGAAACAAAGATAACTTTTATTATTGATTTTAAAATCACAGCAAACAGATAAGCGCATACAATATTAACACTTTCCACCTTGGGCAGAGTGAAAGTTTTTTCCAGAAAGATTAACACAAACAAATTATTTTGAAACATGTATGCAAGAGGGAACATCAGTGGTGATCCAGTTATGAAACCTAACTTTGTGCGTCACATAATTTGGCATTTCTGGTTCTGCTTCATCTTCCATAATGGCATTAATCCTGGAAACAGTTGGATGAAGATAACCCTGCCACAAAAGATATCTTAATACTTGCCTGCAGCAGACTTTAGCTTCATGCTCTTACCCTTATCATTCTTCACAGAGAACCCCAAGCCAGCTCTATTCTTGTTCACAGGTGGATCAACAATTTGTCCCCATACTTCACTATGGCCATTACGCACAACCTGCTGTGCATCCTTAAATGAAGCCATAGAATGCTCATTTCTTCTTATATTATCAATGGATAATGCTTAGAACTGGGTTCCAACAATAGCTTCATTCGCCTCCACAATGCTGAAAGAGGACAAATGAGATATCAATAATGCATGTTCTCCATTTATAATTACAACTTTTCCTTCACGCACAAACTTCAACTTCTGGTGTAAAGTTGAAATGACAGCCCTTGCCTCATGTATCCACGACCGTCCCAGCAAGCAGCTATAAGCGGGTACAATATCCATGACCAGGAAGGTAATCTGAAACAAATGTGGGCCTATATGAATAGGAAAGTCCACTTCACCAATAACATATTTCCTTGATCCATCAAACACTTTCACAATAATTCCACTTGGGCGCATGGGTGTTCCTTGATATTTCAACTTCATAAGTGTGCTCCTCGGTATAATGTTCAATGCAGATCCATTATCAATCAGCACATTGGATAATGAATCATTCTTGTAGTTCATAGAGATGTGGAGGGCCAAATTGTGATTCCTTCCTTCATCGGGCAGTTCATCATCGCAGAAACTCAGGTTATTACATGATATAATGTTCCCTACCACGTTGTTGAATTGGTCTACAGGCATATCACTTTCCATGAAAGCTTGGTCCAATACCCTTATCAAAGATTCTCTGTAGTCGCTCATCTTGATTATCTTTAAAATATCATCCACCTCCTTTTCTAGCGTAGCTCCACTAGATTCACCCATTGCCTTCTTGGGTTCAACATCTTCAACAATTTTCTTTCCAGCACTAACATCTCCACGAACAACTGGTGCAAATACTCGACCACTGTGGGTCACTCTACTAGTCTCAGCAATATTTCCAACATTAGGAATTGGCTGGATGGGAACTTCCACACCATCCTCTAAGATTGTAGCATTATATTTGTAGCATTATCTGACTTGTAGGGGACAGGACCCGACAAACTAATCACCAATGGAGTAATAGATGGCTTGCTATGATATTCAACTTCAAAATGGTTAGGCATACCTAAACAAGGCACAATAACATTTACCCCCTCTTCAACACATTCAGTCATTGCAGAGTCATCTCTGGAAAACAAATCATCATCCGAGGAGAAGAACTCATCTGCAGAGGCATACTCATTATCTGACTCTTCTTCAGCCAAACAAACCTCAATTATATCAACTTCATGGTAATCATTCCTCTGACTGTAACCTTGATAGTTCCATTATCCAATAACAATAGAACACCTTTCCTAACAATTGAACATCCTCGGGAGTCCTGGAAGCAAATTCGGAAAGATCCATATTGATGTTCTACCTCACCAACCATGTGGCAGAAAGTAGCATGAAATTGTACAAGATCCTCATTCATATGTTCCACTTCAAAGATTCTGAACTCTCCAGGACATCCAGAAACCATGTTTACTTCTTCTTCATACTCTTCCCTAGGCCTGATTATGTGGATGAGGCCCTCATCCATCATCTCCGGAAAATCATCCTTTATCTTGTCGCAACCCTGTATATATGTACTATAAATAGCACAACCGGCATAGTCATGTGTATAGTGGCTAAATTCACAGAGGTCTGCATGCATTTTCACTAAATCTCCTCTGACCAGATTAATATCAAAAATCTGGAAGTCTCCTGGACAACCGGCCACCATATTCATAACATTTGCTCCTTCATGCTTGGGCAGAGGATTGTCTTTCACATTAGGGCCAACATCCTTGAAAGATAAGATACTGGACTTTACCATTTTCTGTACTTCAGTCTTCAAAGGATAGAAGTTATCAACATTAAGCCCTGGTGCTCCCTGATGAAAAGCACATGTTTGGTCTGCTTTATAATACCAAGGCAATTGTGATGGTACAGCGGGAGGTGGTCGGGTCTGAACCAACTTCTTTTGAATTAACACCGGGAGTAATTTTGTGTAACTCATAGGAATAGGTTCATAACACTCCCTTCTCTAATTATACCCTTGATTCCCCTGATGGGATGGTCTTTAATAAGCAACGTTGGTTGGAGCTACACCAATAACTGGAGTTACTGATGCGATTTATTGATGACGCTGATAATTTCTTCTAGGAGTGTTAACCCTCCTCTCATGCATAACAACATTTGTATCTCCTTTTTCTTCTTGGTAAACCCATAGGATGGCTTCTCTGCATCTTGTCAAATTGCTCTTGAAAATCATACATTCTATCATAGAGATCCAAGTCTTCACTTGGTGGAGGAAAAGGACGACACATATCATCATTAACAACTGGTATCATATTCACCGAAAGAGTTGCAGTAGGAGCAACATGCACCACGTGAGGTGCAGGAGTAACAGTAGTCTGAACAATTGGAGTATCTTTAGGACCAAGATTGAAACCTTCAGGCACAATGTTCTCTGGCATTCCCCATGGATAACCTTGAGGCATGCGATTCTGAACAACAATTAGTGCAACAGACACAAGAACAGTCGGAGTTTCAGTAGTAACCCTTGCTTGTTGAGGTTAAACACTCGGTTTCTAATTCTGAGCAGCCACCAGAGATTCCATCAGAGAAGTAAGATTGGCCATGTCGGCCTTCAAAGCAGAAACTTCCTTGCGCGGCTCGCGATTCTCTTGTTCTAAGTTGTCCATCTTCCTTCTGAAATTAGCTTGAGCGTTGTAGTGGTGAGACAGCTTGCTGAACGAAGTAACGAAGCTTAGTAAGACACCTGGATATGCAAAGAAATGAAAGAAATATGTGCAATATGATGCATGATGTGCAATGCACATGATTTATTTTATTAATATTTCAAGGGACTTAAAGATTTATAGACACATTGCAAATATCAAAGTAATAACACATTTGAAATACTGGAAAAAAAACTTATTATAATAACTCCAAAATGGATTACAAGTTTCAATAATCCCAAGTACAAGATGAAAATAATGTCTAAAACCCAAAGAGGCAAAGCTGATGGAAATCACTTTGTACGCTAGCGCTTCCCTGTAAGCCTGGAAATCTGAGCCTTCAACCTCTAATTTTCTTCCTTATATCTGGTGGCAACCTCCTTCCAATCACCTGAGTCAGGAAGTGAGCAACTAGCATCTGACTGAGGCTTAGGAGAAAATAATTCCCCTTTCTTCTCCATCGTCTCTATAGCCAGACTCTCAAGAATCTCAATCAAGTCATCTTTATCCTTCAAGTCTGCTATATAGGAAACCTCTAAAGTTTGGCACTTATTCTTCCAAGCGTCCTTTTCCTGCTGCATCCTGACCAAAGCAAGTTGTAGCTCTTCTATATCATCCAATAAGGGAGGAGTGGTCTTCACAAACAAATCAGTCATAGGTTCTTCCCGAGAATATAGCATCTTTAATTGAATAGCTCTCGTTTTGACCCATTAAAGATAAGGCTCCAAAGAAACAGCCCCCCTAGGTCCCAAGTCCTTCCTACTCTTCCTATGAATGTGATGTCAGGCCTTCACAATCTGCTCCCTAGCTTCCTTATGGTCTTCTCCCTCCTTCAAAAAGAAACTGCTCAAATGAATACTATTTGGTTTATCCCTCATCAGATAACCAAGTTGTCGTCGTGCAAGAATAGGGTTGTAGTTAATTCCTCCCTTTGTACCAAGAAGAGGTACATTGGGGAAACTACCACAACTGTCGACAATCTCTATATCCTGGTAAACTCGATGATACCAATCAATATCCGAGTGTGTAAGTGCCATGATCATAGGATCCCAATGGGGTTCCTTCCTGACATCCCAAAAAGCATCAGACTGAGGAATATGAGAAATAAACCACTGGTACAACAGAGGCGTGCAACAGACAATTATTCCCCCATGATAAGAATTCTGAAGATGAATAGAGTAATAAGCATCACCCAACAATGTAGGAACTGGGTTTCCAATCATGAAGATCCTAATAGCATTAACGTCAACAAACTTGTCAACATTAGGTAATAAGAACAAACCGTAAGCAAGTAGAGCAAAGATGGCCTCAAAAGCGACTGTACTCTTCATCCTGGCAAAGTAACGAGATTTCTCCAATAAGAACTGAGCTGGTAATCCTCTAATCCCTCCTTTAGTAGTCATATGGGATTCAACCTCAGACTTCCCCAGATTAATCAAAGCAGCAACCTGGTGTGATTTTGGCTCACCCTCCAAACCAGTAAAAGGAACACGATCGGTAACAGGTAAATCCAACAGATAAGAATACTCCTCCAGTGTAGGCATCAACTGATAGTCAGGGAAAGTAAAGCAATGATACATCAGATCATAGACTGGACCAAGGTCGAGAGAATACCCTCCTTCATCCTAAGCTTCATGAGAGGAATAATGGATCCATACTTCTTCCGAAAATCTACAGAACACTCAATCTCGGGAATTAGACTGATCAACTCATCTATCTTGGGATTTTGAAACTGTATTTCCCGGTCTTTTTTTTCCAGAATCCATGGTCAAAAGGTACCTGAGATATTTACAAATGGTTAACTTTCAAGTCCCTTGAAATGAAATTTCTCCAAAAGATGCTTATGAGTGCATGGATGCATGATGCAATAATCACACACAAGATCACAAACATAGGGTTCATAGGTTCATTGTCACGAGCATGAGGTCGAAGGTACTACCCATAAGGTATGGTCTAAAAGATATCACCTGCCGAACAAGGTTCTAAAGTTTCCCAGAGTCTACATCCTTCCTTCGGATATTACCATCTTCCCGATTAACTCGGTAATTCGTAATGTTCTCAAGAAAAACTCGTCCGAGCGTAGTATCGCGTGACAACTATTTTCAGATTACTCTATTATAGCTTCTGCATTACACCTAAAAGGCCAAGATGGGTTAGGTATTCTACGGTCCTCAACTTCAGCAGGCTCCCATGTCAAAAGCAGTACGTCTTCCCGATTACTCGGTAAACGACACTACAGTCAAAGGGGCTTCCACTGAGTGGGGGATCTCATGCCTCCTTTTTTAAGATTACTCCCTAAAAGTTAACATGACTATACCGCCCGTCCTATCTTAAAGTTTTCCCGAGTCCGGGTATAGGACTTATAAGTAATCACCAAGCACCCTAAAAACTAGGAAAATCCAAACAAACATATATACAGCATATAACACATAAACAACAATAGCACATATATAGATATAAACAAAGATAGTTTTAACCCACTTAGGGATGGACCGGCAAGAGGTCAATCTTTCTCCAGTGAAGTCGCCATTTTTTTCTGTAGCGGTAGAAATGTTTAAGACTAAGCCATTAGATTGACTAGACTTGTACAGATCAAAATGAAAATCTCCATCGCGCTTTATTGTTTCCAAAGGAATAGGAAAAGAGCGAGTAACCCAAAAATAAGGGGAAAGATTCAAGGTAAGGGGATTGGTTATGCAAAGGGAAGGTATTAACACCCTAAACATCTAAGGTACTCCGTAGGAACCTCGTTGTAAAATATGTATATTTTGGCTATAAAATGTTGTATGTAAAATAGATAGATGGTGGAGGTGAGAAAAGAACTACATTTTTTATGATTTTTGCACCCGCCGCGGTTGCGAACCTTTAGTGCCTATGTACCACCTTTCGTACAATGGGGGATCAGGGTACACGTAGTTCACCCTTAAAAAAAATTAAAACACAAGTGTGTTGGTTAATTTTAAGAGATAAGACATCATCGTCATTGTTCGTATGGAAAACATACTTACTACCCACAATCATGAGAAAGGAGAATTTGCATCATCTCAAAGTTGAGGATATGGCTTGGATTTTAAAATCAACAATTCCTCACTCAACACCCAAGTGGAAAATATCTCTCTTTACTACATATTGTAGAAGTATAGTTGTTTGCATCACTACAAGGATTGACAAGAGTCCAATCTTTTGAGAAAGGTTCTAAAATAAAAAGCCTACGTGGAAAAATGGTTTGAAATGAGATTGATTGACTTTTAGTCTTCTCAAAAAAAAGTTCAAGGTTTTATTTAATTTATTGGAGTTTATTTATGAAAAATGTTTTGAAAATGCATGGACCTAAGTCCAAGTTTATTATGAAAGTGGTTCAAATTTAGAAACAAGAAGAGTTTTCAAAAGGAGGGAGAGAATTTTTTAAATTAAAGAAGATGGGAGGAGAAGAAGGGACTATCCTAAAGCATAAGGTAAGAGCTAGGGATAAGAACCATCTAACCAATAAGAAGCCAATACTTGACATTATGAGTCAAGATAGAGTTCCCATTCTTTGGATTGAAACCAAGTAAGAAAAGATACTAGACCTCTTGAGAAAACCAAACTTCAAATGTATTAAGTCTTCACAAAAATTGGGAAGAGTAACGGTTATATACAGGTGAATTGTAGATTACAAACAAATTATGTAATCACAATAACCTGCACACAAAACAAACAAGCAACCCAATGTCTTGAGGTAAACCTCAAAAACTCCAGACAAAATATCAATTAAGGTCACAAGGTCTCTAACATAGACCAAGGTCTCTAATCCTGAGTCCAAGAAGTCTAATACTCCATAATGCCAATGATAGTAACCAAATAGTCCAAGTATCATTAAAGTTTTTTTATGGTTCATGTTGATTATTAGGTATCTTAAAAAAAGCTCAAGTGAGCAAAATAAAAATGATAAGAATGTAAAGGGGCTCAAGTGAGCAAAGATGAAAAATAGCATGAAATGAAATGCTTAAAGTAAATGGTGCATAAAATAAAAGGGCATATAATAAAAACACAAGATAAAGTAAATTATTAGTAATTAGTGGTTAGTTTGATGACCATCTTGAAACTTGTATTTGGAACTCATTAGAGGATTGGTAGAACCAAAGCCTCCACACAACAAGTTGCATTTGCTTTTTGTCAAGTATATCATCCATTTGGGAATTCTCACAAGTACCATTTAATGATCAACGATTTTTAAGTGATCCGCGTTGACCAAAAGTGATGTAGATCCAATAGAGGATTGGTAGAACCAAAGCCTTCATACAATGAATCTCAAGTTTATTGGATCAAAGAGATCAAATTAACATACTTGGGCTTACAAGCATAGGTTTGGGTCATGAATGATCATTTATTTGAATCGGGACAAAATTTAGCACTATGTTAAGCAATTGTAAATGGACTTATATAGAAGTCGCACCTATTTTGAGGTCCGACAATAGCAATTTATGCACCATTTGTTTTGAGACATGATATAGAGATCATGCTCCAATAACACTTAGTGCAATAAGAAAGGGGTGAGATGAAGAAGGGTGGAGGAAAATATACAAACCACATTTGAATTAAATTTTAATTAAACTATTATTAAAATTATTCATCCATTTTTATGGAGTTAAACTCAACACCATGGATCCAATGATGTTAACAAAGTTCATGATCAAAAATTCAACCCAAGATCAGCCAGAAAATAATCACAAAATAATAATACATTAATTATATACATTAAAAAGGGTTTTTAAATGTTTTAAAATAGAAAATAAAAGAAAAAAATATCACCCATGTTCAAATTAATCAAGAAATAATAAGTAAGATCATAGAAAAATCAGAGATGAACTCAAATATTTTTTGTAAAATTTTTGGTAATTTTTTGAAGTTAGAAACTATTTTTAAACTAATTAAAATTGCTCAAGCAAATAGAAAATAGATCAAAAATAGTAAACATCAATATAAAATTCCCTAAAATTTTCAAAAAGTCAGAAATATGAAAAATGATATTTATGAAATTTTTTAGAATTAAAAAATGTCAAAAAATATTTTTAATGTAATTAAAAGGAAGCAAATAATGCAAAAATATATAAAAAAATATCAAATGTCAAAATAAAAATGTGAAAAAATAGTCATGAGATCTGAAATAATTCAAAGTATTTTTGTGAATTTTTTCATAATTTTTGGATAAAAAGTAAAAGAATTATGAATTTTTGAAAATTTAAATCAATTAAAATATAAGATCAGAAAATAAAATAAAACCAAAAAGATGTGGGCCATCAGACATAGTCAAAACGCGTTAGTAAGCTGATCCAATGGACCAGACGCGTTGTGCTTGATATGAACCTTAGTGAGATATGCATAGGATCAGAAAAAAGGCAACCAATAAAATTAAAACGTTTGGCACGCTATCATTGGCTGAGACGAGACATGTTATCGTCTTCAACCTCCAGACACCATGCAATGGAGATTTTGTGAGATCCTTCAAATGGAAAAATTAGAATCTTAGACTAGTATCATTGGATTCGTCTCTTCAAGATGATCCTAACACCACCGTCGCGCCAAATTTATATAAGGTATGCAAAGAGATATGAATAAAAAACCCAGAAAATAGTGAGCACCTTCAATTTGAGATTTCTCTCTCAATTATAAATCGATTTAAAAATTGTAATAAGCACAAGAATCAGGAAAAAGAGTAGAATAGGTTAGTGCTTTATTTGGATCCAAATGGTGGAGAATTCTACCTTTTCGAAGTTCAAGAAAGAAGCTCTGAAAATGGACTTCTATAGCTTGAATTATGGCTCGTTTTGCTTGGTTTAAGTGCTGGAGAGTTTGTATAATGCCGAAGGATGATGAATGGGAAAAGAATTTCGGAAGAAATGGCTTGAATCTCAGAAACTGATTTTAAAAATTTGAAGTTCATGTGAGGTTTTGACAGAGTGTATTTGGCTCTCAAAGCTTAAGTAAATGAATGGGGGATGACCCTCTATTTATAGAGAATCAAATGGAATGTTCAAGCGTGTGAAATGATGAAGTTTGTAGGGAAATCGTGTAAACCTGATACGCAAGCAAGGTGTGATTTGTTTTGCATCAAAACTCATACAATCCTTGTGTTTTAAGGCTCTAATCCACTTTGGAAAGTTGGTTAAACATGTTTAGATCACAAACACGTGCTAATTTGATGTTTAGAAGCCAAAACATGAATTTTAAATTCTGACTTATGAAGAAACTCCAGTTTCAAGTTACCAAGTTCAATCCAATGGCATTCTCAGCTCAAGGAGTCTTAGGGCATGATTCTTGCTGCTTTAGAAAGATGAGATTACAAGCTTTGCGTGGAAAAATAATGGAATCAAATGGATGTTTGATCTGAAAGTTGCATTGAGTCAAAGTTGGGGAAAAGGGTTGACTTTCCATACTTAGAAATATTTCAATTTTTTCTTCAAAAGTGACCTATAATGTTTTGCATCCAAACATGGCCTTTGACTTAGAAATTGCTATTGACCAAAAAATATGGCATGAAATAGACCTCTTGAATGAAATTTTGAGACTTGAACCATTCAAAATCTCCAAAAATTGAGAGAGTTATGAATTGTTGAAGTTGGCAAAAAATCATGAAATAACCTATAATCTTTTGTATCCTTAGGGAATCTCCCATCCATTTTATCACTTTGCACATAAAAGAAGGCACAAATTTAACATCCTCAATATCATTATGGAAAATTAATGTGTTCAAGGTGATAAAAATTGACCAAGTTGTGATCATTTGAAGTTACACCTGAGAAATTGGGGGTTCATCTAGAGGACTTGTAATCTTTCTTCAACATTAAGTTTATTCCACATGAAAACTCCTTGAAACTTTTGAAGTGATTTGTTGATAACCCTTTTAAGAGAAGTATGTCTTTGGAATCACTCAAAAATACCAAAAGATGAGCAAGATATACTTCTTTGAAGTTCAAAACCCCTGCTCCTAGATCAAGAAAATGCTTTGAGGAACTTTGACAATTTTGGACAAACTTCTTGTACCAACAATTTTACTTTGTTAATATAAGTTGTTGAGGTTGATAATTAGAAACCACAGCAACCAAAACCACGTCTATATCTTGAGAATTGAGAGAAATGTGAACTTGTGACCAATGGGAACAAGGCCTTGTCCAACCATGACAACTTCTTCAATCAACCCCTTGTACTTTTTAATCAATCTTGATAACTTTGAAATGTGGTGAACCAAAATGGACCTTGCCATGCCGTTTCTTCCAAAATAAATTCAATGGTGAGGTTTGAATTTCTCAAGCTTTAATGACTAGGGCATGGAAATAAACTCATGAACCTATGGATCAACTTGCTAAGCCACATTGCCTTTACCTGCATTATTAATAAGTAAGACAAACCAAAATTGCATTTTGTTAATTAGAAAGAAATTCAAAACAAAACATGCATAATCACAAAATAAAAACAAGTCAAGGTCCTTGATGATCTCTCAAAGAGCAAAGCTAAAGATAGGGAGGAGAACCAAAAGTCATAATGTGATCTTGTTGTGATTGAATCAACATGGTATGATGAAGGGATCTTAGGGGCAAAAATTGGGGTACAACAGTGGGGCATCTTTTAATTCTGCCAAGTCCACTTCACTTACTTCGAAACCTATAGGGTCATTATAGATTTCTTGCTCGTCTTCTTCGAGTTTGATATATGCCACCTTTTCTTTTATATTTTTTACTTTCCCTAGCCTTTTCAACCTTCAATAGTTTTACTTGTTGAACTCTATCTTCTAATTGGGTCATGTCCCTCAAATATTGGGTATCTGACTACTTTCAAATTGAAATGGCCTGCTGACATTTCAACCAACTCATGTTCAGTTACCTGTGTAAAGCACCTTTCCTTTAATAGACGAAAGATGTTTAGATAATCAGCAATTGGCTCTATGAATTTTCTCTTAATACTAGTTAATTGTTTGAGACTAATCTTAGATTGTTCCACGTAAAACTGCTCATGGAATAACCTCTCTAAGTGAGTCCATTCATGGATAGAATTCGCTTGGAGAGTAGTGAGCCATGTAAAAGAATTTTTTGATAGTGAACTAGGGAAATATTTTATCCTTAGGTTTTTATTGTTCGCTATCTCCCCAACCTCAGTAATATACCTGGTTATGTGTTTGATAGTGGATTCGCTGGTGTCACCAGAGAATTTTGTGAACTTCGTGAATTTCCATCCCCTAGGTAATTCAGTCTGTAGAAGATATTCAGACAGGGGGGGTGTAATTTGGCCTTTGAAGGCCTATGTTTACCCCATTTTGAGCCATTATTCTTTCGACCATGGCTGCTAGATTTTTTCCCCTAGATATTCGTCTTGTCAAACACGCTGAAGGATTTCGTCCACGTCCTGGTTTTAGTTGACAATCACAACCCTTTGAGCTGGGATTTCCCTTGGTGTAGCTTGTTTGACCCTAGGTTGTTCGAATATTTTCCCCTGGTTAACTTTTCCTCTATTCTGCATGCCTGGTTGTGCTTGATCAACAATTTGGTTTTCCTCAAAGACCGTTCCTTGGTTTTCTCTTATCCAATTTGGACGGGGATGTTGAACTGGGGCTCGAGGGGCACCAATGTAGTTTGCAAATCACGCCATCTGTACTTCCAATTGTTGGCTTATTTAGGATTAATGGGTTAAAGGTTGAACCCATTTGTTGGACCAAAACACCAACCATTTCATGATTGTTATCATCCATTTGTTGTCGAAACGCGCTGTAGAATTTGTTGTTAGGTTAGGTAATTGGGAAATGAATCCTAGGGGAGGGGCATTTCGACCCATATTATTAGTTCTTGATCTTGATCCTTGTAGTGGTGAAAATGTTGACATTGTAGGGTCAGGAAATGTGGATGTTCTATTGATGTTGGCATGCCATACATTTGATCGCGGCCATCCATTGGAATTGTGAATCCATACGCAAATTTCCTGAAATTATTCACCCTTGGTGGTCTTGTGTTTGTTAGGTAACCCTACAAACACATTAGGGACATAATAAGACCGCTGAAAGTATTTTTCAATGTTCTTATCGTATTTGTTTTAATGGGTATTGATTCAGTTGCAGATAATGCAACCTTACTTTCCCATGTCGAAAGGGGTGGTTGTTCCCCATTGTTATTTGGTGGGTTAACCATCTTCCTATTGTATTTCCTCTCGCGTATAGGTTCATTAGTTTTAGCTAATTTTCCACTCCTTAATATCATACAACAATGTCAAACAAAGGACTAAATAAAACCCAAAAAATCTATAACACCATCGACACTAGTCCCACTAGGCGTGCCAATTTGTTTACCTTGAAATTTTTTAAAAAACTGCTAGTCCTCAGGTAAAATAATTTGGTTACTCGCATGATCGACTAGATTGATCCTAGAACATGTGTTGAATAGTGTTTTTTGTTTTAATGTTTCTAAGTGTTTGTTCTATGTTGAAAAGATAAATACGACAAACGTAAAAGTAAAGGTAAAAGCTTGAAAATAAAGGTAAAAGGGATTTAAAATAAAAACTTGAAATGTTAAGGATTCAACTGAAAAGTTAAATGAAAGTAAAAGATTTGATTTAATGTAAATTACTTTGAATATAAAAATGGTGTTTCTATATGTATATTCATAATGACTCTTTTATCTAACACTGGATCTTTGAGTTTATATGAGTAACTTGTACAAAGTGAACACACTGAATCCTAAAACAAATATCTATATTTATACTAATTCGACCCTAACGGTCTTTGTCTACAAAAGTGCCACATTCGAGTCTTGCATGCTTCTTCGAATCGTCAGGCTTCCACGCGTCCTTTTGAATAAGACCAAACCATTTAAATTCAAATCCTTGCCTGATACGAAGCGCCAGAATAACATGATGTGTCAAATGATTTAAATTTCGAATCTTCAAATTCATTAAGTTCCATTTATTCTGAAATATAAGAACCTTCGTAATTTACTTAAATATAACCAATTTATTCATATTTTGGTCAGTCGAAGACCATGTAAAACATCTTCATATTTTTTCCAAATCTAAACTTCTTTTAATTTCTGCATTTTTCTCAATGTTTATGTGTCGTCAAAATTCCCATCTAACACCAACCAAGCTACAATCGTTTCCCTTGGAATACCAAATCCCGAACTTATAATTACCAATAAGGTATCTAAGAATGTGTTTAACTTTTTTTAAGTGTGATTCCTTAGGAACAGATTGATATCATGCACACATACAAACACTAAACATAATATCGGGCCTAGATGTGGTAAGATAAATAAGAGACCAATCATACCTCTATACCTTTTGACCTCAACATCCTTACCCTTTTCATATATATTCGAGTTACTGTTTGTTGCCATAGGTGTTTCAATTTCCTTTGCACTGTTCGTACCAAACTTTTTAAGTAATTCGAGACAATACTTAGTTTTACACACAAATGTTCCTTCATCGAGTTGCTTTTGTAGTCTGAGAAATTAGTTCAAATCTCCCATTATACTCATTCCGAACTCTCATTGCATAAGCTTAGAGAACTCCTTGACAAGATACATGTTAGTTTATCCAAAAATGATAGCATCAACAAGAATTTGAATGAGTAAAATATTTTTTCCTTGAATTTTAATAAAGAATGTAGTGTCTATGTTCCCTCTAGAGTATCCTTGATCTAATAAGAACTTGCTAAGTCGGTCATACCATGCCCTAGGGGCTTGTTTAAGACCATACAAAACACGTTTTAGTTTAAAAACATGATTAGGAAACTCATAATTCTCAAAACCGAGAGGTTCTGAAACATAGACTTCTTTACTTATGTATCTGTTAAGGAAAGCACTTTTAATATACATTTGATAAACTTAAAGTTCTTAGAGAATGCATATGCTAATAAAAAGGCACATAACCTCAAGTAGGGAAATCAGAGCATAAGTCTCCTCATAATTAATGCCTTCCTCTTTGTTATCCATTGAGCCACAAGAAGATCTTTATTCCTTGTTATCACACCATGTTCGTCAAGCTTATTAATAAATATCCGTCGAGTGCCTATAATTTGATGATTTTATGGACGAGAGACAAGGTCTCAAACGTCATTTATTTAAAATTGATTTAATTTTTCTTGCATCGCGATAAGCTAATGCTCATCAAGTAAGGAAACCTTATACTTTTTAGGTTCGACTTGTAACACGTACGCGTGGTGATAACAAAAATTACTTATCTTAGAGCGAGTTTTCACCCCTTTTATGATATCACAAATAATGTTGTCAATAGTAAGATCCTTGGAGGTTCTCCACTCTAATGGAAGACCATCATCATCTTTTTTATTTTCATCTTCATTCTTTTCTTGGTTGTCATTTTACTCCTTCTCCATTTCCACCATTTAGGTTGATCAACTCCTTTATCGGTGTCTTTTAGTATGTCTTCCGTAGATACAGCTACACCATGAAAATAAATACCTTTCTGAATACTATTTGGGAAAGTCTCATCAAAAGTAACATGAACTGACTCTTTAACAATAAGTAATCTTTTGTTATAAACTTTATATGCTTTACTAGATTGTGAGTATGCAAGAAAGATACCTTCATCGACTATCGCGTCAAATTTCCCAAGGTTATCTTTTCCAATATTTAAAACAAAACACTTACATACAAAGACATGAAGATGCAATAAATTTTGTTTTCTACCTTTTAGAAGTTCATAAGGTATTTTGTCAAGTATAGAACGAATAAGAATCCTATTCAAGACATAACACGCCATGCTAAGGGCATCGGCCCAAAAATATTTTGGTTGACCATAATCATTGAGCATTATTCTTGCCAACTCTGCTAAAACACGATTTTTGCGTTTCACAACACAATTTTTGTGTAGTTCTAGGAGCTGAAAAGTTATGTTTAATACCAAATTTATCACAATATTCTTTAAAGAGGTGGTTTTCAAATTCACCTCCATGATCGCTTCGAATGAAACTATTTTAGAATTCAATTTATTTTGAGATAACTTGGCAAAACGTGTGAAAGCCGAGAATGTTTCATCTTTTCTATGTAAGAAATAAGTCCAACAAAATCTTGAGTAATCGTCTAAAATAACAAGACCATTGTAATTACCACCTATGCTTTTGGTCTTTGAAGGTCCAAGCAAATCCATGTGAAGGAGCTCAAGAGGACTCGAAGTTGAAACAACATTTTTAGATTTAAAAGAGACTCTTGTTTGCTTACCCTTTTGACATGCATCATATAAGTGATCTTTTGAAAACATTATTTTAGGTAGACCAATTACAAAAACTTTTGTAACAATTTTTTTAAGTAGATCAAAGTTGACATGTGCCAAAGGTATATGCCAAAGCCAAGAGTCTTCATTCATGGTGACAAGACATTGAGCATTATTCAAGGACACTTCTTTTAAGTCTGGGATATAGATTTTATTGACCCTCACACTATTAAACATATAATCCTTTTTTCATTATGTTCTATTATGCAACAATCATTGGCAACAGTTACCTTATATCCATTGTCACACAATTGACTAATGCTAAGAAGGCTATGTTTAAGGATTTCAACTAACATAACATTTGAGATTGTAATAGTTGATGGATTACCTATACTACCTTCTTCGAGTATTTCACCTTTGTTGTGATCACCGTAGCATACAAATCCTTTATTCTTTTCCATAAAGTCAGAGAATAGAGAGATGTCTTCCGTCATGTGTCTGGAATACCCACTATCGAGAATCCATTTTCGCGTCATAGCATCAAGACATTCAACCTACATAATCAAACAAAAGTGGTAGGTACCCAATTCTCATTGGACCATTGGGAGTGAGTGAAATAATTTTTATTTATTTGGGAAACCATTGGAAATTTCCTTTGGGAACTAGAAAGCACCTAAATTTTCATTTTTCAATAGTGTGGCCTTTTTTTCAACAATAGTGAAAAATTAATTCATGATGGATTTTACTTTTTCTATTTTAATCCTTCTTAATCAAACTATAATTTTTATGAGGCTTTTCAACCTTTGAAGGATTGATGGCAAAAGCATCGTGAGGTTATGATGCCTTGTCCACTTTGGCTTTAAGAGTACTCACTTCTTGTTGCCAAATTTGACAAGTTTCACAATCAAACCACCTATATTCCCCATCCTCATCTTTATGTTTTTTACGATCCACAATGGAACACTTTAATGCTTCAAAATGTCTATTTGTTTCTTCAATCTTTGCTTCCAAGTATGTAAAAACGTTTTCATTGGAAGCAAGTTTCTGGGAAGCACAAAATTCTTTTTGTAGATTATCAAAAGAAATTTTCAACTATATAAAGGAAAAATTATCAATATTAGCATATTTAGAATGACTTACAATTTTTTTCTTATCTTGACGTTGATTTTCCATGAAACAATAATTTGCCTCCTCATCACTATCACTTGAGATTTCATTACTTGAGGTATCATTATCATTATACCAAGAAACACAGGCTTTTCTATAAGACTTAGAGTTGTTTCTTTAGCCTTTTCCTTTCTTATTGGCAAGAGATGGACACTCCGGTCTATAATGATCCGACTTTCCACATTTATAGCTGTTGTACCCCAAAATTTGCCTTCTCATTTGTCAAGTATTTGCTCACAAGATATTCTACGACATCAAGTTTGCAGCACTGATACATCAATTTAGGTTTGAAATTGGCACAAGGGCAAAATGGTCAATTGCATACTAGAAAGTTAAACTTTGACTTTTTGGTCAATATTACATTCCAAGGATCAAATTTCATCAAGACATTTAAAAATATGAAACTTGATCATCAAGGAATCAAGAAAGTCAAAAGTCAATGTGAAAGTTCAAACCCTTCAAGTCTTAGAAATTTTTCTAAGTGTTTTTTACACATGATAATCTCATTTCTTCATGCCACCTTTTCACCTTGATGCAAGATGATTCAAGAGAAGCTTCCAACATGAAAATTGTAGATCTCCATGATATCTACAACATTTCTTTACACAACTTCTCCTAAACAGGCATGGATTTCAGGTTATAAATTCATGAAGTCATGACATTTTCATTTAAACACTTAGAGAAATTTTCAGCAGTTTTGGTTAGGTTTTTACCCCAACTTCTTGCCCTTTTTTCATCAAGTTCCAGTTTGATTTAACAAAAGTGGCCAACATGAAAGTTATAGATGGTGTTTCAAGCTTTCCAAAACATCCAAGAGCATGAATTTATCATATTTGAGCTAGAAGATACAAGGATCTGAAGTTGAGCATTCATCCTTGAATTACAAGCCATTTTTGTTGAAGAACACATAATCCAATTGGCATGATGTGCTGCATAATCTCACTTTACAGGTCTTGTGACTTGCAAATCTCAACATAATTTAATGTTTACACAAGAGCTTGAGCTATTACCCAAGTGTTTGAGCCATTGTCCAAAAGATCTTTCCATTTATGGCATAAAGGCACCATTGCTACTCTTGAAAAGCAAGCCTTTTGGTACAAAGTTTGTCTTGAGCCCATACCTTGCTTGTTTCTGATTTCACTCCACCATAAAACATGGAAACCAACCCCTCTAAACCAGCAACTTTGGTACTTCACCTTGGGACCATGGAGTATTTGACATAGTTTGATACTTACATCCCAACCAAATCATAACATGTGGTGTTGTAAACATATTCAGCCTTTGTTCACAAACCTCCTGCCTATAAATAAAAGAAGCATTTTCAAGATAAGGAGGTTAGAAAAAATAGAGAGAGAGAACAAGGATAACAGCCAGTAGTTTTATTGATAAACCTTCAAAAAAATCCATAACAGTCCCTAAGACTTCCACTCTTGAGTTTTGAAGTCTAAACCTTAAAACCTCTCACATTTTGCATATTCCATCTAAAAACTATCCAAACATTTCATACCACACAGAAGTTGTTTAGTAACCTTCAACAAAAAAGAAGTCTAGCAGCCTGTTGGAACTTCCTTAAGGTTCATACAACATCTTGAGGGTATTTGGATTCAAAAACCTAAAATGCAGTTTTAAGGTAAGTCATCTTTACCTTTCCTTTTCCATACATCAATTTTTCTGTTTATAGGATGTAGTAATCACTATTTTTAAAGTTAATCATTTTTTCATGTTATTCATTTATATGTTAAAAACTAACTGATGTATGCAAATAATGGTGTTTAAGGCAGAAAAAGGCAATATGTATCGACACATATCCATATTTTTCGACCCATCTTAGTGAAAATGCAGGGTATTAGTCGACACATGACCCTCATGCATCGACCCATACTGAGTTCAGGTTACAAAACAGAAACTGGAAAGGACTATGAGTCGACACATACGCATTTTGCGTCGATGCAAAAAGGTGTATGAGTCGATACAACCCATTATGTGTCGACTCATACTGAACAGATTTCACTTTACAGGAGCTGGAAAGGCCTATGAGTCGATACATACGCGTTTCGTGTTGATGCAAAAGGCGTATAAGTCGATACATCCCATTATGGGTCGACCCATACTGAACTAATTTTGTTTTACAGGGGCAGGGAAAAGCTATGTGTCGATGCATAGCAGCATGGGTTGACACATAGCAGTTCAAAATGCATTTTTCCTTTATTCTACACTATTTTCACATGCTTTTCATTATCATTCAATGTGGTTGTAATATTTTAGGTCCTACTTCATCCCCATTGTTAAATTGTATCCCCATCCCCCTAAAGTGATGTAATAGCTTAGATTTTACTTTCCGCTTTTTACTTGCTTTTCATATATTGCTAGTAAATAAGATGTATGGCAAGATGAAATCAACAAATAGATGACTTTCGAAAAAACAAGACAAAATGCATGCAAACTAACACGTTATTCACACATGCACCCTTAGGGTAATCCCATCCCGTTGCCCCTTTCGGAAAATAGTCATGTCCCTCGAGCATGGGCGTTTTAGCAAAGACCCTCGATAAAAAGATCGTAGTCCCTCGATGACCCTTGATGTTTCCTTCGGTAAACGATCTAGTCCCTAAAACGACATTGCTAAAACGTCCCATATGTTACCTTCTATGACTATACAAACGTCCCAACGCCCGTCCCTTTACATCCAACGATGGGGCTTCTTATCAAATCAATGGTAAGATAGCAACATCTAAAGGAGGAGGAAAAGCACATTTAAGACCTTTCGAGTAGGTAGGTTCGCTCTCAGTTACTCGCTTGCTCACGACAAAAACATTTTATACACCCACACTCTCATCTTTGAACTATTTTCGAAACAAACACTTTGTAGGCATTCTTATAGAAACAAGAACCATTACAAAGTTCCATTTTCAAAATACTTTCAAAAACACATCTCACAAACACACTTTTGAACTATTTTCGAAACAAACACTTTGTAGGCGTTCTCATAGAAACGAGAACCATTACGAAGTTCCATTTTCAAAATACTTTCAAAAATCACCACCACAAGCACACATTCAAACAAAAGCAAGTGATCTAGCAAGTAACTAAGA
Source organism: Vicia faba (assembly GCA_948472305.1). Classification (NCBI taxonomy): domain Eukaryota; kingdom Viridiplantae; phylum Streptophyta; class Magnoliopsida; order Fabales; family Fabaceae; genus Vicia; species Vicia faba. The sequence goes on along the minus strand of OX451738.1, from coordinate 803,322,703 downwards.
GTCCATGGAAAACCATGGATGAAAAGGGTGCTAATACCTTCCCTTTTCATAATCTACCTCCCGAACCCAAGAAAACATCTCAAAGGTCTTTCCTGTGCTTTTTGACCTTTCCTTTGGATAAAATAAAAAGTAGGTGGCGACTCTTGCTAAATCGAAACATTTGCAAACACAAACGCAAAACCTCAAGTCAGTTCTCCCACCGTATCACAATAGCATATACCTTTTCCTTTATCCTTTTTGTTGTCTTCATCTTTAGAGGATGTCAATTTTCTTCTAAACTTCACAAGATTACTGTCAGAGTGTTTGAAACCATTCTTTCGAATGTATCAATTGTATTTCCTCACAAATAATCCCATTTGTTCATCATCCAAATTTTCTTCATCACCGGAGTCACTATCATTAGTGAGCTCCTCCTTTGAGGACTTTGAACTTGAAGCCTTGATAGATTTAGACTTCAATACTTCCTCCTTAATGACCCCTTTTTCCTTTTTCCTTTTTCTTTTTCTCAAGCTTCTTTTCATGTTTGTCCAAGAAATTGAGTTCTTACTCGTGTTCTTCCAACTTTCCAAACAAGGTGGTGAGATCAAGTGTTGCAATATTATTGGCTTCCTTTATTACTGTGACATTTGGTTGTAAATTCCTAGTAAGACATCTCAAAACCTTGTTAGTAGAAATATAATTAGAAATAGGATTACCTAGTAAATTTAAATGATTAATAAGATACGAGAACCACTTTTGCATTTGAGCAATGGTTTCACCATGCTTCATGCGAAAGAATTCAAACTCTTGATTAAGTGTATTAATCCTAGCTTGTTTAAAATCATCAGTTCCCTCATAGGTAACTTGTAGAGCATCCCACATAGCTTTAGAAGTTTGAAAATGTGAAATACGATAGAACTCGTCAACACCAAGAGCAGATACGATAATGTTCTATGCTTTCCAATCGTGTGCCCACTTCTTATTATCATCCTTATTCCATATGTTTTCCAACTTTGATACGGTAGCACCATCAACAATATATGTCACTGGTGTTGGACCATTTTGAATGGCTTTCCAAACACCTTTTCATGTGAAATAACAGGAATTTGCATATAAGCTTTCCAATAACTATAATTTCCTCCCATGAAAATTGGGGCTCTTTTATAATTCCCTTTTGGTTCGTAAGCCATTTTCTAAATAGTGTCGAAGTCGGAATGAACCGGGCTCTTGATACCAATTTTTAGACAATGACAACATATCTAAAGGGCGGGGTAAATAGATACCCAATTAAAACTCTAGAAAATTCTGGTTTTGAAAAATTAGCTTTCCAAGAGTTTGAGCGGAAGAGCTTTTCAAAATAAGTCATATTTACAAACGTTATTGGAAACTCGGATATACAAATTTAATAATAAGTAGAGTATGGAATAAGAATGACAATTAAATTAATACGCTTGAATCACTTTATAACTTATTTAATGTTTATAACAAGTTACTAGTAAAGCTATTTCCAATGGCAATATTCAATAGAACAAAAAAAATCAATTTGTCAAACACTTGGTGTGCAAGTGAATTTTCAGAATTTTCCTTAAAGTTGTATTGATATACAAAAGAGCTTATAATCAAAAGAATAATGAGCAATATCAATACTGGATTTAAATAAAGATAAATTCCAGAAAATCTCCTACGATTCAATTGATAATGCAATGTTATTTAAGAAATGGGTTGATGAATATTAAAGCAAGTAAAAGCAACAAGAAAAGAGACTCGAGGATTTGTCTTCACAGTTCCCCACTTTCGTCCTTACGTGTGGGTATGTTTGCGCATAATTCCAATGGAATTAGGATAATTTTAACTATGCAAAAAGTTTATACAAGAGAAGTTTTCAAGAGCAACTCCATAAACCCTAATGCTTGTTATTGATTCAACCCCTTCTCTTATTTTGATCTTGAGAAAGACCAAGATATAATTTCTACCAATTGGTTATTTGGATCTTGCTACTCCTTTATGTACTTTATCTCCAAAGCTTTCACGCACCGCCAATTGTGCCTATTGCAAACACAAGACTTCAATTATAATCCACCGTTCTCTCGTTACTTCCTTTGTGTTCTTTATCTCTAAAGGATCCCTTGTTCTCTTTATCTCCAAAGGACTTTACTTGGCCACAATAATCTTTTAAACATATTGTACGAAAACCCCAAAATCAACCAATGATCTTGGATGACAAACCCGTAGTTTTTCCAGATGAAGACCCCTACAAATCTCAAACCAATATCTTCGGCTACACAAGAACCTAATCAAACGTTATTAAACCTCGTCTAGATGGCACCCAAACAAAACATTGTTACAATGGAATGTCCGTGTGTATGCATAGATTGGAGTTTGAAGATGAAGAGTGAAATTATGGTATAACAGACTTCAGATGTCCTATGACATGTTGAGACTTCTGAATATAAACAAACAACATGACAAGGTATAAACAATAAAAAAAATACTGAAAATCATAAATAACACACATGAATTGTTAACCAAGTTCAGAAGAACTCTCCTAGGGGAATACCAAGCCATGGATAAAGTCCATTATAATAGTATCAATTCGAAGATAAACTCCCTCATTTACCAATTCTCACTTAATCACTACCCGTTCTAACTTTCTACCTAAGACTTGCCTAGGTATAAGGCCCTCCTCCACTCCCTCATCAATCACAGACAACAATTGGATTGACACTGGAAGACACACTTCCATGACAATACCTAGCCAAGACTCTTAACTAAGAACACAACTTGGAATTACTTAAAAGCTTCCTCCAAAAAGAATACTCACTCTTGATTCACATCTTCGAGAAGAACAATAATAGAGACTACAAATCTATAACATCGGTCCAACTCACAACCGAGTGGAACATACAACCAACTCTCCTAGAGAGTGGTACAGACTCAGCCCTAATAACTACATCTTTCATTCATGACTGGTACTTTCTTTTAGGTTACAATGCTTTTATTTATAACATTTATCCAAACTGGATTTGGACTTTAAATTACATTATATCAGTTGCTACAAATCTGTAGAAGATTCTACAATAAAATAGGTCTTCAATCATATTATTCCTAATTTATCTTAATAATTAGAAAGTTCATATTCTTCTTAATTTTGAATTGAATCTTTCAGAACTATAAAACAACGCCACATAGGTTATCATAATATTCCTAGAATATTCTGTATCTGTTAAAATATAACAGAATCCAACTGTCCAACCTAGCTCAGGCACGATGTCGTATGACCCTGCATAGGACATCTTATATGACACGTTGCTCCAAATGATGAGAACTTATCATTTCAACATGTCTCAACATAAAATAGGACTTCTTGTTCCACCTATTCTTCGTAAAAGATAACATATCTTATTTAACATATTATTTTTATATTAGTTTTACCAAAAATAATGCAAATCATAAAATCAGATAATTAACAATCTCCCCATTTGGCTTATTTTAGCTAAAAATAATTTACATAACCTTTCCACATATAACCAAGAACATAATACAAATCAGCAGTAACCATAAAATATAAATATCAGAGAAGTCTGTCTTCACATCTTTGAGAGTCTTCAGTCTTTACTGTCTTTACTCATGATGTCACTATCATATCCCAAAATTTCCCCATCGATTTCAAAGGTCATATTATTTCAATGTTACTATTTTTCTAAATCTCAAATCATGTCATTCAAATTGTTTACTTTGAATTTTATTTTAATATGGGCTTAAAATCAAAAGAGAGGTGTATTTATCAAAGAGGACCATCAAAATCAGATGGCCCATTTCAATTAGGGGTTCTTTATAACTTATAAAGAAGAGGGGTGTATGCTTTTGTTTAAATAGCTAACTCATTAAGGTTGTTACTCATGTTTTACAACAAAGAAGGGGTGTGTGTTTTAACTAAGGGTTGTGGGCTTTCTAAATCAGAAAGGCCCATTTGTATACAAGAGGGGGGGGGGGGGGGGGGGTGCGTCCCACTAAGAGGGTTTAGAACCCATCTTAATTATTGACTAAGTCAACATTCTTTTTAGTAATATTATTGTCTTTATTATTATAATTGTTATTTACTAATTAGTATTATCAGTATTACTACATCAACATAATAATAATTATTATTTATCTTATTTTAATTATTATAAAAAATTATGTTATAATTTATTATTAATATCAATATTGTTATCAAATGTTTTTTATTTTTCTGCATCGTTGACCCAAGTCAACATGAAGGGAAGAAACCTTAATTGTGTTCGTTCCAGCGGTGATCCAAGAAATCCAAAAAAAAAGACTACTGTAGAGATTTACAATCAAATAAAAACAAAAATGGATCAAATTTCTAAATCAATTTACAATTAATATTAACAAAACAAATTGATACATAATCAAATCTTTCTTCAATTACAAACTAAATCGTCCAAGATCATACAGAAGTGTATCAATTATAAAAAACTGTAATCAAATCAAATCAAATCCCTAATTGATTCAATCAATCTCTAATCACTAATATGTAACTACAAATCAATATAATTTCCTAATTCATTTAAAATCTAACCAATAAATAAAACCCTAAAAATAATTGAAATGGGGGGAAAATTATAACAGAAAAGAGGAAAAGAAGCAGAAGCCACGAGTCATCCTTTCTTGTTGGAGATCTAGGTTTCAATTTCTAAAACCTGAGATTTGCGTTTCAATCCCTCGTCGCGGCATCCTCTCGACCGCATTGTGTACCTGTGAATCAAAGAAATAAGAAAAGATTAAAAGGGAGAATCAGAAAGCCAGAAGAGGACTAATACAAGAAGAATCACTGCAGGGGAGGTAAGTCGATTCACTTAGCTTATGGTTGTTATTGTTCAATTGATGATTTGTGTTTGATTTTGATTTTCTATATTTCTAAGGGTTAGGGTTCATTAGGGTACTTGTTTAGGGTTAGGATTCATCAGGGTTAGGTTAGGGTTCTAACGATTTGTGTTTTTTGGGTTTTGGGTTAGGTTAGGGTTCTTCGTGAACCCTTAGAGTTCTTAGGGTTCATATGAACCCATACGGTGGTTTGGTTTGAATGTGGTGGTGCCTTGGAGCAGCCACAGACGGAAGCGATTTTCATCAGTGGCGACCAAGGCATATGCGATTTTCAATGACATAAATCTAAAGAGAAGCTGGAGCTTCTCTCTCTAACCTCCAACGAACGTTATCATGTGACCTCAACTTCCACCATGTGATCTTTATCAAACGTTCATAAACCGCGCGTCCACTGCAACTCCCTGATCTCCCCCAAACCTTATCCAACGGATCAAACACATTTGTTTTGTGCCAATACCGTTCTAAACACACCCCTCAAATTACTTCCTTAACGAAAAAATTGCACCCCCTATGCTATTGGGCCAAGTCCAACATCTGGACTTGAGCCCTTATTTCCTGCAACTCTCAATTTTGCTACTACACTCAAAATGAAACCCCCCTATGTTTTAGGCCTAAATCCAATATCTGGATTTAGGACCCTGTTATTCATACACCCAAAGATTATTAACCAAATTCTTTTTGCACCCCCTGTGTAAATTAATTAAAATCAATGTATTTTTATTTTATTTTATTTATTCATTTATTTATTTATTATTTTTCTATTATTTTGGGATAATTTAAATATTTAATATATTTATAATAAATTCTAAATTTATTTTATTAATTCAAATTCCTTTTTATTACTAATTCATTCAAATATTTTAATTGTATTAAAATTATTATTTTTCATGCATTAAAAAGATTTTTTCCATATATTAATATATTTGAAAATATCTAACCAATCACATTACTAACAATTTTACTAACTTAGTAAACGCAAGATATATATTTTCAAAAAGGATTATGGAGATATTTCTCATTAGCTGCAAACTTCGTCTAACAACTCTGTAATTTACAAACTCGGACTTAGTTCAAGGAGAATATGAGATATTTCTGTAATCTATAAAAAACGCCAACCAACAAATTCGAACTACGAATTGGGAATCTGATTCCTCATAAGAGGATACGTAGGCATACGACTTAAAAATTTTGGCGAGTTCCCCTAATAAAAAATAATACCCTATTTCCTAAATTATAAATCTAAACCCAAGTATCCTTGTGAACAACGTTGATGAGGGGTGCCTAACACCTTTCCTTCATCTAAAATGAGTCAACAACTTAGAATCTCTGACCAAATTAGGGTTATACATTATATTCCTTTTCCTAGGATAAACACTTATGGTGGCGACTCTCATTTTTTAAGCCTCTTATTACAGTTGGCGACTCTACTGGCGACTCAACCCTACGATTATTAGCCTTTCTTTTAGATTTAAGGTTTTGGGGTTTTTCTATTTTTGTTATTTCTTTAAACTTATTTATTATTTTGGTTTATTTAATTTCTTATTTACTTTTTTATCATATTATATTTGTTTGTTGGCGGGATCTTATTTTAAAAAATTATTTCCAAAAAACCTTAGAAAGAATGTTCGTGTATTGGCCTAGGGGATACATCATCCCTATGAGTTTTTGTGATGACTTCGCCTAGAGTCGGTGAAATTCCAAAAAAAAAAAAATATGTCTCAAGAGATATCCTCTCGGGGGTAGGACTTTGGAATGAAACTTATGACTTTCTGTATAAACTTTAAACTAAAAACTCATGGTGAGACCTTTCACGACCTTAGAGACAAAAGTTTCGGTCTGCAAAGAGGCTCCGTTTAGGGGAGGCCCTTGTGTATTTTCTTCTAGTGTAATCCATGATACCCTTAAGGAAACCACCTTATAGGTAGGGTAAAATATCTGTAGGTTAAAACTAGGAGCCTACCATCTAAGCATACCTTGCATGAAATCCCGTCACTAAGCCACACAATCATGCATTCATGCATCTTACATTTCACATATTCATTATTCTCCATTATTTTTAAAGTCTTATTCACAGGATTAAAAAAATATAACTAAAGGTTTTTGGTGAAGTGTCCTAAAAATGAATGTCGAAGGGAAATAACTTGCCCGTGTTAATGCTGCCAAGCCAGACATGATGAAGATTAAGACCATCAAAAAGAAACTGTCTAAAAGAGCTTTGAAGATGTTTACTCGATGTTATGCAGATACCCTTGAGTTGACAAAAGTGGATGTAAAATTGGATTTTATTTCTTCCTTGGTTTAGTTCTACGATCCTCTAATGAGGTGTTTTACCTTCCAAGACTTTCAACTAGCGTTGACTTTGGAAGAATTGGATAGACTTTTGAATTTTTCAAAGGGAAAAGTATATATGGGAATTGGACAAACAATTTACACTAAGGACTTAGCAAATGGTTTAGGGATCCCTTATCCTGAATTTTCACTTAATTACAAGAAAGAAGGTGATGTACAAGGGGTTAAAAGACACTATTTGGAAGCTAAATATCTTTCTCTTGCCAGTAACAAAAAATGGTAGTCTTGTGTTGATTGTTTGGGGCTACTTGACTTTGGTGTACTTTTGTTTCCGCAGATTTTAGACTATATTGACCTTGCAGCTATTAGTGTATTTTGGGGCGCAAAAGCTTTGAACATGGACCCAACTCCCAATTTGCTTGCTGATATTTACTATGCTCTTCACACTCGTTACAAAAAGGGGAGGGTACGTTAAACTGTTGTATCCCACTCTTATATTCTTGGTTTATGACTCACCTCTATAAAGAAAACTACATGGTTTCAAATCTGACGAGATATGAGAGGCCTAAAAAATTAAGGTCTCTTACTGCTAATTATGTGTTGTGGTATACAAGAAAGCTACACATTGGAGATATCATTTATAGTTGTAAAGATTATTTAAATGTTCTATTGATTGGGTCAAGTGGTTGCATCAATTACACCCTTGTTTGGCTTTGCGACAACTAGGGTACCCTTTGGAGGATAAACCCTCCGATGAACAATTTCAACAATTAATAATTCATGACATGGGCAAAAACGATCGAGATTTGCTCAATAAGATAATCCGAGCTTGGAATAGGGTTAACAAGAGAAAAGCTAAAAGGAATAATATGGTGGAAAAAGAATCTTACACTCAATGGGTTTTGGATAGGGTGCAAGTTGTTAAGTTACCATTTCACATTGATCCTGAGTACAAGCCAGGTGTCCCAGATCCTCTGCCTATGTCCTTAGAAGAAATAAATGACTTGAAGAAAGCCTTGAATCAAGCTCAAAAGGAGAAATGAGAATTATAGCTTAGCCTTCATAACTTAGCTAAGGAGAAAAGACAAATGCAACACGAACTTGAGTCCAAAGATCATCAGATTCGGAAATACTGTGAAGCGTTTGAAAAGGAGAGTCTTAAGCGGAAACGTTCGACCGAAGGGTTGTTAAGTAATAATTTCAACTTAGATTCTCACAACCAACATTTGGAGGATGCAGCCAGCGAAATCGGAAAGCTAAGTAGGTGGTACGAAAAGGCGATACAAGACAAAAAGGAGATGGAAGAAGACTCGAGGGCTAAAATCTAAAGTTTGGCACAAGCTTGTTTAGATCAAGAGAATAAAATAAAGTACCTTACTACGAGACTCCAAGATAAACAAGAATCGAATGTAGGTGAACGCCTCAAGAGGATGAGGCCAGAAATACTTCTCGCCCAAAAGACTGATGAATGTGAGCAAGTGTGTCATGAATTAGAGGACCTCCAAAAGAATTTCCTCATACAAAGGAAACTCTATACAGAGATGAGGGATAAAAAATTATATTGGGAAGAGGAGTATGTAAAGATCTCCAAAATAGGAAAGGTTAATCATAAAATAATTCCGGACCTCTACCAGGAATATCGTTTCTATAAAGACAAACATGTTAAACTCATCTTCTTAGCCAACAATCTCATTGAGGACATCCCTAGAAGTTTGAGAGATGCAGACAGTGTAATGATTCCACTTCCAAAAGATGTTAAAGACTTCCTCAAGCTTTGTAGGAAAGTGTAATGGTTCCACTTCCAAAAGATGTTAAAGACTTCCAAAAGTGTAATGGTTCCACTTCCAAAAGATGTTGAAGACTTCCAAAAGATGGTTCCACTTAGAAGGTTTTTATTTCCCTTTGTTATTTCTTTCGGCAAGTTAATTTTGATGTTTTATTTTGAATATTTTTCAATATCTAAAAATTGTATTTGATAAGTCCACATTGCAGCTATTTTTGTATATACTTTTTGTTGCACTTATCGACTTTTTGTTGTTAATATCGTTGAATAAACCCGACTTTTGTTTAAATACATTTAGTTCGTCTGTATTTGTTTTTTTTATGTACATAGTGCACCGTTTGATGTTTTCCATTCATTTTATAGGTATTGATGCATATTTGGAGAATGATCAATAAAGTGTCGAAGACAGGACTTCAAACGCATGATTTTGAGCAACTTGCCAATGATTAAGGCTCAAAATCAAATAATAAGAAATCATCAATTTGGTTGATATTTAGGAATTGTTAGATATATATAACTGAATAATCTTCCTAATGCTTCGAACTGGGTGGAAATCGGAGTTACGGTTCTCAAGTTATGACGAAAACAAAAAAGCAGATTTTTTCTCATGACAGTAAAGTACGCTTAGTGCCGCTTAGCACAGTCCCCTGGACAGAAATACATTAAAAGGGACAAAATACACATTTTTAGGTGATTTCTTGGGGTATTTTTTCCCAACTCATCAACCCGTCATTTTTTGGTAGAGAGCTTAGAAAACAACTTCTGAGCTTGCATACGGATGATCCGGGGTGGATAGATCATCAATTGGCACTGACAAATCAGGAGATTTTTGGTTCATTTCTCTTCCTCTTTGCGTATTTATATTTGTTTGTGTTTTGTATATGTTTTTACTTTGAACTCATGTATATTTGTTGCCCATGGCATTATATTTAATTTGCTTTACAAATCTCTGTGGATTGTTATCTTAGATTTTTGCTCTGTGCTCGGGGTTTGGGTTTTCATAAATATATAATGCTCAAATCCTTATCTAGGATGATTATATGTTAGTTTCTGGATTCTATAGATAGATTTAGAGCTATCAATATTTATGGGTGTCGAAGCTTAATGCTTCTGTGTTGGTTGTGGCGGTTGAGAGAATGTCGATACGAGTAATATGGATGTATGTTGTATTGTTAAGGGTTACTGAGAGATTGTCTCTGAGATGATATAGTAGTTCTCTCTACTTTGGGTTATAAATAACTTAGGGAATGAGCGATGCTAAATGACTCTGAGGATTATTGTAGGTTGAGTGTAATTCTTCAATAAGTTTAAGTTTGTTACAAGCTGATTATATGCATGCTTGATAAGTTTCTTCACTCTAGAAAATGAATTCTTTCCTGTTCATATTTACTTTATGTTTTTTATATTTTACCAATTTAATCCAAACTCATAACTGCAGGAACTGTTGAATGGAAATTTAGTAGCACTAATCTTCGTAGACACGATAAATTCCCGGATAAATATTTTCAAAACTTTTGTTGCTTGCTGCTTTACCACTTCAACAAAATGGCGTTGTTGTCGGGGATTGGTGTTTATTGTTTTGCATTGTGATAGTTTTTTAGTTTTGTAATTAATGTATATATTGTATAGAACATGTAAATAAAATTGTCTATTTTTATTTATACATGTTTTGTGTTTACTTTCCATACTTGTGCATATATGTGTTTTCTTTGTTTTCACGTATTGTTGTGAATTGTCTCGTTTTTGTAACGTTTATTGTGTGGATGTTAGGACACTTTATTTAGGTTTTCATGGTGTGACAATACCATGGCATGACGAGAGGAGGTTACTAGCTCGAACAATAAAGGCGTCGAGCTTATGACGTAAAGCAAGCATGTTTTGTTTGTATTCATTTATGTATGTGTTGACTTATGTTTTAACAGGTTGAAATTTGACCTGTTTTAAATTCTCAAATTTTCACTTTTCAACTTGTTAATTCACTTTCACCTGTTAGTTTTCTGATGTCAATTTGTGTTTTTCCGTAAGTTTGTCGTGTTTAGCTTGTGGATGTGTGTTTGTATGTTGTAAATATTGTATGTTTGAGATTGTGTAGGTGATTGTGGAGGGTGATGCTGCACTGCTATTGTTGTCTTGTTTTTCTGTAACGGGTGTAGCACAATTAGTGCGCTCTGTGCCGCTTAGCGCACCCTGTTGTGTAAAGCTAGTGAATTCTTTTTAATTTTTCACTTGGCTCTCCTTTTTCCCACTTCACCTAAAGCTTTATAGTATAGTAATCAATAGTAATAGTTTTAATTCTTTCTTTTGTTGTTTGGACTCAATTTTTGATTAGATAGCTTGAAGTCGCATTTGGTGATTTTCCGATATTGAGTGTGTTAACTTGCGGATGTATGGTAATGATAGTTTTTGAAGTTGGTACTCGTCAGGTACTCATTTATCCTTTTCTATAGCCTAACATATTTAGGAAATTTTTCATTTGTACAATTACCATGTTATTCATTCTTTTTGCATTACTTGTTCATGACTTGAATCACTTTAGTTCCCTTTTTACTAATAAATGTGAGGAAGCTTTCCATTGTTCAAATATGCTGGAGGTCACAATTCTTATTTTAACTGGGGTTTATTATGTTTAATATTTTATTTGTGTTGATTGTATGAAAGCTTGAACATGATTAAGACATTTTTTGTTTCATTTTGAGCACAACTACCTTGGCCAAATAGTCAATTCACCTAGTGAGTGTGTGAAATTTTGTTAACCCCTTTGAGTTTTTTGTCAATGTCCATGTTGTTTTGCTAAATGTTTGTCTATGAGTGTTTGGTTCATCTTTTTATATGGATATTGATTCTTTGTTTTCTTGAACCTTTAACTATGAGTTATAGTTTGAACTTTTACCTTGCCTTAGAAAGTATGGAGTATTCACATTATGATATGGTTGAATTCAAGTTGGGGAGAGAAATGTTTATGTGCTTGTGTGTATTACTATGAGCTTGAGAAAAAAAATGAAAAATAAAAAAATGAAAAAAAAGTGAAAAGAAAAAGAAAGAAAAAATTGAAAAAAGCTTTGGAAAAGAAAAACAAAACGAGTTTGGAATAATATTGTGTTGATAAGTGATGTGTGTTGGTTTTAAATTTGGAATGAAGAATAAGTTTGATTGAAATTATTTTGCATGAGTCTTTGTGAGTTGATCAATCCCTTAGGTTAAGGCAAGTTTTTGTTTCGATTAGCTTTATGACTTATCCCTTGTTTGTCAACCAAGCCACATTACAACCTTAAAAATCTGTTGTGATTCTTGCCTTTGTATTTTCAATATGAGTTTTTGGATGGATGCATAATTTAGTCTATTGTTTGCTAGATTGTGGATGAGTGTTTTTTGTCCCTCACCTTTGTATGTTCTTCATATACCGATGAATTTTTACTAGGTGTGATTCATGATTGAGTTTGTTTTGTTTTAGAATGTTTAGCATGAGTTTTGTACTTAGGATTCGTTTCGTTTACATGTTGTCGTTGTAGGATTGTGGTAATTATTTACCTTGTGTGTGCGTTTTTGTTTGAACCATACATTTCTTTTTTGTTTTAAAACTTGTTGATTCATGATATTTTGGTTGATTACTTTTGGTTCTTTGAGTTGTTTGGCTTTTTTTGAGGATAATCAAGTTTAAGTTGGGGAGAGTTTGATAAGTGCAAATTATAGCTATTTTTGTGTATACTTTTTGTTACACTTATCAACTTTTTGTTGTTAATATCGTTGAATAAATCCAACTCTTGTGTAAATGCGTTTAGTTTTTGTTTATTTGTTTTTTTGTGTACATAATGTACTATTTGATGTTTTTCCATTCATTTTATTGGTATTGATGCGTATTTGGAGCATGAGCAATAAAGTGTCGAAGACACGACTTCAAACGCGTGATTTTAAGCAACTCATCAATGAATAAGGATCAAAACCAAAGAATAAGAAATCATAAATTTGGTTGATAATTAGTCTTTGTTAGATAGATAATTGAATAAGCTTTCCAACGCTTTGAATCGGGCGTAAATCGAAGTTACGGTTCTCAAATTATGACGAAAACAAAAAGCTGATTTTTTCTCATGAAAATAGAGTGTGCTTAGCGGGATAGTGCCGCTTAGCGCGGTACCCTGGACAGAAATACATTAAAAGGGTCAAAATACACATTTTTAGGTGATACTTTGGGGTATTTATTCCCAACTCATTAGACCTTCATTTTTTGGTAGAGAGAGCTTAGAAAACAACTTCAGAGCTTGCATACGGATGATCAGGGGTGGATTGATCATCAATCGGCGCTGACAAACCGGAAGATTTTTGGTTCATTTCTCTTCTTCTTTGTGTATTTATCTTTGGTTGTGTTTTTTATATGATTTTACTTTTAACTCATGTATATTTTTTGCCCATGGCGTTATATTTAATTTGCTTTACAAATATGTGTCGATTGTTATCTTAGATTTTTGCTTTGTGCTCGGGGTTTGGATTATTATAGATATATAATGCTCAAATCCTTATCTAGGATGATTATCTGTTAGTTTTTGGATTCTAGAGATAGATTTAGAGCTAACAATCTTTATGGGTGTTGTACCCCAAAATTTTCCCTCTCATGTTTTCCAAGATTTTTTCTTATATGGGTGGTCACAAGCACTTGATTAAAGGAAAAAATAAATTTTTTGAAGATAAACAAGGAGTCTTCGATTGGCATCTTAACAAAGTCTTTCGATTGATATTTGGACAGGCTTCGATTGAGCTCCTAACCTCCTCCAAGCTTGCCTCAAATTTCCAAACTTCGATTGAAACCTTGGCCTTCTGTTTGTTTGTTGTATACAAGCTTCGACTGGGCATGTGTTTCCTTTGAAACAACCTCTTTCGATCCAAGGAAGAAGGGCCTCTTGTTAGTGCTCCTTCGATTGCACCATTAGCTTTGCATGTTGGCCTGATTCACAAATGCAATGTTTACCTGCATGCAAGCTGGATTCCTGCTTCGATTGGGCATTTGATGTCTTTGGAGCAAGCTCTATTTCTGCTTCGACTAGGCAAATTATCCCTCTGGGCGTGCCTTCAGTGCACAAAGAAAGAACTTCTTCAAACTGGCCTTTGATCCACAAAGTTCCCTCTGGGAAAAAGGCCCGTCAGCTTGTCACATGCACATGTATGCCTCTTCATGTCTGCCTTGGTTTCACAAGGCAAAGACCCATGAGCTTGCCTTGGTTTCACAAGGCAAAGACACATCAGCATGCCTTCAATTCACTAGGCCAAAAGTCCATTTATGCTTGTGTTGGAAGCATAAGGCAAGGACTTCTTATGTTCTTTCTCTCAATGCCAAGACCCTTCAACACAGATTTTTCCATATTTTGACACCTAGTACTGGCGCATTCGAAGGATAGGCACATGGTCCATTCGAAGGACATATATTTGCCCCATTTGAAAGACATGTGTTGGTGGATTTAATGGGGCATACGTGGTCATTCTATTCGAAGGACGTACTTTGTTGGCCCATTCGAAGGAATGGCAAGTGATGTATACAAGTGATGCATGGGTTTCCTTCAAAAGAGCACACTCATTGGTTCAAAACGAAGGATATTGCTAGCCAGAACGAAAGAAAAGTATTCAAAAAGGTCTGTTGGGTCAAAAGTCAACATACTGCTAGTTTCAAGCCAACATGCACAAGCACATTCATTGGCCAAGAAAGATTTCTCGTTTTAGCTAGCTAAATAGGGGTTCAAACGAAGAAGCCCCAGTGACGAGAACATGACCCAGTCGAAGGGTACACAAGAAGTACATTTGAAGAAGCATGCAGAAGCCCTATTTGAAGGCTACACAAGAGGTCCAGTCGAAAGATGCAACTTGAGGCCAATCAAAGGGCAGGGATTGAAGGCATTCGAAAGAGGGAAGCATGTCCAGGTTCATTCAAATTCAAAAAGGGACAAGTTTCCATGACTTTTGCAATGTTACAAAACATCATTCATGGCTTTGAAGACACTTGTTTATGGCTGTTTAAATTTGTGTTCTCTTGTCCCCTCCATCCTCTCTATATAAGGAGACTAGAGACACAAGCCTGGAGGAGATTGTTTTACATGCATACGCTGCCCCATAAACAACCCCAAAGGTATCAAAATCCTCATATGTGGTCCCAATCGAAGGAAGTTTCAATAACTCCCCATTCATTTCATGAGGTCTGCAGGAAGTATTCTCAAACACTAGCCAATTCACGCCTCAGTCGAAGCATCTCATCCTTGGTAAAATTTCAAATTCATGTTCTTGTTTACATGATATATTGATATTTCCTAGTGTCTGATTCATTCCCAAGATATAATATAGCATATCATTCTCATGGACATACAAATATAGAAGGCATGATACATGCTTTTCATCGAATCCCAAGAGACAATGATTCTAGTGCTTTCAGGCAAAGTCATCAGGCGCCTCTAGCAACATTCTATGTTGGGTTGAAGGCCTGTCTTCACAAGATCGAAGGCCTATCCCCATGCATCGAAAGCCATCCTTCTTCCTTAAATCGAAAGGCCACATTTTCCCTTGAATCGAAGAAGGGTTCTTTGTATCATTAACTTTGCTTCGCTCATTTCTTTATTGATTTTAAGTCAACTTCAAATCAAATAAAAATCACAAAAAATATAGTTTTTAGTTTTTTTTAATTAAATTAATTTTGTGAATTAATTAATAACTATTTTAATTATTTTTCTTCAATTAAAAATAAATTAAAACTTAGGAATTAATTCATGTTTAATTATTTTCTTTAAATAATAATAAAAAAAACTAAAAAAATAATTTAGACTATTTTTCTTGGTCAATTTTATTTTCTAAATAGACTTTAGGATAATTTCAATTTAATTATTTTCTTGAATAAAAAAAACAACAAAAAATGATTTTTCTTATTACGTTTTTTTAGACTAATTTCAACCTTTCGGCGTTATTTATTTTTCACATTTTATATAAATGTATCTGCATCCTGGAATGTAATAATTAATAAGTCTTTACCGTTTTCCCTATTTTCCTTTCCCCAATTATTTGGGAATGTAAATCCTCCTCCCCGAAGCCATGTAATAGTGTAGGTTTGTACTTTCGTACTTTTTACTCTGTACATATTAACTGCTAGTAAACTAGGATTGTATGGAAAGACTAATAACAAAATGTTAGCAAACCTAACACAAAAGATAAAAAACAACTGAATTGAATCAATTGCACATATGCACCTCTAAGGTACGCCCACTTTGGTTGCCTTCGGAAATAAAGCAGTCATGTCCCTCGAAATGGGGATGCTTTAGTAAAGACCCTTAAAATCAAAAGATCATAGTCCCTCGATGACCCTACAGTTGCCTTCTTGGTAAATGATCTAGTCCCTAACAAAATTTCTAAAGCGTCTCCACAAGTTGCTTTCGTGACTGTATCGTCCCTTCGAATGTACCTCATACATACAATGATAGGGCTACCTACTCAATAATAGAAGGATAGCATTGTCTAAAGGATAGGAGGAAAAGAACTACCCTTTTCGAATATAAAAGTAGATAGATGTTAGAAGTTGTCTCAAACATTTTTACACTTACACAAATATGACTTTTCAAAAAAAACAATTTTCAAAAACATTTGCCTTGTCAACACTCTTGAGGACTGATACAAGAGTTAACACAAAGCAAATCGTCGCACTGTGGCATTCCAAAACATTTTCAAACACACAAAGCACAAAGGTATTTCAAAATGAGCAAACCTCTAAGAGCCCGTAGATAACTACGGATGGAAAGGGTGCTAACACCTTCCCTTTCCATAATCTAGCCCCCTTACTCAGAATAATCTTGAAAAGGTCTTTTTCTGTTCTTTTCACCCTTTCCTTAATTTGGATAAAAGAAAAGTCGGTGTCAACTCTTGCTTACCGCAAGATTTGCAAATACAAAATGCAAAACCAGTATATAACATTCAGTTCTGCCACCGTATCCCAGAACTGGAGACTCTTCTAGGGAATTATAAAAAGTGGGGTTACCTTAGAGTTAGTTCATTATTTAACTGCTTTTGTATGCTTTTTTTGCTTTACTTTTGAAGGCTTTGTTTGGGTTATTATAGATCCTACACCCGGATCTAGGGCACCTTTTAGGTAAGTAACAATAGATTGTGGAAACTATGCAGGGTAAACCGACACGGTCAAAGCGATAGCAATGTTGATGTGACACTTTAGTTGGTACCGGTAGCCCTTGAGTAGTCAAGCAGAATACGGGGCCGCTACATGGTGTCATGAAGCATCAACTGACCTTAGAACTTTTAATTGAACAACTTGGCCATTAGGAAGTAGTGAGATAGTCGTCTTTGGTGTAGCCCGAAGTCGGTTGATACTCGATACTACACTTATTGAGATTTGAATCCCGAGTTTTGTTTGGTGGCAAGTCAACTATCGATCGGAATAAAACTTGTGGGAAATATCAGTGATATTAAGATCCCTTAGAACCTGATTACTATTCATAGGACAGGTTGAGCCAACTAAACTTCAAGAGGGTATTTACCTGAAAACCCATGCAAGCCTTAAACCTAAGGTCTTTGTGTGATTTTCCTGTGCTTGCTATACTTGTGCTTTCTTAGCATTGATCATGATATCATAACATTATAACATGGCATATCATACTAACCATTTCAAGGATTTTTAGGGCTTATCTTTGTCTTATTTTATAGGACATGGCATCCACTCGTAGGAATATTATCCAAGTCAACCTCATAAGGGTACCTCCTCAACTCAAGGAATTAGTATCCAGGGTTCCCGAGAGCTCTCCATTCACTGAAAGACATGGTCGACTTCTCAATATGGTCACCTCAAGCCCTAATGACGAAATGTTGAAGGTGCTTTTTCAGTTCTTCGACCCTTTATATCATTGCTTCACCTTTCCTGATTACCAATTGGTGCCTACCATGGAAGAGTTTTCTCAGTTATTAGGGGTGCTCAATCTTGATCAGTTACCCTTTAATGGTATGGAAAAAGACCCAAAACTGGAAGAGATTGCTCATGCTCTGTCTTTACAACGGTCCGATGTAGTGGAAAATTGGGAAACAAGAAGAGGCGTCAAAGGGTTTCTAGCTATATTTCTATTTGAGAAGGCTCGTAATTTTTGGGATACCCAGGATTTACAAGCTTTTGAAGAAGTATTGGCCCTTATCATCTATGGGATGGTACCATTCCCTAATCCGGATCAACTCATAGATGTGAATGTGGTCAAGGTTTTTCTGTCTCATAATCCGGTGCCTACTTTACTTGGAGACATCCTACACTCTCTGCATACCCGCACTGTAAAGAGAAGAAGGACCCTGCAGTGTTGCACTCCTCTGTTGGCTAGGTGATTTATTTTGCACCTACCTCAATCTGTGTTGAAGAATGAGCAGGGCTTGAGATGGTCTAATAGGTTGATGTCCCTCACACATTCCATCATTCATTGGTGTCCTCGATCCTTGGAGAATGTTACCATCATTTACCGTTGTGGAGAATTCCCTAATGTTCCTCTCCTAGGCATTAGAGGAGGAATCACTTATAATCCTTGTTTGGCGTTGAGACAATTTGGCTATGCTAGGAGGGATGGTCCTCATGATATACTTGTCCAAGAAATCGTATTCGACTATGAGAATGATGTTCAAGGCTATCGCCAGAAGTTTATAAGAGATTGGGGCATGGTGAACAAAGTTGATAACAAAACACTGCGGTATAAGAACTTCATTCCTTTGAAGCCTTATCTTAAGTAGGTACTAACTCGTGCTCAAAGTCCCAGGATGCCTTATGATGCCACTTTACCCATCATCATGGAGCCCGTTGCTGAGGGAGACACTCCTTACATTGTTCTTCATCCTGACATGTCGACTAATTTCGAGGAGTTACAAAAATCCTGGATTCAACTCAAAGAGGAAGGGGATACCTTTGAAACCCAATTCTATACCAACGAGAAGAAGGTTTTAGAGCTCACCAGGCTACTTCATGAAGAGAAGAGTATAAATGCCTACATTACACCAAAGAGGATGCGCCCGTGGAAAACTTGAGTCCCTTTTTGCTTTGAGAATTCATTTTTTCTTTGTTACTGTAAGCCCAAGAGGCATCATTGTAACCGCTTAAACTTCTTAATGCAATTAACGTTTGTTTTCCCTTTGTCTAAGAAAATTTAAGTCTTAGAAATCCTTGAAAACATTGCATACATATATCATACATATCATTTCATAAACAGGTTTCAGGACAGGCTTCTTATATTCTTCGTTGTTTATTTCAGCAATGGCTCTTAAACAAACAGTTAAGGAGCTTCAGGCACAGAATGCCCAATTCCAAGAAACGTTCCAGAATCTAGCTAAGGGACAAGAAGATTTGAAAGCTCTGATTCTCAAGGACAAGAAGAAGAAAAAGAGATCAGTGGGTGTTCTGAATTTGGGAAGAAGGTTCAAAGGACCAGTGAAGCAAGTTTCAGAGCTTGCAACTCCGTCAAGAGAGATAGACAATTAGGAAGGAGAGCCAAGAGAAGAAGATCACAGTACAAGGGAGTTTTAAGAAGATGAACCTGACTCTTCTGAGGAGTAGTATCCTTCTGCTAACGATAAATACAAACAACTAGAGGATCGGCCCAATGCCATGGAGATCCAAAGGGTACCCGGGTTGGATTTTAAAGAGTTAGGACTAGTCTCAGGGGTGGTCATCCCTCGGAAGTTCAAGGTCCCTACATTTGCTAAGTACGACAGTGTCTCCTATCCTAAGCTGCATTTGAGGTCGTATGTCAGGAAAATTCAACCCCACACTACTAATATGGATTTGTGGGTACACTTCTTCCAGGAAAGTTTGGCAGGGACTTAGCTGGAATGGTTCTATCAACTAGAAAGAACCAATGTACGTAATTGGGAAGATCTGGCTGCTACTTTCTATAAGCAGTACCAATATAATGTTGACCTCTCCTCAAATCGTACACAATTGCAAAGCATGTCTATGGGTTCCGGCGAGGGTTTTAAGGACTATGCCCAAAAATGGAGAGACCTTGCGGAAGAGTCCAACCTCCATTGTCTGATAGGGAGCTGGTGGACATGTTCTTGGGCACATTATCTGAGCCATTCTTTAACCACCTGATTAGAAGTTCTTCAGTTGGGTTCACGGAATTGATCTTGACGGGTGAACGGGTAGAGGCTAGTATTAAAAGTTGTAAGATACAGAGAGATACATCCTCCAATACTGCAAAGAAAACATTCACATGGAAGAAGGAGGTCAGTGCTGCTTATGGCCAGAGAAATCTTAACAAAACTAAGCTTCGTCTGACGGTAGGGGCTGTTATGATTTCCAATCCTGCATTAAACCAGCAACAAAACAATCAGTCCATAGCAGATAAACCAAGGAGACAGTTTACCCGGATCAACATGACCCTATCTCAGGTTTTACCACACTTGTTGAAGTCCAATTTGGTTACCCTGAAAGAGGCTCCCAAAAACCCTAACACTACATCTCCTCACTACAATGCAAATGCTCGGTGTGCTTACCATTCTGAAAGTCCATGCCATGATACCAACGACTGTTGGGCTTTGAAGAACAAGGTACAGGATTTGATTGAGGCAAAGGAGATTGAATTTGATGCTCCTGAGACTCCTAATGTTATAACCGCCCCTATGCCCAAGCACGGTCGTGGTGTTAATGTTATTGATGATGACAAGTTTGTTGCTTCTATGGATGAACTAGCTACTCCACTCCTGACTATTAAAAAGAATCTCTTACAGGCCAGTTTATTTCCGGGTTGTGGTGAAGGTTGCCACTTATGTTTGTCCTTACCTAATGGTTGCCATTTGTTGAAGGAAAGCGTTCAGTGCCTGATGAATGATAAAGAAATCCTGTTTAAGAAGACTCAAGTTACAAGCGCTTCGTGTGAAGATGTTTCTATCATTACCATTTTTTCCAATCCTCCCAAGGTATCCTCCAAAAGACCTGTCAGGATTACATCTATTTTGAAAGTTGCTCCATTGATAATTACTTTCCCTGGACCTACACCATATTCCTCGGATAAATTTGTTTCCTGGAACTATGGGGCTGACGTCTATTACCATGGCGTCAAGCAAGATTTGCTAGTTATTAAGATAAAGATGTCGAATACTCTGATCCTGACATTAGTAATATCTCCAAGACCAGTAAGATAACAAGAATCCGAAGAGTTTTCTCTCCCGAGATCTCTCCTCCAAAAACTGTTGCTACTCCTATAATCATCCCTGCTGCTTCTCCTATTAATATTCCCATAGCTACTCCTTCTTTTAGTCCTGTTGTTACCCCTGCTACTGAGTCGGTCGAGACTCGGGGCAAAGAGATATTGGTTGAGCATGTCCGAACAAAGGCGCACCCATAAGTCATTCTCACGGCTTCTAAGAAGGAAATGGAAGAAATCTTAAAAATAATCAAGAAGAGTGACTACAATGTGGTTGAACAACTGGGGTAGACCCCTTCCAAGATCTCAATGTTGGCCCTATTACTGTGCTCTGAAGCCCAGGCCAAGGCTTTAGTGAAATTTCTCAAGGCTGCTCATGTTCCACAAGAAACCTCCGCTGATCAATTTGAAGACTGTGTGGCCAGTTTGACTGTTGACAATGGGCTAGGTTTCTCTGATGCTGATCTGACCCACATAGGAAGGAAACATAATGATGCCCTACACGTCTCTATCGAGTGCAGGGGCACTACTTTGGCCCATGTTCTAGTGGATACATGTTCTTCACTGAATGTTCTGCCCAAGAAGGCCCTTGACAGGTTAGATTGCGAAGGATTGACTTTGAAGCCTAGTAACATTGTGGTGAGAGCCTTCGACGGTTCTAAAAGAATGGTGCATAGGGAGGTGGACATCCCTATCAAAGTGGGTACTCAGACTTTCCATTCCACTTTCTATGTGATGGACATCTGTTGGCTCCTAAATTCGACACCCTTGTTTGTTATCAATATAGACCATTAATTATGAGTTTGAAGAGTTTCCAGGTTTCGACCAGCTGATCCTGTCGAATGCTCATCAGAAAATGGCAAGGTACTTAGAGAATTTCTTTTAAGTGGGAATCTTGTTACCTTCAACGTCGAAGGAGCTTCTCGACAAAGGTATCTGATGCCCAGGGTGGAACGGTTTGAGATTCGAATGTTTGGAGGGAAAACAGTTCCCAGCAGTTACCAAACGCAACGTGCCAAGATCAGGAGCGTCGAATGCTGTGAGCGTGCCATGTGGTATCATCTCGAAGCGACGTAACTGCTCAACGGTTACTTAAGATGTGTTTTAGTATAAATACTAGTTGTTCACGTATTTTTCGCGTGTGTTCATCATTATATACAAGTCACTCATCTAGATTCTAGTACCCAGTGTGAGCGAAAGAATTGTTGAGAATGTATG
Source organism: Vicia faba (assembly GCA_948472305.1). Lineage (NCBI taxonomy): Eukaryota > Viridiplantae > Streptophyta > Magnoliopsida > Fabales > Fabaceae > Vicia > Vicia faba. The sequence goes on along the minus strand of OX451738.1, from coordinate 803,300,407 downwards.
TGTGAAACACCATTTAAATTAATCAAAGTCTTTTATATTCAAGCACTTTATTGCCTTTCATTTACTCATCTCCGTCGAAGCCTTTTATTTAACGCTTTCATTTATTCTATCAAGCTTTTCTTCATGCAATTTACATAAAGTGTCTTTACTTTACTGGCATTAATCATCATTAGATTTAGTCAAACCCCAGAAAATCAACCATGTCTTAGGATCAATCTGATCGATCCTGCGAGTCACCAAATAAGTAACCTTTTGGAAGATCAGCGGTTGTTTACCAATTTCCACGGTAAACAAATTGGCACACCCGGTGGGACCTTGTGTTAATTTTTAAGGTTAACCGTATTTATACAAAATATCATCTTTTTCGAGAAGTATTGCATGTTATTGAGAAGTGGTAGAATATACACTAACAATACCAATACTAGGAGAAGAAGAGAAGCGATGGCGAATCCGCCAAACAATAGCGAAATCCCACAAACAAATGCGGGAACAACGGTTATCCCAACTGCAAGTGAAACGGTAACCGCTAGTTCAACACCAGCAGTAACGGTCACACAAACGGGGCCATTACCTCCATTCGCTGGCCCCAGAATGCCTTTGGGAACTCCCCCACCAAGGGGAAACCCAGGAACTAGGCCTTATGTTCCCCCAGGATTTTCGACAGTCGATCTAAATCGAGAACCACTCTATGGCATGCCAACTTCTGAATTGGCTAGCCTGACGAATGATGCGTCCACTTTTTCAGACCCTTTAGTGAGCGCCTCTTCGCCACTCCAAGGTTCCGGAGTTGGTATGGCGAACAGGGGTAGGACCCAACTCTTAGGAGGAACGTCCCAAGTAGCGCATGGCCTTACGAATGCCTCGATAGCAGTCTTGAGGCAGCAAATGGACGAAAGCAACCACGATATGGTTCAAATGTTGGCACAAACTTTAAGCACAGTGCTAAATCCTCTAATACAAAATACCACCCAGTCGAATCAGCAGATGACAGCGCAAATGGCGCGTCTGGCCGATTTTTTGGGGTACCCCAACCTATTCGACAGCCCCAAAGGGCACAGATGAGGGGAAACCAAGGTATACTTCTAGAGGAAGAAACCACTATTAACCAAGTCCAGCAGCCTGTCGAAGAAAACCTTAGGACGCGATTGGAACAACCCGGGGTCGAAGAACCTAGGGTCATAGCCCCGGAAGTAAGGATAGTCAATAGAAACCAAAATGCTGACGAAGTAGTTCAGCTTATCCAATACCAGAATATGGGTTTGGAAAATAACTTGACAGCCATGATCGAAAGAATCATGACGCAAAATGGGATGAATACGGGCTTCCGTAGGACCAACTTTACATCCCCACTATCAGAATATGTGTTACAAACAGACTTACCTCCTAGATGTAAAGTCCCTAAGTTCACTAAATTTTCAGGGGAAACGAGAGAATCCACTGTCGAACATGTGGCGAGATACTTGATTGAAGCAGGAGAGATTTAAAACAAGGAAAACCTGAGGATTAAGTATTTCCCAAGTTCCCTAACAAAGAACACGTTTACTTGGTTCACAACTCTTCCCCCCAATTCGATCCACCATTGGACCCAGTTGGAGAGATTGTTCCATGAGCAATTCTACATGGGACAAACCAAGATAAGCCTGAAAGAATTGGCCAGTGTAAAGAGGCGATTCACTGAACCTATAGACGAATATCTAAATAGGTTTAGGTTGCTCAAAGCAAGATGCTTTACGCAAGTTCCAGAACATGAGTTAGTCGAAATAGCCGCAGGAGGTTTAGATTATTCCATTAGGAAGAAATTAGACACTCAATACCTGAGAGACATGGCCCAATTGGCCGATAGGGTTCGACAGGTAGAACTCCTTAAAGCTGAAAAAGCCAAGGTGACAAAAACTCATAAAAGAGAAAGGATAGCATATGTCGAAATGGACGATGAAGATCCAGAAACCTTCGACGAAACTATAACCGTCGAAGAAAGCGAGGTCGATTTAGTGGAGTTAAAACAAGGGCCACCATACTCTTGCAAACTACTAGTCCCCTCAAGTGGAAAAAACCCCACTGGTCCTGAAAGGGCCAACGATAGGTTCCCCAAAAATACTTACAGTTTTGATATTACAAAATGTGATGAAATTTTTGACTTACTTGTAAAAGATGGCCAAATGATAGTACCCCCAGGGGTAAAAGTGCCTCCTCTTGATCAAAGAAAGAAAAGAGGCTTTTGTAAATATCATAATTTTCTGGGCCATAAAACATCTCAATGTTTTCTTTTCAGGAATCTCGTGCAAGATGCTATCGAAGAAGGGAGGTTGAAATTTGTCGATAAGACCCCCATGACTGTGGACTCTAACCCTTTGCAGGCTGAAGCCCATTATGCTGAACCTTCAGAGGTGAATGTGATCGAGGCGTCCAGAAGTCAGGTGAAAAGGCCAGGAATAACTATGGTCGAAGTTACCAAGGATCATGCCAACATGCCAATCTTTGGCAGTTTTTCTGGGAATCTTTCTAGAAAAACAATCGAAGCAGTCCAAAAAGCTGTTGAAGGCCCAAAACTGGAGACAGTTGGAGCCCCAAAATCTGGAGCAAAACCCAGTTCCTACTTGGCTGCAGTCCAAGGCCAGACAGAGGACCTGGAGGCCCAGATGAAGCAGATTACTCTTGCCACCAAAGACACCATGAATGTCAACATGGTCGAAATCTCTGAATCAAAAGCATCAGAGGAGGCCATTAGGCAAGAGCAGGCAAACAAAACGGCTTTCCCTCGGGAAAACGAAAATCTGGCATATTTCCTGCAAAGATGCCAGAAGAAGAAGTCAGAAGTGATGTTGTGTCCTCGATGCAGCTCGATTTTCGACAAGAAAGCTGTTGAACACATCCAAGGTGTAAGAGCAGCAAACAGAAGAAGGGAAGGTGTTGATATTCGACATGACCCCAGAAGAACCTACCAAAAGGGTTCAAATCAAGAGAAGAGGCCACTGACTTTCAGGCCTCCAACCAATGTGCCAGTTGATACGTGGTATAAAACATCAGGTCGAAAGAGACCGAGCGAAGAAAGGTGGCACTCCTTCGAAGTGCCAAGAGGTTCATCTTTGACACACAAGAAAGAACCTCAGGTTGTCGCCTCTAAAGTGACCCAGGTATCAAGTAACTACAAGGGAAAGAATCCCATGTCTCGATCCCAATGGAGAAGATACCAGAGGCGGCGAAAGGCTGAGAGGGAAGCTACCAATGAACCAAAGCCAGAATCGAGTTCAAATGTCCCTCAGAGAAAGCAGAGAAAGCCTCTGGAAAGGCAACCAGTGACCAATAGACTGGTATGGCCTAACCAGGGCGAAGTTGATGACGAAGATGGCTCTGAGTCTGATGACACCCTAGATATCATGGTGAACATAATCTCAGTTTTGCCAAGAGAGTTCAACCGCCAGATGGAGGTCGAATCGAACGATTGGGAAGTCGAACAAGAAATGGCCAAGCATAGGCCAGTATGCTACTTCGTCATGGATAATGGAGGTACTGAAGAGCAAAATGGTTTCTTCGAACCACCTACTGAGGCGATGAAAAATCACCTCAAGCCTTTATTCATAAGGGCAAAACTCGAAGAAGCCACCGTAAATAAGATCTTGGTGGACTGTGGGGCAACCATTAACATCATCCCTCACTTTATGCTGAGAAAAATAGGCAAGAGTGATGAAAACATCAAGCCTCACAACATGGTCCTGTTGAATTATGAAGGCGGAATAGGGACCACTATGGGTGTGATCCAACTAGACCTCAAAGTAGGATCCATCCTTCGACCAACTATGTTTATGGTCATATCGGCCAAACCAAATTATAATCTTTTGTTGGGCCGAGAATGGATACATGGTGTTGGAGCAGTACCATCATCAATGCACCAAAGGTTGATACTATGGCGTCCTGATGGAATGGTCTAAAATATAGAAGTGGATCAGAGCTATTACTTGGGCGAAGTAAATCACCTACGGAGAGCTGACTTCGACAAAAATTTGGCTCACATTGGGCCATGCCCAGCACCTTACTTCGAATTGGCGCCAGCGCCAAATGCTTTTTGTTCCTTGTACCTGCACCCTGAGCATGGTTTTCAATGGGACAGAGAAGACTTATCCCACATTGATTTCAGTGGGCTAACAGACATCCAGCCAACTGGTTGGGGAAGCGAATTCAGTGATAATGACTGAGTCACAATCACTGCAGCGAATTTCGGCTTATGTAGCCGAAACAAGGATGATAACGGCTCTCGAAGCCGAAGTAAAATATATGGCCACTCAGGCCAATGATCAAGAGCTACCTTCTGCAGGTCCTGGAAAGGATTTCGACCCAGAACCTTCTGATATCATGCCAGAAGGAATGCAGGAGCAAAGGCTCGACGCCATCTACGACGATGAGCCTTTGGGATTCGAAAAGGACCCCCTGGCGAACAACATCAAAATGTTAGCACAGGATCCTTTAGAAGAAATCAACTTGGGCGAAGGGTTAGAGAAAAATCCAACTTACATTAGCGCAAAAATAGACCCAGAGCTCAGGTTTGAAGTGATCCATTTGTTAGAGGAGTTCAAGGACTGCTTTGCATGGCATTACGACGAGATGCCTGGTCTCGACAGAGGATTGGTAGAACTTCAGTTGCCAATCAAACCTGGGAAGAAGCCAGTCAAGCAAAGTCCAAGACGCTTCGCTCCAGAAATACTGTCGAAGATCAAAACAGAAGTTGAAAGACTTCTGAAGTGCAAATTCATACGAGCAACGAGGTATGTCGAATGGATTGCAAACATTGTGCCAGTGATTAAGAAAAACGGCACGTTGAGGGTATGCATAGATTTCAGAGATTTGAATGTTGCTACACCCAAAGATGAATATCCTATGCCTGTGGCAGAAATGCTAGTCGATTCTGCCGCTGGCCATGAGTACCTGAGCATGCTCGATGGTTATTCAGGATATAATCAAATTTTCATTGCTGAAGAAGATGTGTCGAAAACAGCTTTTCGATGCCCCGGGGCTTTAGGAACTTACGAATGGGTAGTGATGCCTTTTGGCCTAAAGAACGCTGGCGCAACATATCAGCGAGCGATGAATTCTATCTTCCATGATTTTATTAACACTTTTATGCAAGTGTATATTGATGATATTGTTGTAAAATCTGTTTCCAGGAAGAACCATATAGACCACCTTCGATAATCATTTGAAAGAATGAGAGAACATGGTCTGAAAATGAACCCTTTGAAGTGTGCGTTCTGTGTAAAAGCTGGAGATTTCTTGGGCTTCGTCGTCCACAAGAAAGGAATCGAAATCTACCAGAACAAGATGAAGGAAATCTTGGAAGCGAAAGCGCCAGCAAACAAAAAGGAACTGCAATCTCTGATGGGCAAGATAAATTTCTTAAGGAGATTCATATCTAACCTAAGTGGAAAAGCTCAAGCCTTCTCACCCTTACTTCGATTGAATAAGGAAAGATTCGAGTGGGGGCAAGAGTAACAAGAAGCCTTCGACAAAATCAAAGGATATCTCACCAAGCCACCTATTTTGGTGCCTCCTTGCGGCAACAGGAGTATGAGATTGTACATAGCTGCATCCGACAAAACTTTGGGAAGCATGTTAGCCCAAGAAGATGAAAATGGAGTCGAAAGACCCATTTACTATCTTAGTAGAGTTTTGAACGATGCAGAAACTAGATATAGCGAAGTTGAAACATTATGTCTATGTCTTTATTTCTCTTGTACAAAGCTCAAACAGTATATAAAACCAGTTGATGTGTACGTTTCGTCTCATTTTGATGTTTTCAAATACATGTTGTCGAAACCCATCCTGCACAGCCGAATTGGCAAGTGGGCGCTAGCATTAACTGAGTACTCATTGACCTTTATGCCTCTTAGGGCAGTAAAAGGGCAAGTGGTAGCAGACTTTATAGTCGACCACTCAATTCAGGTTGAGAATATAAATTACGTGGAGATAGAGCCTTGGAAATTCTACTTCGATGGTTCCAGCCATAAAGGTGGAACAGGAGTAGGGGTCTTGATTATTTCTCCAGAAAAAATTCCAACAACATTCAAGCACAAGATATCAGGTACTTGTTCAAACAATGAGGCTGAGTACGAAGCTCTAATTACTGGCCTCGAGATATTGTTGGAATTGGGGGCAACTCGAGTCGAAATAATGGGAGACTCAGAGTTAGTCATTAAGCAAGTCACAAAAGAATATAAGTGCATAAGAGAAAATCTTATTATGTACTTTGTGATAGCAAATCGTTTATTGAAAAAATTCGAAGTGGTCAACATTCGACACATACCTAGATTGGAAAATCAAGTAGCCAATGATTTGGCACAAATTGCATCTGGGTACAAAATTTCAAAAACGAGATTACAAAGAGCAATCAAAGTTCGAGAAAAAATAAAAGCAACTAGCCTTTCCCCAACAGATTTGAAATCGACAAGACTAGGGTATGCTGATCAAAGGAACTTTGAAATATCGTTCATAGACAATTTGTCAGAGCAAGATTAGAGGAAACCCATTGTAGATTATCTACAAAATCCAGCAGCTTTGACAGAACGAAAAATAAAATATAGGGCGTTGAGTTACGTACTCATGGGTAATGAGTTATTTAAAAAGACGCCTGAAGGAGTATTGCTAAAGTGCTTAAGCGAAACTGAAGCATACATAGCCCTTTCGACTACGCACGCTGGAGCATGTGGGGCTCACCAAGTAGGCCATAAGATGAAATGGTTGTTGTTTCGACAAGGACTATACTGGCCCACCATCTTGAAAGATTGTGTTGAGTTCGCGAAGGGTTGCCAGGAATGTCAAGTCCATACGGGCATCCAACATGTACCAGCAAGCGAACTTCACTCAATAGTGAAACCTTGGCCTTTTAGAGGATGGGCATTGGATCTTATTGGAGAGATTCGACCAGCATCAACAAAGAGCCAGAAGTATATACTGGTAGGCATTGATTATTTCACTAAATGGATCGAAGTTATTCCTTTAGTCAATGCAGACCAAGAAAATGTCATTGAATTTATTCAAAAGAACATTATCTTCAGATTTGGAATCCCTGAGACTATAACGACTGATCAAGGATCAGTGTTTACAGGTCGAAAGATGCAGGAATTCGCTCAAGAAACAGGCTTTAGACTCCTAACATCAACACCTTATTATGCACATGCAAATGGTCAAGTCGAAGCAGCGAATAAAATAGTGATCGGCCTGATAAAAAAGCATGTAGGAAAGAACCCAAAAAATTGGCATAAGACGTTAGACCAGATCTTGTGGGCCTGTCGAACGTCCCCAAAAGAAGCCATAGGTACAACACCATATCGGATAACTTTCGGTCATGACGCAGTACTGCCAGCGGAAATTTGTCTTCAATCAGCAAGGGTTCAGAGACATCATGATATTCCCTCTGAGGTTTATTGGGATATGATGTTAGACGAACTAGTAGATTTAGACGAGGAAAGACTACGCGCTCTCGACCTACTGAGAATTCAGAAGAAAAGAGTGGAAGACTCTTACAATAAAAAAGTAAAACCTAAGGCATTCTCGCCTGGAGAATTAGTTTGGAAGGTGATTCTCCCCATGGATCGAAGGGATCGAAGCATGGGAAAATGGTCACCCAAATGGGAAGGACCGTTCAGAATTATCCAAATTTTTTCTGGTGGAGCTTATGAGGTTGAAGAGTTAGGCGAAGATAAAAGACTCTTGAGAGTAAACGGAAAATATTTGAAAAAATATAAACCTATGCTCCAAGAGATCAAAATAAATAGCAATTAATGACCAAATTAACCATAAAAAGCCAAAATGGAAAATTATATAGTGATTAGCCAAAATGGTTGCATTGTCTTACAAATATTACAGTACATGGTTAATAAGTTGCTGAGCAAATTAGAAAGGGATAGAAGCTTTAAGTCGAAGATACTTGGCCTGCTGCAACTCCAGCCGTTTGTTACACAAGGCAGTCGCCTGAGAAAGTTTGGCAATCTGGTCATCAAGGGCTTGGGCCTTCTCAGCGAACTCTAAGCCTCGTGTAACTTTAGCTTGGCTCTCTGCGTCTGAAACAGTCGAAAGGAGCTCCTCTTTGCGCTTGGTGTTAACATTTAACTTGGCCTCCAACTCCTCGATTTGCGCCTTTATAGAGGCGTTATCTCGATCTATGGCGTCGATTTCCTCCTGCTTGGATGTCTTCTTTTTCGACAATTCTGCAATTCGAGAAGTTGTTTTAGGTACCTCGGTCCAGGAAGAAGAACTCTTGCCATGTAGTGCTTCGAGCTGGCTGTTGAACCCCCTTTGACGTCTATAGTCCGCAGAGACTTGGTCAACAATGGAGTATAACTCCAAGATAAAGCTGGAAACCTCTGGAGATACAGCAAGCAAATCGACTACACTCAGAACAGCTCCCAGACAAGACGGAGCAGTAGGATCCCCCTCCAAAGCCTTCATTAGATCCTTTTTGAAGAACTGAGCCTTGACCTTCTTCAAAGCCTCATCAAGAGGAGAAGTCGAAGTAGACTTCCCCGATGCAGTAGAAGCATCATGACTAAGGTCAGATGAATTCTCCCTACTCTCAATGATGGCATTCAGGTAGCCAATTGGATCAGTTTGCTTCCAAAGGGCCAACTCTTCTTTAGACTTGGGCTTTGTCGAGGTGGTCGTTCCTACAGCAGCGGTGGCTTGGGGTTGAGGTTGTTCTGTAGCGTCAGCATCAACATGACCCTCTTCGACAGGTTGTTCAGTAGCGTCAGCATCAACATGATCCTCTTCGTCATGTTGCTCCTCTGTCAAATCGACCACTTGAGCTTCCTTTGGTTGTTGTTCCTCTGTTTCGGCAAGGGCTTCATCGTTCGCCAATTCCTCCTCTTGTTGTCTACTATGTTCAGCAGAGTCTTGTGTCTCTGAAGTTTTTGGTGCTGAACTTTCGGTGGTCTCCTGAAATTAGAAGAGGAAGAATATTCTAGTTTAGAGAGATACACAATCGAACGTGATCGTCGACACCTAAGTTAAAAATGGTCGGAGGTACTACCTGTAGAGGAATTTCAGCCCCAGGGCTAGAATTATCACTTTCAACGGGTTTGCTGAGTAAGACGTTCAGCTCCTCCTCTGTGGGCTCTTCGATGATCACAGGAGGTGGCCTGGATTTTCTCCCTGCAACCTTGATTCTGATCATAGGTCGAGGCTCAGGAGCAGGGGCATCTTTCTTCAGCTTTCTCCGTTTGAGAGGAACAGGGGGAGATTCATCCTTGTCGTCACTCACAGATTCGACCGTTAATGCAGGTCGTTTCTTAGGTGCAGGTTCCTGAAACCCCAAATGGAGTTGATTTAGAACGCCACATCGAAAATCAGGATGTTAAAACCAGCAGGAAATAATAAAAATTTGGTTACCGGTGCTGAAGGTTTTGTAGAGGGACCTCCTCCCTGATGGCTTTCTGTGGTTTTCTTTGCTGCAGGTTTTCGAACAACTGAAAGAAGACGCGTTCACAAGTTATAATTGACAAGTTATAAGTCGAAATGGAAAGACAAATATAATTTGAAGAGTGAACGTACATTTATTTATTTTGTCAAGGACCAAAACGAAGGACTTCTGGAGTTCGTCCACAAAATCTTTTTCATCGAAGAATTCTTCAGCATAATAACTCTTCCACCAGTCTACAAAAGATGGTGAACAGAGGAAGTTGAGTTGGTAGTCGAACAATGAAAGTATTGTCCGACCAGCGTACCTACCAATGTGCTTGGTAGCAGCATCCTCAGTGTAATCATTACAAAAATACAACATTGATTTCTCCCTAGGGAAAATGGGAGAAGGAAGTGATTGGATGATACCAAACTGTCGAGAGACCAAATTTGGCTGATAAGCAATCAGGCTCAGATGATTCTTGGAACTCTTAAAGCGCAATGGCATTATCCTGGGAGTGATAAATGCTTCCCACAGTGTTGTGTGCTCTTCGAGATGAGGATCCTCTGATGACTTGGGATGGGGCCTGGTGAACCACCCTGGACCAAACTTTCAACGGCCGAAAGGAGCCATGGTCGAGGTAAATTATTTCCTCCCTACAAACATCAAAATGAAGTTTGCAAAGGTCTGTTGGAGTTCCAGCCCATCCTCAGTGGGAGTCAGTAAAGCCAGCCTGGTACCTTCGATACGCCTTTTGGCTATCTCAGGAGCTTGTTCGTTTATTTGAGTTTTCTGAGGTAAAAAAGACTCAAAAGTGGCGTTTAGCCATAGTTGTAGTAGCCAGAAGGGTCCTGCAAGCAGCAAGCTGGCTCTATTTTCTATTACCTTTAATAGAGTCGCCCCACTGCTTATCGACTCATATAGGTTCGCCAGTATTAATTCGTCCAAACAGATGTTTTGACCGTGGTGAAGCTGGGTAGCAAGGGTGACCATTTTCTTCGTCACCTGTAGAGATTTCGTGCAGAACACGAAGCGTGACAGCCAAAGGGCTAGAAACGCAATGTGCTCCACGTCCGTCACCGTAGCTGTCGATTTGTCATGATAGTGGTTAGTGTAGGTGGTGTAAGTGGGTTTGGCAGCTGAAAACCCAATCTGGTCTTCAGACATTTCCTCTGGGTCAAAGTAATCCCCAGTTGGTCGAAGACCGGTAATGGCAGCCACGTCGAAGAGAGTGGGTGTTACCATTCCACAAGGCAGGTGGAAGGTGAAGTGAGTATAGTCCCAAAATAGCAAAGAAGCTACCAGCATTTCAGGGGAGTAGTTGAGACCAGTCTTCGACAGCCTGACTAGGTCATAAATCCCCATGTTCTTCCAAATCGAAGCCTGGATTTTTTCCATCTTGTCGAGCCAAGCGTTGTAGTCTGGTGTAAGGCTAGGGCTAGACCTAAAAGCCCTAACCCCTCTGTTGAAGAAACGAAGATCTATCTTTTCTTTTGCAGGATCTTTGTTGTCGTCTGTAGCCTTTTTGGAGCACCCAACGGGCTTGAGTGCCTCAAGCACTGGGAAGAAGCTCTTGATCTTCGTTGGGTCAGCAATGCATGTAGATAGAGGACCAGACATGGCGAAAACCTGGTTGGAGTATCCAACAGGAATCAGCAGTTGAGAAGAGTAAGTCTCACGCTCAGCAGTTCCCAAGGGTTCGGGAATCCTTCGCATTCCTTTGGAGTTAACTGTTGGAACAATTGAAAAGATTTTCGGTTGGGCAGTTTTAGAGGGAGTGTTAGAACTGGGGACATTGGAAGAACGAGAACCTGAAGCCATTTTTTGGGTTGAGATGAAGATGGATGAAGAACAAAGTTTTTTGCAGAAATTTCTGTTCAATATTAAGGCTTGGATGAAGAAAGCGTGAAAAGTCCCACGAGGGGCACTTAGCGCTATTTATAGTGATTGGAAAATCACAAAACTCGAGGTCATTTAATGTTTCAGACAATAGTGGGGCATGTGGCGCTCATTTGCTGATGTAGTCGTTCTGTAGAATGGAAACGGTGCAGCGTGCATCCTCGATTTCGGGGAATTGTCATGATGACAATCTGTGAAAAGACATTGGGCATGCCAAACGCCTTACTGAAGTGACGTCTTAGGAACAGTTGGAATGATCGATTTTTGGGATTGTCAGTTGGTTGGTAGGAGACGAAAAGCGCACGAACTAATCTGTGGCTAAGAATGAAGGACAGGTGTCGGGTGGAATCTCAAAGAATGCCTTTTTCTTTTCAGCATCGAAATAAGGCATTCTTGGGGGGCAATTTGTTGCCTCCTAAATTCGACAACCTTGTTTGTTATCAATATAGACCATTAATTATGAGTTTGAGGAGTTTCCAGGTTTCGACCAGCTGATCCTGTCGAATGCTCATTAGAAAATGGCAAGGTACTTAGAGAATTTCTTTTAAGTGGGAATCTTGTTACCTTCGACGTCGAAGGAACTTCTCTACAAAGGTATTTGATGCCCAGGGTGGAACGGTTTGAGATTCGAATGTTTGGAGGGAAAACAGTTCCCAGCAGTTACCAAACGCAACGTGCCAAGATCAGGAGCGTCAAATGCTGTGAGCGTGCCATGTGGTGTCATCTCGAAGCGACGTAACTTCCCAACGGTTACTTAAGATGTGTTTTAGTATAAATACTAGTTGTTCACGTATTTTTCGCGTGTGTTCATCATTATATACAAGTAACTCATCTAGATTCAAGTACCCAGTATGAGCGAAAGAATTGTTGAGAATGTATGTGTGAAACACCATTTAAATTAATCAAAGTCTTTTATATTCAAGCACTTTATTGCCTTTCATTTACTCATCTCCGTCGAAGCCTTTTATTTAACGCTTTCATTTATTCTATCAAGCTTTTCTTCATGCAATTTACATAAAGTGTCTTTACTTTACTGGCATTAATCATCATTAGATTTAGTCAAACCCCAGAAAATCAACCATGTCTTAGGATCAATCTGATCGATCCTGCGAGTCACCAAATAAGTAACCTTTTGGAAGATCAGCGGTTGTTTACCAATTTCCACGGTAAACAACATCCACCCATCTTACTCCTGTTTATTGGGTCAACCCTGTATCCATGGGGCTGGTGCTGTAACTTCCACCCTACATCAGATGCTGAAGTACCCAGTCAATGGGAAGATTATCATAGTTCATGGGGAGGAGGAGTACATGGTGAGCCACCTGAACTCTTTCAGGTAGGTTGAAATGGACGGCGAGTTCATTGAGACCCCCTGTCAGAACTTTGAGGAGGTTCCACAGACTGTTGTTGCAACCAAAACCTCTGCCAGTGTTCAAAAGACTACTAATATGTTACTATCTAAGCACGATATCTAATATTTTACTCAAAAGGCCATCAAGGATAGTGTACTAGCCTATCATCTAGCTCACCAGCCGTTCCTAAAATATCAACCGATAAAGTTCGACTTTCCAAACGAAATTGTCATGGTTATAGGTGACTACGAAATACCAGGACCCGACGAATGACCTAAACCAGGGGCACGTTGGACACTCATGTTTGACAGTGCTTTAAATACACTAGGCACGGTATTGGGGAAGTTTTGACTTCCCCAAAGAATTTTCACAAACCTTATACTTCAAGGTTATGTTTTGACTGTACCAAAAATATTGTTGAGTATGAAGCTTGTATATTGGTTCTAGAAGCTATTATTGATCTAAGAATTAAACATCTTGAAGTATATGGAGACTCAACATTAGTTATATAACAAGTCAAACAACGAATAGGATACTAAACATCCCAAATTGATTCTATATCGGGATCATGTTTTGAAGCTAGTTATGGAATTTACTGAGATTACATTCAGTCATATCCCGCGAGAAGAAAATCAGACGGCAAGTGCCTTGGCAACTTTATCTTCCATGATCAAAGTGACATGGCCAAATCATGAACCACACATTACAATTAGGCATTTTGAAGAACATGCACATTGCCTTGCCATTAAAGAAGGACCAGATAACAAGCCTGGGTTTTATGACATCAAAAGGTATCTCGAGAAACAATAATATCCAGAAAATGCCTTTGTGATTGACAAACAAACTCTATTGAAGCTAGCTTCAAAGTTCTTCCTTAGTGGCGATGTGTTGTACAAAAGAAACTATGATATGGTACTGCTCAGGTGCATGGAGAAACATGAAGCGGATAAACTTATGAGAGAAATACATGAAGGCACCTTTAGAACTCATACAAATGGCCATGCCATGGCCAGAAAGATCTTGTGAGCATGCTATTATTGGTTAACGATGGAAGCTGATTGCTACCATTATACAAATACATGTCACAAATGCCAAATCTACGCCAACAAAATGCATGTGTTGTCGACTCCTTTGAATGTCCTAAGTTCTCCTTGGCCATTTTCGATGTGGGGAATTGATATGATAGGAATGATTGAATCAAAATCCTCTAACAGACACTGGTTCATACTAGTTGCCATCGATTACTTCACCAATTGGGTGGAAGTTGCGTCCTATGCAAATGTGACGAGATAGGTAGTTACTCAGTTCATCAAGCAGAATCTTATATGCAGATATGGGGTTCCTAGCAGGATCGTTACAGACAATGGGTCCAATTTAAACAACAAAATGATGAAGGAGTTATGCGATGACTTCAAGATCGAGCATCATAATTCCTCACTATATCGACCCAAGATGAACGGGGCCATTGAAGATGCCAATAAGAATATCAAGAAAATAATTCAGAAAATGGTGAAGACATACAAATATTGGCATGAAATGCTTCCCTTCGCTCTACATGGCTACCGCACTTCCGTACATACATCAACAGGGACAACTCCCTTCTCTCTAGTATATGGCATGGAGGCAGTACTCCTTATTGTGTAAGTACGAAGTGCGCCTAAAAGGGGGGGTGAATTATGTACTTTTAAAAATTCTGGTTTTTAGTGATGATGGTTCTTCTTTTTCTGGTTATAAGAGATTTTAGGAAAGCTTAAAAATGCAGAAAAATAAAGAGACACGGGCAATATATCCTGGTTCCCCTCACAGTCCGAGAGTACTCAAGTCCCCTTTCAACATGAAAGAGATTTCCTTATTGTGGCAAACTTACATAAGAACTACCAACCAAACCAAGAACAATCCTCTTGGACCAAGAACAATCCTCTTGGATTTTCACTAAGTTACCTATGAGAACAATCCTCTCAATGTAACTACACTTGTATCCAACAACTTGGAGAAACAAGATTTCAACAAAAACACTTAAACTTAATTCCAATAATCCTGGAAAATAAGTAAGTAAAAACAATTTGTGAGTTTGAGTGAGTAGAGTATATTGATCACTTAAGAGTGATTTTGACAATGTATAATCTTCTTCTTTCAATAATAATATTGTATAAAGACTCAAGATATATTTGCTCAAAGTTTTCTGTTTTAAAGTATGAAAATAAATGCAGAAAACTTATGCACGAAAATGAAGAATGCTTGAGTTTGTATTTTTAAAGTTCAGAAAAATATTATGAAAGAAGGTGTTAGATCTGAATTTGAAAATAAATATTTATATGTTCATAACACCCTTTTGAAACATCATGAAGATCTGGAATTGTATCATGAACAAATGCCAAGTTTGAGTGAAAAGATGCAATGAAAAGGTATGATCAAAAGGGATGAACAAAGCTGCAATTTTTCAAATTCGTGCAGTGTGTAATCGATTGCACCTTTAGTGTAATCGATTGCACAAGGTTTTTAACAGCTATATTTTCAAAATTTTAAGAGTGCAATCGATTGCATCAACAATGTAGTCGATTGCAGGCTAAGTCAGTAGCAAAATTTAACTGAGTGCAATCGATTGCACCAACTATGTAATCGATTGCATGCTAAGACAAAATCAAATGTTTTGAACATTTTAAGTGTGCAATCGATTGCACAAACAATGTAATCGATTGCATTAAGAAACAGTAGCAAAAGATTTGGAATTTTTGAAGAGTGCAATCGATTGCACTAAGATGTAAATCGATTGCATGCATATGAAAAGTGAAATTTAATTTTGCAAAGCTTGAGAATGATTCTTAAACTATTTCTTTTTCATTTTTGAGCATCTATATCTTAAGATCAAAGTAGATAATATTATTATACCTTTAAAGTTGTAGAGAGCTTTGATTGAAGATATTATCCTTAGATGCTTAGATGCTTGACCAAAGTTTATGCCTTATTTTGTAAGCCATGGTTTGTCTTCATCAAAACAAAAGCTTTATTTGAGAAGCTTGATTTCACATTCTCCCCCATTTTTATGATGACAAACAATCTTTCTTTATGCGAAGTACTTTCCGGAGGAGCTTCTCCCCCTAAGATGCAAAACTCCCCCTATGTAGGAGAGGGTTGAAATCCTTGCAATTCTTCATCTTGATTGGAGAGTACCTTGAAAAAATAAGACATGGAAAATAAAAGCATAAAGTACCATACATCTTTCTCCCCCTTTGACATTATCAAAAAGAAGGGAAAGATGATTTAAGCAAATAATAAAAGAGAAATATTTTGATAAAAATTATAGAATAAAAACATTAACAAACATTGTTTAAGAGTTACACATAAAAGTTGAACAAAAGAAACACTGAAAGATACCAACATAACAGAGAAAAAAACAATAGCAGCCAGAACATTAGGGGTGATGAATGTCTGGATGGTTGTTAGGTCATGAGACCTGGTTGGGAAATTGTTGTTACAGTGGAGGTTATGTGTAATGAGGAGGAGGTGCAGCTGGGTTGTTTGGGTCATATGGTGGGATATGCAGGTGAGAATAAAGGTATGAGAATTGTTGGTTCACATCCGAGCGAAAATCATTTATCTGGGTTGTAGTGGAGTCATTTATTGCACTCCATTGATTATGGATGTTGGTGTTCATAGAAGCAAACTGTTGAGCCATGTAGTCCATGAGATCTTGGTTGCTTGGACCAGAGGGAGCAGTAGGAGGAGGAGGCATAGCTTCACCGCCTTCAGCTTCATGGTCATCATCTTCGTTGCCAACAACATCTTCACCAATATAGGTGATCGTCTTTGTTTCCGGATTAAAGTGTACGCCCATCCTTGAATCAACATTCTTAATTGAAATTCTGCTTGAAATAGGATCCATATCCACCTTTTCAAAACCGCGAAAACCTACACCAAATTCCTCCATAATCAATGTGGCAAAATAAGCATAAGGAAGGAATTTTGATTTTTCATCCACTCTCAGCATATGCATCATCATCATTCTTGCCCAGTTTACATTAATCCCTTTCTTCCTTGCATAAATAAGCTGCATCTCGAAGTCGGTAACCGTGCAATGATTTCCAGCCCTTGGGAAAAGTATATAGACCAAGAAATAATGAAATAAACGATTGTCTATATAGAGGTTACCTGCACTCCAAGAATCTCTGGAAGGAACTACTCCGCCAAGACCACGTATCCGTTTGGCGCGAAATTCAGCTTCACTTAACCGCCCAATGCTGTAAAAGAATCCCTTTTTCATTTAGCCATCCCATATCTCGTCTTCAGGATCATATAGGAAGCTTCTGGTGAAAGGAATATGCAAAATCTGACCAACAACATGAGGAGTTAGAGAGATACGAGTGCCCAGCACATATGTGACAATCTTTTCCTTGTAGGGGGTTAGATTACTGAAAAACATTCTTACCAAATCCGGGTAGTATGGACCATACGAAGAAATCAATGGTTCCAGACCATAAGCAGCTAGATCATTCTGAAATGAAAAACATTCTTTAGGGAAGGAGGAGAGAATACCATACTTAGGGTTGGAAACAATTTTCCTTTGGAAGTCTTTGACAAATCTGACTTCTTGTTGCTTAGTGAGAGTTGACAGCAGTGGATTGGATGATGAGTCAATCTTCTTTTTCCCTTTATCTGAAGCTGATGCCTTTCTCTTGGTTCTTGAAGCCATGAAAATGGTGTTTTAGATTTTGTGTTTTTAGGGTTTAGTGAGAGAGAGAGGGAGAAGGTTTTGGGAAAGAGAAATCTTTTTTGATTTTGGTAGGTATGAGATGAGTTATTAGAATTGAAGTGTATTTGTCTTGGGAAGATGAGACATAAATTTTGACCAATATTAATTTTTTGTCATAAAAGCAACTTTCAGTGCGTGCAATCGATTGCATTACCTTGTGCAATCGATTTGCACACAAACAGAACCAGAAATTAAAGCAAAAATCACATAGTGCAATCGATTGCAGTAAAGGTGCAATCGATTTACACATGAAACAGAATGGACAGAACTGAAAAATTTCATTATGCAATCGATTTGCACTCACAAAAATTGTCCAAAACCAAATTTTTCTTGAAAATCAAAGTATCACATAGCATAAAAACATATATGGAAAATATAAAAGCATATATAAGAGAAATATCAAGGGTAGAATGCACCTTATACGTCGCGTTCGTCAAGAATTCCGAGCTCTCACCGAATTTTATAGAATGGTTCTTTTGCCGAAGGTTTGGTGAAGATATCGGCAAGTTGATTATGAGTATCTACAAAGGTTACCTAGACATCTCCTTGAAGAACATGGTCACATAGAAAATGATGTTGAATGTCTATATGTTTGGTCCTTGAATGCATGTCGGGATTCTTTGTGATGTTTATTGCACTTGTGTTGTCGCATCTTAGAGGAATGCACCCTAGATCGAGTCTGTAGTCACGAAGTTGTTATTTTAGCCACAAAATTTGAGCGCAACTACTACCCGCTGCAATATATTCAGCTTCGGCAGTGCTTAGAGCAACACATGCTTGTTTCTTGCAGGCCCAAGATACTAATGCATTACCAAGAATGTGACAAGTTCTACTTGTGCTCTTTCTATCTGTTTTACATCCTTCATAATCCGCGTCAGAATAACCAATTAAGTTGCAGATACTACCTTTTGGATACCATAATCCGACATTTGTTGTCCATTTGAGATACTTCATGATCCTCTTTACCGCCGTGAGATGAGATTCCTTTGGGTTAGCTTGAAAGCGGGCACAGAGACAAACACTGAACATTATGTCAGGACGGCTTGCCGTCAAATATAATAAGGAGCCAATCATACCTCGATATTTAGTGATGTCGATGGAAACGCCTGATTCATCTTGATCAACATAAGAACTAGAACCCATAGGTGTATACATTTCTTTGCAACTATCCATGTCAAACCTTTTCAAGAGTTCTTTCCAATATTTGGATTGGTTGATGAAGATGCCATCTTTAAGTTGTTTGATTTGAAGTCCAAGAAAATAGTTCATTTTTCCCATCATGGACATTTCAAATTCTCCTTGCATCATTGATGAGAACTCTTCACACATTTCTTGATTTGAAGAACCAAAGATGATGTCATCAACGTAAACTTGTGCTAGCAAAGTGTCGCCTTTGATTTTCTTGATAAATAGAGTCTTGTCAACTTTGCCTTTTTCGAAACCCTTTTCGCATAAGAAGTTGCTTAAACGATTGTACCATGCCCTTGGTGCTTGTTTCAGTCCATAGACAGCTTTTCTTAATTTAAATACATGATATGGATTCTTGAAGTCTTCGAAACTCGGGGGTTGCTTGACGAATACTTCTTCAGTGATATATCCATTCAAGAATGCGCTTTTGACGTCCATTTGGAAAAGCTAAAAATTTAATGAACAAGCATAGGCAAGTAAGAGACGAATAGCTTTTAACCTTGCAACTGGAGCGAAAGTTTCTTCAAAGTCTATTCCTTCTTCTTGATTATAGCCTTGTGCTACCAATCTTGCTTTGTTACGAACAATTATTCCATTCTCGTCAAGTTTTTTTTTGAACACCCATCTTGTTCCTATAATGTGTTTGTTGCTTGGCCTAGGAACGAGTTCCCAAACTTGATTCCTTTCAAATTGATTCAATTCTTCTTGCATAGCTATGATCCATTGGTCATCGCCTAAAGCTTCATCAACTTTGGAGGGTTCAATTTGAGAGACAAACGCCATGTTTAGGCAAGCATCCTTGAGATTGAATCTTGTAGACACACCTTGACTTATATCACCAATTACTTTATCAATAGGATGATCTCTATGAGTTCTCCATTCTTTTGGTAGATCATTGAGATTCGATTCTTGTTGAGGTGATTTTTCTAGTTGAATGGATTGATCCTTGGAAGAATTTTCTTGAGGACCTTCTAAAATTTCATCATCATTATCAAAAACAATATTATCCTCCTTGGAGGGGTTAGTTTCATCAAACGAAACATGCATAGATTCTTCAATAGTCAAAGTTCTTTTGTTGTAAATTCTATATGCTTTACTAGAAAGTAAGTAACCAAGGAATATACCTTCATCGGATTTCTCATCAAACTTACCCAAATTATCTTTGTCATTGTTAAGGACAAAGCATTTACACCCAAAGATATGAAAGAAAGCAATATTTGGTTTTCTCCCTTTGAAAAGTTCATATGGAGTTTTCTTTAATATTGGTCTAATGTTAACTCTTTTGCTAACAAAACATGTCGTGCTCACCGCATCCGCCCAAAAGTATTTTGGAAGATTTGAGTCGCTAAGCATGGTTCTAGCAAGTTCCACAAGAGACCTATTCTTTCTTTCAACCACTCCATTTTGTTGTGGGGTCCTTGGTGCCGAGAAGTTGTGAGATATTCCATGTTCTCCACAGAATTCTTCAAATAGAGCATTTTGGAATTCTCCGCCATGGTCACTTCTTATTGAGGCAATTGTTAAAGACTTCTCATTCTGAATTTGTTTAGCATACTTCTTGAACGCCTTGAATGCATCACGTTTCTGCACTAAAAAGAATGTCCAAGTATATCTAGAGAAATCGTCAACAATAACCAAAGCATATACATTACCTCTGAAACTCCTTGTTCTCGATGGACCAAATAGATCCATATGTAACAATTGTAGTGGCCTAGTAATGGACACCACATTCTTAGATTTGAAAGTTGATCTAGTTTGTTTCCCCTTTTGACAAGCATCGCATAGTCTATCTTTGACGAAATTTCTTTTAGGCAATCCAATGACAAGATCATGCTTGATTAACTTATTCAAGTGTTCCATATGAATATGAGCAATTCTTTTGGCCAAAGCCATGAATCATCGTTGTTCGCCATGAGACATTTAACCTTCAAAGATGGATCATAAAGGGAAATCATAAATATATTATTGATTCTTTTACCTTTAAGTATAACCTCACGAGTGACTTCGTCTTCTATCAAACATTTATCCTTGGTGAACTTGATTTTGAAGCCTTTGTCACAAAGTTGGCTAATACTTAGAAGATTGTGCTTTAGTCCTTCAACATAGAGAACATCTTCAATGGATGTGAAAGGTGGAGCGCCAACTTTGCCTTTGCCTAGGATTCTTCCCTTATTATTGTCTCCATAAGTGACAAAACCCTTGACCTTTAGCGCTAGATGTGAAAATTGGTTTATGTCTCCTGTCATATGCTTTGAACAACCACTATCAAGATACCAAAGATTGCATGTGGTCTTCAAGCATACCTGCAAAACAAATTAGGTTTTGTTAGGTACCCAAGTTGCTTTGGGTCCTTCATAATTAGTGCCTTTCTTTACCCATACATAATGCCCACTTGCCACACTGAAGTTTCTAACATAGCAAGGATTAGGTGTATGGCTTTTAATACAACAATAAAAACAAGTAGGTTCAAATTTACTTTTATATCTAGAAGGATAAGATTTCTTCTTAGGAAATGTTTTCTTTTTCGGATAGTGACGAACTATTTTAGGTTTGTTCACTTTCTCTTTGGAAGATTGATCACTTGCCTTAACAAAGATAGTTTTGTTAGAACTTGGTTTTGAGAACTTTGAATATCCAAGTCCACTTTTATCATTGGAGTATCTTTGTTGGCTAAGAACACCTTCCAATCCAATTTGCCCTTTTTCATATCTTTCAATGACTCTTTTTAATTGGACAGTTTGGAAAGAGAGTGAATCACAATTTTTGCATACAAAATTCTGTTTTTGTTCATCACTTGATTTTTGTTTTTCTTCTTTGAAATCTTTTTCCATTGAAACATATTTTTCTTCTAAGGATGAAATTTGTTTCTTTTGTGATGAAATGATTTTATGCAGAATTTTGCATTCATTCAATAGTTCATCTATAGCACCTTGTGCATCACTATCAAAAAGAGAAAATTCATTACTAACCTTATTGTCTTCATCATCGGAATGGTGTGAGGCCATCAATGCTAGATTTGCACTTTCATCACTATCGGAATCGGATGAGGAACTTATTTCATTGTCCTCCCATGCTACATAAGCCTTTTTGTTCTTGAATCCCTTCTTTCTTTTGAAGCCACCTTTCTTGGAGAGTTTTGGACAATCTGGCTTGATATGACCTTGCTTACCACATTCATAACATGTGATTTCTTATGTTGATGTGGAGCCTTCTTTTTTCTGAAAATGTTTCTTTCCTTTTGAATGAGAAAAAGGTTTGTCATTTCTACCGAAGAACGTACCAAGCCTTTTAACAAGAAGCATGAAGTTTTCATCTTCTTCTGGATTGTTTTCCTTTTCAACTTACTTGGAGTCTATCTTCAAAGAAATATTCTTGGATTTCTTCTCTTGATTTTCATGCTTTTCGAGTATTCTGAGTTCCATTTCATATTCTTGAAGTTTTCCAAATAGAGTTGCGAATGTCATGTTGGAGAGACTTTTCTTTTCTGAAATTGCCGTTACCTTTGGTTGCCATTCCCTTGTTAAGGACCTAAGTACTTTCAGATTCAATTCATCATTTGTCAAAGTTTTACCAAGAGCACTTAGATGATTTGTCAAGTGCATAAATCTCTTTTGTAAGTCAAGAATGGATTCTCCGGGCTGCATTCGAAATAGTTCGTATTCTTGACTTAGGGTAATTAGCCTTGATCTTTTTACTTCAGTCATTCCTTCATAAGTTTGTACCAAGGTATCCCATATTTCCTTTGTTGTTTTGCATGTCGAGACACGGAAGAATTCATCCATACTAAGTGCACCTTGAAGAAGGTTTATTTCCTTTTTGTCATAGAGAACTTTCTTTTTATCATCATCATCCCATGCAGTTTTAGGCTTTGAAAAGCCAACACCATTGATTACCCTAACCGGGATAAATGGACCATTTTCGACGGCATCCCAAATTTCTTCTCCTTGTGCTTCTAGATGCGCCTTCATGGGTATTTTCCAGAAGTCAAAATATTCACCATAGAATAGAGGAGGTTTGTTGTTACTACCACCATCTCTGAAAACGTGATTATGATTTGCGGAAGCCATTCTGGATCTTTTAGGAGCAGGTTACCTATAACCGGCTCTGATGCCAATTGTAAGTACGAAGTGCGCCTAAGAGGGGGGATGAATTAGGTACTTTTAAAAATTCTGGTTTTTAGTGATGATGGTTCTTCTTTTTCTGGTTATAAGAGATTTTAGGAAAGCTTAAAAATGCAGAAAAATAAAGAGACACGGGCAATATATCCTGGTTCCCCTCACAGTCCGAGAGTACTCCAGTCCCCTTTCAACATGAAAGAGATTTCCTTATTGTGGCAAACTTACATAAGAAATACCAATCAAACCAAGAACAATCCTCTTGGACCAAGAACAATCCTCTTGGATTTTCACTAAGTTACCTATGAGAACAATCCTCTCAATGTAACTACACTTGTATCCAACAACTTGGAGAAACAAGATTTCAACAAAAACACTTAAACTTAATTCCAACAATCCTGGAAAATAAGTAAGTAAAAACAATTTGTGAGTTTGAGTGAGTAGAGTATATTGATCACTTAAGAGTTATTTTGACAATGTATAATCTTCTTCTTTCAATAATAATATTGTACAAAGACTCAAGATATATTTGCTCAAAGTTTTCTGTTTTAAAGTATGAAAATAAATGCAGAAAACTTATGCATGAAAATGAAGAATGCTTGAGTTTGTATTTTTAAAGTTCAGAAAAATATTATGAAAGAAGGTGTTAGATCAGAATTTGAAAATAAATATTTATATGTTCATAACACCCTTTTGAAACATCATGAAGATCTGGAATTGTATCATGAACAAATGCCAAGTTTGAGTGAAAAGATGCAATGAAAAGGTATGATCAAAAGGCATGAACAAAGCTGCAATTTTTCAAATCCATGCAGTGTGTAATCGATTGCACCTTTAGTGTAATCGATTGCACAAGGTTTTTAACAGCTATATTTTCAAAATTTTAAGAGTGCAATCGATTGCATCAACAATGTAGTCGATTCCAGGCTAAGTCAGTAGCAAACTTTAACTGAGTGCAATCGAGTGCAACAACTATGTAATCGATTGCATGCTAAGACAGAATCAAATGTTTTGAAAATTTTAAGTGTGCAATCGATTGCACAAACAATGTAATCGATTGCATTAAGAAACAGAAGCAAAAGATTTGGAATTTTTGAAGAGTGCAATCGATTGCACTAAGATGTAAATCGATTGTATGCATATGAAAAGTGAAATTTAATCTTTGCAAAGCTTGAGAATGATTCTTAAACTATTTCTTTTTCATTTTTGAGCATCTATATCTTAAGATCAAAGTAGATAATATTATTATACCTTTAAAGTTGTAGAGAGCTTTGATTGAAGATATTATCCTTAGATGCTTAGATGCTTGACCAAAGTCTTTGCCTTCTTTTGTAAGCCATGGTTTGTCTTCATCAAAACAAAAGCTTTATTTGAGAAGCTTGATTTCACATATTGAAGTAGAGATTCCATCACTACGGTTTTTAATGGAAAAAATCTTGAAGAAGCAGAGTTGGTTCAGACACGACTCGATCAGCTTAACCTCATTGAAGAAAAATGCTTGACAACTCAGTGCCACGGCCAGTTATACCAAAAGAGGATGAAGAAAGCATTCGACAAGAAGGTTTGTCCTCGAGTGTTCAAAGAAGGAGATTTGGTGCTCAAAAATATTTTGCTACCTTGCCTTAATGCACGTGGTAAATGGACACCCAACTACGAAGGTCCGTATGTGGTAAAAATAGAATTCTCAGGTGATGGTCTTATCCTCATAAACAATGGACGGGGAGGAAGTGCCTCATCCGGAAATTAAGACGCAGTCAAAAAATACTATGTATAAAAAAGAGTTAAGTTCAAACCCTAAATGGGAGGCTTAGGCAAAAAGGAGCGTCCCGGTGAATTGAAAACCCTAAAGGGAGATCTAGGAAAAAATTAGGGACATACACAAGATAAATTTATCCCGGTGGATTGAAAACTCGAAAGGGCGGTCCGGAAAAAAGTTAGGGATCTTATTCAAAAATAAAGAACAAAAAGACTACGATCTAAGAACCACGACTACGACTACGAAGGAGAGAGATTGATCCAAATCATTTGACTCAGAAGCAAAGGAGATTAGAGCTACCAAAAGGACATTGGAGAAAAAAGAAGTAGCAATTATCATTTTCATTGCCATTTTCAGTTTTAAAACTTTCTGTAATTACCTCTTTTAAGGAATTGCATCTTGTACTCTCGCCTATTCAGAGGCATATTTATCAATAAACATTTACTTTTTCAATCTTTCAATTGTGTCTTTTCCTTTTCAGAATTGTTTGCAAATACTAAGATTATTTCTTGTGAATATTGCGTTGAAACCATTTTGGGGGATTTGACAAATGAATAAAATCATTTGGATATAACATAAAAAAAAGCATTTTTCTTAGAAAAAACATCAAAAGAAAATCCATGTCTATATCCACGCCTATGATCATAGTCACATCCACGCCTACGTCCACAACTACGTCCATGCCTGTGATACAAATATCAAAATATTTCTAACATGTATTCATCTTATTCAAATCAATTCAAAATACCATGAAAATGCCACATACAACATTGGAGGTTATGTGACATCAAAACCAATGTTTTAAAAGGAGAGAGCATAAAAAAAGTTTTTCAACAAGCATTTGGTGCATATATAAACATTTGGTGCATACACAAACATTTGAGGCATATATGAACATTAAATTTGGGGCATATATAAAATACTCGATGCACATACACTTGGGGTTCCATATCAATATAAGACATTATGCATATACATGGTACATGGAATTTTCCCAAATACGTTTTTGGATTAACCTCGAACTTTGTTGGGGCTCATCATTGGATTATCAGGTCCACAAAACAAACAAATACCTTGGTTGAGAACAGACACAACCGGTAAACTCTGATCTTATCTTTGGTCTAGTTATCTAAGATTCGATTACCAAAACACTTTTCAAGTATTTATCCTCTAGGTTATGGTAGGTATGCGAATTTTCAGGATTACGATATTTATCCTCTAGGTCGTGATAAATATGTAAGATTACCTTTGTTTCAGTTATCCTGTAGGTCGTGATAAACGCATAAACTTTTCAATCATATATCCCCTAAGTTGTGGTAGGTGTGAGAATTATCAGATTCATATTATTCATTCCCTAGGTTGTAATGAATACGTGAATATATCTTCGTGTCGTTTATCCTCTAGGTCGTGATAAACGCACAAACTTTTCAAGTATTTATCCTCTCGGTTGTGGTAGGTATGCGAACATTCAGAATTATGTTATTTATCCTCTAGGTCATGATAAATATGTAATACTCCTCTTGTCGTTTATCCTTTAGGTCGTGGTAAACACACAAACTCTTCAAATATCTATCCTCTAGGTTGTGATAGGTATGAAAATTTTCAGGGTTATACTATTCATCCCCTATGTCGTGATGAATACATGAGCCTATCCCTATGTCATTTGTCCTCTAGGTCATGATAAATGCACAGGTTCATCCTCATGTTGTTTACTCTCTAGTTTGTAGTGAACAAAATGAAACCTACCATATAATTCATTGTGTTAGTCTCCATGCGACAATGTATTATCAAGCTCTGTTTTATTCGTTCCCTAGGCTATGATGAATAGATAAAATTTACGTTATATGCTTATTATGTTAGTCTCGAAGCATTAGTAAGTTCATTTCCAAACTTGTTTTATTTACCTCCTAGGTTATGGTAAATACATGGGAAAAATATACGGTTACTTTTCTAGGTATTGGCGAGTTATCCACGTCACCACATCTAGATCAATCTAAACTTTTGTTCAAACTCTGGTAAGATGATACATCATCATCTATGCCTACTTTCTCGGTACTCGTAGGAACGTTGTACATCGTATCCTTATAATCTTTTGGTCAAATTTTGGGGTTCTTCAATTATTTAATAACCCTTATATTTGAATGTGCAATACCTGTGTATCCTTGCACCATTCAATCGAAAGGTAATTAAATAGGGGCAACTGTCATACCCCAAATTTCCCCCATCGATTTCAAAGGTCATATTATTTCAATGTTGCTATTTTTCTAAACCTTAAATCATGTCATTCAAATTGTTTACTTCGAATTTTATTTTAATAGGGGCTTAAAATCAAAAGACAGGTGTATTTTTCCAAGAGGACCATCAAAATCTAATGGCCCATTAGAATTAGGGGTTCTTTATAACTTATAAATAAGAGGGGGTGTATGTTTTTGTTTAAATTGTTTCCCATTAAGGTTTTTACTCATGTTTTACAACAAATAAAGGGTGTGTGTTTTAACTAAGGGTTGTGGGCTTTCTAAATCAGAAAGGCCCATTTGTATACAAGAGGGGGTGTGCGGCCCATTAAGAGGGTTTAGAGCCCATCTTAATTATTGACTAAGACATCATTCTTTTTAGTAATATTATTGTTTTTATTATTATAATTATTATTCACTAATTAGTATTATTAGTATTACTAATACCCTGAGGTAACATATTGATGTTTTTTAAAAATAAAACAAGACGTTTCAATTACATATACCCTCGGTTTTTTATTGTTCACGGTGAAAGTTTCATCATACAAAGATTTATTTGTTTTAGTGTACTGAGCTAAAGAGGGAAAGGTTGGACCCATTAACCCATGAATACAAACTTTTCAGAATGAAACCTGAAAAAATTATAAATCAAATGCAAACATAATTCACCCATATCGTGAGTCATATGAAAACTTTAGAAAAAATATTTTCAAATGAGGAACTAGTCATGAAAATTCTTAGATGCCTACACTGTAGCGACTATGGATATCCAAAGTCACTGCAATTTATGAATTTAAAGATTTTACGACTATGGATACACACGTTTTTTTTTGTGGAAAATTGCAAGAACGTGAAATGGAACTAAAAAGACTTATCATAGATGAATAAGGAGAAAAGAAAAACAAAAATCTAGAAATCAAAGCCAAGAAATTCGACTCTGATGGTGACGTGTCTCTTATAGTAAAGAACTTAAAATATTCCTAAGGCATGAGACAAGCAAAAACAAGAGCAAGAAAAAGGTCAGGAAAAAACACAGTCCATTCCAACACGCTAAAATTGTGGAAAGAAAGAGAACACCAGGACAAATTGTCCACTGGTTAAAAAGGAAAATCAAAAGAAATTTAAGAAACCTACGAATGATGTATCTCTTTTAAGTAACGAGGATGACTCTTGGTTATGACATAGGATAATAGCTTATATCCTCATGGATCACTTAAATAAGTTGTCCACAAAAAACTAATAGACAGTCTCCTAGACTTACATTTTGAAAAGAATAAATTATGTGATGTGTACCAAAAGGGCAAGCAAGTAAGGGCCTCTGTTAAAGCTAGAAATATTGTTTCTAGTGACTAGCCTTTGTAATTGCTTCACATGGATCTTTTTGGCTCATCCTGAAATATAAGTCTAGATAGAAATGTCTACCATCTTGTAATCATGGATGACTATTCTCATTATACCTAGAAATGTTTCTTACCTCAGAAAAGAGATGTGTTTGTTTCCTCTCAAAAATTGGCAACGGTTATCCTTAACGAAAAAGGAGTAAGAATTGCATCCATCAAAAGCGACCATGGTGGAGAATTCCAAAATGAGGAATTACAATTTTTTGAAACGAGAATGGTATTCAACATGCCTTTTCAACTCCATGAACTTCCCAACACAATGGGGTAGTAGAGAGGAAAATATATCTCTAGAAGAGCTTGGGAAGATGATGCTCAATGAGCCTAACCTTCCTAAACATGTTTTGGTCGATGCAATATGCATTGCTTGATATGTTATGAATCATGGTCTTGATAAGACCAATTCTAAAGTGGATGCCATGTGAGCTATAAAGGAAGAAAGTAAAATATCTCTCACTGACATGTATTTGGGTGAAAATTCCTTATCCTTAACAACATGAAGGATAATCTTTTAAAATTTGACGTAAAAGTCGATAAAGGCATATTCATAGTATGTCCCACTCCTAGCAAAGCATTTAGAGTGTTTAACAAAATAACTCTAACAATAGAAGAATTAATTCATGTTATTATTGATTAATCTTACCAAAAACCATTAGAAGTAGAAGTGATTTATTGTGTAGGTGTCTTGGAAAAGATAAATCTAGAGGAAAAACAAGAACCAGATCAAGGTCAAGATGAGAATCACACTACTACAAATTACGCTTTTTATGACAGAGCTTTCACTTTGGACAATAAAAAACTGAGAGTTTAGGTCCTAGGTAAGCCATGTTTTATTTTATAAAAAAAGTCAATTGTTTTCCCTCGGTATAAGGGAGTTCTCTTCGAATCCCAGTCACTGCATTATAAGTTTTGTTTCAATAGTTTAACTAGTATTTCTCCTTGGCACCTTTCCAACTTCCCTTTTTTTCTTTGTTATTATTTTTTTTAATCCGTATTAACCTTAGTTACTTGGTCCAACTGAGAGTTAATATTTTTTACATCCATATTTTCAAATTACTATTTTCAAAAGTCTATTTTAATTTTTTTACTTTGTATATGAATTCCCTCGCTTTTAACAAAAAAAAAACCGACATGATATATATTTTAAATGAATTTCTAGAATATGGCGCTATTGTTATTTTTTATATTTTATATTTTTAATTAATTATTTCACATTGGTTTTAATTTAAAACTGGCCTGTCATTTCTTTTGCATGAAATATTTCACAGAACTAGCTAGTTTCTAACTTTTCATTTACCTATAATGCTCATTTCGCCATTCTCTTTGCAAAAAACCTAGGAGATTTTCATCGTCACTCTCATGAGAACTCTTCCAACAGATATTCATCAAAACTCTATTCTAACCAAAACTAAGTTTAGCTACGTACGTTTGAGGTTTATATCACGTTGATGTTTTCTCACGTTTGTTCTTCTTGATCATTTAGTTTTTCCATGCTTTTTTCACTTAAATGTTACTTTTTGATTCATGTTGTTTCATTCACTGAAATAGTTTCTCTTGATCATTTTGATTTTCCATTTTTCTTTTACTGAAACTTTCACTACACCGAATAACACTTTTTATGACGAATTTTTCATCTCGAACATACTAAAACTGAGAATATATGTTCTGGGAGCGTCCTGTTTGATACTTTTAATAAAATAAACAACATTTTATATCGGTGTTATAAAAACCGAGGTAACACGGCTATAAGTGAGCACCATTTTTTATACATAAAAAACAAAATTCTCTCAATTTTTTTGGAGAAATGAGGTAATATAACTATAAGGTATCTCGCTTCGAATCCCCATTACCACATTTAAATTTTTTTCCAACAATTTATCATTTGGTGTCTTTTCCATCTTCCATATTTTTCTTTGTTAATTAGTAATTCTCAAAATCTTTGTTATCAATAAACAATAATAGGGAATAATAGAAAAAGGAAATATTTCATTGATAATAAAAAAATCAAGACAACAAAGAAAACTATTTCACATATTCAAACTTCTCAGTCCACTCAACTTCAACATTATTCCTAATTATCCATAACTTAGAGAAAAGTTCAGAAAGAATTTTTCCATATGGTATGAGGAAAGTCATTTCCTCCTGAGAAATGCTTATCATTTCCTTCAAGAAGTTAAAAATGGTAAGAGGAAGATTAACTCTAACATTGTAGGTGAGGAAGTACAAGAGATGCTTGTCATACCAAGTAAGCATTTCAAGTTGTTTCTTTCTTGGAAAGAGTATTGCCACTAGAAGTTGAAACCAAAATTTTACAATGAAGAGTAGAGAAGCCGGACTTGTGGGTTTATCTTGGTTGGCATAAATTCGGTGAAGGTGGATTGAGTAGACATTTTTGAATTGATAATATTCAACACAACTACATATCTCTTAACAGTTGATTGTCAAAGTAATCAGTGATGGACTAATGAAGAAATAAGAGTCATTGACATAGAACTGGATGACTTCATCTTGACCACCTGACACAACATAGGGATTCATTCAGAACTTTTTAAAGAGATTAGTGTATATGGGGCCATGAAGAATGTAAAAGTAAACATTCAATTTTTTATGGATATAGCTTTCCTTGGATCAAAACCTTTATCTTTCAAATCATCAAAATCAACAAACTTTTCATTGATAACGAACAAAAGATTTGCATCCATTTTGAATAAAAAAAGACTTTGAAACAAGGAAACAAGACACAAAGAGTTTAAAATGAGACGTTGAAAATATGAAAAGACTTTGAAACAAGGTTTGAAGATACAAAGATTTGGAAATGAGACGTTTAAATAAATCAAAAGTTTCCTTGAAAATCCAAAAGAGACGTTACGACTTGAATATAGATGATCATTGTTATTCTAGTAATATGATTCTATTGCATGTGCGCCGTGTTTTAATTAGTTTTTAAAATAACATTACCTCGGATTTTCTCAAAACTGAGGGGAAAAACAAAACTGAAACCTCTCTTTCTATTATATTTTTTATTTGCAAATTAAATGATCTAACTCGTAGTTTTTCATAATAACAGAGGGATAATATAATCTTATTTTACTATAAAAGCACTTCTTAAATAGATTATACCATAATCCTAACTCGTACTCATCATTCTTTGGGATAGATGCTTATCATTTACTTTAAGAAGCTTGAAAAATAACCCTATGATGGATCACAAGTGCGCAAAAACATTTTCTAATAGTTGGAACAAATATCTCCTTTAGAAGTTGAATGCATTCAATCGATATAACATTTTCCAAAGTTTGGAATGGATAAATCCTCATAGATAAGAAGTTGGATTTGTTGCAACATTGTGATTTAATATTCTGTGTGAACAATGTAACTTAAAAAAAATTACACACCTAAAAATGAGGGGATAATTTAGCGTTAAAATTGAGGGTGTTTACCACCATCCTTAATCAAATTCTCGTCTCCTATTTCATGACTATCAACGCTTGAGACACTACCATTAGTGATTTGCATGAATCATAAATAACTTCCATTGTAAAAGCATTATGAATATCCAAAATTGATAGTGAAACATCATGAAGCGCTTAAAACTATCCTCCACTTTAAGGTTTGCAAGACTATTTTTCATGAAGAGTCCTCTATGATGGATTGAAAGAGCATAAAATTATTTGGGTTTAAAGTTTGTGGTCTTAAATATTTATTTGAGCAGAAAATTATTTATTTATCTAACCATTTTTTTGTCTAACCTTTTTTTGTTCATATCATAAACAAATGCAAGCAAAATCTATAGAGAATATTATGCACCCATCCTTTGATCTTCCACATAATTATATTATTTGAAAATCTAAAATCTATATCTTGGGAAAATTAATTTTTTTCTGTGTAAACAATGTTGATTGTAAACAAATTATTTTATTAATTTTCTGCGTAAATAATGTAACGAGTTTTAATTTAAAAAGTAAAAAACTAATTTACCCCTCGATTTTATTGATAAAATGAGATATATGAAGCGCTAGTATTATAAATAATAAAAGTGTAGATTATGGGGTTTGAACTCATGTGCAAATAATTTTACCCATCGGTGTTTTAAAAAACGAGGTGTTAAATTGTTACTTTTTATGGCACCGTTCGTTGCCTTGCTTCTATAAAAGAGGGAAAATGCATTTCACGTCCAAGGTTAGAAGAACTGGTAGATTCTATAAGTCTTGATCGCATTCCATCTCCACCATCACGCCACGAGAAATGGAAAAGAGCACGTCAAAGAAAAGACATTGAGTTAACATCAGATGCTACACGCATAGTGGCTCAAAAGATTTTAAGTAGATACTTTTTTCAACTATATTTATTTAAGTTAAACCAATTTGTTAAAGATGAAATTTCATATGTGTTGAAGGATGCTCTTGTCGAACAAGCTAAAGTCGATATCTTCCTTTCACAAAACTCTTGTGACATCTTGGTAGAAGCGGTTGGAGCCAGGGAGCATCCTAGGCGTGTCCTAGACTTGGAAGAGGCATTGGCTTCAAGTTATTTTTTGGATAACCTAAATCCTAAGAGGATTAAACCGTAAGAGAGAGATAAAAGAGATTGTTGTTGATAAGTTGGGGAAGGAAAATGAGAAGTGAATTGAGGAACGGAAGAGGATGTTGGATGAGGAGAGGGGGAGGTGGATGGAGGAGCGGGAGAGGAAGTTGGAGGAGGAGACATAGAGGTTGTTACAGAAGGTACATGAGAGTGTCTAGAAGGAACAAGAGAAGCGAGAGAGTATGGATGAGGATGAGCAAAAGAAGTCGAATGAGGAGGAGCTTGAAAGGAAGTTAGAGAAGTGTATTTGTGACGTGCTTGATGTATAAGTATAAGTTTAAAAATTGTGTTGTATGTTGTTGTTATTATTATTTGCATATTTTAATTTTTTTATTGTATTTCTATTGTTCTAATAATGCAAAAATTAAATTTGTTGGGTCTACTCAGCCACACAAATTCAAATCAGTTGGAAATTTATGAGAATATAATTGAGAAAGTTATTGATCGTACAAGCACAGAATAAAGTTGTTCTAGTATCCAGAGCAGTATTGAAACCACACCACCAAAACTAGATAATACTAAGAGACTATCAATGCGTTAGATAGAATTCCAGACCCATGCATGGATATTAAATTAAGTCATGATTCAGAACACTTATTTTTACTTTATAAGATTTCTATTGAGGAATTTTTTAAGGGAATATGTACCTAGACAATTCCATATTACAAATTTGGGTCTCATAAGTATAATTTTTATGTTGATTTATATTTATATTCATACGTCCTTGTACTTTAACATAAATTTTTGACTCTTTCAGGTTCTTACATGAGTTATGTATTCCAAGGAATATAAGAAAGTATTATTTCTTAGATCCATCACACATTGGTCTGCCTCGTGGTTCGAATGGAAACCATATCCTTGTTTACGTACAAGACAAGTTGAAAGAGAACATATAATATTATTTGACCTTGTTTTACCGCGAATAAGTATATATTAATTTGTGTTTTCATCTATAAATCAATTTTATACATAATAATAATTATTTTGAATGTTTATGCAGTGATCATTGGCAACTAATTGTTTTATGTCTGAGGGTAAAGAATATGTATTTATTTTTCTCGTTGCACTATAAAATTCATGAAGTTGTGGTTAACTATTTCAATATTTAATTTTTATTATTATTATTACTCAAATTCTACCTTTATATTTTAATAGTATTTAGGTTTATTTTTAACTGATATGTGCAGAGCGATGGAGGGATACACTGCATTAAAACGTAAAGCACTTCGTAAAATGTCAAAGTTTTACTCCCCAAAAGTAAGTATATTACTTGTGAGTTTTGACATTATATTATTTGTGTGTATTAGTGATATAAATATATGAAAATTATTTATAGTAGCGAGAACAACCCGACAGTCATTCTTGTGGATACTATGTAATGAAATATATGCATCATATTGTCTCCGAAAGCATTACACAAGAATGAATAAATAATAAGGTATTAGTTTAACCCATATATATATATATATATATATATATATATATATATATATATATATATATATATATATATATATATATATATATATATATATATATATATATATATATATATATATTCTTAAGTTAATGTAGTTGTTGTTAACTTATCATGATTTAAAATTTGTTCTAATTATAGGAGTTTAACAACATAACAACATACTCAAAAGAAGATATAGACGACATTTATGAATGTTGTGCTGGTTTCTTCATATCAAGTTATGAATCTCGACAAAAACAATAATTTTTCTTGGTTGTTATAAACTTAATTTGTAAATATACACTTGTTTTGTCATTTTTGAAAATGTACATGTGTATTCTGTCTGAATGAGAACAATGTAAATTTGTACATTTGGTTTTGAAAATAATGATAATTTTTTCATCTATGTATACAAGAATTAAAATGATATGATATATTCTGATTCAGTCACATATTGTGTAGTTTATCTGTAAAAAATGATACAATCCAGTGAAAATAAGATTTAAAACAAGCCAGTGAAAATGAAACAACATTTTTTCGCTCGAATGTGATCAAAATATTTTTCACTAAAATCAACCACCAAAAAAAAATTTTGCAACAACTATGTGGCTATGAGTTCCTTATCACATCTAAGGATACGTAAGAACGAGATTCAACTTCTCGTCAAACACTCTAATAAAATAAAACTTTTTTAGTCTTTTTTCATTTCTTGTAAATATTTTAATAACTAGAAGAAACATAACACTTTACGCTAACATTTCTTTCAAAATTAATTAAACGGTTTCAGTAAGTTACAACAAATGTTGCGGGAGGCTAATATCTTCCCCGCGCATAATCGATTTCCAAACCTAAATTTGATTAGGATGAAAATATTTTTGTTCTTTTAGAGTTTTATCGAGGTTTTCCCTTTTAAAAATAAACTTTAGTGACAACTTCATTGAATTTCAAACGTTTATTTGCTCGAGAATTTATTGTGTCGTGATAGAGCTCCTGATCTTTATAAAATAATTCTCCATATTTATTTAGGGTCTCAAGCGTGTAATTCTTTTGAAAAATCTCCAGTAACATATTAATATTGACATGATTCATTCACAGTAGACATGTCTTATGAGCAGCAAGCATTACTCTGCATTTTGGCTTATCTGCACCCTTTTTCGTAGATTTCAGACAAGTTTATTTGGTGGAGGGACTCAGAAGGTTTCTCGGTTAAGGCACGTATTCTATGCTTCGTTCATTATGTTCTACAGAGTCAATTCAGAATTCTATTCCTCTTCATTAATTTGAAAGATCATTCAAATTCCCACCTGACAGAAAAGGAAACTAAAGGACAATGCCTCTCCAAGTGGAAGGTTTTCCACTGTCTAAGAAGATACCAAATTAAGAATAAACTTATTGAAATGATCAATCAAAAGCATAATGTTTTCAGTATCATTTCCTCTTCCTTTAATTCCAAGTTATTTACGTATCATACTCCGTTTTCACTTTCATAAATACTTTTCTAAATGATTCTTGTAATATTCATCTTTTATGCTCATATCCATGCTTTGTAGGCATACACTATCTTTTAATGCATCTTCTTTACTTTTTGACTATTTCTCTCTTTGGAAATTTTCATTTTTGAAGTGCTCGGTGGTTTGGACTAGAACGTTAAGAAATTCTATACACTAATTAATTAATTTAAGTTTCAACAGTGTAAATTGTAATTTTTTTTTGTAATTTTTTTTATATAAGTAATAGTCAATCATGTTGGGTTTGAGCTTCTTTCCTATGTGGAGAAATACTCAAATATGAATAGTCTATTTGTCTCACTTATTTAAATGAAGAGTATTAATTTAGAGTTAAGAGAATTATAGAGAAAATAAGAATTCAAAAGAGAGAAAAGAAGAGAGAAATTCATTCTTGTTTTTCTGTACTATTCTCACTAAATCGACGATCTCTGATTCATTAGCTGTCACATCGAGCTCAAATTTGTAAGAAAGTTTTACAACACTTATATTTAACTTTTGACCGTTGGGATCTTCAAAATGAAGAATGGGATGTGAGATAATTGTTTCGCATTGAAGCTGCAGATTGGGTAATTTTTCAGCTTTTTGGATTCTTATTCGTAAATTAGTTTTCTTTTTGATTTGCGGTTATTATCACTATTTTGTGAATCACTTTAAGAGTCTCTTGTACTCTCAATTGATTATAGTGAAGTTGTTTCTTTGGTCTGGACGACTCGTGGTTTTTACTCTCATATTGAGGAGTTTTTCACGTTAAAAATATCAGTATTTTGTGTCTTTATTTGTTGATTTTCCGTCTTATACTTATTGTTGATCCTCAAAGTTTCTACAAGTGTGAAGAATTTTATATCCGTTGCGTATTGTTCTATTATTTTGTCTTAATTTCCCATCAGAGTGGCATCAGAGCTCTTGGTTAAGGGCTATTTTACTTGCTGGAATGATGGAGTCAAATACAAAGATAAAGATGATATTGTTGAATGGTTCTAATTACCATTTATGGAAGGACGAGTTGAAAGACTTACTATTTGTGAAGAAATTGCATTTGTCAGTTTTTAGTTCCGCAAAGTGGAATTCTTTGTCTAATGAAGAATTGGAGCTTGAATATCAACAAATATGTGGTTTTATTCGACAATATGTAGAAGATAATGTTTATAATAACATTGCTAATGAGATATATGCAAAAAATTTGTGGGAGAAGAAAGAGTCCTTATATGCCTCTAAATCAGTGAATAATAGTTTGTTCTTGTTGAATAGCCTGATAAGTTTGAAGTATAAGGAGGGGACTTCTATTTCAGATCACTTGAGTGAATTTCAAGGGCTCATTGATCAGATGTTAAGAGTAGGTATTAAATTTGAAAATGAACTTTTGAGACTATTTATATTGATATCTTTACCAGAGTCTTTGGAGACATTTTAGATTTCTATCATAAGTTATGCTCCTATAGGCATTGT
The DNA here is from genome assembly GCA_948472305.1 of Vicia faba. NCBI lineage: Eukaryota > Viridiplantae > Streptophyta > Magnoliopsida > Fabales > Fabaceae > Vicia > Vicia faba. The sequence continues at coordinate 803,263,331 of OX451738.1, read as the reverse complement.
TTCTTTGAAAACGGAAAGGATGGTATTCTTAATGAGATGAGAAGGAAGGCACAAGATTCTTTATCTCGACCTGAGGTACTTGTCACTGAAAAAGGGGGAGAAGTTGTAAAAAGGAACTGAAATATGGTAGAGAGAATAGTAGACGCAAGTCCAAGCCACGATACAAGAATCTGAAGTGTCATTATTGTCACAAAATAGGACACGTACATAAGAATTTTATTAGTGGAAAAGGAATAACAAAGGAAATAAAGGTAAGTCTAAACAAAGATATCATGATGATTATGATGATGATCGAGTTACTATTGTTACTTGTAATGATCTTGTTATTTTATGTGATCATGAGTCTGTTAATCTCGTATCAGACGATAGCATGTAGATAGGTGACAGTGGTGCTACATTGCATTTTACACCAATGAATGATTTCTTCATATCTTATACTTTTTGTGACTTTGGAGTGTTAAAGATGGATAATGATGGTGTATCTAAGGTAATTGGTGTTGGTGATGTTTTCTTGCAAACTAACATGTGAATACAATTGTTGCTTAGAGGTGTCAAACATGCTCCAGATGCCCACTTTAATTTTATCTTTATGCATATGTTTGATGATTGTGGTTATGACAATCACTTTGGTTCTGGAAAGTAGAAAGTCAACAAAGGTTACTTGGTTGTGGCTAGAGGGGATAAGCTTTCTAAATTGTATTGGACAAAAGCTTTGGTTGCTAGGGACAGTGTGAATGCTATCGATATGGAAGCATCTTTGTGGCACCGAAGACTTAGTCATATTAGTGAAAAAAGGCTGAATGTTTTGGCCAAAAAGGATATTCTTCATGGGTTAAAGAATGCATATTTGGAGAAATATTCTCATTACATGGCTGGTAAACAAACTAGTGTATCCTTCAAGAGACAACCTCCCTCAAAGAATTCAAAGTTTCTTTAATTAGTATATTGTGATGTTTATGGTCCATTAAAGATAAAGTCCTTTAGTGGTATACTTTATTTTTCTACCTTTATTGATGACTATTACAAGAAACTATGGGTTTTTATGCCTTGAAGATAAACAACCAAGTGTTGGAGAAGTTCATAGAATTCTATGCTTTGGTAGAGAGGCAGACATACGAGAAGCTAAAATATGTTCATTCTGATAATGGTGGTGAATATAATGGACCACTTGATGTCTATTGCAAGCATCTTGGTATTGCACATGAAAAGACTCCTTCTAAAACTCCTCAATTGAATGGTTTAGCAGAGAGGATGAATCGAATACTAATTGAAAGAGTAAGATGTATGTTCTCTGAAGCTAAGTTGCCAAATAATTATTGGGGTAAGGCACTTTACATGACGATGCATGTTCTTAATCTTACTCCTATTGATGCTTTGAACAGTAAAGTTCCAGACAAAATTTGGTTTGGAAAAAAAATGTCAAGTATGGTCATTTGAGATTCTTTGGTTATAATACTTTTGTGCATATTCCAAAGGATGAAAGTTCCAAGTTGGATGCAAAGTCAGAACAATGTATATTCATTAGCTATAGAAAATCTGAGTTTGGTTACAGGTTCTATGATTTTATAGGGAAGAAGCTTATCCGAAGGCGCGATGTAGTATTATTTTTACCGTGAAATTTGGTAAACAACCGCCGGTCTTCCAAATTGAATAAAAAAATGGTAACTTGAAGGATCAACCAGATTGATCCTAATTACATGTGTTCTTAATCAAATTTATGTTCTTGAAAGCAAAGAATACTTTCGACAGCATTCTTATTCTTTTAAACAAAGTTGATTTCAATTGTTACTTTGTATGTAGTAATGTAATGCTTTAAAAAAAAAGACTGAAATGTAAAAGGTTTTCGACTGAAATTTAAAGGAAATGTATAAAACTTCAATTAAATTTGAATGACAATAAATATAAAATTGGTGCATCATACATACATTTTCACAACTCATTTCTCGAACACTGATACTTTGAGTAATTTAGATTATTTTGTACAAAAATGTGAACACACCGAATCCTAATACTAAGACCCTTATTTATACTAATTCGACCAAAATGATCTCTTCATAAAATGTTGCCACGTTTGATATTTGTATGCGCCTTTAAACCTTTTGCTTCCACGCGTCTTTTTGGATAAGATCAAACTTTCAAATTTGATAAACTCTTTTGCCTTTGAAGCGCCAAACGTGACGGTCGAAATATCTAATCTAATACTTCGAATAGTTTAAGTCCCAATGGTTCTCATACGAACCTTTCGCCAATAATTAGAGAAATAAAACTTGTACCAACTCTTCATCCATCAAAGTCTTCATAGAGACTCCTTCATACTTCCTTTCGAACTACACTCTTCTAAAAATATATCATTTCAGCTTAAGATCTCATGTAGTCGAAATTTCTAGTCAACAAATTACCCCCAATAAATGTATGTTTCGACATACTTGGAGAAACATACATTTTTTTGCAAAACAATTATATTTTGACGGACAAACAATCTTCATGATGATCATTAACTACTATGACGTCAGACCGATCATGATGTACTTTTCCAAAATGTCTAATCAAGAGGTGCATGTAGTAGTTCCATCATTGCTACTGAATTAGGTTCCCAATGTGGTCTTTCCACAAATAACCTTCCTCTTTAACTTATCAATAATCACCACTTGTTCCACTAACTCAAATATTTAAAATATAAACTGAATGATTTTCAGCTATAAATACATTTCTTCTTCCTCAAACACACTTTTTAATCTTCTTAACCTCTGGTTTTCAAAAAATTATACTCTTTATTTCTAAAAAACCTCCAATCGTCCAAAATTTTAACTTTCAACCATGACATCGTCCAAAAAATTTAGCAAATCATATAAGAATGTGAAGAACAAAGATGTGAAGAACAACAATGATGTTGCATTTCAACTGATTCACCACATCACAAAACCCCTTCTCATTGGAAATCAAGAATTGGTTCCAACACCACATTTTTCTGCTGAACAACAAGCAATTTACGCTTCTCGGGTAATAATCCCTTTTACCTTTGCTGATAAAACCTAGGGTGTATGGGTCCTATGTTATCCTATTCATGTTTAGAACAAATTAAGGACATTTTCCCAGTTTACTATGATAGAAAACCCATTGTTAATAAACTTGACCCCCCTAAGAAGAAAAATAATGACAACTCTGATAAACAATTAGAAGAATCATCTATAGAGAAAATCCAAAAAATACCTCTCTCAGTTCCTATAACTGAGGACAAAGCCTTTCAGTTCGACTATGTAACTGAGGAATTTAGACCTTTTAGGTCTTGCCATGTATTATAAAAACAATATCTTGATTGGCTAGCTAAAGTCGAAAAGGAAAAATCACAAGCCTGGAAAGACTTAGGCATCTTCAACTTGATTCAAATATCGAAGATAACTTTTAGTTATTTCCAACTCGTGTTGATGTCCTCATTGTACATCTGGGATAGTACTTATAATACTTTTCATCTCCCCTACAAAATGATAACCCTCACTCTCTTTGATGTGGATGATATTACTGGACTCACACCCTTTGGAGAAAATTTCGATCCTTATCAACAGGAAGAGAACACCATCAACTTTATCGTTGAAAACGCTGTCTTTACCAAATACATGAATCTTTACCATGTCAAAGGAAATGAAGTGTCTGACGTTTAGCATATAAATTTCCTTTCTCTCTGGCTATCAAGGAGTATCTTTTTCTGCAAATCTTTACAAGTTGTCAAAATATTCCTTACTTTAGCGAACCAACTCCACTCTGGTCAAAAAGTGTGCCGTAGTGAGTTAATTATCATTGGGTTATATGAAAGTCGTGATTCCTCTACTTCCAAACTGAAAGAATACAAGGCAAGCACAAACTTACTCCTAGTTGGCCTATATATGTTTCTATAATTGTGGCTTAATGCAACATTTGAACCATCCCTTAGTACTTCTGGCACAGTTAACAATGAAGATCTTGAAATCCAAAATCGAACCGTTGAAGGAACAAGACCGCTTTGACTGACTCCTGATGATGACAGAAAGGACCTTGGGGAGTGCTTCACTAAGTAAGTCATGATGTTTTCCAAACGACATATATTTAGTCCTTCGATGGTTCCTTTTTCCAATAGGACTCGTGGCCCTGAATGGTTCACCAAATCTCTTTTTGACATTTCGCCTGAAGATACAGATATTGTTGACATCAGGAGAGCCTTTTTACTCCCTAGATTGATTGTCTTGAGGATAATGCATGTGAAAAGCAATATCTGCATGCTTTCCTACCTACCCAATTTTGTGTCTCGATAATTTGGGCTTTGCCAATTAAGTCTTGCACCTATCTTCGGAAGAAAACATGAACTTTGCACAACAGGGATGGAGTTCTTTTTCTCATACTGGGAGGAACACATGGCTTATCATGTCAACTTTGTAGAATTTAAACATGTTCCTTTTCACACATCTTTATACTGCTCGAAGGGATTTGATATTTTATGGAAAGATTTATATTCAAAGAATATTTTCGACACCATTTTTCTCATCCAGCATCTGGCAAAATCTTTTTCATCTATGCAGGATCTGAGCCACAAAGGTAAGCATATGTATATCAAGGAAATCCAAGTGTTCCAAAAGTACTTTGAAACTGTCTACAATCCAACTAACCTTAGTTGAACTACTTTCAACATAACCCAAACATTAAAAGAGAAATTTACCAAAAGGTTTCATTATTTAAACATTCCTACCTGGGTCACACCTAAACATGGATATGACTTAACTTTCAAATTTCAACCACCAAAATTTTCAAAACTGCCTAGCGCTGATTTTAGCCTGGCTTTTTATCCTCCTTACCCAAACTGGTTCAATTTTGGTGATTATCTTAACTTTTTAAGACAAGAGTCTCAAAAACATGCTAACCGAGTGGTTTCGACTAAGCATACCTTAGACAGTTTCAAAGGCTTCCTTAACTATGACTTGTTAGCTATCTCCATTCTTTCTTCGACAGGTGAAGGTGTGGAACCAATGGATTTCATTGGTCCTTTCAATTTCCTTTGTTGTTTCTTTTATATCTAGTACTAACCAATGTTATCATGTACGTTGTTCTAGCCGTCGAAAAAAAAAGTACCAAGAAAGAACAACCAAGTTCGAAGACAGGTTCAACTGCAGCTTCCAAACCAGCCAACACCTCATCAAAAAGCACTACCCCATACACCATGAAATCAAAATCTTCAAAGGTATCATTCGATATTTTATCTGCTTTTTGTACTATATTACTTTTCTAACAGTATTACTTTTCTAGACTAGTAAATTACCTCCAAAATCTCCACACAAAAGAAAGTCCACACATGACGCTCTAGTGGATTTCGAAGATGATGAAGACACCCCTTCAACTCCTTTAAAAACTAAGAAGATAAAGAAGAAGAAGGAAAAAACTTCTTATGCAGCCTCTTCGCAGCCAACTAAGAAAAATTCTGAACTCACTATACTTCCCCCAAAGCTGAAAGAGAAAAACACGTCTCAACCATCTGAAGGCGTTGTTTTGGAGAGGGTGGAAAGTGATAACTCAAGTCCTTATGGACAAAAGGTATAACTTTTATTCGTTACATTTCTTTAATCACCATTGTTCTTTTATTTGAACTAATTTCTTTTTCATGTTGCAGAAAAATCAAACAACTCTCACTGAGTCTCCCACCAAGCAAAGCATTCTTCCTAATAGTGGTACTACTTTGTACCATCCCTTTTCAAGTGATAAACAATTCAGCATAGGGTCTTCGTATGCTATTAAAAATCTTGATGCAACTGTGCTATCAAAAAAGGAAAATATTCCCCAAATTGGGAATGACCCAGAGGTACATCAAGGGGCCAAGAAATCTAGTGATGACGAAAGTGAGAAGGATGATAGCCCTAGTGACTCTTCACCAAAAAAGATTAAATTTTTTGATGATCTTCTCGATGATGATGAACCGCTAACTGATGATGAAATTGCACAGTACTTTGCTGAAGATGAAGAAGTAGCAGAAAAAGAAGAAACTCAAGGAGAAGAAGATAAGGAACCTCATGTCCAAGCCAACTCCCAAGATAAATTTACTCCTACAACTCAACAACCTCAAAGCAATACCTCCATAGAAATTTCTCAAGAATCACTGGATGCACTGAAAAAAATATAAGCCTTTTGAGTATGTACGGCTAATGATGGCAAAAAGGGTACCATTTTCCCAAAAGACTTGCCCTAGTCCATCTGCAACTTCGAGTGGGAGACTAATGTTCTCTCTATCTCTTTCGGGAAAGAGAAAATCAAAGAGTTGAAAGAAAAGATTTCTCAAACGGAAGCACGCCAGAAAGTTATTGAGCAGATGTATCACACTGAAATGGAGCGTGAAATTGCTCAAAGTGTGCAACATGATGATGCAGCCAAGAAACTTGAGGATGAAATAGCTTCCCTTCATGCCACTAAATCATCCATTGACTGTAGGTTGAAACTAGCGAAGACCAAGTATGACAGGATGAAGGCTAACTTTCCCTTATAATTCTTTGGATGAAAACTTTGATGTTTTATTATTTTGAATTTTGTGCATGCTTTACTTATGCAACTTCAAGACAAAGCCATTTTGGCACTTTATAATACCATGTTGGTTGTCATTTCGTTACCTTTACTATTCTATCGAAACTTTTAGTTCTTGAAGGATAGGTTTGTATCTTTTTAAGTATTTTCCATTGATCTTTAAGATCCTTCGATCATCTTCCAACTCTTCTATTTCTTAGGCATTATTTGTGAATGTTTGAATAATTCAAAAAGGTCCTTCCCAATGTGGAAACCATTTTCCTAACAACTTATTCTTTCGATCCATGGGCAATATTACTTTTGAAACTATGTCATCATTCGGAAAAAAATTCCCTCTGACTCTTTTATTATATGCTCTAGCTATTCTTTTTTTGTCTTCTCAAAACCTCTAAAGCGTGTAGCATTTCTTCGTCCAGATCAACTAGATCATTCATCATCATTACCCAATAATAGTCAAAAGAAATTTCATTCTGCCTATGGATTCTTATTGACTGTAAATATATCTCCAATGGAAGAACGACATCATGCCCAAAAGTCAAATGAAATGGAGTTGTGTTTGTTTCTTCTTTTGGAGATGTTCGACAAGCCCACAAAGCTTGATCCAAAGCCTTATTCTAATTCGTTGGTTTTCTCCCTACATATCTTTTTATTAAACTAATAGTCGCCTTATTTGTGGCTTCGACCTGTCCATTCACCAAAGCATAAAACGGTGTATAAGTCAATAACTTGAATCCCATTTCCTTAGCAAATTCTTGCATCTTTCGACCAGTGAAGACTAACCCTTGATCAGTTGTAATTATTTTTGGGATTCCAAATCTATAGATTATGTGCCTTTGAATAAATTCGATAATACTCCCTTGATCCACATTTACCAAAGGTATTACTTTAATCCATTTTGTAAAATAATCAATCACTACTAGGATGTATCTCTGTCCTTTGGATGAAGCTGGTTGAATCTCTCCAACCAAATCTAGCGCCTAACCTCTAAAGGGCCAAGGTTTAATGATCGAATTCAATTCACTTGCAGGAGCATGTTGAATACATGCATGAACTTGACACTCATGGCATCCTCTGGCAAATTCTATGCAATGTTTCAACATGGAGGGCCAATATATGCCATAACGAAACAAGAGCCACTTCATCTTTTGACCCGCTTGATGTGCTTAACATGCCTCACCATGTACATTCGACAGCGCCAAGAATGCTTCACTTTCTCCTAAAAATTTGAGTAAGAATCCTTCTGGTGTTTTCTTGAACAATTCATTACCTATTAAAATATAGCTTAATGCACGATACTTAACCTTCCTTTATGCATCTGTTGTTAGATCCTTTAATTAGGCTATTATTGGATTCCTCTAATCTATATATGTCAAGCTATCTATGGTAATTACTTTGAAATGTACTTCATTTTCATATCCCAAACTTGTATGTTTTAAATCTATTGGAGATAATTTAGTAGCTAGCGCCTTTCGACGAATTTCGACTAACCCTTCTAACTTCTCTTTTGACACTTTGTATCCTGAAGCAGTTTGAGCTAAGTCATTTTCTTTCTGGTTCTTCAATCTAGGAATATGTTTGATATGAACATACTCAAATATTTGAAGAAATCTATTTTCTAATACGAAGTACATTATCATATTTTTCTTTTATGAACTTGTACTCCTTGGTTATTTGTTTGATCACTAGCTCAGAATCGCCTCTTATTTCGACTCTAGTTGCCCCCAGTTCCAACAAAGCTTCAAGTCCTGCTATCAAAGCTTCATATCCAGCTTCATTATTCAAATAGAGAGGGACTTTGATCTTGTACTTGAACTTGGTTGGAATTTTATTAGGAGAAATAATTAGTATTCCAACTCCAATTCCATCTTTATGAGTGGAACCATCAAAGAATAATTTCCAAGGTTCTAACTCCACAAGATTTTGAGGACTTTCGACCATTGAATAATCTACTATAAAGTCAGATACTACTTTCCCTTTCATAGCTTTTAAAGGCAAGAAAGTCAAGGAATATTCAGTTAAAACAAGTGTCAGCTTTCCAATTGTGCATGATTAGTTTAGAAAGAATATGTTTAATAACATCAAAATGTGAAGAAACATAGACATCAACATGCTTTATGTAATATTGTAACTTGGTGCATGAAAAGTACAAACAAAGAAACAACTTTTCAACAGTATTATATCTAGTTTCTACATCATTTAATACTCGATTGAGGTAATATATGGCTCTTCCAATGTCATTCTCATCCTCTTGTGCAAGCATACTTCCTATAGTAACATCTGATGCAGATATATACAATATCATACACTTATTTCTACGAGGAGGTGACAAGATAGGAGGGTGGACAAGGTATTTCTTAATCTTGTCTAACGCTTCTGGATGCTCTGACTTCCAGTCGAAACCACCTTATTTTAGACGTATAAGGGGAGAGAAGGCTTGAGCGCTTCCACTTAGGTTTTAAATAAACCTTCTTAAGAAGTTTATCTTTCCTAGAAGTGACTATAACTCTCTCTTTGTTGATGGCGTTTTCGCTTCCATAATAGCCTTCGTCTTGTTTTGATAAATTTTTATTCCCTTCTTATGGACCACAAATCCCAAAAAATCACCAGCCTACACAAAAAAGGCACACTTAAGAGGATTCATCTTTGAACCATGCTTTCTCATCCTTTCGAATGACTAGAGAAGGTGATCCATATGACTTTCATCTGATACAAATTTTACTACTATATTATCAATATAAACCTGCATGAAAGTCTCAATAAAGTCATGAAATATATAATGCATTGCTCTCTGATAAGTTGCCTAGCATTTTTTAAACTAAAAGGAATGACTACCCATAGGTTCCTAATGCCCTAGGGCATCGAAAAGCTGTCTTGGTTACATCTTCTTCAGCAATGAAAATTTGATTGTATCTAGAGTATCCATCAAGCATACTAAGATACTCGAAGCCTGCGGCTAAATCAATTAACATTTCTGCCACAAGAATTAGGTATTCATCTTTTGGGGTTATAGAATTCAAATCTCGAAAATCTATGCAAACCCTAAGAGATCCATTTTTCTTAATAATAGGAACAATATTTGCAATCCATTCGACATACCTTGTGGTCCGGATGAACTTGCAGCGGAGGAGTCTCTCGATCTCTTCCTTTATCTTCGAGAGAATTTCGAGTGCGGACCTTCTTGGGGTCTTCTTGATGGGATTCTTTCCATTCTTGATGGGCAGCTTCAGTTCGACCAAATCTCTGCTCAAACAAGGCATCTCATCGTAATACCAAGCGAAACAATCCTTGTACTCTTTTAGAAATTGATTTACTTTGGATTTCGTTTTTGGATTGAGTTTTGCACTCACATAGGTGGGTCTTTTGATAGATCCCTCACCCAGGTCCACTTTTTCGAAAGGGTTCTGCATCGTCATCTTTGCATTTGACGTTGTTGGATCCTTCTCAAATCCTAGAGGCTCTTCGTCCTATATTGAATTTATCCTCTAGTCCTTCCCTCTGAAGGGTGTTTCTTCATCAGGGGGTTTATGTTTGAAATCCATGCAAGTCCCTTTGCATGCGATGCTTCATCTTTGGCTTCGACAACCATGTGCTTTACTTTGGCCTTTAAAGCCGTTTTCAATTTATTTTCGTCCAAATAAGCTGAAATATTTTCAAAGAATTGGGACTCAAACATTATCAATATCTTCGTCAGCCCAGCCAGTTGGCCGTATTCCTGGAATTCCTTCTATATAAACTTCTTCTTCTCCCATAGTTTCCCTATTCTATTGGATTCCATGAGTAGGATGTAGAGTAAGGAAGTAAAGAGCATTCTTGTTAAGTGATTATGCATCATCAGCAGGATTGCATGGCCCAATGTTAGCCAAATTCCTATCAAAGTTCTTTCTATCCATATGGTTAACTTCTGCCATGTAGTAGCTCTGATTTTCTTCAATGTTTTCAAAAATTTCGTCCTCTCTCCATATTGATATTCATTGATGAATTGAGGAATGGACTGCCCCTATGCCATGGATCCATTCACGTCCTAGCAACTAGTTGTAATTTCTCTTTGTTTCAATAACATTGAACATAGTGGGTCTTGTAATTGAACCCACAGTCAGATCTTGCTGTACCACTCCTAAAGTGTGGCCTATTTTACCCTTATAGTTTGAAAGCACCATGTTGTGGGGCTTGATATCAGTGTCGAACATGCCAATTCTTTTCAACATAAATTGGGGCATTAGATTCACTGCAGCTCCACCATCTACCAAAATTTCATTGACTCCCACGCTTTCCATCTTTCCCCTTATAAACAAGGGTTTAAGGTGATTCTTCAATCCTTGATCAGGTCGTTCAAAGAATGCATTTTATTCTTAAACAACTCCATTATTCAAGATATAGTAACATATTGGCTTGTGCCTTTCCATCTTAATATCATTTGTTTCCTCTGATTCTTTGACTTCAGTTATTTGATCATACTCATAGGGAAGCACTAAGACCATATTGACGTTGATGTTGGGGGAAGATTCTCCATCTGATGCAAAGTCATCAGTGAGCATGTCTTCATCATTTGCTGGGTATTTTTTTATCATTTTCACCAAATTCTTCTTTTCGTGGGGAAAACAGTCTTCTCCCTACAGGTTGCTTCTCTTCGACCATGATGGTTGAGGGAAGTGGGTTACTACTAGAATCTCCCACATCTTTTTTTGCTAATTCTCATTGTGCCTTCCTTATCCTTTGGTGCCTTCGCCATTGAGATCTGGACATGGAGGTTTTCCCCTTGTAATTCTATTACATGTATGCCTGTTGCTTTGAAACTTTAAATTGCTTTCGATATGTTATTGACGTCCTTCCTCCTGCTTCGAAACTCCTCCATTTTCCTTTTTCTGCCCCCTTACCTTCGTCTACGTTTATCCACTTGTTAGTTGGGATGTTTGCAGGTGTCTTGAAGGTGACTCTTCGATTTCCTTTTGGATAAGGACTATCAGGCCTCTTGGGAATTCCCCTTTTGTCGAATGTGAAGTTGCTCCAAGGGCCCCTCTGGTTGTTCCAACAATGGGCATATGGGACTCTCTCGAAAGTCTCTGATTCTTTTCGATCATACGTCACACTACACCTTAGGCATATTAGGCACTTTGATTTTGCTTTGTGGTAGTGGACAAGGAAGCCCAACAAACCTTTTCCAACTTTTGGATAGACAATTTCCATCTAATCCTTTTTCCTTCAATTGCCCTCCAGTTCTAGCATGTTGGATTCTTTCATAAGTGTCTATTGCCTTTCGATTATAGATTAGGATGCATTTGGGACACATTAGCCCCTCAGAATTCTTCTTGTGGCAGCGGAGCGGATAATCTAGCAGACTTTCTCCAGCCTTTGGGTAACCTTTTCTCATTCGATCATATTTCATTCAGAGGCACCTTTTGACATCCTCCATCTCAAGAGTAGGCTGATTCAAGTTCACCGTGTTAACTTCAAGGTTAGGACCTTCAGTAATCCTGACCTTTTCAAACTTGACCCTAAGGCCCTCAGTGGCCTTTGTCATTTCAGCATTAGTGGAAACATCATCAATAATATTACCTTCGATATCCTGGTTAGATAGACCTTCAATATTCTTCTAAACTTAGATACCTACAACAAAATCCTTAGTAATTTTGTTCATGTTATTGGCAAGGCCCTCAAAATCCTCCTTTGTTTTAAGGTCTGCAATAAAATCTTCAGTGATCTTGTCTTCAGGGTGTTGGTGAATGTCAAAACCAGCAACTTCCAGCATGTGGACTTTTGCAGGTTCAGCATAATTGGTTTCTACTACATGGAAAGGGTCAAAATCAACCTTCATTTGGCTTTTGGTCTTTTCTCCAAACATCAATATCCATTCCTTGATAGCATTATGAATCAAATCCCTGAAAAGAAAATAATGTGAGGTTTTATCTCCCCAAAAGTTATGATATTTACAAAAACCTCTTTTCTTCCGTTGGTCTAATGGAGGAATTTTGGCACCAGGTGGAACTATCATCTGTCCATCCTTTACCAACAGGTCAAATATTTTGTCACATTTTGTTCCATCGAAGGTGTAGCGGTAGAAATGTTCAATACTAAGCCATTAGATTGACTAGAATTTATATAAATCAAAATAAAAATTGCCACCGCGCTTTATTGTTTCCAAAGGAATGGGAAAAGAGCGAGTAACCCAAAAGAGGGGGAAAGATTTAAGGTAAGGGGGTTGGTTATGCAAAGGGGAGGTATTAGCACCTTAAACATCTACAATACTCCGCAGGAACCTCTTTGAAAAATCTGTATATTTTGGCTATAAAATATATTGTATCTAAAATGGATGGTGGAGGTGAGAAAAGAAATATATTTTTTTATGATTTTTGCACCCGCCGCGGTTGCGAACCTTTAGTGCCTACGTACCACCTTTCATGCAATAGGGATCAGGGTACACGTAGTTCCTCTTTTAAAAATTTGAAACACAAGTGTGTTGGTTGATTTTAAGAGATAAGACATCATCGTCATTGTCCGTGTGGAAAACATACTTACTACCGACAATCATGAGAAAGGAGAATTTGCATCATCTCAAAGTGGAGGATATGGATTGGATTTTAAAATCAACAATGCCTCACTGAACACCCAAGTGGAAAATATCTCACTTCACTACATATTGTAGAAGTATAGTTGTTTGCATCACTACAAGGATTGAAAAGAGTCTAATCTTTTGAGAAAAGTTTAAAGATGAAAGCCAAAGTGGAAAAATGGTTTGAAATGAGATTGATTGACTTTTAGTCTTCCCACAAAAAATGTCAAGGTATTATTAAATTGATTGAAGTTTATTTATGAAAATATTTTGAAAATGCATGGACATAAGTCCAAGTTTATTATGAAAGTGTTTCAAGTTTAGAAATAAGAAGAGTTTTCAAAAGGAGGGAGAAGATTTTTGAAATTAAAGAAGATGGGAGGAGAAGAAGATACTATCCTGAAACATAAGGTGAAAGCTAAGGATAAGAATCATCTAACCAACAAAAAGCCAATACTTGACATTATGTGTCAGGATAGAATTCCCATTCTTTGGATTAAAACCAAGCAAGCAAAGATACTAGACCTCTTGAGAGAACCAAACTTCAAGTGTATTAAGTCTTCACAAAAATTGGGCAGAGTAACAGTTGTATACGGGTGAATTCCAGATTACAAACAAAGAGTGTAATCATAATAACCTGCACACAAAACAAACAAACAACCCAATGTCTTGAGGTAAACCTCAAGAGCTCAAGAAAAAATAATCAGATAAGGTCACAAGGTCTCCAAGATAGGCCAAGGTTTCTAATCCTAAGTCCAAGAAAAAGTCCCATGCTCCATAATGCCAAGGATAGTAACCAAATAGTCCAAGTGCCATTAAAGATTTTTATGGTTTATGTTGATTATTGAGTATCTTAAGAAAGGAAAAGAAAAGCTCAAGTGAGCAAAAAATGAAAATAGCATGAAATGTAAATGCTAAAGTAAATAGTACATAAAGCATAAAAGCATAAGGTAAAGAGCATAAAATAAAGTCAATTTTTAGAAATTAGTGGTTAGTTGGATGACCATCTTGAAACTTGCATTTGGAACTCATTAGAGGATTGGTAGAACCAAAGCCTCCACATAACAAGTTGCATTTGCTTTATGTCAAGTATATCATCCATTTAATAAATTCTCAAGGCAACATTTAATGATCAATGATGTTTAAGTGATCCGCGTTAACCAAAATTGATGAAGATCCATTAGAGGATTGGTAGAACCATAGCCTCCACACAATGAATCTCAAGGTTATTGGATCAAAGAGATCAAATTAACATACTTGGGCTTGCAAACATAGGTTTGCGCCACGAATGATCATTTATTCGAATCGGGACAAAATTTAGCGCTATGTTAAGAAATCGTATGTGGACTTATGTAGAAGTCGCACCTATTTTGAGGCCGATCAATATCAATCTATGTACTTCATGTTTGGATAAATGATATAGGGATCATTATCCCTTAACATGTAGCACAATTAAAAAAGAAAGGGATAAGATGAAGAGGGAGGGGAATGATAAGCTAATTTGGATTACCACCTTAAAATTCTTTCATCTTTAAATTCAACCACTCCTCTAGATGGATTAAAGCACTAAACATATCATTAATTCAAAGCACCAAAAATGAATTAAATAATTCACTCTTAGGTAGATTTGAATTGATGAACATTTATCCAACTTCATCTACACCACAAAGTCCATTGAATTTAAAGAGAAATTGGACATCTAAAATTGTAATCCAAATTATCCATCAAAGAGAGTGAGCAGAAAAAATATTTGAGTCAAAACAACCCCAAAATAAAGCAGAAAAAGTATTTTTGGCATTGTTATAATCGATTGTGCTTAGATAGTAACCAATTACATCAGTGCAGTTTTTTTCAAATCAATTTTCTGTGACAATCGATTGCAATGTTACAACAATTGATTGCAACCTGTTAAAATCAGTAGAAAACAACATTTCAAGGATCAAATTCTTGTTCCAACTTTTCAACAAACACCTTATGATCATGTATCCAATTGAGTATGAAAAATCCATCAAATTATAAGAAAATGGCACTAATGGAATCATAAAAAATTGCTCAATGAATCAAAACCAGAAATCCACAAGAGATCACATTGTGAAAGATGATGATCCAACTTACCAAAGGTAGAATTAGAGAATTATCAAACAACTTCCAGAATTTGCTTCAATTCAACCACAAGAATCAATTACCAAAGCTTGGATGTAGAGAATTGATGAAGAACAAGTGTTTGGATGAAGGTTTAGCTCAAATATTAGTAAGCTTCAATGCAAATCTTACTATCTTTTTTTTGAAAATGGAGCTTTGAGTGAATTTGGTAGATGGAGAGAATTGAGAGATTTTTTAGCAAAATGAGTTTGGCTATCAAAAGCTTGTGATTTGAATGAAATGAGGTCTCTATTTATATAGTTTAGGATTGGGATTAGTGGTAATTTGGTAATTGATTCTTGGAGCCAAAAATTGAATTAATGATATAATTTTAAAATTGTGCAGAAAAATTGGAGCCAAAAAGATGACAGTTTTGAAATTGTTGGCTTTTTTCAAAAATCATGTGTGTTTTGCTGCTATGAGTCAACAAAAGAGTTGTATGCGTCGATACGTTCTAGTTGTATAACACCTCATGAGTCGACGCAAGCTTCTATGGATCGATACAAGCTGCCATTTCAACACAATACAAAATCAATCAATTTGCATGAGTTGACACATAACATGTATGTGTCGACACATGCTAGTTATACAAAACAGGATGAGTCGACACAAGCCTCTATGGGTCGATGCAAGCTACTTTTTCAGCACATTACGGAATTGATTGTCTTGCATGCGTTGATACATAACACGTATGTGTCGATACATACTGAAATTTTTTTATTTTTGAAGGCTAAAAATACACTTTTTTCAAAGATTGTGCACAATACACTTTGTGCAATCGATTACACTATGGGAGCAATCGATTGTACAGGAAAACAAAAAATGAAAATTTTTAATTATTATTATTTTTCTTTGCAAATAGAGATTTTAGGGAAATAATACCAGAAAACCTTATTTGTCGGATGCTTTGACTCGGTACCTACAAAACACAAATATGCAAAGGCAAAGACAAATATTTTTTGTATTTTGGTTAGAGGTTTAATTATCAACGCATATACAAAATACACAACTAAGGTGCTTGAAGATTCCTCAAGAGCAAACTTAAAGATAGGAGATAGAAAAAGAGGAAGAACCAATCCTAATGTGATTTTGTTATGATCAAGTTGACATGATATGATAGGGGAATCTTAGGGGAAAAAATTGGGGTACAATAGTTGCCGTTATTTAAGTTTCTTCTATCCGGAGATACGAAGGTTAAAAATCTTCGTGTCGACGCGATCGAAGATACTTAAATATAAAACAAACCCTATTTTTGTCCCTAAGATGCCATGCAATGCTTATGAGCATGAATGCATATGAACAGATTCAAGGAGACGCAAAACATCACTGGGGATGTAACAAAAATAAAGAAACAAAGGAGCAACCCCACCGGTAAAATAAATCACTGGTGGACCCAAAGAACTGAATCAGAGAGGATAGTAGACTGGTCAAAGGACACACCAACTTCTACTGAAGTCGAAGCTACCAACGTTCACTGAAGGCAGAGTGGAAGATAACAAACATCGATGTTCACTGCCGATGGTCTACCAAATTTCACTGAAGGTAGAAAGAGAATATATCATATCACCACCGTTCACTGATGATGAACTACCAACGTTCATTGAAGATAGCAAAAAGATAATAAACATCAATGTTCACTGCCGATGGTCTACTAACTTTCACTGAAGGTAGAAAGAAAATATCATATCATCGTCGTTCACTGATGATGAACTACCAACATTCACTAAGGGTAGTAAAAAGATAATAAACACTGACATTCACTATCGATTGTCTACCAACATTCAGTAAAGGTAGAAAGAAAATATCATATCACCGCCGTTCACTGACGATAAACTACCAACATTCATTGAGGGTAGCAAGAAGATAACAAACATCAACGTTCACTGCCGATGGTCTACCAACTTTCACTGAAGGTAGAAAGAGAAAATATCATATCACTGTCGTTCACTGACGATGAAATACCAACGTTCACTGATGATAGCAAAAATATAATAAACACCAACGTTCACTATCAATGGTCTACCAACATTCACTGATGGTAGAAAGAGAATATATCATATCACCGCCGTTCATTGATGATGAACTACCAACGTTCACTGAGGGTAGCAAAAGGATAATAAGTTTCCCCAAGATTTTGGTGTTTTTCCTAGAATGGGTCTTATTGTACCCCAAAATTTGCCCTCTCATTTTATCAAGATTTCCCCTCACAAGACTCTTTGAACTCCAGACAGGATTAGGGTTTACTCTGCTCAAGACATCTCCTTGCACTGATGACCTGAAATTAGGGTTTGAGTTTGCACAGGGATTTTTGGACTTTCAATGCTCAAAGTGACTTTCATACTTCATGTTGGACTTATAATATTTCCAATACCAAGTTTCAAGCTTTGAATCAAATTTTTGCCCAGTCAATTGGACAGTTGACCTAGAAATCAGCTGTATTGGGGAAAAGTCAACTGTGGCCAATTTACAGTCAAAACTCATAATTTTTTATCCACATCAACATTATAGGCTCATATGAACCATTTGATCAAGTTTGGACCACAACTCCTCAAGAAATTTGATCAGATCATCAAAAGGGCAAAATGGTCATTTTTAGGGTTTTGACTGCAGAAGGGCAACTTCTGATTTTTCACCTAGCCAATGGAAAATTGGGTTCAAGCATGGATTCAAGGACTCAATGGCATCATCTTGACCTAATCACAAGGTTCAAAAGATCTCAAAAGCATTGGATTGACAGATGAATTTTCCAGTCAACTAATCAAAAATCAATTATACACTGAAAAGTCAAACTTTGACTTTTTGGTCAAAATCAAGTGCCAAGGGTCATTTTTCACCAAGAGGTGCCAAAACATGAAACTTGTTCACCAAGAAACCTAAATTTGGAAATTAGGGTTTAAGATTGAAAATTTTCATAACTTAGAAATTTTCTAAGTTATGAAAATTTCTTATTTTTTCCCAACTTTTTCACCATGATGCAATTGGATTCAAAGAAAACTTCCAACATGAAAGTTGTAGTCCTCCACAAAATCTACAACTTTGACTCATAAAGTTTTCCCAAAGGAAGCTTGGATCTCAAGTTATGATTTTAGGAATAAGGGTCCAAAAACTTTCTAACTTAGTGAAATTTTGCCCTAGTTTAGGCAGGATTTTGACCTATCTTCATGGCAATTTTTCACCTAGTTCCAATTGGAATCTCAAAATGAATTTCAAAGATGGATTGTAGAGCATGTTATAAGCTTTCCAAAATATCCAATAACTCTCCAAGATCATTTGTGGTTAGGCAGAATCGAAGGTTTGAATTTGGAAAAATATCACTTTGGTCCATGGCATTTTTCATGTTGATACAAGTTGCAATTACTGTCCAACCATGCTTGTACTTGGTTTACAGGTCCTTAAACCCTTCCACACTCAAAAATTTAATGCAAACACATTGGTTAGAGGCATTTTTCTGATCTATGGAAGATTACACAAAGGATTAATCTAAAAATGGCAAAAAGGCAACATTGCCACTTTGATAAAGTTGGCTTTATGTCAAGTTGTTCCTCTTGAGCTGTGAACCCAATCTTTTGCAGAAAACCAACTCCACAAACTTTGGGCAAGGTACACCAACTTTGTGCATCTAGGAAGAAGGCCTGTACAGGCTCTTGAGCATTGTCATATCACCTTTTCTTCAAAAGCAAGTCAACTTGCAAAAACACAACAACTCTTGCATCTGTTAAAACCAAAGTTTGTAAACATTTCAAACAAGTTTTTGCATATCACACTAAGCCAGAAACACGAGCTAGTAACCTCTCAAAGACCCTTGTACACCAAAACACCAAAATCTTACAAAACAGGGCATGTTCTGTATTTTGATTTCCAAAATACAAACCACTCGTGCGTTTTGCTTGCAACAAGTTCCAATACACTCCATACAACCTACCTAAGTTATCCCAACCATTCCCAAGTCACTGTAACTCCATTTACACACTTCACCATTTTTAAATTCTGACTTTGCAGGTTGAGTTCTATAGAGAGATTCAAGCAAGTCCAAAGCTAGCCAAGCATTGGGGAAGGTCAAAGGAACTTCAAGCAAGTTCACAAGCATCTCAGGCCTCACTGAAAACCACTACATTGCCATACTCGAGCTTGACTGAAACAGGTAAAGTTCAAACTTCTATATCTCTATTTAGGAATCATTAGACTTATGTTTGTGAATAAAAAATGTAGTACTCATTGCCCTTGAGCTGTACATATGCACAAAATTCATTTAATTTAACTGAGCTGGGAGAATTTGAATGATGAACTTTCTGAAAAAACTAGGTTAGAAATTAGGTCCAGAGAAATTCTCTCTGGTCTTCGAGTGTTAGATTAAGTTTTTTACATGGTTAGAATCGTATGATCATGCTCTATAACTTTCATGTAGCAAGTTTTTGATTTTAAGCATAAATGCAGGAGATACACTTTTGAATCATTGGCGCGCGTTTAGTTGCTGTCTCAAGGATAGGGATGAAGGAATTTGGGTTGGGCCTTGGTTTGGCTTGCTATTTGCCCCCCTGGGCTTGCTATTTACACCCCCTTTGCCTATTTCATTATTTTTTTTATTATTTTTCTATTTCTATTTACATTTCTGACTTTATTTTATTTTTCTAAACATTAAAAATTACCAAAAATATTTTCTTAAATTTTCATATTTTATTTTATTATTTTTATTATTTTTTCTAGCATAAAAATAGTTTCTTAAATAATATACTTTTATTTTCTTAAAATAAATTCATAAATAATACAAAAAATATTATATATTTTATTTTTTATTATTTATATACTTAAAAAATATTTTTCTCACACATTTTATTTTTTAAAATATTTTGTATATATTTTCTTTTATTTTCTTATACATAAATAAATAATTATAATATATATATTTTCTTAAAACAAATTAGGGTTTCCACCCTTAATAAAAATAATCTTTTATTTTCTTGTTTTTGATACATTAAATAGTTTATTTTTTACATACATAAAAATAATACAAAAACATTTTTTGCATAATTATATTTAATTGTCCATTTAAATATTTGTCCATTTATTTATTTGAACAAAGAATTCAATTTGGTTGTAATAGTTGATTTAGGGCTTTTATTTCTTGCAAATATCCCCTTATTCAAACTTGTATCCTCCTCCACATATCAATGTTGTAATAGTCATAGATTTATTTTTACGCACTTTATTGCTTTCAAATATGCCATGATAGAAAGATTAGGGTTTGTATGATAAACAAAATAAAAACAAATAGCTTGACTAATACAAGACAAAAATGCATGAAAATTGACAATGCAATGCACACAAGCTCCCCTAGGGTTTCATCCACTTGTTGCCTTTAAAATGGACATGGTATGCATGTCAAGTATCTTGGCAAAACAAAATCAAACAAAAAGATCATAGTCCCTCGATGATGCTATTTTGGTTGCCTATACATAAATGATCTAGTCCCTCAAACAAAAACTTGCTAAGATACTTGGCACAATTGCTATCATGGTCATACGATGACACGCGCCTGTCCTGTTTAACATCTAAACACAAGGTTGTTTACCAAATGCAAACAACAATGTCAAAGGGTTAAAAATGTGTAGGAAATATCTTTGAGTAGGTAGGTAGATGCTCCTAGTTACTTGATCAAACTTGCAAACATCCTTGCTATTTTCAAAAACACATCACAACATAATTTCAAAACATTTCCCAAAACAAACTTTCAAACATTGAAACATTTTTCAAAAGAAAAAACACCTTTGTATACATTCAAACAAGAATCATTACAAAGGTTTCCACAACGATGGCCTCTTTTCAAAATACTTTCAAAACCACACACAAAGCACCATTTCAAACAATTGAAAAGCAAAAGCAGGTGATCTAAAACAAGTAACTAAGAGCCCATGGAAAACCATGGATGAAAAGGGTGCTAGCACCTTCCCTTTTCATAATCTACCCCCCGAACCCAAAAACAATCTCAAAGGTCTTTCCTGTGCTTTTTTACCTTTCCTTTGGATAAAATAAAAAGTCGGTGGCGACTCTTGCTAAACCGAAACATTTGCAAACACAAACGCAAAACCTCAAGTCAGTTCTCCCACCGCATCACATAAATGGAGACTCTGCTGGGGAATTCTCTAAAAGTGGGGTCACCTTAGGGTTTTAGATCACCTTTACATGCTTATCTTGCTTGACTTGATTTCTTTACATTTGGTTCTATTGTTTGGGTTTGAGATCCTCTACTCGGATTTGGGAAACATTCATAGGTAAATAGCAATACATTGTGGAAACTGTGCGGGGTATACCGACATGGTTAAAGAAATAGCTATATTAGTGCGACATATTTGTGGGTACTGGTAGCCTTTGAGTTAATCAAAGAGAATACGGGGCCGCTGAGTGATGTCATGAAGCACTAATGGACTTTTAGAACCTTTACTTGACCAACTTAGCCTTTTTAGGGGTAGTGAGATGACCGGCTTTGGTGCAGTCCGAAGTTGGTAGATACTCGATACTACACTGATTGAGGGTTGTTTTCTTGGAATATTTCGGTCGCCAGTAAAGTGGCTAAACTGAAACAATGAACACAGAAAATAATCCAGTGATATTGAGCTCCTTAGAACCCGGTTACTATTTATAGGACAGGTTAAGCCAACTAAACTTCAAGAGGATACTTACCTATGAAACCCATGCAAGCCTGAAACTAGGATCTTGTGTGACTTGTTTGTACATATATACGTATGCATAACATCATGAACATCATGAACATCATGAAGAATCATATGCATCCACTAACCATTTCAAGGATTTGGACATCATCTTTGTTCCTGTTTTGTAGGTAATGGAATCACTTCGTAGGAAAACAATTCAAGTCAACCTTGTGAGAATTCCTCCTCAACTTAAGGAGCTAGCTTCAAGGATTCCTGAGAATTCTCAATTCACCGAGAGGCATGGTCTTCTTCTCAACTTAGTCAACACCAACACTAAGGAAGACATGGTGAAAGTTCTCTTCCAGTTCTTTGACCCCCTACATCACTGCTTCACATTTCCTGATTACCAGCTTGTGCCTACTTTAGAGGAATTTTCTCAACTCCTGAGGATTCCTATTCTCCATCAACTACCCTACAACGGTATGGAAAGAGATCCAAAGCCTGAAGATGTTGCTCAAGCCTTACACTTGCAACCATCTGATATCATAGGTCATTGGGAAACCAGAAGTGGTGTCAAGGGTTTCTTGTCAAAGTTTCTGTTTGAGAAGGCCCAAAGCTGCTGGAATTCATTGGACTTACAAGATTTTGAGGAGATTGTGGCTCTTCTCATCTATGGGTTGGTCTTGTTCCCTAACCCTGACCATCTTATAGATGTCAGTGCTGTCAAAATTTTCATGGCTCGCAACCCGGTGCCTACATTGCTTGGGGATATCCTTCACTCATTTCACACATGAACAATGAGGAAAAGAGGTGTTCTCATATGCTGTACTCCTCTACTAGCAAGGTGGTTTATTTCTCACCTTCCCCAATCAGTCTTGAAGAATGAGCAAGGTATGAGGTGGTCACAACGATTGATGGCTCTTACACATTCAGATGTTCATTGGTGTTCTCGATCCAGAGAAAATGTTATCATCATTGATCGTTGTGGGGAATTCCCTAATGTCCCACTACTAGGCATTAGGGGAGGCATTACCTATAACCCCTGCTTGGATTTGAGACAGTTTGGTTATGCCCGAAGGGATGGCCCATATGACATGCTGATTCGAGACTTGGTTTTTGACTTCGACAATGACGATCAAGGACTTCGACATAGGTTTATCCGAGCTTGGAGGATGCCCAACAAAGTGGACAGTAAGACCTTGGGACACAAGAATTCCATCCCCCTTGAGCCTTACCTTAAGTGGGTATGAACCCGCGCCCAAAGTCTTATGATGCCTTACCCCTACATTCTACTTGTGATCAAAGTGCCTGTTATGGAAGGAGAGGTTCCATACACCCTCCTACATCCTGACATGCCAACATCACTTGAAGATTTACAAAGGAGTTGGATACAGCTCAAGGGAGAACGCGATACGTTTGAAGCCCAATTCTACGCCAGTGAGAAGAAGGTTTTGGAACTTACTCGCCAACTTCACGAAGAGCAGACTCTCAACACCTACATTGCACCAAAGAGGATGTGCAACATCTTTTTACATTAGAATTTTGTATTATTTTGCCCATGGGGAATTTATGTACTAACAAATCCTTCTTATTAATATGACGTGTGTTCCTTTTTGTTTAAAATAACTTTGAATTTCTGAATCCTTGAATGCATTACATGAATAAAATATCATTCATCATATGCATAAGCAGGTCTTCACACCAGGTTTCCTTATCTCTCTGCTGTTTATTTCAGCAAGATGGATATAGAGCAGACGGTCAAAGACTTACAAGCACAGAATTCATAGTTCCAACAGCTACTCATGATCTTAGCAAAGGGTCAAGAGGAGCTCAAAACTCTACTGGAAAAGGAAAAGGAGAAAAATAAAAAGAAGAGGGTTGGAGTGGCAACCATGGGTAGAAGATTTAAAGGTCAAGCTAGAAGGATCTTGGATTTCCCTCAACATCTGATGAAGGGGTAGGAAAGGGTAAAGGAACTGCCGTGCAATCTGAGTCTGAGGAAGAAGAAGATGGAGAGGATGAAGACTATTTTGAGCAGCAGTACCCTCCTGCAAACGACAAGTATAAGAATCTGGAAGAACGTCTGGCTTCCATGGAGGTGCAGAGAGAGCTTGGGCTGGACTTTGAGGAGCTAGGTTTGGTTGCTGGGATTGTGATTCCCCCTAAATATAAGGTGCCTCTTTTTGCTAAATACGATGGTTTGTCTTGTCCAAAGATGCATCTGCGGTCTTACGTCAGAAAAATCCAACCGCATTCTTCTGATAAGGACCTATGGGTTCATTTCTTCCAGGACAGTCTTTCGGGGACGCAGTTAGATTGGTTTTACCAGCTAGAGAGGTTTGATGTGCACAATTGGGAGGATTTGGTTGCTGCCTTCTACAGGCAATATCAATATAATGCGGATTTAACACTAACCCGTACTCAATTACATAGTATGGGCATGGTATCAAATGAATGTTTCAAAGAGTATGCCCAGAAATGGAGAGATTTGGCGGGACGAGTACAACCACCTTTGTCTGAGAGGGAGCTGGTAGATATGTTCTTGGGTACACTGTCAGGCCCCTTTTTCAATCACCTGATTGGAAGTTCGTATGCGGGGTTCACCAAGTTGATCCTGACCGGTGAGAGAGTTGAAGCCGGAATCAAGAGCGCAAAAATTCAAAAGGATGCATCTACTTCCGCTGCCATCAAAAATACATTTCCAGCCAAGAACAAAGTCTCAGCTGTCTACTCCCAGAGAAGTCAAGGAAGAGTTGAGCGTCGGCCAGCGGTGGGGGCTGTAATGATTCAGAAGATTGCAGCTGATCAGCCTAGAAACAATCAACCCAGAACCAACCAAGCAAGGGTGGAAAGGCCTGCACGACATTTCACCCGGATTAACATGACACCTGCTCAGGTTCTCCCTCATCTTTTGAAGTTAAACCTTGCAAGTTTGAAAGAGGCACCGAATAATCCGAATACATCTTCTTCTTACTACCATTCAAATGCCAAGTGTGCTTATCATTCAGACAGCCTGGGGCATGACACCAACAATTGTTGGGCCCTCAAAAATAAGATTCAGGATTTAATAGATGCTAAAGAAGTTGAATTCGACGCCCCTAAAAAACCTAATGTGATATCTGCTCCAATGCAAAAACATGGTCACAATGTCCATGTTGTTGAAGAAGATCTTTATGTTTCTACTGTTGATGATTTGATGACTCCGTTACCGATAATCAAGTTGAATTTGCTGAAGGCTGGGATTTTCCCAGGTTGTGAAGAAGATTGCTACCTTTGTTCCTCCTTAACAACCGACTGTCTGTTATTGAAGTTAGGCATCCAACGCCTAATGGATAACCAAGAGATCCTTTTTGAGAAGACTCATGTTACACCGACTCCTGTTAATGATGTTTTGATAATTACCATATCCGCCAATCTTTCCAAGGTCTCCAAAAGACCTGTTAAGATTACATCCAATCCGAAGATTGTACCTTCGAAGATAACCATGTCGGGGCCTATCCCGTACAAGTCCAACAAATCAATACCGTGGAACTATGGGGGAGAGATCTTTTACCACGATGTTAAACAAATTGAATCGAATGAAGAGAGTTCTGATGAAGAGACTTATGACATTGGAAACATTGCTGGAACGAGTAAAATCACCCGCAGTGGAAGAATTTTCTCTCTGGAGATTGCGCATCCAAAGGCAATCTTCGGACCCTCAGCCGCTCCTAAGGTTACCCCTGCACCGGTCAACATATCTGCAAGAACTCCAGTTATTGAAGAATTTTTCACTCCTGAAGTTGTCCCCTCTGCTGCTGATGATGATAGAGGGAAAGGGATCCAAGAAGAGCCCGTCAGGACGAGGGCTCAGCCATTGATCATCCTTGAGACCTCTCAAAAAGAAATGGAAGAGATTTTGAAAATATTCAAGAAAAGCGATTATAATGTTGTTGAGCAACTGGGGTAAACCCCCTCAAAAATCTCTATGCTGGCCTTGTTGCTTTGTTCAGAAGCTCATGCCAAAGCCCTGATCAAATTCTTGAAGATGGCCCATGTGCCCCAGGAAACCTCCGTGGACCAGTTCCAGGAATGTGTAGCTAGCCTAACAGCAGACAGCGGTTTAGGATTCTCCGATTCTGATCTAACAATCAAAGGGAGAAAGCATAATGACACCCTGCATGTCTCGGTGGAATACAGAGGGACTACTCTGGCACATGTTCTGGTAGACACTGGTTCATTGCTGAACGTCTTACCAAATAAGGCATTGGATAGGCTAGATTGTGAAGGTCTAACTTTGAAGCCCAGCAACATCATTGTCAGAGCCTTTGATGGTTCTAAACGGATGGTCCATGGGGAGGTGGACATCCCGATTAAAGTGGGAACAGAAACCTTCAATTCCACATTCTATGCCATGGACATCCGTCCCTCCTATTCTTGCTTGTTGGGAAGACCTTGTATTTATCATGCTGAAACCGTTACTTCCACTCTGCATCAGAAGCTCAAGTTCCCTGTCCAGGGGAAAATTGTAACTGTTCTCGGTGAGGAGGAATACATGATAAGCCATCTTAATTCTTTCCGCTATGTGGAATTGGATGGTGAATTCATCGAAACCCCCTTTCAGCATTTTGAAGAGGTAGCTCAGGAGATTATGGCAGTACCTTCTGTACCCATGATTACCCGACCTCCGCCTCGTATGTTGTCACTCAAAGATGCGAGGGCTGTGATTGAAGAGGGAGGAAGCACAATCTGGGGGCAACTTCCCGATTTTCCTTTCAAGTCTGATAAATTCGGCTTGGGTTTCACTGCTGCTAGTCAGAAGGTTGTGCGTCGCTCCCGGGCAGGGGGACCACCAGTGAAGATCACCCATCATGGAGTCAATGCTTTGGAGGATGGTGAAGAGGAGAGCAACCTAGAAGACTAGATTTTCCCTACCGTTGAAGGAGGATTGTGCAATTGGGAGGCAAAGGACTTTATTCCCATTACTTTCATCAATCAGTAATTTATCTTTCAAACATTTCTGTTGGTTTGTAATAATTCCTAAACAATTCGTACACTTTTAACATTGTGCCTTACCCGAGGTACATAGGTCCATTTGTAAGGGTTTGATTTTTCATCTTCATATGCCATTTTAATGAATCATGGACGTTTTCATATATAAACTTTTGTGTTCATTTTCTTTCTCTTTACATTTTATTTGTTTAAAGGTGGTTATCCCTTACAGACACCCACACTCACAAATGCAGGTACCCATCCATTCCGGATTCCATGGGTAACAATTTTGTTATGGCCTTCAACGACTCTGAAGATCTGGTCTACCATGCCGAATACGAAGGTGATGAAGACTGTGAAGTGCCTGGAGAGTTGGTTAGACTGCTACAACAGGAAGAAAGGGCTATTCTACCTCACGAGGAGTTGTTAGAGACCATCAACTTGGGTACAGAGGAAGACAAAAAAGAAGTTAGAGTGGGTGCCAACCTAGAGCCAAGTGTCAAGGAGCTCTTAGTTCAGCTGTTGAATGAATATGTTGAGATCTTCTCCTGGTCCTACGAAGATATGTCGGGGCTTGATACAGATATTGTGGTTCACCGTCTACCTACATAAGAAGATTATCCACCAATTAAACAGAAAGTTCGCTGCATGCGGCCCGACATGTCTGAAAAGATCAAAGCAGAATGATGAAGCAGTTCAATGCTCGGTTTCTTGTTGTTACTTCATATCCACAATGGGTTGCTAACAATGTGCTCGTGCCTAAGAAGGACGGCAAAGTCAGAATGTGCGTGGATTACAGAGACTTAAACAGGGCTATCCCTAAAGATGACTTTCCACTACCACGCATTGACATCTTGGTCGACAATACAGCTCAGCACAAGGTATTTTCTTTCATGGATGGATTTCCAGGGTATAACCAGATCAAAATGACCCCTGAAGACATGGAGAAAACTACTTTCGTTACACAGTGGGGTATGTTCTGTTATAAAGTGATGCCATTCGGACTGAAGAATGTCGGGGCAACCTATCAACGCGCCATGGTGGCTTTGTTTCATGATATGATACATCATGAGATATAAGTCTACATAGACGACATGATAGCCTGTTCACAAATCGAAGAAGAACACCTCGACCATCTGCAAAAGCTGTTTGTCAGGTTGAAAGAGTACAAACTCAGACTGAACCCTAACAAGTGCACTTTCAGAGTCAGGTCCGGTAAACTTTTGGGTTTCATCGTCAGTAACAAAGGCATCGAGGTTGATCCTGCCAAAGTCAAAGCTATACAAGAAATGCCTGCCCCTCGCACTGAGAAGGAGGTCAGAGGTTTCTTGGGACGCCTAAACTACATCACAAGGTTCATTTCTCACCTAACATCTACCTGTGAACCAATCTTCAAGCTATTGAAGAAAGATCATATGGTTAAATGGAATGATGACTGTCAAGTTGCTTTCGATAAAATCAAGGAGTATTTGCTAGAACCTCCTATCTTGATGCCACCCGTCGAAGGAAGGCCGCTGATCATGTATTTGACTGTCCTGGAGAATTCAATGGGGTGCGTACTGGGCCAACATGACAAGTCTGGCCGAAAAGAGCATTCCATTTATTACCTTAGTAAAAAGTTTACCGACTGTGAGACCCGATACTCACTTCTCGAGAAAACTTGTTGCACTTTGGTATGGACTGCTCACCGGCTAAGGCAGTATATGTTGACTCATACCACCTTGCTGATCTCTAAGATGGATCCGATCAAGTACATCTTCGAGAAGCCTTCTCTAGATGGCAGATGATCCTCACAGAGTATGATATACAGTACACGACCCAAAAAGCTATAAAGGGGAGTGTACTAGCCGATCATCTGGCCCATCAAGCTGTCGAAGATTACCAATCCATGAGGTTCGACTTCCCCGACGAGGATATCATGACATTGGACAACATTGAAGAGAACAGACCGTATGACAAACCTGAACAAGGATCCCGATGGACCCTGTACTTTGATGGTGCCTCCAATGCACTTGGAAACGGTATCGGCGCGGTACTTATATCTCCAGAAGGTTGCCATACACCTTTCACTGCCAGACTCTGCTTCAGCTGTACCAACAACATGGTCGAGTATGAAGCTTGTATCTTTGGTCTCAAGGCTGCTATTGACTTGGGAATCAAATCCTTGATCGTGTTTGGGGACTCAGCTTTGGTTATCAGTTAAATCAAAGGAGATTGGGATACTAAACACACAAACCTCATCCCTTACAAAGAACATGTCTTTACATTGTTACCACATTTCGAGAAAATTACCTTCGAGCACTTTCCGCGAGAAGAAAATCAGCTAGCAGATGCACTAGCTACAATGTCATCCATGTTTAAACTTAACTGGGATAATGAGGCTCCCCAAATTACCGTTGAACGGATGGAAGAACCTGCACATTATCACGAGATTAATACCGAAGAAGTAGTGGACCGACCATGGTTTCATGACGTCAAAAGGTATCTCGAAGCACAAGAATACCCTGAAAGAGCTTCTATGAACGACAAAAAGTTTTTAAGGAGATTCTCTGCCAAGTTCTTCCTGAGCAATGGTATCCTATACAAGCGCAATCACGATTGCATTCTACTCTGTTGTGTGGACAGGGTTGAAGCTGAGCAGATCATGGCTGAACTACACAATGGTACCTTCAGCACTCACTCAAGCGGACATACGATGGCTAAGAAGATTCTAAGGGCAGGCTACTACTGGTCTACCATGGAAGCTGACTGCCATCAACATTCCCGTACTTGTCACAAATGCCAAATCTACGCTGACAAGGTACATATACCTCAAGTTCCTCTCAATGTATTAACAGCTCCTTGGCCATTCGCGATGTGGGGAATCGACATGATTGGAGAGATCAAGCCTACAACATCCAATGGAGACCGTTTTATCCTGGTGGCCATTGATTACTTTACCAAGTGGGTCGAAGCAGCGTCCTTCGCATCCGTTACAAAGAATGTTGTTGCCCGCTTTATCAAGCAGAATCTCATTTTTCGGTACAGCATCCCTGACAGGATCATCACCGACAACGGTACAAACCTGAACAATACTATGATCACCGCTCTGTGCGAATAGTTCCAGATTCAACATCACTATCCATCTCCCTATCGGCCAAAGATGAACGGTTTTTTCGAAGCTGCAAATAAAAATATTAAGAAGATCATACAAAAGATGACAGACACCTACAAGGACTGGCATGAGATGTTACCATTTGCTCTGCACGGGTACCGTACCACGACATGAACATCAACTGGGGCAACACCCTATTCTTTGGTATACGGCATGGAAGCTGTTTTACCTATCGAGGTTCAGATTCCCTCCTTGAGAATCATGAAAGATGCTGGTTTGAGTGAAGGCTTATTGGATTCAGACCCGGCTTGATCAACTTAACTTGATTGACGAGAAGTGACTTACTGCTGTTTGCCATGGTCAGGCGTATCAAAAACGCATGATCAAGGATTTCAACAAGAAAGTCAGACGCCAGGTATATCAAGTCGGGGACCTTGTAATCAAGTGGATCATCTTGCCGCAAAGTGATCCCAGGGGCAAATGGACTCCTACTTACGAAGGACCATTTGTGATCAAAAACATCTTTTTTGGTGGGGCAATGATCCTGACCACCATGGACGGCGACGAACTGCCGCACCCTGCGAACGCAGACATAGTCAAAAGATACTACGCATAAACGACCCGACAAGTTGAAAACCCAAAAGGGCGACTTGGGCAAAAATGGGCATCCCGGTGAATCGAAAACCCGAAAGGGCGGTTCAGGCAAAAATTAGGGATAAATGAAAAAAATCTGTACACCCGGCAAGTTGAAAACCCGAAAGGGCAACTTGGGCAAAAAAGGGTTTCCCAGTGGACTGAAAACCCAAAAGGGAGGTCCAGGAAAAAGTTAGGGAATTAAAGCGTATGACTATGTCTCGTCGGATCACTTTAAGGACAATCTCTTCACCAGAAAAGCTCCTGGCTTCTGATCAATCCAGTCATCTTTGGAAGAAGCAGCGAATGGACAAGATACTCAGAGTTACGAAGGCTATAGCAGAATGGGAACCCCATGGAATTTTTACACATAGCCATCTTTCTTTGTTTAAATTTTTCTCAATTTTGATGACAACATTCTCTTACTAAGATGTCTGTCTCCTTTGTACAAAATACTTACATAAAGTTAATACAAAGATACTTCAAAGTGCAGAAAATTATTTGCCTTTTCTTTTTCTTTACACTTGTGTTTTATTTGAAAACATCGAATGGTTTATTTAATGAGCATATGCATTTGAATATAATCACTGTTTAAAAATAAACGAAATGTGAAAGAATAATTAATGAGAGGTTGAAAGGATAGGAAAACCTCTTTAGGATATTCCAAGAGAAATTCCCCGCAGTATATCATCTGGATCCCCCAGCGGAGCTACGAATTTGAAATACATATCCCCAGCAGAATTAAATTTCAAAATCCTCACCAGAGTCAAAACTTCAAACTCTCGATCCCCGGCGAAGTCATATTTCAAACCTTAAATTATCATCAGAGTTAAAATCCTCAGCAGAGCAAAAACTATGGGCCATAAATCCCCAGCAAGATGAAACCTTCTTTCCCAGCGAAGTCAATTTCCCACTATCAATCTACAGCGGAAACCATTCAGTTTCCCCAGATTCCCCAGCAAGTTGTCTTAAAATCTGAGAATCAACCAGATAACAGTTAACTTTTATCCCCAACCTCTGGATAATTCCCCAGTAGATTGGCATACAACCCAAACTTCTGAACTTTTTCCAAACAGGAATAAGCTTTTTCCCCAGAGTTTTGAACTTACCCTCCAGCAGGATAGCTTACTCTCCAGCAGTATAGCTACTCCCCGAAGAGTTTTTACTCCCCGACAGAATGAAGATTCTCATTCTTAACTCCCCAGCTTGAAGTCCCCAGGGATTTATTTTCCCCTAGCAGATTGAAGATTCTCATTCTCGATTCCCCAGTGAAGATGCCAGAGTCTCCATTACTTTTCAGCATGATTTTGTCAGAATTTTTTAAATCCCCTATAGATCGAAGATTCTTATTCTCACTTCTCCAGTGAAACTCCCAAGGTTTCAATTCCCTAGAAGATTGAAGATTCACATTCTTAATTCTCCGCAGAAGCCATCAAAGTCTTCCTTATTCTCCAGCAAATCAAGGTGTTCTTTCATCTAATCCCCAGTAGAGATCATCAGAGTTTTCTTTATTCCCCAGCCGAGTAAAGATTCCCATTGTGTAATCTCCAGCCTTAGTCATCAAAGTTCTCAGGATTTCCCAAGCAGGTTTCTCAAGCAGACTTGAAGGATCCCTATCCCCAAGAAAGTCATGAAGGATTCTCACATCCCCACAAAAGTTGTCAAAGTTTTGATAATCCCCGCAAGTTGCCAAGGATTTTCTATCTCCAACAGTGGTCCAAGGATTTCTCATCCTCAACAATCAAAGATTTTGAATCTCCAACAATGGTCATGGACTTATTTTCCCCGGCAGCAGTCAAAGATTTCATTATCTCCAGCTATCAAGGATTTATTTTCCTTAGCAAGATGGCTAATCAGCTTACATGTGCATACATTACATTCATATATCATAAACATTTATAGAATACATTTTATTGCATAATATATATCATGCAACATCACTTTGTGTTTCAGCTAACATCTTACCCTTTTCAGGATAAGATTAAAAGCTATTTTTAACAAATATTCAAAGATTTCAGATACAGTACGGATACACTCTAAGAAATGGAAGTCATTCTGTTACTCATTCAGATCTCTTATTTAGATACAATATGGATACACCCCAGACACGGAGGTCATTCTATTACTCATTCAGAATTTCAAGTCAAGATACAGTCCAGATACGCTCCAGACACGGTAGCCATTTTGTCACTCATTCAGACTTTAGCAATCAGATATAGATTAGATACGCTCCAGACACTGAAGCCATTCTTTTTCTCATTCAGATTCAACTATCAACTTCAAGCTCAGATACACTCCAAGACATGGAAGTTATTATGCTGCCATTTCAGATCCCAGTTACAGTACTGATACACTCCAGACACGGAAGTCATTATGCTACTCATGCAGATCTCAACTACATATACAGTCCAGATACACATCAGACACGGTAGCCAATTTGTCACTCATTCAAATGTTATCCCAGCCCAGAGATGCTCTAGACACAGATGCCTTTCTGCCGCTTATTCAGATTTCAGATTCAGATACAATAGAGATACACTCCAGACACGGCAGTCATTCTATTATTCATTTAAGAATCAAATCCAGTTATAGCTCAGATATGCTCCAGACATGGACGCCATTCCCTTGCTCATACATATCCAATCTCCAGATACAACTCAGATACGTTCCAAATACGGGTACCATTCTGATGTTCATTCTCCTGATTTTCCAACAAACGGTTTTGGATGGAATCACTAAGCCCGTCTCCAATAAGATTTTGTCACCTCTCCAAATGGCATATTTAAGCCCATTCCCTCAATTACATTTTGACGAGTGCAAATTAATGGGCACTCTAGTGTCCAATCATCTTTTACCTTCGAGTCACGAAAGGCAAACTCGTCAATCTAACTCTTCAGGTTCAAGAAGATTGAACAGGGGCAGTTGTTGTACCCCAAAATTTCCCTCTCATTTTATCAATATTTCCCCTCACAAGACTCTTTGAACTCCAGACAGGATTAGGGTTTACTCTGCTCAAGACATCTCCTTGCACTGATGACCTGAAATTAGGGTTTGAGTTTGCACAGGGATTTTTGGACTTTCAATGCTCAAAGTGACTTTCATACTTCATGTTGGACTTATAATATTTCTAATACCAAGTTTCAAGCTTTGAATCAAATTTTTTCCCAGTCAATTGGACAGTTGACCTAGAAATCAACTGCATTGGGGAAAAGTCAACTATGGCCAATTTACAGTCAAAACTCATAATTTTTTATCCACATCAACATTATAGGCTCATATGAACCATTTTATCAAGTTTGGACCACAACTCCTCAAGAAATTTGATCAGATCATCAAAAGGGCAAAATGGTCATTTTTAGGGTTTTGACTGCAGAAGGGCAACTTCTGATTTTTCACCTAGCCAATGGAAAATTGGGTTCAAGAATGGATTCAAGGACTCAATGGAATCATCTTGACCTAATCACAAGGTTCAAAAGATCTCAAAAGCATTGGATTGACAGATGATTTTTCCAGTCAACTGATCAAAAATCAACTGTACACTGAAAAGTCAAACTTTGACTTTTTGGTCAAAATCAAGTGCCAAGGGTCATTTTTCACCAAGAGGTGTAAAAACATGAAACTTGTTGACCAAGAAACCTAAATTTGGAAATTAGGGTTTAAGATTGAAATTTTTCATAACTTAGAAATTTTCTAAGTTATGAAAATTTCTTATTTTTTCCCAACTTTTCCCAACTTTTTCACCATGATGCAATTGGATTCAAAGAAAACTTCCAACATGAAAGTTGTAGTCCTCCACAAAATCTAAAACTTTGACTCATAAAATTTTTCCTAAAATAAGCTCGGATCTCAAGTTATGATTTTAGGAATAAGGGTCCAAAAAGTTTCTAACTTAGTGAAATTTTGCCCTAGTTTAGGCAGCATTTTGACCTATCTTCATGGCAATTTTTCACCTAGTTCCAATTGGAATATCAAAATGAATTTCAAAGATGGATTGTATAGCATGTTACAAGCTTTCCAAAATGTCAGAGAACTCTCCAAGATCATTTGTGGTTAGGGAGAATCGAAGGTTTGAATTTGGAAAATATCACTTTGGTCCATGGCATTTTTCATGTTGATACAAGTTGCAATTACTGTTCAACCATGCTTGTACTTGGTTTACAGGTCCTTAAACCCTTCCACACTCAAAAATTGAATTCAAACACATTGGTTAGAGGCATTGTTCTGATCTATGGAAGATTACACAAAGGATTAATCTAAAAATGGCAAAAAGGCAACATTGCCACTTTGATAAAGTTGGCTTTATGTCAAGTTGTTCCTCTTGAGCTGTAAACCCAATCTTTTGCAGAAAAACAACCCCACAAACTTAGGGCAAGGTACAACAACTTTGTGCATCTAGGAAGGAGGCCTGTACAGGCTCTTGAGCATTGTCGTATCACCTTTTCTTCAAAAGCAAGTCAACTTGCAAAAACACAACAACTCTTGCATCTGTTAAAACCAAAGTTTGTAAACATTTCAAACAATTTTTTGCATATCACACTAAGCCAAAAACACGAGCTAGCAACCTCTCAAACAACCTTGTACACCAAAACACCAAAATCTTGCAAAATAGGGCAGGTTCTGCATTTTGATTTCCAAAACACAAACCACTCGTGCATTTTGCTTGCAACGAGTTCCAATACACTCCATACAACCTACCTAAGTTATCCCAACCATTCCCAAGTCACTGTAACTCCATTTACACACTTCACCATTTTTGAATTCTGACTTTGCAGGTTGAGTTCTATAGAGAGATTCAAGCAAGTTCAAAGCTAGCCAAGCATTGGGGAAGGTCAAAGGAACTTCAAGCAAGCTCACAAGCATCTCAGACCTCACTGAAAACCCCTACATTGCCATACTCGAGCTTGACTGAAACAGGTAATGTTCAAACTTCTATCTCTCTATTTAGGAATCATTAGGCTTAGGTTTATGAATAAAAATGTAGTACTCATTGCCCTTGAGCTGTACATATGCACAAAATTCATTTAAGTTAACTGAGATGGGAGAATTTGAATGATGAACTTTTTGAAAAAACTAGGTTAGAAATTAGGGCCAGAGAAATTCTCTCTGGTCTTTGAGAGTTAGATTAAGTTTTTTACATGGTTAGAATCGTATGATCATGCTCTATAACTTTCATGTTGCAAGTTTTTGTTTTTAAGCATAAATGCAGGAGATACACTTTTGAATCATTGGCGCGCGTTTGGTTGCTGTCTCAAGGACATGGATGAAGGAATCTGTGTTGGGCCTTGGTTTGGCTTGCTATTTGCACCCCCGGGCTTGCTGTTTACACCCCATTTGCCCATTTCATTATTTTTTTAATTTTTCTATTTCTATTTACATTTCTGACTTTATTTTATTTTTCTAAACATTAAAAATTACCAAAAATATTTTCTTAAATTTTCATATTTTATTTTATTGTTTTTTCTAGCATAAAAATAGTTTCTTAAATAATATACTTTTATTTTATTAAAATAAATTCATAAATAATACAAAAAATATTATATATTTTATTTTTTATTATTTATATACTTAAAAAATATTTTTCTCACACATTTTATTTTTTAAAATATTTTTTATATATTTTCTTTTATTTTCTTATACATAAATAAATAATTATAATATATATATATTTTCTTAAAACAAATTAGGGTTTCCACCCTTAATAAAAATAATCTTTTATTTTCTTATTTTTGATACATTAAATAGTTTATTTTTTAAATACATAAAAATAATACAAAAACATTTTTTGCATACTTATATTTAATTTTCGAATTTTTTTTTGAATAACCAAGTATTAAAAAAAAATTCGCAAATAACCGCGTTTCGGAAAAAATTACGCAAATAACCATGTTTCAGATGACTCCCCAAAGGAGGAGCCATCTCACTTGGCGCATCCTCCCATTTTTTAAGGGGAGGCGCCATCTCACTTGGTGCTTATGTGCTTAGGGCATGCCCTAAGCCAAGTGAGATGGCGTCTATGTGTATTTTTAGGGCAAAATGTGATTTTTTTTGTATTGTGCGTTGCGTATTGGATACAGGATCAACAAAATGGAATTTTTATTAAAAAAAAAATAATTACATCCAACTATATTACAATAAAAAAACAGATAAAAAAACAGATAAAAAAAACAGGAAAAAAAAATAGATAAATCAGTGATCCCCCGGAACCCGGTAATGACCCCCGGTTCCGCATCCTCGTCCTCGCCTTTCCCGTGCTGGGTGTTATCGTGTTTCCTGCTGCGGCAGGGTCGATGGCCCAGCGAAGTCAATGCGGTCCGTATCCATAAAATCAGTCAGATCTCCATATCTAGAAGATCCACTTTGGTACAGTCGGTTACCCATGCCCTCAAAGTTTGGTCGTGTTGGAGGTGGGTGGGGTTCCATGGTGGATCTGTAGCATTGATCGTCTGAGTACGGTGGGTAGAAAGGAAATGGATCTTGGGGTGTTTGGTATTGAGGATGTTGGGTGGTTTGGTGATATTGTGGTTGATGGTAGGCTGGGTCGGTTTGTTCGTAATCTTCCGACATTCCCATATCAGGGCTAAGGCTGGATATTGAGGGGCCCATATTGGGATATATGGAAGACTGAAATTGTGTGTGGGGTATGCGGGTGTGTTGGTATTGTGATTGGTATTGTGGTTGGGTGTGAGGCATATCGAGGTATTGGTAGTGAGGTGGTGATTGTGGTTGGTTGTGGGGCATTTGAGTGTAATTGTGTTATGGTGGGGACTGTGGTTGGGTGTTTGTGGTTCTGTTTCTTCTTGGGGGTTGGTGGGAGGTTGATGGGTTTTGGGTTTGTTGTTGGGGAAACGAGGGTTGTGCCTATTGTGTGCGTGGGTCAACCAAGTACCTTGGATGAGACACGTGCATTTTAGGGTTACTAACCGACCTGTACCAAGATAAATATTGATCCGTGTGTCGCATATTACCATGATTAAGGAAAACCGGGAATTGCAAGACATAACGGTGACGCCTCTGCCACATCTTACACCATTCCGGAGCGAAGTCTTTCCAGTTGGTAAGATCCCACTGGGCGTCGACCCTTTTAAGATGCCATGGGGATAAAAAAGTTGGATCACTTGGTATCTCTTGATGCATTCCGAACTGCATCTTCACACAGTCGCTGTGCTGCATCTCCATAATGTTGAACCGAATGATTGCAGTCTTCGCGGTCCAAATTGTTGCATCCTCCGGGTTTGGATCATGGCCCAAACCCAAATATGGTCTCCAGACGAACTGTGATAAAATTTAAATCCAGTTAACGAAAACGTAATGTATAAATAATTTAAATGAAGAAAAGTTTAAAGCTACGACGTACATCATCCGGGCCTAAGTGATCCAACAGATTGCGGTATAGTGCGACATTGAATCTTGGATTCTTGCCGTAATCCATACCCCTCACGCAATACCTAAAGGAAATGAAAAACATTTTATTCTTAGCATATATTTGTTGAAGAGATAAATAGTAATAAATGATATAACTTGATGACTTACTTTGTTGCGTACGGGAAAATGAAAGTGTCGTTGTTGACGGGGTTTAAGGACTCCATCCTCCACCAACCCCAGGCTTGTAGTAAAAAAGCGCACCCATAAAATGTACATTTTTCCTTGACTGCATTTTTGCACAAGGAACTGTATAGGTGGGCTAAAACTGCAGAACCCCAACTATATTTTCTTGTTTTTTTCAAAATCTCTTAGTAAATGTAAATACATAAAATTTACACTATTTCCCGTACTTTCGGGAAATAAAAAGGTACCAAATAAAATCATAAGATAAGTTCGGGCTTTTACTACCCTGTCTTGCTCGGAGGAATTTTCGTTTAATTCCAAACTTGCATAATGACTTTTAAGCTCAGTGAGTAGTATTCCCTGACCTCTCGCACCACCACCTTCAACCATATCCCTGCCCAACAGTTCTTCACACTGAGAGTTGGGTTGTTGAACCGAGTCGTTCACGGCCTTACCGTCGACAGGGAGACCTAGTAGCATGTACACATCCTCTAGCGTGATGGTACATTCACCTATTGGTATGTGAAATGTATGGGTCTCTAGGCTCCACCTTTCCAACATTGCAAGAATGAACTTCGAATCAATTGTGCAGTTGGAGATCTTTATGACATGTCTAAAACCTGCATATTCTAGATATGGTACGATAAATGAGTCGGAAGCCAGGTAGTTGTGAGAACGGATTCTGAATATTTTGGTGTCCTGAGTTCATAACGTAAATGTTATAAGATTAAGTAAGATGAACAAAGCATTATCTGAAGTATGAAAAAGGTATAACCAAAATAGAAACTTACAAATGCGGCAATGTTTTCCCTTGTGCCTCTGAGAATCGCCCATTAATAGAAGGGCCATTATTTAAAATGCTTGAGATTATGAAAGACTTAGAAAGTGTAAGAGAGTATGAAAGACTTAGAAAGTGTAAGAGATTATGAAAGATTTCGTAGCAGAGAGTGAGACTTGTGTGGGTGTGAGAGATGTATGATATGGTATGTATTTATTGGCAAACAAATTTCATAGAGTGGTTGATGGTGCTTACATGCATGCGAAGTGTCACTCTTGCAAGCAAGGTCGCAACCTAGGGGGTTACATATTTGCATGCATGTACAAAAATGAAAGGTGTCACTCTTGCAGGCTAGGTGGCAGCCTAAGGATGTAACACGATTGGACAGTAAGGGAGGCGCCATTGGACTTGGAGAAAGAGTACAAAAATGAATGGTGTCGCCATCCCAATTGGCGAATAAGAGGTGTCCTTGGTTGCAGGCTAGGCTCAGGCTACGTGACAGCTTTTGGGATGCCATGCCTGAATGCATGTAACCCTATTGGAGGTGATGGCAGGAGACTTACAAGATACAGTATAGGTGAAGAGTAGGCGCAGGGTAGGTGGCAGCCAAGGGGGTTACATATATGCATGCATGTATCACGATTGGACAGTAAGGGAGGCGCCATTGGACTTGGCGAAAGAGTACAAAAATGAATGGTGTTGCCATCCCAATTGGCGAATAAGAGGTGTCCTTGGGTGCAGGCTAGGCTCAGGCTACATGACAGCCTTTGGGATGCCATGCCTGAATGCATGTAACCTTATTGGAGGTGATGGGAGGAGACTTACCAGATACAATATAGGTGCAGAGTAGGCGTAAGCTAGGTGGTAGCCTAGGGGTGACATATCTGCATGCATGTATCACGATTGGACAGTAAGGGAGGCGCCATTGGACATGGCGAAAGAGTACAAAAGTGAATGGTGTCACCATCCCAATTGGCGAATAAGAGGTGTCCTTGGTTGCAGGCTAGGCTCAGGCTACGTGATAGCCTTTGGGATGCCATGCCTGAATGCATGTAACCCTATTGGAGGTGATGGGAGGAGACTTACAAGATACAGTATAGGTGCAGAGTAGGCGCAGGCTAGGTGGAAGCCTAGGGAGTTACATATCTGCATGCATGTATCACGATTGGACAGTAAGGGAGGCGCCATTGGACTTGGCGAAAGAGTACAAAAATGAATGGTGTCGCCATCCCAATTGGCGAATAAGAGGTGTCCTTGGTTGCAGGCTAGGCTCAGGCTACGTGACAGCCTTTGGGATGCCATGCCTGAATACATGTAACCCTATTGGAGGTGATGGGAGGAGACTTACAAGATACAGTATAGGTGCAGAGTAGGCGCATGCTAGGTGGCAGCCTAGGGGGTTACATATCTGCATGCATGTATCACGATTGGACAGTAAAGGAGGCGCCATGGAACTTGGCGAAAGAGTACAAAAATGAATGGTGTCGCCATCCCAATTGGTGAATCAGAGGTGTCCTTGGTTGCAGGCTAGGCTTAGGCTACGTGACAGCCTTTGGGATGCCATACATGTAACACTATTGGCAGCCTTGTGGGTTACATCCTTACTTAATTGAAATTTTTAGTCTTACGTTTATCATAACATTGATTCACTTAATCTGTCAAATCTTCCAACCTTCAAACATTCTTACTATCAAACCTTCAAACCTTCAAACAATCAAACATACAAACCTTCGAATAACTCATAAAGTTCAAACCTTACAACATTCAAACCTTCGTACAATCAATAAACTTCAAACATTCCAACCTTCAAATAACTCATAAAATTCAAACATTCCAACCTTCAAATCTTCAAACCTTCAAACAATCCTATGCAATGGCCTCTGCACCATAATTTGTCGTCAAAGCACATTTCAACGGTGAGACATACATTTGTCCCACCGCTGGGTTTTTGTTTAGAGACACAGACAACATTTGATTTCTCTTAAATGGGAAAGCCAATTTCTCGTACTTCAAAAAGCGATTGGAGGCCAAACTTGGACGAGGCCCGGTGACCCGGATATTTTACCAGAATCCATTTTTTTGGAAAACAACCAAGTAATTTTTTATAAGGTTGAAGTTCAAGATGACGAGGATCTCCAGAATATGTTTTCCAGCCATGTGTATTCTGGGTACGACTCTATTGAGTTGTACGTTATGCTGTGAGAGCCTCAGGTGACACAAGTGGTTGATCCTTTGGAGAATGAACAAGTTGAGGTAGATGCAGTTGATGAAGAAGAAGAAGATGATGAGTTAGAGTTTGATGAAATGGTGAATGATGATTCCGACGATGATGGCTTACCTAGTATTCCTACAAACGAAATCTACACACCACCTCCGCACATGACAAACTTCAACATGGGCGGAGATGAACCTTCTACTGACTTATTTTTCAATCTGTATATGCAGTCGGATGAAAATTTAAAAGAGAAGGACAAGTTTCGTAATAGAGAGGAATGCATCAGAGCCATAAAAAAATTCCACATGCTCAACTCGGTTGATTTTAAGGTGGACCGTGTCAACCCGGAAAGGTACAAGATCAAGTGTGTCCACCCTGACTGTATGTTCAAGCTGACTGCATCATACAGATTAAGAGGTGACTGCTGGGTCATAGGTTCCATGACTACCCACATTTGTCTAAGTTCTACTCAATCACAGGACCACCAAAAACTTAACTACGATCTCATCTGTTAAGAAATCCTACCCCTGGTCAGCAACGACCCATCTTTGAAGGTGAAAACAATCATCTCCCACATCACCATGGTTTTTAACTACACTCCGTTTTACCGTAAGGCGTGGTTAGCAAAGACTAAGGCGATTGAAAAGGTGTACGGAAACTGGGAGGAGTCATACCAAGAAATTCTTCGCTACCTGAATGCACTCAAGACGTATTCTCTGGGTACTGTTTATGTTCTGGAAACAGTGCCAGCATACGCCCAAGATGGTAGTCTACTAAACGGCAACAGAATATTCAGTCGAGTGTTTTGGGCATTTCAACCATGCATCACAGGGTTTGCATCATGCAAACCAATTATACAAATTGATGGGACTTGGTTGTATGGGAAGTACAAAGGCACGCTACTGATCGCAGTTGCACAAGATGGAAACAACAACATTTTCCCCATTGCCTTTGCCCTTGTCGAGGGGGAGATCGATGGTGCTTGGAGCTTTTTTCTGAAAAATCTGCAGACACACGTGGCTCCTCAACCAGATCTCTGTTTGATCTCGGACAGACATGCCTCCATTGAAAGTTCCTACAATAATCCTGCAAACAGTTGGCATGAACCTCCTTCTACGCATGTCTATTGCGTTAGGCATATCGTCCAGAATTTCACGAGGGAGATCAAGGACAAAACATTAAGGAAAGAGGTTATGAATGCGGGATATGCATTGACACAACCCACATTCAAATATTACCACAACGAGATCCGTTTGTCAAATCCGGAAGCCGGTAGGTGGATTGACAATATTTCGGTGGAAAAATGGACTAGGTCATACGACAATGGCCAAAGATGGGGGCACATGACAACGAATCTTATTGAATCAATGAATGGGGTATTCAAAGGCATACGAAACCTCCCGTTCACTGCTCTGGTAAAATCTACGTATTTTAGGATGGCTGTGTTATTTGCCAAAAGAGGTGAAATGTGGAATGCGGTGTTGCAATCTGGACAACTATGGAGTGAAAGCTGCATGAAATACATTAAGGCAGAAAGTGCTAAAGCCAACACTTATGTGGTTATACGGTTTGACCGATACAACCATAACTTCATTGTGAAAGAGACAATCGACCACAACGAAGGCCTGCCAAGACAAGAATATAGGGTCATGCTACCTTCTCGTTGGTGCGATTGTGGCAGGTTTCAAGAATTTTGTATGCCTTGCTCTCATGTCATTGCCTCTTGTGCTCATACCCATCAAGACGCGCTGCAACTTCTGTCAAACATTTACAAATCTGAAACGTTGCTCAACGTTTACAACAACAACTTTCCTTTGGTAGAAAAACCAGATTATTGGCCTGCATACGACAGCGAAATAGTGTGGCACAATGACCAAATGTGAAGGAACAAGAAGGGTCATCCCAAAAGTAAGCGCATCACAACAGAAATGGACGATCTTGACAAGTTGGAAAGAAAGTGTGGTTTATGCCATCAGGTCGGACACAATCGCAAAAATTATCTGAATCGGGCGTCTGCCTCGACCACATAAAAATTGTAATACATAAAATCTTTCCTTAATTATGTTGTAAACATTAGGGTTTTCCGTTAACAAATTTTTCTACAATAAATATTGCGCGTACAAGAAAAATTAACGATATTCCGTCTACGATATTACAACTGTTAACACAATTTCATCTGACCCATGCATCATCAACATTACATCGCTGTCTGTTTTGACTTCCTCCAACCATACATTAGGTCTTCCTGTCGCATGTGAGGTTGTTGTTCGTTTTCGTTGGATCCTTCGATTTTTTTCCCTCCGCAATGTCTCCATCTAGCCATCGCATCAACTCCCGCTTCAGACGCTCCATGGAGTGAATGTGCCAGAATTTCATTTTCATCGCAAGTTTCGTGGCGGAGAAGATAACGTAACCATCTCTGCTAAAAATCATGGGCGACATCATAACACAAATAACAGAGTAAAAAATAAAAATACAGTGCGACAAAGTGTGCGAAATTTCGGAGAAACTGATGAATTATTTATAAAACAGCATTTTGCCCTAGTTTTGCCCTAGGAGCCAAGTGAGATGGCGCCTCCTCTCACTTTTAAGGAGCATGCGCCATCTCACTTGGCTTAAAGTGAAGGGAGGCGCCAAGTGAGATGGTGCCTAGGGCAAATATATGGGTGGAGGCGCCAAGTGAGATGGCTCCTCCTTTGGGGAGTCATCCGAAACATGGTTATTTGTGTAATTTTTTCTGAAACCCGGTTATTTGCGAAATATTATTTTAATACTTGGTTATTTTAAAAAAAATTATTTAATTGTCCATTTAAATATT
Organism: Vicia faba; assembly: GCA_948472305.1. Lineage (NCBI taxonomy): Eukaryota > Viridiplantae > Streptophyta > Magnoliopsida > Fabales > Fabaceae > Vicia > Vicia faba. The sequence continues at coordinate 803,219,404 of OX451738.1, read as the reverse complement.
TTTCCATTTATTTATTTGAACAAAGAATTCATTTGGTTGTAATAGTTGATTTAGGGCTTTTATTTCTTGCAAATATCCCCTTATTCAAACTTGTATCCTCCTCCCCATATCAATGTTGTAATAGTCGTAGATTTATTTTTATGCACTTTATTGCTTTCAAATATGCCATGATAGAAAGATTAGGGTTTGTATGATAAACAAAATAAAAACAAATAGCTTGACTAATACAAGACAAAAATGCATGAAAATTGATAACACAATGCATACAAGCACCCCTAGGGTTTCATCCACTTGTTGCCTTTAAAATGGCCATGGTATGCATGTCAAGTATCTTGGCAAAACAAAATCAAACAAAAAGATCATAGTCCCTTGATGACGCTATTTTGGTTGCCTATACATAAATGATCTAGTCCCTCAAACAAAAACTTGCTAAGATACTTGGCACAATTGCTATCATGGTCAGACGATGACCCGCGCCTGTCCCGTTTAACATCCAAACACAAGGTTGTTTACCAAAAGCAATGGTAAAACAACAATGTCAAAGGGTTAAAAATGTGTAGGAAATATCTTTGAGTAGGTAGGTAGATGCTCCTAGTTACTTGATCAAACTTGCAAACATCCTTGCTATTTTCAAAAACACATCACAACACAATTTCAAAACATTTCCCAAAACAAACTTTCAAACATTGAAACATTTTTCAAAAGATAAAACACCTTTGTATACATTCAAACAAGAATCATTACAAAGGTTGCCACAACGATGGCCTCTTTTCAAAATACTTTCAAAACCACACACAAAGCACCATTTCAAACAATTGAAAAGCAAAAGTAAGTGATCTAAAACAAGTAACTAAGAGCCCATGGAAAACCATGGATGAAAAGGGTGCTAGCACCTTCCCTTTTCATAATCTACCCCCCGAACCCAAAAACAATCTCAAAGGTTTTTCCTGTGCTTTTTGACCTTTCCTTTGGATAAAATAAAAAGTCGATGGCGACTCTTGCTAAACCGAAACATTTGCAAACACAAACGCAAAACCTCAAGTCAGTTCTCCCACCGCATCACAGGTCTCAACTTCTTCTTTAACCGAGGCACTCCGCCTGGGAAGGATAAAACATAAGCTGTCTCAAATAAAGAGACTTGCTAATTATGGTCACGGAGGATTGTAAAAGGAAATGACTTCCTGGGGAAAATGTCATGACTTCCTGGGGGATGAACCATGACTTCACGGGGAAGGCAGTATAGTTTCCCGGGGAAAACAAAATGGATTCCTGGGGATAACAAAATGGCTTCCTAGGGAAATGCCAACATATTCCTGCTGAGGAGATAAAAGTATTCTCGTGCAAACTAAATGCATATTTTCAAACCAAAGCTCGAAACTTATAGAGATAAAAAGTAATAATATTCCTGGGAAACAAAGATTCAAACCATAAATAAACCGGAGTGAAATGGCCAACCAAAGACACGTCCTTTGAGAAATAAACTCAAGACGGAAAATCGAATCCATTTAAGCAAGGAGCGTTGTAGGAAGGCCAGAGAAAAATGTCAATGAATAATGATTTGTCAATTTTAGCCATGCATGATGTACGTATGAACGTATGAGTGCTATCGTGCGTATGCTGGCAAAACAGATACACAATCAGTAGGAAGAAACAAACAAAACCTCCTCAGGTACTAACAACACTTGGCTAAACTTCAACTAGAATGATCATTCCAAGAAAGGTAAAGGTAAACTGCGGAAACCAAACCTATTGCCTGCCTTTAACTTTACTAAGGAGAAACATAATTCGGAGGTAGACAAATCAAACAGATATCGGGATAGAACATCCTTCTTCCGGCTTCAATGGAGAAACCAGTTTTTTCCGAAAGTAACATGCCTACTGGAGATTGTAAGACCAGCCTCAAATAAAGTAGACTGACGCTGAAACAATCAAACTTCACTAGGGAATTCAAGCCTACCTCCCTGGAGAAAAATGTGGATTGAAACTTTACATCATGAAAACTTATTCCAACAAAAGATGCCCTGGGATAGCCTTCTTGGGGAATCAAGAAGTCAACATTATAAAAAGAGGTCAAACCCATGGGGATTTTAAATCAAACCCAGCACTTGGTGGGTGAAAACCCAAAGGGTTGACAACTGTCTCGACACTTCTTAGAAAATATACCGCCCTGGTCTAGTTGCCTGGGAAATAAATAACAACAATAATGTTAATACTGCAGAAAGAGCGACATTTCAGTACACTGAGGGAATAAAACCTTTCATCGTATGAGGGAAGACTTTGCTGGGGAATCTGGGATAGAGGCTTCTGACCATGCAAACCCAAAATCAAAAGTGAACCAAGACTTGACTGGGGATAATGGGATCACAAACCCAATATTACACTTCACACCAATTGGTATCGTCTTTAACTACTTGAGAAACATACAAAGATCATGCGCATACCAACAAAATGACCTGAGAGAACCTTCATGAGGGAAATAAGACTTCTCAAAACAAATGGAGTTTGTTCATTCCTAGGATCACCATTTTTGTTGTCATTGTTTCATCACAAATCTCAAAGTAAAAGTAAATTGTAAAAATCTCTTCTTTTTTTTAAAAATAAATTTTGTTTTTTAATATTTTTGCTTTGAAAGTTATCATCAGTAATAAATGGAGTCTTTGCAATCTAAATAAAATAATAACACAAAGAATTGGGTAAAAGCTCGAATTTCATTAATAGAATGATAGTCTACGAATGGCGAGACTCCATGGATGATTAAAAAGTTCATAAAATGGTAATATATAATGGAAAAGATACATTGAGATACAATGACCACTATCCCCCCTAGCAACTTTTGAAATCCTGAGCAGCAACTTTTGTTGAAGTATGGTGAGGATCCGAGAAGATTGTTACTTCAACGATCAAGTCTTGTCTGACGTAGTTACTAGCCAAGAAAATCCCTAACTTTTGCCTAAGTTGCCCTTGCGGGTTTTCAACTTAGCGGGAAATTTATTCTGTTTATGTCTCTAATTTTTGCCTAGACCACCCTTTCGGGTTTTTGGCCTACCGAGACGCTCCTTTTTGCCTAAGCCGCCCTTTTGGGTTTTCAACTTAGCGAGTTGTTCTTTTATTTCTTTAGGAGAAGTATTTCTTGACTACGTCAGCATTCATAGGACGTGGGAACTCCTCTCCATCCATAGTTTCAAGAATTAATGCACCACCAGAGAAGGCTTTCTTGACAACATACGGGCCTTCAAAATTGGGAGTCCACTTGTCCCTAGAATCAGTGTTGAAAGACATGATCTTCTTGAGAACGAGGTCGCCTTCTCTGAATTCACGAGGTTTGACCTTTTTATCAAAAGCTTTCTTCATTCTTTTCTGATATAATTTTCCATGACACAAAGTTGTCATTCTCTTCTCCTCAATCAAATTTAATTGGTCAAACCTGTTCTGGACCCATTCAACCTCTGTCAATTTGGTTTCTATTATCACATGCAATGAGGGAATCTCTACCTAGACCAGGAGTATAGCTTCCATTCCATACACTAGGGAGAACAGGGTTGCTCCTGTTGAAGTGCGAACAGATGTTCGATATCCATGCAGAGCAAAAGGGAGCATTTCATGCCAATCCTTATAAGTGACAACCATTTTCTGGATAATTCTCTTGATATTCTTATTAGCAGCTTAAACAGCCTCATTCATCTATGGCCTGTATGGAGACGAATTATGATGGACAATCTTGAATTCTTCAAACAATTTTGTCATCATCTTGTTGTTCAAATTCGAGCCATTGTCAGTGATGATTCTGCTCGGCACACCATACCGGCATATAAGATTATTTCTGATGAAACGCACAACCATCTGTTTGGTAACATTGGCATAAGAAACAGCCTCTACGCATTTGGTGAAGTATTCAATTGCTACCAAGATAAAATGGTGTCCGCTCGAAGCTTTGGGTTCCATCATCCCGATCATGTTAATACCCCACATTGAGAAAGGCCATGGGAAGGAAATCACATTGAGAAGTTTCGGAGGCACATGGACTCTGTCTGCATAGATCTGGCATTTATGGCACTTCTTTGCAAATTTGTAACAATCAGATTCCATTGTTAGCCAATAATAACCCGCCCTTAGCATATTTTTAGCCATCGAATGTCCATTAGCATGAGTGCCAAATGAACCTTCATGAATCTCATGCGTCAACATGTCTGCTTCGTGTCTATCCACGCATATGAGCAAGACCATGTCATAATTTCTCTTGTATAACACATTTTCACTGAGGAAGAAACTGCCTGCCAATATTCTCAATGCCTTTCTATCTTTATTTGACGCACCAATCGGGTATTCCTGAGTCTGAAGAAAATGTTTGATATCATAATACAAAGGTTTTTCATCTGCTACTGCCTCTGTCGTAAACATATGAGTGGGCCTATCCAGCCGTCGAACTGTAATCCGGGGTATATCATTCCAAGTATTCACTTAGTACATGGAAGCCAGAGTTTCCAGAGCATCCGCCATTTGATTTTCATCTCTAAGGATGTGATGGAATTCAACTTTATTGAAGAAGGGTAATAATCTTCTAGCATAATCTTTGTAAGGGATCAAGCCAGGGTGACGAGTGTCTCATTCTCCTTTAATTTGATTTATTACCAAAGCTGAATCACCATACACATCTAGATTTTTTATTCTGAGATCAATAGCTTCCTCAAGACCCATGATGCAAGCCTCATATGCTTCCATATTATTAGTGCAATCAAATGTTAACCTTGCAGTAAAAGGAATGTGCGATCCAGGAGGAGTGACAATCACAGCACCAATTCCTTTACCATAAGCATTCACAGCTCCATCAAATATTATACTCCAATGAGATTAAGGGTCAAGGCCTTCCTTAGGAAATGGTTCATCGCAAACTTTCACTTTCAGGAACATCACATCCTCATCGGGGAATTCATATTTTGCAGACTGATGATCTTCCATCGGTTGGTGAGCAAGGTAATCTGCCAACACACTACTTTTAATAGCCTTTTGAGTGCAATACTCGATATCATATTCAGATAACAACATCTGCCGGTGGGCAATTCTCCCGGTAAGAGCAGGCTTTTCAAAAATGTTTTTTATTGGATCCATTTTGGAGATCAACCAAGTGGTATGATTCAACATATACTGCCGCAAATGCTTTGCCTCCCAGGCCAAAGCACAACATTTCTTTTCCATCGTGGAATACCGCGACTCACAATCAGTGAATTTTTTACTGAGATAATAAATGGTGAACTCCTTCTTCCCTGTTTCATCTTGTTGTCCCAGAATACAACCCATGGATTTATCTAACACTGTTAGATACATAATTAATGGTCTTCCTTCTACGGGAGGGAGCAAGATAGGAGGTTCAAGTAGATATTATTTAATACTCTCGAATGCCCTTTGGCAGTCATCTGTCCACACACAACCTTGATCTTTCTTTAACAACTTAAAGATCGGTTCACATGTTGCAGTCATGTGGGAAATATATCTGGAAATATAATTTAAACGCCAGAGGAAACCTCTGACTTTATTTTCAGTTATTGGTGCTGGCATTTCTTGAATTTCTTTGACTTTATCAGGGTCAACTTTAATTCCTTTCTGGCTAACAATGAAACCCAACAATTTCCCCGATCGAACACCGAAGGTGCATTTATTTGGATTCAAGCGGAGACGATACTTCCTCTAACGCTGAAACAACTTCAACAAATCTTCTATATGCCCTTCTTCAGTATGGGATTTGGCAATCATATCATCAACATATACTTCTATTTCTTTGTGCATAAGATCATGGAATAGGGTTGTCATAGCCCTCTGGTACGTTGCACCAGCGTTCTTCAACCCGAAGGGCATCACTCTGTAACAGAATGTTCCCCAGGGTGTGATAAACGTTGTTTTTTCCATGTCCTCTGGAGCCATTCTTATTTTATTATACCCGGAAAATCTGTCTGTGAATGAGAATACTTTGAATTTTGTCATGCTGTCCACTAACATATCAATGTGAGGCAATGGAAAATCATCTTTTGGACTAGCTTTATTTAGATCTCTGTAATCTACACACATGCGGACTTTTCCGTCTTTTTTTGGTACTGGGACAATGTTGGAAATCCATTGAGGATACACTGACGTCACAAGAAAACCAGCATTAATCTTCTTTAGGACCTCCTCTTTGATCTTTACTGCCATATCTGGGTGGGTTCTTCCTAACTTTTGTTTAACTGGAGGACACTCTGGCTTCAACGGCAAACGATGCTCGACAATATATGTATCTAGACCGGGCATGCAACGATTAACCTGCTCTTCTCATCGGGATGCAACGATGCTCCAATCTTGACTTCCTTTGGATCTTCTTCTGAACCCAAATTGATCACTTCCAAAGGCTCCTTATATGGCTGAATGGTATTTTCCTCGTGCTCTAGCAACCGTGAGATCTCTTCTGGGATCTCATCATGATCTTCTTCTTCGGCCCTAAACATAGGACATTCAAAGTTTGGAGAGGGTGAAGGGTCATTGTATTCAACGGGTTTTTTAATTAATCTGCACATATGATTTATGATTGCTTTTAGAAACTGACACATATAACAAGTGATCATGCAGATTGATTTTCAGCTATTATTTATTTTGAAAGGTTTTTTTTATTACCATTTTCCAAGAAAAAGCAGAAAATAAAGACATGATTTGGGAAGCAAAGATAACTTTTATTAATGATCTTAAAAGTCACAGCAAATAGATAAGCCCCACGACATTAATACTTCCACCTTGGGCGGAGTGAAAGCTTTTTCAAGAAAAAAAAAGATTAATAAAACAAATTACTTTGAAACATGTATGCAAGAAGGAACATCAATGGTGACCCAGTTCTGAACCCTGACTCCATGTGTCACATAATTCGGCATTACCTGCTTTGCTTTAACCTCTTCAGCAACATCAATTCCATAATCAATTGGATGGAGGTAGCCTCCGCTGCGGAAAAAATCATGATAACTGTTCATAGTTGAATTTGGCTTCAAACTTTCGCCTTTGCCAATCTTCGAAGAGAAACCCAAACCAGTTTTATTCTTGTTCACGGGTGGATCCATAATTCGTCCACAAACTGCATTATGACCATTACGCACAACCTGCTGCGCGTCCTTTAGCGAAACCACTGAACTCTCATTTCTCCTTATGTTGTCAATGGATAGGGCTTGGAACTGGGTTCCAACAACAGCCTCATCCTCTTCTACGATACTGAAAGAGGACAAATGGGATATCAATAACGCTTGCTCCCCATTTATGATCACCACCTTCCCTTCACGCATAAACTTTAACTTCTGATGTAGAGTTGAAGTGACATCCCCTGCTTCTTGTATCCATTGCCATCCTAGCAAACAACTACATGCGGTAATAATGTCCATGACCTAGAAGGTTATCTGGAAAAAATGTGGTCCTATATGGATGGGTAAGTCCACTTCACCGATGACATATTTCCTCGACCCATCAAATGCTTTCACAATGATGCCACTCGGGCGCATAGGTGCTCCTTGATATTTTAACTTCATGAGATTACTCCTTGGTATAACATTCAACGCGGATCCATTATCAATTAGCACATTGGATAGCGAATCATTCTTGCAGTTCATAGATATGTGGAGGGCCAGGTTGTGATTCCTCCCTTCATCTGGTAATTCATCATCGCAGAAACTCAAGTTATTACATGATGTAATGTTTCCAATTACGTTACTGAATTGATCTAATGGCATGTCACTCTCTACAAAAGCTTGGTCTAGTACTATCATCAATGATTCTCTATGAGAAGAGGAGTTCATCAATAAAGTTAGGATATATATCTTTGAAGGAGTCTGCAGTAGCTGATCTACAATTCTGTAGTCGCTCATCTTAATTATCTTCAAAATATCATCCACTTCTTTCTCTAATGTAGCTCCACTAGTCTCTCCTGTAGCCTTCTTAGGTTCATCATTCTCAGCAATTTTCTTTCCAACAACAACATCTCTTCGTACAACCGGTGCAAACACACGACCGCTACGGGTCACCCTGCTATTTTCAGCTATATTTCCAACATCGGGCATCGGCTGGATGGGAACTTCCACCCTATCTTCTAAGATTGTAGCGTTGTATTTGTAAGGCACAACCTTATCTGATTTGTAGGGAATAGGACCTGGCAAACTAATTACCAATGGGGTAACAACTAGTTTGCTGTGGTACTTCACTTCAAGATGAGCGGGTGCACTAAAACAAGGCTCAATGACGTTTACCCCTTCTTCAACACAATCAGTCATCAAAAATTCATTTCTGGGAAACGAATCTTCGTCTGAAGAGAAAAAATCATCTGCGGAGGAATACTCTTCCTCTGACTCTTCTTTCGCCAAACAAACCTCAATCACATCAACTTCATGGTAATCATACCTTTGACCTGTGATCTTGATAGTTCCATTGTCTAACAGCAACTGAACACCCTCCCTCACAATTGAACACCCTCGGGGATCTCGATAGCAAACTAGGCAAGATCTATATTGGTGTTCCACCTGACCAGCAGTATGGCAGAAGGTAGCATGCAACTGCACGAGATCCTCATTCAAATACTCCACATCAAAAATTATGAATTCGACAGGACATCCATAAACCATATTCACCTCCTCTTCATACTCTACCTTAGGCCTGATTATATGGATTAAGCCCTCATCCATCATCTCCTGTAAATCAGCCTTTACCTTCTCGCAACCCTGTATATCTATACTGCAAATAGCACAACCGGCATGGTCATGCGTATAGTAGCTGAATTCACAAAGGTCTGTGTGCATTTTAACCAAATCTCCTCTAACCAGATTAATGTCAAAAATCTGGAAGTCTCCTGGACAACCGGCCACCATATTTATAGCATTTACTCCCTCGTGCTTGGGTAGAGGATTATCATTCACATTAGGTCCCATGTCCTTGAAAGATATAATTCCATACTTCACCAACTTTTGCACTTCAGTCTTCAAAGGATAACAATTCTCAACACTATGCCCTGGTGCTCCCTGATGAAAAGCACACGTTTGATCTGCCTTGTAATACCAAGGCAATGGTGATGGTACGGAAAGAGGTGGTTGGGTTTGAACCAACTTCTTCTGAATCAATTTCGGTAGTAGCTCTGCATAGCTCATGGGAATAGGGTCATAGTTCTCCCTTGTCTGATTATTCCCTTGGTTCCCCTGCTGGGACGGTCTTTGATAAGCAACGGTAGTCGGAGCGGCATTCATTACAGGAGTAACTGAAGTGACTTGCTGGTGACGCTGATAATTCCTTCTATGAGCGTTTACCCTCCTCTCTTGTATAACATCATTTGCATCCCCTTCTTTCTTCTTGGTAAACCCATAAGATGGCTTCTTCACATCTCTGGATCCTTCACTCTTCGTTAAACGGCCTTCTCTTACATCCTCTTCTAAGCGGATACCCATTCCTACCATCTCAGTAAAGTCACTTGGTGCGCTTGCTACCATTCTTTCGTAGTAGAAAGCTCCCAGCGTCCAGAAAAATCTTAGTCATCGCCTTCTCTTCCATGGGAGGAATCACTTGGGAAACTACTTCGCGCCATCTCTACGCATACTCTTTGAACGATTCCCTGTCTTTCTGAACCATGGCCCTAAGCTGGTCACGATCAGGCGCCACGTCCATATTGTACTTGTATTTTTTGATGAATGCTTCTCCCAAATCATTAAAAGTATGGATGTTGGCATTGTCCAAACTCATATACCATTTCAGTGTCGCGCCGGTCAAACTAGCCTGAAAAAAGTGAATCAGCAGACGCTGATCATCAGTATGGGTAGACATTCTTCTTACGTACATCACCAGGTGAGCACGAGGGCAAGTGTTTCCCTTATACTTCTCAAATTCCGGGACCTTGAACTTAGCAGGTATCTTAACATTCGGGACCAAACATAGCTCATTCACATTATGCCCAAATAGCTCTTTTCCCCAAAGAGCCTTCATCTCTCTTTGCATTTTATCAAACTGCTCTTGAAAGTCATTCATTCTGTCATAAAGACCCAAGTCTTCACTTGGTGGAGGGAAAGGACGACACACATCATCATTAACAAATGGAACCATGTTTACCGAAGGAGGTGCAGCAGGAACAGCATGCACCACAGGAGGTGCTGGAGTAACAATAGTCTGAACCACTGGAGTATCTTGAGGACCAATATTGAAACCTCCAGGTGCAAAATTCTCTGGAATACCCCATGGATAACCTCGAGGCATGCGATTTTGAACAACATCCGGAGTAGCAGATACAGGAACAATTGGAGCTTCAGTAGTTGCCCTTGTTGGTTGAGGTTGAACACTCGGTGGCTGATTCTGAGCAGCCATCAGAGCTTCCATCAGAGCAGTCAGATTGGCCATGTTGGACTTCAAAGCAGAAACTTCTTCGCGCAGCTCGCGATTCTCTTGTTCTAAGTTTTCCATCTTCTTCTTAAAATTAGCCTGAGTATTGTAGTGATGAGTCAATTTTCTGAACAAAGTAAAGAAGCTTGGTAAGACACATGGGTATGCATAGAAAATGCAAGAAATATGCGTAATATGATGCATGATATGCAATGCATATGATTATTTTTACTTTGTTATTTAATATTTCAAAGGATTTACGGTTTATAGACATATTGCAAACATCAAAATAATAACGCATCTGAAATACTGAAATTTTTTATTATAATAACTTCAAAATGGATTACAAGTTTTAATGATCCCAAGTATAAGATGAAAATACAATCTAAAATTCTGAGAAAAAGAACTGATGGAGATCAACCTGTACGCTGGCGCTTCCCTATGAGCTTGGAAATCTGAGCCCTCAACCTCTGGTTTTCTTCCACATGTATGATGGCAACCTCCTTCCAATTATCTGAATTAGGAAGTGAGTAATCAGCACCTGTTTGAGGCTTAGGGGAAAATAAATCCCCTTTCCTCTCCATAGACTCCACCGCTCGACTCTCAAGGATCTCAATCAAATCGTCTTTCTCCTTCAAGTCTGCTTTATAGGAAATCTCTAAAGTCTGGAACTTGTTCTTCCAAGCATCCCTTTCCTGTTGCATCCTGACCAAAGCGAGTTGCAGCTCTTCTAGATCATCTAATAAGGGAGGAGTGGTCTTCACAAATAGATCAGGCATGGGTGTCTCCCGAGTATACGACATCTTTAACTGAATAACTCTTAATCGAATCCATTGGAGATATGGCTCCAAAGAAATAACACCCATAGGTCCCAAATCCTTCCTACTCTTCTTATGAATGTGACGCCAGGCCTTCGCAATCTGCTCCCTAGCTTCCCTATGGTCTTCTCCTTCCCTCAGAAAGAAACTACTCAAATGAATATTATTCGGTTTATCCCTCATCGGATAACCAACTTGTCATCGTGCAAGAACAAGGTTATAGTTAATTCCTCCCTTTGTACCAAGAAGCGGTATATTGGGGAAACTACCACAACTGTCAATAATCTCTACATCCTGGTAAGCTCGATGATACCAATCAATATCTGAGTGAGTAAGAGCCATGATCTTAGGATCCCAACGGGGTTCCTTTTTGACATCCCAAAAAAGCATCAAACTGAGGCATATGAGAAATGAACCACCGGTACAACAGAGGCGTGCCACAGATAATCATTCCCCCATGATAAGAATTCCGAAGATGAACAGAGTAATAATCATCACGCAACATTGTAGGAATTGGGTTTCCAATCATGAAAATCCTGATAGCGTTAATGTCGACAAACTTGTCCACATTAGGAAATAAGAATAATCCATAAGCAAGTAGAGAAAAGATGGCCTCAAAAGAAACTGTACTCTTTATTCTGGCAAAGTAACGAGCTTTCTCCAATAAGAACTGAGCTGGTAATCCTCTAATCCCTCCTTTAGTAGTCATACGGGCTTCCACCTCAGACTTTCCTAGATGAATCAAAGCAGCAATCTCATGTGGTTTTGGCTCACCCTCTAAACCTGTAAAAGGAACACAATCGGTAACAAGTAAATCCAATATATAAGAATACTCCTCTAGTGTAGGCATCAACTAATAATCGGGAAAAGTAAAGCAGTGATACATCGGATTATAGAACTGGACCGAGGTTGAGAGAATACCCTCCTTCATCTTCAACTTCATGAAAGGAATAATGGATCCATACTTCTTCCGAAAGTTTGCAAAACACTCGATTTTTGGAATTAGACTGACCAACTCATCTATCTCGGGATCCTTGAAACTGTATTTCCCGGTCTTTCTCTTTCCAGAATCCATGGTTAAAAGTACTTGAGATATTTACAAATAGTCAACTGTGATACGGTGGGAAGAACTGACTGTTTTTTGGAATGTTGGTTTGCGTTTTGCGTTTGTTTTCACAAAATGTCGCGGTAAGCAAGAGCCGACACCGACTTTTATTTTATCCAACAAGGAAAGGAAAAAAGCACAGAAAAATTCCTTTTTCGAGAATTTTCTCGGGTTCGGGGGGTAGATTATAGAAAGGGACGGTGTTAGCACCCTTTCTATCCGTGGTTATCCACGGGCTCTTAGGTACTTGCTCATATTGTTTTCAAAATTTCTTTCTTTGTGCTTGTGGGTTTGAACAAGTTTTTGTTTGAAACTTCGATTTAATTCTTGCTTCTGTCCTCAAGAGCGTATGAAGCGTTTTGAAAACTTTGTTCGAAAAAGTGTAAGTGTGAAGAGTTTTGTTTTGAAAGAGCAGGTATCTAAGAACCATCTACCTACTCGAAAAAGGAATCGTTCTAGGCTAATTTCCTTTAGACAATGCTATCCCACTATTGATGAGTAGGTAGCATCGTCGTTGGAGTTTAAGGGTCAATTCGAATGAGGGACTTACGTTCACCAAAGCAATGTTAGGATGCCTTAGCGGTAACCCTAATGTCTTAGATCATTTGTTTGAGGCAATCATATCCGAGGCAACCGTTTCGAGGCGACTATGATCTTTTAGCCAAGAGGGTGACCTCTAAAACGACCTATACTCAATGACCGTGTACAAAGGAAACCAAGTGGGGTGTACCCTAAGAGTGCGCATGTGCGAGTGTATCGTTTTCAGTTTATTTTTATCTTTGTACATGTTAAAAGTGATCTAAGTTAGTTTTAGGTTAAAACCTTCAGTCTTGTCATGCAACCCTATTATCAAACATCTAACAGTTATAATTTGCGGAAAATAAAATGCAGAATTTAAATTACAATGCGTCGGGTATTTACATCGCCAAAGACAAACCCTTTGAAAAAATAAAATAAAGCGATAAAAATAATAAAATGTCCTATTTACTATTACAATCCAGGAGCAAGTACAATATTGGATAAAAAAAGATAAATCGTGGCGCAAAATTTAATCGGACGCAAGATTAGGGTTTTAACCCTTTAAAGAAAACATCTTTTTTTGGTTTTTATTTTAAGAAAGAAATTAATCTAAATTATTTACTAAATTAAATTAATAAAAATAAATTATTTTTGGGTTTTTGTTATTTTAAGAAAGAAAAATAAAATAATTAAGTTAGTAATTAAAAACCTAATTAAATCTAGTCTAATTTTAATTATTTACAAAAAATAGGTTAAAGTTATTCTAATTAAAACCTAAATTAATTTATTAGTATTTATTAATAAAAATAAAAATAAAAATTTGATTGAATAAAAATATTTTTTTTTGGTTTTTTATTTGATAAAGAAAAGAATTTTTTGATTGGTTAGTAAATGAAATAAAAATAATAAAAACAAATTAATAAACAAAATAAATAAAATAGAAGAAAGGAGGGGTTTGGGCCTGTTTTGGGGAGTATGATTAGCAATTCTGAAGCCCAAAAATGCTGGCCCTTGTTGACTTTGTAGATCAGGTGCTTGTGCATTGACTTGGCTATGGTGGACATTCACCCTTGGACCACCAGATCTGGCCTTTGGCCATCTGGCTATTGGATGTATGAAGGTGCATAGTGAGCTACAGGCTAGCACACGCATTGGAACACCTTAAGAGAAAAGACATTGAGAAATTGGGGGACTTGGGACTCGAACCCAGGTCCTGAAGGAGTTTGGAACGCTTGCCTTGCCACTACGCTGAACTGTTTTGTTTGTTAATGATATACAAAGAATATATAATAAAATAAAGCAAGTCAATGGACAGAACAAAAATAAAAATGCGCGCGTGGTTTTGGAAGGGCCAACAGGTGGATGACACGGGTTCATCCCTGTCCTTCAAAACCTGTAAAAATACATGTGGATTTGAATCCGCAGCTAAATGCGCAGGCTTGTACCAAAATTCATTCCAGGCCACAAAAATGAGTTCTAAGGGCATGGTTGTACTCGTCCTTCCCTCCCAGTCACAATCATGTCCATCTTGTAGCCTAATTTCACCTGAAAAGAAAAACCCCAAAAACGCTTCCAAGAACCCTAGCCATGGCATTTTACATTAGAGGTTAAACAAAATTGAATGATGCAAATAGCTTAGAAATGTTGTGAGGATTACAAATATGCAAGTAATTTTCATTATAGATGCAAGAATGGAGAGTTACAATTTCAAGAATAGGGCTGGGTTATGTGACACTTACAGCGTGTTTGGGCGTATGAACAAGCTTGCTTTGGATTGTTTTAACTTCAGTGAACGTCCAGGAAGCGATTGGGATAGGTCTTGGCTTCTGAAAATGCCTCTAGCTATGATTTTGATTTCAAGCTTTTTAGTGAATTTTTCAACTTTTGTCTTGCCTCTGCCTGCAGCTTCTAACCCTTATTTCGATTCCTCTTGCTTGCTTATGTACTATGGAGTGTATTAGGGTAAGAATTATGGATTAAATTTTCCCATATCAATGCATACATATTTGATTTAATCTCTTCTTTAAAGCTTGCCAATTTTGCCAAATCTCAATCTTTTTGCACATGAATTGGTGTGATTCGAATTTGATGATGATAATGATGATAATCAAAACCTGAAATAGCCAAAAAATCTTATGTAATCAAAGTTTTAGATTGTATATGATTTAATTTGATTTAAAATGAATAAATTCAATAAAAAATAAAATTAAATAATAAAAATAAAATATGGGTACATGGCTGAAGCTAGGACACGTGGGAAACTATGCAAGCTCAAATCAAGTGGAAAATAATGGGCCCATTTGACAAAATTTGAAGTTTTGGGGATAGTTGACTTTTGGCAATTTTGCAAAAATGTCCAACTTCAACAATGCATAACTTCTTCAATTTTGAATTTTTGGATGTGTTCATGGACTTTTTAGAAATATTTAGATGTCCTATAACCAACCCTTTTGGTATCATATCATTTTGATATTCCATGCTCAAGTTATAAGCTTTGGCAAAAAAGGTGTTTTTGTTGACTTTCAAAAATGACCTATAATGTCCAAATTTATAACTTCTTGTGAGTGCATTTTTTGATCTTGGGGTATGAAGATGGATTGTAGGAAAATTCATCCTATTCAAAATGAGCATTGGATGGGTCATTTCTCATAAAGAATGAGAAAGTTATGCTTGGTCAAAGTTGAGTTGACTTTTCCTACAAAACCCTAATTTAGCAACTTTTGAATCTTGATGAATTTTGGGAAATCCTTGATGAATCATGATCAACTCTTGACCAAATGATGAAATATCCTTCAAAATGAGAATGTTTGCAAAAAATCTTGAAGTTTGACTGTATTTGGGTCACAATTGACTTTTGCCATAGCAAAGTCGATTTTTGGGCCCTTTGAGCAATTGACTAAGCAAACTTCCTCTGCATGGCTTGAAACTTGACATGGATGATCTTGAGAACATATTAGGACATTAGGGAGAACTTGAGGTCATTTGGACTCAAGGATCTTGAAGCATCACAAAACCCTAATTTGGGGTTTCCTGCCTTAGGAGATAGCTTGTCTGACCAACTCTTTAGCTACCTTGAGCCACTTGGAGATTTTTTCTTACAATGTTTTGAGAAATATGAGAGGGAAAATTTTTGGGTACAACAGCTGCCCCTGTTCAATCTTCTTAAACCTGAGGATGTAGATTGGTTTTGGAGCCTTTCGTGATCCGAAGGTGGAAGATGATTGAACACTAGAGTGCCCAGAAATTTGCACTCGCATGAAGTGGTATCAGCCTTGTGATGCCGGAAATGGGCTTATAGATGCCATTTGGAAGTTGTTGGCGAGAGGATGGGCTTAAAGATGCCATCTGAAGGAGTTTCGATCGCATAAGGGATTCCTTAGCGAGAGCTCGCATACCTGTTGTTGTAGAAGATTCCGCTGGGGAAGTCTGATCTTGCTGAGATTTAGGAAACTTGCATGTACTTCAACTGAGAGAACATCTCCGTTGAGTTTTAAGAACTTGTCCGTAATTCAACTGAGGGGGAAACATCTTCATCGAGATTTAGGAACTGTCTGTAATTCAACCGAGGATAATTCTGTTGAGATTTAAGAACTCGTCCATACTTCGAAGGAGGAACTTTGTCAAGATTTAGAACCTTATCTGTAATTCAACCGAGGATAATTCAGTTGAGATTTAAGAACCGGTCAGTACTTCGACTGAGGGAAATATCTTCATCGAGATTTAGGACTTGTCTGTAATTCAACCGAGGATAATTCTGTTGAGATTTAAGAACTCGTCCATACTTCGACGGAGGAACTTTGCCGAGATTTAGAACCTTATCTGTAATTCAACCGAGGATAATTCAGTTGAGATTTAAGAACTGGTCAGTACTTCGACTGAGGGAAACATCTTCATCAAGATCTAGGACTGTTTGTACTTCAATGGAGGATAATTCTGTTGAGATTTAAGAACTCGTCCACACTTTGATGGAGGAACTTTATCGAGATTTAGAACCTTATCTGTAATTCAATCGAGACTAATTCAGTTGAGATTTAAGAATCGGTCAATACTTCGACTGAGGGAAACATCTTCATCGAGATCTAGGAACTATCTGTACTTCAACGGAGGATAATTCTGTTGAGACTTAAGAACTCGTCCACACTTCGACGGAGGAAAATTGTCGAGATTTAGAACCTTAACTGTAATTCAACCGAGACTAATTCAGTTGAGATTTAAGAATCGGTCAGTACTTCGACTTAGATGAGAACTTAACTGCATCCTTCCTGAAAGGTAAAGGTCAGTCGTATGCAATGCATGATATATATCAAGTATGATGTTCTTAAAATAAATGAGATTGTGTTGTATGATGCGTATATGCATGTATCATGATGTATGGGAATGTAATGTTTTAGCTGGGGAAAATAAATCCCGGATAGCTGCTGGAGAAAAGAGTTGACTTCTTCATTTCCGTCGGGGATAGCGAACGAAGATGATTGTGAGAATAAACCTACAGGAGAAGATAACTCCGTTGGGGAATAAACTGATGAGGAGATTACTCTGTGGGGAAGAGATGCTTTGTTGAGGATTCCACCGATAAATTCCACTGGGGATGAATTACCGTTGTTGGTGGTACTGAATCCTATTGGGGATTTGAATTCTTGTTTGTGAAGGGAAAGAACTCCGCTGGTGATGATCTTTCAGTTGCGACTTCACTGGGGATAACCTTTTAGACTCTTATGGGGATAATCCTTTGAACTTGCTGGGGACAATCTTCCAAAGTTTACCGGGGATGATTCTCCAAACTTCACTGAGGAAGCTTCTTCAGACTGCGCTGGGAAAAATTTCAAAATCCACTGGGGATATTTTGCATTCTGCTGGGGAATATTCTTATACTCCGCTGGGGAATATTAAGACTGTCGGGGATATTAAGCCTTTTCAGTGTTGATGGTAGATAAACTCTTCTTGGGGGGATAATATTACTGATTCATTCACAGTTGCAAGTCTCAGCTGGGGAGAGTTAACATTATTGTCTTACTCTACAAGGAGTGAATGCATCTCAACCATATTCTTCAGCTGAATTTACCTTGTACCTGGTGGACAGAGCAACTGTACAGTTTGGACAATTCTTATTTGCCCCTGTTTCTGATATTACGAGTAATGGTCTTTTGTTTCGTATGTAAGTATTTATGAGCAGAAATTAATGTCAAATGCATATAACAAAAATGAACATTGGACGTTCTTTGCAAAACAAAACAGAAAAAGGAAAAACAATTTGAAATTTCTCTGAAAATGAATTGTATTGATTTTGAAGTTTGGCCTATAAATAGGCGTTTTTGTACAAGAGGCTGATGTCCTAGTAAGAGAACGCCGCCGAATAATAGAATTTACATGATTTGTGAAAAACTAAACAAAACAGCTATGTGAATAATCCCACTGGGTTCCAACTCTGTTATTGCCTTTATGTCCTCGAGTATCTCATCACTTTACCACTTGGTTGAAGGTATATCAGATTGTTTAGTGTCGTCCGAGCTTGATAGTTGATACCGAAGTTTGGTTGCAAGGTGATCCAATGAGACATAGTGTTACGCTTTGATCCCTAATTTTTTCCTGGACCACCCTTTTGGGTTTTCAGTCCACCGGGATACCCTTTTTTGCCCAAGTCGCCCTTTCAGGTTTTCGACTTGCCGGGTGTACAGTTTTTTTTCATTTTCATCCCTTATTTTTGCCCGAACCCTTTTGGTTCGCCGGGAAGCCCTTATTTTTGCCTAGGCCAGTCAACCTAGCGGGTCTTTGATTATGCGTAGTATCTTTTCACTATGTCTGCATTGACGGGGTGAGGAAGGTCGTCACCATCCATGGTGGTTAGAATCATAGCTCCTCTTGAGAAAATAT
Organism: Vicia faba; assembly: GCA_948472305.1. Taxonomy (NCBI): domain Eukaryota; kingdom Viridiplantae; phylum Streptophyta; class Magnoliopsida; order Fabales; family Fabaceae; genus Vicia; species Vicia faba. Next base: position 803,200,738 of record OX451738.1, on the reverse strand, counting down.
TCTTAACCACAAATGGCCCTTCATAAGTAGGGGTCCATTTGCCCCTGGGATCACCTTGAGGTAAGATAATGCGCTTGATCACCAGATCCCCAACTTGATACTCTTGTCGTCTAACTTTCTTGTTGAATGCCTTGATCATCCGCTTTTGGTACGTCTGACCATGACAAATAGCGATAAGTCTCTTTTCGTCAATTAAATTCAGCTGATCATGTCGGGTCTGGATCCAATCATCTTCGCTCAAACCTGCATCCTTCATAATCCGAAGATAGGGTATCTGAACTTCAATGGGCAAGAAAGCCTCCATGCCATAAACCAAGGAATAGGGTGTTTCCCATGTTGACGTCCGAGCTAAGGTACGGTACCCATGAAGAGCAAATGGTAACATCTCGTGCCAATCTTTTTATGTCATCGTCATCTTCTGCACAATCTTCTTAATGTTCTTATTAGCTGCTTCAACAGCCCCATTCATCTTTGGCCGGTTGGGAGAAGAGTTGTGATGCTGTATCTTGAACTGCTTGCAGAGCTCGGTGATCATCTTGTTGTTGAGATTTGTACCATTATCCGTAATGATCCTTTCTGGTACACCGTATCGACAAATCAGATTATGCCGAATGAACCGTGCCACGACGTTCTTGGTTACCGTAGCAAAGGAAGCTGCTTCAACCTACTTCGTAAAGTAATCAATTGCTACCAGGATGAAACAATGCCCGTTAGATGCCGTAGGTCTGATCTCGCCGATCATGTCAATGCCCCACATTGCAAAAGGCCACGGAGCTGTCAAGATGTTCAGAGGAACTGGAGGTATATGCACCTTATCAGCATAAAATTGGTACTTGTGACAGGTCCGAGAATGCTGATAACAGTCGGCTTCCATTGTAGACCAATAATATCCTGCCCGAAGGATCTTCTTTGCCATGGTATGTCCACTGGAATGAGCTCCGAAATTACCTTCATGTAACTCCGCCATAATCCTTTCTGCTTCATTCTTATCCATACAATGCAGTAAGGTTGAGTCATGACTACGCTTTTAAAGGATGCCATTGCTGATGAAGAACTTCACCGTGAACCTTCTCGGAAACTTCTTGTCATTAACAGATGCACCCTCGGGGTATTCTTGAGCTTCAAGATACCTCTTCACCTCATGAAACTAGGGTTTATCTGCTACCTCTTCAGTCTCAATGTCACATCAATGTGCAGGTTCGTCCAACCTTTCAATGATGATCCAGGGAGCTTCGTTGTCCCAATTAACTTTGAACATAGAAGACATCGTAGCCAGCGCGTCCGCCAACTGATTCTCCTCTTTAGAGAAGTGTTCAAAGGTTATCTCCTCAAAGTGCAGAAGCAATGTCAACACATACTCCTTATAAGGAATAAGATTAGGGTGTTTTGTATCCCACTCTCCCTTGATCTGACTGATCACGAGAGAGGAATCTCCGAAGACACTCAAGAACTTAATCCTTAGGTCAATTGCTACTCGAAGACCCATGATGCACGCTTCATACTCCGCCATGTTATTGGTGCAGTTGAAATATAGTCGGGCGGTGAACGAAGTATGAGAGCCTTTAGGAGATATAATCACGGAGCCAATGCCATTACCCAAAGCGTTCGAAGCTCCATCAAAGTACATAGACCATCGGGATCCTTCCTCAGGTCCTTCATCCGGTCCAGGTGTTTCGCAGTCAGTCACTATCATGATATTCTCATCCGGGAATTCAAAGTTCATAGACTGGTAATCATCCACTGCCTGATGTGCCAAATGGTCTGCCAACACACTTCCTTTGATTGCTTTCTGGGTCATGTATTGAATGTCATACTGAGTCATGATCATCTGCAATCTTGCTATTCTTCCGGACAAGGCAGACTTCTCGAAGATATACTTGATTGGATCCATCGTTGATATCAATAGAGTAGTGTGAGTCAGCATATACTGTCTCAGCCGGCGAGCAGCCCATGCCAAAGCGCAGCAAGTTTTCTCGAGAAACAAGTATCAGGTCTCGCAGTCGATAAACTTTTTGCTAAGGTAATAAATAGCATGCTCTTTTCGTCCAGACTCGTCATGCTGCCCCAGCACGCACCCCATTGAGTTATCGAGTACTGTCAAGTATAAGATCAGAGGTCTCCCTTCAACTGGAGGCATCAGTATAGGCGGCTCTTGGAGATATTCTTTGATCCTTTCGAAAGCAGCCTGACATTCATCATTCCATCTTACCACTTGATCTTTCTTCAGTAACTTGAAGATTAGCTCACAAGTAGCAGTCAAGTGTGAGATGAATCAGGTAATATAGTTCAGACGTCCCAGAAATCCTCTGGCTTCTTTTCTGTCCAGGGAGCTGGCATTTCCTGTATATCCTTCACCTTTGCAGGATCCACTTGAATACCTTTATCACTTACGACGAAACCTAGCAGCTTACCAGATCTCACCCTGAAGGTGCACTTGTTCGGGTTCAACCTTAGCTTGTACAAATTCAACCTGTCAAACAACTTCTGAAGGTGGTCAAGATGTTCCTCTTCAGTCTGGGATCTCGCAATCATGTCATCAACGTATACCTCAATCTCATGATGGATCATGACATGGAACAAGGCGACCATGGCGCGCTGATACGTTGCCCTAGCATTCTTCAATCCAAAAGGCATGACTTTGTAGCAAAAGGTACCCCATTGAGTAACAAAGGTTGTCTTCTCCATGTCTTTGGGAGCCATTTTAATATGATTATAACCAGAGGAACCATCCATAAAGGATAAGACCTTATGTAATGCGGTGTTTTCAACCAGAACGTCGATTTGAGGCAGAGGGAAATCATCCTTGGGACTCGCCTTGTTCAGATCTCTATAGTCAACACACATTCGAACTTTATCATCCTTCTTCGGCACAGGAACCACGTTGGCCACCCACTGTGGATAAGAAGTAACTGCTAGAAAATCGGCGTCAAATTGTTTCATAACTTCAGCCTTGATTTTCTCAGACATCTCTGGGCGCATTCGGCGAACCTTCTGTTTCACTGGAGGACAGTCTTCCTTGGTAGGAAGGCGGTGAACCACAATATCGGTATCCAACCCTGGCATATCTTCATAAGACCAGGCAAAGATCTCAACATAGTCACGCAACATCTGAATCAACCGTTGCTTAACACTGGACTCCAGATTTGCACCGATCTTGACCTCTTTCTTGTCTACCTCTGTACCCAGATTCACTGGTTCCACCGGCTCTTCATGCGGTTGTATGACCCTCTCTTCTTGAAGTAGCAATCTTGCAAGTTCACCAGGAACTTCGCAATCATCTCCACCTTCGCCTTTGGCTAAGTTGATTGGACTTTCGAATTTATAACTGGCAGTAGCAGAGTCGTTACCAGTGAGATCCAGAGTGGATGTAGACCTGTATATGTGAGTGTGTGTAAAATAGCTGTTTTGAAATATGTAATAAAAGAAAAACAAGGAGCGCAAAATTTGAAATGCAAGAAACTTCCAATGCTTTTATTAATGATATATGTAGATGACACACATAAAGCCCTCACAAATGAAGCCACGGTGCCCCGGGTAAGACACTGGGCCATAAAGTTTAAAAATTGTCTGTTACAAACTCAAAACAAAAGTCTCATTACTGGGTAATAACAGAAACGGGCATAGAATCCTTTGCCGTCCAATTCTTTAGTCCATCATCAGCAGTCGGGTATATCCAGCTGTCAATATCAAACTCTTCTTCATCATCCCCAATAGCATTCACTCCTGCGTCATGATTGGGCATAGGTGACGTTATGACATTAGGCTTCCCTGGCGCTTCAAACTGAATTTCCTTAGCATCGATCAGATCCTGTATTGTATTCTTCAAAACCCAACAATCATTCGTATCATGCCCCAGGCTATCGGAGTGAAAAGCACAGCGAGCGTTCGGATCGTACATCGGTGATGTAGTGTTGGGATTCTTCAGGGCCTCCCTCGGAATCACCAGATTGGTCTTCAATAACTGCGGCAGAATTTGGGATAAAGTCATGTTGAGCTGAGTGAATTGTCTTCACGGTCTCTCGGCCCTTGGCTGATTGTTGCGCTGAGGAGCAACAGCAGGTCTTGATGTAACCACCGCATTGACTGTTTGGCGGTGTTCAGGTCTATTTTGACTTCTTGAACTGTAAACAGCACTGGACTCCTTCTTAAAAGGCTTCTTCTTGGCACTAGACAAAGCACCCTTCTGTATTTTACCAGATTTGATACCAGCCTCAATTCTCTCCCCGGTCATGATCAGCTCTGTAAACCCGGACGATGAACTCCCAATCAGATGGTTGAAATATGGACCAGACAGGGTCCCCAAAAACATATCCACTAGCTCCCTATCAGCCAAGGGTGGTTGCACTCTTCCAGCAAGGTCCCTCCACTTCTGAGCGTAATCTTTGAAACCTTCTCCCGCACCCATGGACATACCCTGAAGTTGGGTACGCGTGGGAGCGAGGTCGGCATTGTATTGGTACTGCTTGTAGAAAGCAGCAGCTAAATCCTCCCAATTACGGATACTAGCTCCTTCCAGCTGGTAAAACCATTCAAGCTGAGTCCCTGAGAGACTGTCTTGAAAGAAGTGGATCCATAGGTTCTTGTCAGTTGTGTACGGCTAAATCTTTCTAACATACGATCGAAGATGCGGCTTCGGACAAGAAACTCCGTCGTATTTAACAAAGGCTGGTGCTTTAAACTTGTGGGGAATCACCACCCCAGACGACAAACCTAGATCACCAAAGTCCAACCCAGGGACCTTCTGAATCTCCATCGCACTTAACTGGTCTTCAAGCTGTTTATACCTATCCTCAGCCGGAGGATACTGGTCTTCATCAAAGTCAGTCTCGTGGTCAGATACCACAGGGCTTGGCATCATCCTTTCTTCTTGGTTTTCTCCCCCTCCAGATGAGTGGGATAGATTGACTTCATCTCGCAGCCTGTCTCCAAACCTGTGACCCATGTTCAGGAGGATTGTCTTCTTCTTCTTCTTATCCTTCAAGATAAGAGTCTTCAGATCTTGCTGACCCTTAGCCAAGTTCATGAACATTTCCTAAAATTGAGCGTTTTGAGCTTGTAGCGCCTTAATAGCTTGATCAGATGATGTTTCAGAAGACATGATGCTAAAATAAACAGCGAAGAAGATGAGAAAAACCTGTAAGGGTACCTGTTATGAGGTGTATGGGATGAAATGCGTATGATATGATTTCAAAGACTTTAGAGATTCAAGTTCGTAAACCAAAAAGAAACACACTTTTATTAGATAAACTTGAATTTCAATTGTTCAACAAATGCCTTTAAGGCGTTACAAAAAAGGAAAACTGAAAAGTAAATCAAAAACTAGAAATAATCAAAAGGACAATCAGTGCTCCCATGGTCGTTTCTTGTCGGTGCGGACATAATCATTGAGGATCCGCTCATTCTCCAGTTGCCTTGTCAACTTCTGGATCTTCTGCTCTTGCTCGTGATACTTTTCTATGTAAGTATCCCGCTCTTCTCCCAGCTGCATCCAGGATTTCTTTAATGCCCCAATGTCAGTAGGCATTTATGGATGGAGGATGGTAGGAGGAACCACCTCTTCATCAGCAACTTCAACAATTATAGGCAAGACAGCTTCGTAGGGCATTCCCAGCTTTTGGGCATGTATGCGAACCCATTAGAGATATGGTTCCATTGGTAGAGAAGTCTTCGCACCCAGCTCGTGTGGATCAGACCTGTGTACCCTATCCCAAACTCTTATGAATTTGCGGCGTTGCTCGTCACTATCTCCTTAGAAATCAAAGACGATACTTGGCATTATTAACTCATGAGGTCCTTCCCTCCTTGCTCTCCCAAATTGACGTAAGGCCAAACACAGATTATAGGTGATTCCTCCATGGGTTCCTAGCAGTGGAACATTGGGGTACTCCCCACAGCGATCAATAACAGCCATATCTTCCATGCCCTTAATAGTCCAAATGATGTCATTATGAGAGAGAGAGAGAGAGACATAATCATGTAGGCCCAGCCCATGCCTTCCTTATTCTTCAAAACTGACTTGGGGAGGTGAGAAATAAACCACCTTGCCAGCAATGGCGCACAACACATAAGGGTTCCCCGCTTCCGAGCAGTACAGGCATAAAGAGAGTGCAAAATGTCACCCAAGAGAGTAGGCACAGGATTACCGGAAATGAAGATTTTTACCGCATTCACGTCAACAAAGGAATCGGAGTTAGGAAACAACACCAAACCATATATGAGAAGATCCAGAATGTCTTCAAATGCCTGGAAGTCTAGACTGTCCTATAACTGATTAGCCTTACCAACCAAGAATTTAGTCAAGAAGCCTTTTGCCCCACTTCTAGTCTCCCAGTTTGACATTACCTCAGCCTTTGTAAGATGAAGGGCTGAAGCAATCTCTTCCGGCCTAAGGATCTTCTCCCAACCTGTAAATGGGGGCTGCTCCAGAATAGAGATACCAAGCAGATCATAGAACTCTTCCAAGGTAGGGACCAACTGGTAGTCCGGAAAAGTAAAGCAATGGTACAATGGATCAAAGAACTGGACTAAGACACTCATCATCTGTTCATCCATCTTGGAGGTGACCAAACCCAAGAGGTGCCCATGTCTTCTGATGAAGGAGGTAGTATCTGGCATCTTTGCAACTAATTCTTTAAGCAGAGTGGGAACCTGGACAAAGTTGATCTGAATGGTGTTTCTACGCATGGGTGTCATGACCTACAAAACAAAACAAAGATGAATCCCTCTTGTCTTTGAAATAGGTTAGTCTTGATACAAGATTCATGCAATGTCATGATGTCATGATGTCATGATGTCATGATAGAAAATACACCACAAGTATCCACAAATAGCAAACATGGTAAAGGCATACAAGTCACACAGATAGCCCTTAGATTTTAGGCTGGCAATGAGTTTAGGTATTACCCTCTTTCAGTTTAGTTGGTTTAAACTTGTCCTAAAAAATATTAATCGGGTTCTAGAGGATCTTAATATCACTGACTACCCTCGATCGGTCATAATTCCAGTTTAGTAACCTTTTCTTGCGGCCGGAATCATCGCGAGAGTTTAGTCTCAATGAGTGTAGCATACTGCTACTGTTCTATGGCCAAGTTGGTCAATTTAAAGGTTCTAAGGTCATTTGGTGCTTAATGACCCCTTAGCAGACCCATATTGTCCTCGTTGCGCTACAAGGGATATCGGTACATACTAAAGTGCCACACCAACGTAACTACTGCTTCAACCGTATCGTTCTACGTCGTACAGTTCCCTTACAGTTTATTGCTACTTACCTAAAGGGTATCCCCCAGATCCGGGTTAGGATCTACAGTAACTCCGATACAAGCCCACAAATATAAAGCATACAAGTCAAGCAATTGAAAACAATATGAACTATTCCTAAGGTACACCCCACTTGTTAGATTATCCCCAGCAGAGTCGCCAGTTCTGTGATACGGTGGGAAGAATTGACTATTTTTTGGAATGCTGGTTTGCGTTTTGCGTTTGTTTTTGCAAAATGTCGCGGTAAGCAAGAGTCGCCACCAACTTTTATTTTATCCAACAAGGAAAGGAAAAAAGCACAGAAAAATTCCTTTTTCGAGAAGTTTCTCGGGTTCGGGGGGTAGATTATAGAAAGGGAAGGTGTTAGCACCCTTTCTATCCATGGTTATCCACGGGCTCTTAGGTACTTGCTCATATTGTTTTCAAAATTTCTTTCTTTGTGCTTGTGGGTTTGAAAAAGTTTTTGTTTGAAACTTTGATTTAACTCTTGCTTCTGTCCTCAAGAGCGTATGAAGCGTTTTGAAAACTTTGTTCGAAAAAGTGTAAGTGTGAAGAGTTTTGTTTTGAAAGAGCAAGTATCTAAGAACCATCTACCTACTCGAAAAAGGAATTGTTCTAGGCTAATTTCCTTTAGACAATGATATCCCACTATTGATGAGTAGGTAGCATCGTCGTTGGAGTTTAAGGGTCAATTCAAATGAGGGACTTACGGTCACCAAAGCAATGTTAGGACGCCTTAGCGGTAACCCTAATGTCTTAGATCATTTGTTTGAGGCAATCATATCCGAGGCAACCGTTTCGAGGCGACTATGATCTTTTAGACAAGAGGGCGACCTCTAAAATGACCTATACTCAATGACCGTGTACGAAGGCAACCAAGTGGGGTGTACCCTAAGAGTGCGCATGTGCGAGTGTGTCGTTTTCAGTTTATTTTTATCTTTGTACATGTTAAAAGTGATCTAAGTTAATTTTAGGTTAAAACATTCAGTCTTGTCATGCAACCCTATTATCAAACATCTAACTGTTATAATTTGCGGAAAATAAAATGCGGAATTTAAATTACAATGCGTCAGGTATTTACATCGCCAAAGACAAACCCTTTGAAAAAATAAAATAAAGCGATAAAAATAATAAAATGTCCTATTTACTATTACAATCCATGAGAAAGTACAATATTAGATAAAAAAATATAAATCGCGGCGCAAAATTTAATCGGACGCAAGATTAGGGTTTTGACCCTTTAAAGAAAACATCTTTTTTTGGTTTTTATTTTAAGAAAGAAATTAATCTAAATTATTTACTAAATTAAATTAATAAATTAATTAATAAAAATAAATTATTTTTGGGTTTTTGTTATTTTAAGAAAGAAAAATAAAATAATTAAGTTAGTTATTAAAAACCTAATTAAATCTAGTCTAATTTTAATTATTTACAAAAAATAGGTTAAAGTTATTCTAATTAAAACCTAAATTAATTTATTAGTATTTATTAATAAAAATAGAAATAAAAATTTGATTGAATAAAAATATTTTTTTTGGTTTTTTATTTGATAAAGAAAAGAATTTTTTGATTGGTTAGTAAATGAAATAAAAATAATAAAAACAAATTAATAAACAAAATAAATAAAATAGAAGAAAGGAGGGGTTTCGGCCTGTTTTAGGGAGTATGTTTAGCAATTCTGAAGCCCAAAAATGCTGGCCCTTGTTGACTTTGTAGATCACGTGCTTGTGCATTGACTTGGCTATGGTGGACATTCACCCTTGGACCACCAGATCTGGCCTTTGGCCATCTGGCTATTGGATGTATGAAGGTGCATGGTGAGCTGCAGGCCAGCACGCGCATTGGAACACCTGAAGAGAAAAGACATTGAGAAATTGGGGGACCTGGGACTCGAACCCAGGTCCTAAAGGAGTTTCGAACACTTGCCTTGCCACTACGCTGAACTGTTTTGTTTGTTAATGATATACAAAGAATATATAATAAAATAAAGCAAGTCAATGGCCAGAACAAAAATAAAAATGCGCGCGTGGTTTTGAAAGGGTCAACAGGTGGATGACACGGGTTCATCCCTGTCCTTCAAAACCTGTAAAAATACCTGCGGATTTGAATCCGCAACTAAATGCGCAGGCTTGTTCCAAAATTCATTCCAGGCCATAAAAATGAGTTCTAAGGGCATGGTTGTACTCGTCCTTCCCTCCCGGTCACAACCATGTCCATCTTGTAGCCTAATTTCACCTGAAAAGAAAAACCCCAAAAATGCTTCCAAGAACCCTAGCTATGGCGTTTTACATTACAGGTTAGATAAACAAAATTGAATGATGCAAATAGCTTAGATATGTTGTGAGGATTACAAATATGCAAGTAATTTGCATTATAGATGCAAGAATAAATAGTTACGATTTCAAGAACAGGGCTGGGTTTCGTGACACTTACAGCCAGTTTGGGCGTATGAACAAGCTTGCTTTGGATTGGTTTAGCTTCAGTGAACGTCCAGGAAGCGATTGGGATAGGTCTTGGCTTCTGAAAATGCCTCTAGCTATGATTTTGATTTCAAGCTTTTTAGTGAATTTTTCAACTTTTGTCTTGCCTCTTCCTGCAGCTTCCAACCCTTATTTCGATTCCTCTTGCTTGCTTATGTACTATCGAGTGTATTAGGGTAAGAATTATGGATTAAATCTTCCCATATCAATGCATACATATTTGATTTAATCTCTTCTTTAAAGCTTACCAATTTTGACAAATCTCAATCTTTTTGCACATGAATTGGTGTGATTCGAATTTGATGATGATAATCAAAACCTGAAACAGCCAAAAAAATCTTATGTAATCAAAGTTTTAGATTTTATATGATTTAATTTGATTTAAAATGAATAAATTCAATAAAAAATCAAATTAAATGATGAAAATAAAATATGGGCTCATAGCTGAAGCTAGGACACGTGGGCAACTATGCAAGCTCAAATCAAGTGGAAAAGAATGGGCCCATTTGACAAAATTTTAAGTTTTGGGGATATTTGACTTTTGGCAATTTTACAAAAATGTACAACTTCAACAATGCATAACTTCTTCAATTTTGAATTTTTGGAGGTGTTCTTAGACTTTTTAGAAAGCTTGATATTTCCTATAACCAACCCTTTTAGTACCATCTCATTTTGATATTCCATGATCAAGTTATACGCTTTGGCAAAAAAGGGGTTTTGTTGACTTTCAAAAATGACCTATAATGTCCAAATTTATAACTTCTTGTGAGTGCATTTTTTGATCTTGGGGTATGAAGATGGATTGTAGTAAAATGCATCCTATTCAAAATAAGCCTTGGATGGGTCATTTCTCATAAAGTATGAGAAAGTTATGCTTGGTCAAAGTTGAGTTGACTTTTCCTACAAAACCCTAATTTAGCAACTTTTGAATCTTGATGAATTTTGGGCAATCCTTGATGAATCATGATCAACTCTTGATCAAATGATGAAATGTCCTTCAAAATGAGAATGTTGGCAAAAAATCTTGAAGTTTGACTGTATTTGGGTCACAATTGACTTTTGCCCTAGCATAGTCGATTTTTGGCCCCTTAGAGAAATTGACTAAGCAAACTTCCTCTGCAAGGCTTGAAACTTGACATGGATGATCTTGAGAACATATTAGGACATTAGGGAGCACTTGAGGCCATTTGGAATCAAGGATCGTGATGCAGCACAAAACCCTAATTTGGGGTTGCCTTCCTTAGGAGATAGCTTGTCTGACAAACTCTTGAGCTACCTTGAGCCACTTGGAGATTTTTTCTTGCAATGTTTTGAGAAATATGAGAGGGCAAATTTTGGGTACAACATCAACCTTTAAATCCCTTGACATATTATTTTCTTCAAAAGATGCTTATGAGTGCATGGATGTATGATGCAACAATCACACACAAGATCACACATATAGGGTTCATAGGTTCAATGTTACGAGCATGAGGTCGAAGGTACTACCCATAAGGTATTGGTCTAAAAAGTTATCACCTGCTGAACAAGGTTCTAGAGGTTCCCAGAGTCTACATCCTTCCTTCGGATATTACCAACTTCCCGATTAACTCGATAATTAGTAATATTCTCAAGAAAGACTCGTCCGAGCGTAGTATCGTGTGACAACTATTTATGAATTACTCCATCATAGCTTCCGCACTACACCTAAAAGGCCAAGATGGGTTTGGTATTCTACGGTCCTCAGTTTCAGCAGGCTCCCAAGTCGAAAGCAGCACATCTTTCGGATTACTCGGTAAACGACACTACAGTCAAAGGGGCCTCCACTGAGTGGGGGATCTCATGCCTCCTTTTTTGGGATTACTCCCTCAAATTTAACATGACTATACCGCCCTTCCTATCTTAAAGTTTGCCAAAGTCCTAGTATAGGACTTATGAGTAATCACCAAGCACCCTGAAAACCAGGAAAATCCAGACAAACATATATACAAAATATAACACATAAACAACAATAGCACATATACTGATATAAACAAAGATAGGATCAACCCACTTAGGGATGGACCATCAAGAGGTAAATCTATCCCCAGTGAAGTCGCCATTTTTCTGTAGCGGTAGAAATGTTCAAGACTAAGCCATTGAATTGACTAGACTTTATACAAATCAAAATAAAAATCGCCATCGCGCTTTATTATTTCCAAAGGAATGGGAAAAGAGCGAGTAACCCAAAAGATGGGGAAAGATTCAAGGTAAGGGGGTTGGTTATGCAAAGGGAAGGTATTAGCACCCTAAACATCTATGGTACTCCGCAGGAACCTCTTTGAAAAATCTGTATATTTTGGCTATAAAATATATTGTATATAAAATGGATGGTGGAGGTGAGAAAAGAAATATATTTTTTATGATTTTTGCACCCTCCGCAGTTGCGAACCTTTAGTGCCTACGTACCATCTTTCGTGCAATAGGGGATCAGGGTACACGTAGTTCCTCTTTTAAAAATTTGAAACACAAGTGTGTTGGTTGATTTTAAGAGATAAGACATCATCGTCATTGTCCGTGTGGAAAACATACTTACTACCCACAATCATGAGAAAGGAGAATTTGCATCATCTCAAAGTAGAGGATATGGCTTGGATTTTAAAATCAACAATGCCTCACTCAAACCCAAGTGGAAAATATCTCACTTCACTACATATTATAGAAGTATAGTTGTTTGCATCACTACAAGGATTTACAAGAGTCTAATCTTTTGAGAAAAGTTTAAAGATGAAAGCCAAAGTGCCAAAATGGTTTGAAATGAGATTGATTGACTTTTAGTCTTCCCACAAAAAATGTCAAGGTATTATTAAATTGATTGAAGTTTATTTATGAAAATATTTTGAAAATGCATGGACATAAGTCCAAGTTTATTATGAAAGTGTTTCAAGTTTAGAAATAAGAAGAGTTTTCAAAAGGAGGGAGAAGATTTTTTAAATTAAAGAAGATGGAAAGAGAAGAAGAGACTATCCTGAAGCATAAGGTGAAAGATAAGGATAAGAATCATCTAACCAACAAGAAGCCAATACTTGACATTATGTGTCAGGATAGAATTCCCATTCTTTGGATTGAAACCAAGCAAGCAAAGATACTATACCTCTTGAGAGAACCAAACTGCAAGTGTATTAAATTTTCACAAAAATTGGGCAGAGTAACGGCTGTATACGGGTGAATTCCAGATTACAAACAAAGAGTGTAATCACAATAACCTGTACACAAAACAAACAAACAACCCAATGTCTTGAGGTAAACCTCAAGAGCTCCAGACAAAATAATCAAATAAAGTCACAAGGTCTCCAAGATAGGCCAAGGTTTCTAATCCTAAGTCCAAGAAAAAGTCCCATGCTCCATAATGCCAAGGATAGTAACCAAATAGTCCAAGTGCCATTAAAGATTTTTATGGTTTATGTTTATTATTAAGTATATTAAGAAAGGAAAAGAAAAGCTCAAGTGAGAAAAAAATGAAAATAGCATGAAATGTAAATGCTAAAGTAAATAGTACATAAAGCATAAAAGCATAAGGTAAAGAGCATAAAATAAAGTCAATTTTTAGAAATTAGTGGTTAGTTGGATGACCATCTTGAAACTTGCATTTGGAACTCATTAGAGGATTGGTAGAACCAAAGCCTCCACACAACAAGTTGCATTTGCTTTATGTCAAGTATATCATCCATTTAATAAATTCTCAAGGCAACATTTAATGATCAATGATGTTTAAGTGATCCGCGTTGACCAAAATTGATGAAGATCCATCTAGAGGATTGGTAGAACCAAAGCCTCCACACAATGAATCATAAGGTTATTGGATCAAAGATATCAAATTAACATACTTGGGCTTGCAAAAATAGTTTTGGGCCACGAATGATCATTTATTCGAATCGGGACAAAATTTAGCGCTATGTTAAGCAATCGTAAGTGGACTTATGTAGAAGTCGCACCTATTTTTAGGCCGGTCAATAGAGATCTATGTACTTCATGTTTGGATAAATCATATAGGGATCATCATCCCTTAACATGTAGCACAATTAAAAAATAAAGGGATAAGATGAAGATGGAGGGGAATGATAAGCTAATTTGGATTACCACCTCAAAATTCTTCCATCTTTAAATTCAACCACTCCTCTAGATGGATTAAAGCACTAAACATATCATTAATCTAAAGCTCCAAAAATTAATTAAATAATTCACTCTTAAATAGATTTGAATTGATGAACATTTATCCAACTTCATCTACACCACAAAGTCCATTGAATTTAAAGAGAAATTGGATATTTAAAATTGTAATCCAAATTATCCATCAAAAAGAGTGAGCAGAAAAAATATTTGAGTCAAAACAGCCCCAAAATAAGGCAGAAAAAGTATTTTTGGCACTGTTATAATTGATTGGGCTTAGAAAGCAACCAATTGCACCAGTGCAGCTTTTTTTCAAATCAATTTTTTGTGACAATCGATTGCAATGTTACAACAATTGATTACAACCTGTTAAAATCAGTAGAAAACAGCATTTCAAGGATCAAATTCTTGTTCCAGCTTTTCATCAAACACCTTATGATCATGGATCCAATTGAGCATGAAAATTCCATCAAATTATGAGAAAATAGCACTAATGGAATCATAAAAAAGTGCTCAATGAATCAAAACCAGAAATCCACAAGAGATCACATTGTGAAAGATGATGATCCAACTTACCAAAGGTAGAATTAGAGAATTATCAAACAACTTCCAGAATTTGCTTCAATTCAACCACAAGAATCAATTACCAAAGCTTGTATGTAGAGAATTGATGAAGAACAAGTGTTTGGATGAAGGTTTAGCTCAAAGATTAGTAAGCTTCAATGCAAAGCTTACTATCCTTTTTTTGAAAATGGAGCTTTGAGTGAATTTGGTAGATGGAGAGAATTGAGAGATTTTTTAGCAAAATGAGTTTGGCTATTAAAAGCTTGTGATTTTAATGAAATGAGGTCTCTATTTATAGAGTTTAGGATTGGGATTAGTGGTAATTTGGTAATTGATTCTTGGAGACAAAAATTGAATTAATGATATAATTTTCAAATTATGCAGAAAAATTGGAGCCAAAAAGATGACAGTTTTGAAATTGCTGGCTTTTTTCAAAAATCACGTGTGTTTTGCTACTATGAGTCAACACAAGAGTCATATGCATCGACGCATTCTAGTTGTATAACACAGCATGAGTCGACGCAAGCTTCTATGGATCGATACAAGCTGCCTTTTCAACACAATACAGAATCAATCAATTTGCATGAGTCAACACATAACATGTATGTGTCGACATATGCTAGTTATACAAAATAGGATGAGTCGACACATGCCTCTATGGTTCGATGCAAGCTGCTTTTTCAGCACATTACAGAATTGATTGTCTTGCATGGATCGATACATAACATGTATGTGTCGACACATACTGAAAATTTTTTATTTTTGAAGGCTAAAAATACACTTTTTTCAAAGATTGTGCACAATACACTCTGTGCAATCGATTGTACTATAGGAGCAATCGATTGTACAGGAAAACAAAAAATGCAAAATTTTAATTACTATTATTTTTCTTTGCAAATAGAGATTTCAGGGAAATAATACCGGAAAACCTTATTTGTCGGATGCTTTGACTCGGTACCTACAAAACACAAATATGCAAAGGCAAAGACAAATATTTTTTGTATTTTAGTTAGAGGTTTAATTATCAACACATATACAAAAAACACAACTAAGGTGCTTGGAGATTCCTCAAGAGCAAACTTAAAGATAGGAGATAGAAAAAGAGGAAGAACCAACCCTAATGTAATTTTGTTATGATTAAGTTGACATGATATGATAGGGGAATCTTAGGGGGGGAAATTAGGGTACAATAGAAGGTATATGTTCTCTTAGGGAACTTATCATTCTTTTCTGGTTCTACAGGATTCTTCCCATTCGAAGGGGCCAAAACTTTGCAAGGATATGGTGGCCCTTGTTTTAATTCAGCCAAATCTACTTCACATTCTTCGAAGTTTGAAACATAACTGCAAGCTTCTTGTTCATCCTTGAATGTTGTAACGTAAGCAACTCTTTCTTTTCTATGGATTTTGTTTTCCCTGGCTTTTTTGACCTTTAAGCGCTCCACTTGTCGAACCCTATCTGCCAATTGGGTCATATCCCTTAAGTAGTGAGGGTCCAACTTCTTTCTAATAGAGAAATCTAATCCTCTTGCAGCCATCTCAACTAATTCATGTTCAGGCACTTGGGTGAAACATATTGTTTTTAACATGCATGATTTGTTGAGGTAATCATCAATTGGCTCACCAAACTTGTGTTTAATGCTGGCTAATTCGCTTAGACTTATCTTTAATTGGCCTACATAAAATTATTCATAAAACAGTCTTTCTAAACTCGTCTAATCTTGGATAGAATTTGCTACAAGGGTAGTCAACCATGTGAAAGCATTTTTGGTTAGTGAACTAGGAAAATACTTTATCCTTAAATTTTCATTGTTCGCTATGTCCCCAGTCTCGATAAGGTATATGGTTATATGTTCGACAGTTGATTCGCTGGTGTCACTAGAGAATTTTGTGAACTTTGGGACTTTCTAACCCCTGGACAATTCAGTTTGTAAAATATATTCAGATAAAGGATAAGTATAATTTGGCCTAGTGAGACCTGCATTTACACCGTTTTGTGCCATAATCCTTTTGACCATGGCTTCCAGATTGTTGTCTGCTGCCATGTTGTCTTGCCGAACCTGATATAAGACTTCATCAGCATTTTGGTTTCTATTTACCATCATGACCCTAGGTTCTGGTTGCCTTAAAATATGTGGTTCTTGCCTAAAAGGTTCGACATTCGTAACTCTAGGCACTTCTCATATTCCTCCTTGATTTACCACATTTTCCTGAGGTGGATATCTTTGATTTTATTGAACTTATTTAAATGTTGGGTCTTCTTCTGATATTACCCCTTGATTTTCTCTAACCCACTCCCTCTGAGGACGTGTTGGGGGTTGGGGTACACCAAAGAAATCAACGATGCGCTTCATTTACGCAACAATTTGTTGGTTCTCTTAAGTGGTATTTTGAATCAAATGGTTAAAGATTGTAACCATGGTTTGTGCAAGCATCTGGATTATTTCATGGTTACTTTCATCCATTTGATGTCTAATCACTGCTGCAAATTGATTTGTTCTATTTGGCATTTGGGAAGAAACTCCTTCGATTTGTTGTTGGATATTTTGACCCCTGTTATTAACAACAGATCCAAAACCTTGTAATGGCGAACTAATATTGTTGCACCCAAAAATTTGCCCTCTTCATTATGATCCTAATTGGATTATATTTTACTATCATGTGCATACATACATTTCATGGGATCAAGGTATTTCTCGGCGCAAAGAATTGCAAAGAGGCCATTTTCATTAAACAATGCTTAAAGCAGAAACTCGAGGTTTTCCGTGTTCAGATTCAATTTTCATATGGCAGGCTATCCAATCAACAAGAAATATTTAGAGCCGCCTCAATATTTTCTTTGTCTCGGGTGTTCAAATCAAGGGCCATTTATGTGAAGAAAACCTCTGGAAACCTTATTCTTTTGAAAACGGTAAATTGATTCAACTGCGGATTCATCATCTTGTGGATATTCAAAAATTCTTAACTCTGATTTGGTTCGTCATCTCAAATTGGTTTTATGTAAAAATAATCTTCTTTATGTGTGCTCCATTTTGTATGTTCGGGCCGATAGCCAATTCCTCAAGGAAATTCTCCGAATGTGCGGAACTTCTGAAGGTGTGCAAGTGAGAATATTGTGGAAAACGTGTGTTGAAGGTGCAGTTTTTGGACACTAAAAAATTCATAACTTGAAGCTCGTTCATTGTTTTGAACCTGTTTTTGTGGGAAAAATTTCGTCTTGATTTATTCTACATTTCTTTTTTTATGGTCGAAAGCCAATTCTATTCAGAAGGTATACAAAAATGTGGATTTATCAAGTATTTTTGCACAGGAAAATTGTGACAAATGTTCACTTGCTTCATGTTTAGAAAATCATAACTCGGTCGATTTTTATCGTATCGAGTTGGTTCTGGTGGAATTAGCTCACAAACTGAGTTGTCTAGATATTGGTTTTAGTTTTCCAATTCAAACGATATTCTGAAGACTTCTGTTTTTGGTTTATTTCGCAAAAAGAAATGGTCAAAACAGAGAAAATAACTTGATAGCATCTCACTAGAAAATTCATATCTCGATCAATTTTTATCTGATAAAGCTCATTTTCGGACACAATGTTCCTAACTCATAGATCTAAATATTCACAATTGAGGTGGGCACGATACTTGAATTTTAGACACATGAGCTTGTCGCTTTTTCGAGTAGCGGACGTCAAATAAGTTGTTTTTTGACTTATTTAATTTCCAGAAATGATGTCTCGTCACTTAACTGTGTCGAACAAGCTCGTTTTTCATCGTATATAGCCTAGTATGTACTATTTTATTTGTATTTGCATAGTTTCTAACTCTTTAGAGCTTACTTTGCAAAATTGACATGACACTTTTTACCGTTTTGTGACTTTTCCAGATTTTCAAGTTTCAAGCTAGTTTTGCAACTCTAAGTTGCTTTCTTGTCATCTCTAACTTGTTTGCTGAGTTTGTACAAGGATTCCATAGGGATATCTCGACCATGCTTGCTTGCTCGGTATTCTATTTTATTTGTTGGATACCGCATTTTACACATGTCGATGCTACAATATTTCGCTTTACTTGCAGGATACCAAATGTACATTCTCTTGTCCCTCATTCGAGGTGTATACTTGTACATATTATCTTATCTTCAATGTTTGGTTTCTTGCAGGATACTTTCACAATTGAGATTTACTTTCGCGACTGGAAACACTGACTTTGCATTTGATGCCTTGCACATATTCTAACACTGTGTGTTGTTGATACTAGCTTACGGCGCCTTCCGGGTTTCCTACACTCGTTGAGTTCTCTTTATAGATTCTTATTATTTGTTTGGTATAGTTTCGGGCCATTTGTTATAATACTACATTTTACTGCTTTCTAGATATCATGAGAAGTAGGAAATAAAGAGCGTGCGCTCAAAGTTGCTATTTAAAGTCCTGTAGCAGGCACCGCTTTCTGCATGTTATTTGTGTTTGTTTAAAATCCTACCTTTGAAGTAGGTATTCTGCATGTGTGTTTACATTTATGCTTGCATCTATCTCCCCATCCCTTATTAAGGTCCTCAAAAGGAGGCGAGCAAAAAGGGTTAACAATCAACCCCCGCGCATTTTGTTCGTGTCATCCTTAGCTCGTGACGCACCATGATGCTTCAGAGTTGTTCCTACTCTTGTTATCGAATTATCAAGTGGAAAAAGGTTTCGCAATCAAAACCCTACACCTTGTCAGGAGTTCGCCTTGGCCGATGCTGACACTCCGTGATTGTTCATATTATCTTCAATAACTACGTCGATTTTCTATATTGTGGTTAGAGGTTTATTCGCTTTGGACATCACATTTTTATTTGTTTTTTCCTATTCCATTCCCGCTTGTTTGCCTCGGTTGATATGACCCATTGGCTAAAGCTTCCCGCTTCATCCATTTTCCGGCTTGTCTGCCTTGGTTGATATGACCCCTTGGCTAAAGCATCCCTACTGTATTTTTTACCTACCTCAATCAGTTATATCTTGGTTAGGCCTGTACCCGAGTTAGTGTACACTACACATGTCATGCGTGTGCTCTCTTGAGCTTGTTGATTACTTGCTTTCCATCCTTGTGTACATATTTCCATAGGTTGTGAACCTTTGGCATGTTCCCTTAGGAGCTCTTGATTCACCCTTTGGTGGTGATTTGAGATAGACATAAGTTTAGGTTGTGAACCTTTGCTATGCTCCCTTAGGACTTCTTGATTCATCCTTTGGTGGTGATCCGAGATAGACATTAGGATTTTGATCCAGGAATGCTAACATAGGGTAGCGATTTCCCTTTCAAAACTCAATCATAGGGCCATCATTGTATGATAACATTATGGATTAGATTCTAGCTAGCTTCCCTTAGATGTTTTTCTTTCTTTTGCATCTTTGCATTAAGACTAAAACTCTTTTCTTGAAAAATGCATAAAACATCTAACAACTTTTAACTCCTTCTTCAAGGTAAAAAACATCAACCAATGCAAATTCTTTTGCACCTTCGGGCCTTTCTTTTAAACTTTTTCAAAAGAACATGTTAATTCACTTCTGTGCTGACGCGTGTGTCTCCAAAGCTTGAGCTGCGACAGAAGGCGAAATTAATATTGTTCGTTAAAAAACAAAAAACAAACAAAAACATGTGAGCCGAACTACTGCAACTCTGATTCCTTAAAAAGGATACATAGGCATTGGGGTAGGGCCCAAGCGAGCACGGCTTTATTTTCCCTACATTATTTTCTCTTTACTTTTGCATGCATTCCCTTTTTGCATTTTTCTTTTAGCTCGTAAGCTTTAGATTTGAATACACCCTTTAATTAAAATAATAAGAGTGGATACCATAGAGTACTACGGGAATGCGGGGTGCTAATACCTTCCCCTCGTGTAACAGACTCCCTTACCCGATCTCTCGGTCATTTGATCGTGATTTCACCCTTTTCAGGTTTACTCGATGTTTACCTTTCCCTTCCTGTGGGATAAAAACATTCATTAGGGACTTCATTTATTTCATCTTGATGATTTGTTCAGCTGGTTGTTTCAAACGTTCACCACATGGTCTGAATATGTTGAAGTGGAATTATGTAAACTCATCATAAATGAAGATGGCATGCCATAAGGCCTCTCACAAAAATGCTTAGGCATGGAGAAACCAGGTGGCCCATGAGGCCTATGAAAAATATTTCCCCTGGAGGGGGAATCCCTTGTGAACCCCTTAGGCCTATATAGGTCAAAAGAGGGCTTGTATAAGCGTTCAATTGTGTTGGCGTCGAACTTGTTGACGATAATATAGCCTCAAAAAAAGGCGCAAAAACTGTGGTTCCCCTTGTCGAAGTGACTAGGGGTGGTTTTTTATCACTGTTAAGAGAATTTTGATTACCTATTTGGCCTTGATTCACCATTTTCCTAACGCAATCTATTTTAGGTATTTCCTTGTTGTTTCTGGCTAACTTACCACTCCTAATTCTCATACAACACAGAAAAAATACAAAAGGATGATGAAGGTTTTCAAAAATTCATTTATTGAACACATGTCCCACTGGGCGTGCCAATTTGTTTACTGGGAAATTTGGTAAACAACTGCTGGTCTTCCAAATTGAATAAAAAATGGTAACTTGCAGGATCGACCAGATTAATCCTAAGTACATGTGTTCTTAATCAAATTTCTATTCTTGAAAGCGAAGAATACTTTCGACACCATTCTTATTCTTTTATACAAAGTTGATTTCAATTGTTACTTTGTATGTAGTAATGTAATGCTTTAAAGAAAAGGCTGCAATGTAAAAGGTTTTCGAATGAAATTTAAAGGAAATATATAAAACTTCAATTATAGTTGAATGACAATAAACATAAAATTGGTGCATCATACATATATTCTCAATACTCGTTTCTCGAACACTGGTACTTTGAGTAATTTAGAGTATTTTGTACAAATATGTGAGCACACCGAATCCTAATACTAAGCCCCCCTATTTATACTAATTCGACCAAAATGGTTTCTTCATAACATGTTTCCATGTTCGATATCTGCACGCGCCTTCGAACCTTTTGCTTCCACGCGTCTCTTTGGCTAAGATCAAACTTTCAAATTTGAAAAACTCTTTTGCCTTCGAAGCGCCAAACGTGACAGTCGAAATATCTAATCTGATACTTCAAATAGTTTAAATCCCAATGGTTTGCAAACGAACCTTTCACCAAAACTTAGTGAAATAAAAACTTTTATCAGCTCTTCATCCATTAAAATCTTCATAGAGACTCCTTCATACTTCCTTTAGAACTACACTCTTCTCAAAATATATTGTTTCAGCCTAAGAACTCATGTAGTCAAAATTCCCAGTCAACATATTCATGGAAGACCAAAATGTTGAAGACATTGATAAAGTAGAGAAGACTACACCCAAGAAAGATATCAGTTTATCTAATGTTGATCCAGTTTGGTTACCTAATCATAATCTAGATGTCATCGATGGTGATGATCAAAATGGTGAGTCATATGATTATGTTGATGATCAATAACTTGGAGCTGAGGTAAATATTCCAACTAATGATGATGAATGGGAGAACGATATGCCACAAGATGAGAATCTTGGTGAAGCTCCAAAATTATCTCGAGTCCAACTTAGGAGGTGTATCAAGTAGGGACAACCTTCTACAAGGTATAATTTTTATGAGTATGTGACCTTGACTAATGAGGGTGAACCTGAGTGTTTGAAAGAGGCCATGGAAAGTGATGAAAATCAAAATTGGTAAGATTCAATGCATGACGAGATGAAATCATTGCATGATAATCACACACATGATTTAGTGAAGTTTCCTAAAGGTAAAAGGGCTTTGGAAAACAAGTGGGTTTTTAGAGTTAAACATGAGAGCAACTCTAAGTCTCCAAGATATAAAGCCAGATTAATGGTGAAAGGTTTCAGTAAAAGAAAGGATGTTAATTTTAATGATATTTTCTCACCTGTTTTAAAGATGTCACCAATTCAAACCGTGTTGAGTTTAGCTGCTACTCTTGATTTAGAGGTTGATCAAATAGATTTGAAAACGACTTTCCTTCATGGTGATTTGGAGGAAGAGATCTACATGAAACAACCCTGTGATTTTCAAGTTAAAGGAAAAAAAGATCATGTTTGAAGATTGAGAAAGAGTCTATATGGGTTGAAGCAAGCTCCAAGGAAATGGTAAAAGAAGTTTGATTTTGATATGTGTGATCAAGGATACCAGAAGTCTACTTCACATTATTGCATCTTCGTTAGAAACTCTTATAACCATGACTTCATTATCCTATTGTTATATGTTGATGATATGCATATGGTAGGGAAAAATATTTCTAACATTAACAAGTTAAAGAAGTAGTTGGGAGAGTCATTTGACATGAAAGATATGGGAGCATCTAAATAGATTCTTGGCATTAGAATCATACGTGACAGAAAGAGAAGAAACTTGCATGTCACAAGAACATTATATCGAAAGAGTTCTTCAAAGATTCCAAATGGAAAGTTCTAAGGAGGTAAGAACGCTTGCTACTCATTTCAAATTGAGTTCAAATAAAATTCCTTCAAGTGAAGATGAAGTGTTTGATATGAAAGGTGCCCCTTATGAGTCTGTTGTGGGTAGTTTGATGTATGCAATGTTATGTACAAGACCAAATATAGCACATGATATTGGTACAGTTAGTAGATTTTTTTCAAATTCAGGTAGAGAGTATTGGAATGCTGTAAAATAGATTTTAAGGTATATTCATGGTATTACTTGTAAGAGGCTTTGCTTTGGATGAGATAAGCATGCTCATCGTGAAGCTTTCACATCAACCATAAAAAAACTGAGGTATTTTTCCAAGGCACGCCAATTTTTATTATTTTTTTATAAAAATAAAAACAACTCATTTCATATGTTAATGTAAAAACCGAGGAGATAGACCATTTCAGACATGATTCGAATCCCAGCTACTGCAATTTATGTTTTTATTTGTTTACAAGTGCAAAATAAATGATATATCCCTTCGGTTTCAATGATAACCGAGGGATAAAATAATCAGATTTTACTATAAAAACACTCGTTAAATAGATTTCACCTTAATGTTATCTTATTTGTAGCCGCCACACCGTGCATGTAACATTTTTTGGGATGGATTGCAAAACTGGAGAAAAAAAACGTTCTTCTACCTTGAACTAAACATTTTTCAGCTTTTGCAATTTATCTCAAACAATGGTGTTGTTAAAGTTGTTGTTAAAGTTTTTGAACAACCTTCCAATGTTGGAAATAAAAGGAAAAAATGATTTTATTGGATTGACAATATTGAGAAATGATTTTTCTTAGGTTGACAACATTGAGAAATTTAATCCTAAAAGTTCTTACTAATGGATTGCAAGTGCAACATTTTTTTTCCAATTTTTTGAACAAACACCTTATTAGAAGTTGGATGCATTCAAAGCATGCACATTGTATACACTAGTGAAAGGAGTGATAATGATAACATCAACAATCAATCTTGGATGCAAAGTTTTAGCATTCAAGCATCAACGCCATTATGATGGATTACAAGTCCAAAAAAACCATTGAAGAGATTTGTTGTAAACATTTTATTTTAATATTCTACGTAGACAATGTAATATAAGAAAAAAGAATAATAACTATCACATCGGTTTGTAAACTTAACTGAGGTGATAGTTAAAAGGATATGAAAATATACATCGGTTTTATAAATAAATTGAGGGGTATAATAATCACAATTTACTATTAAAATACTTGTTAAACAGATTTTCCCCTAATCCTTAATATTATGAAGGCGCCTCAAAGAGAGGAAATATTTATCATCGTCCATTTAACATCTCTTGGATGGATTGCAGAAAATAAAAATTCTCTAGATTAATTTTTAATATTATGTGAAAACAATATAATTTTAAAAAATGCTTATTACCTTGGTGTTTTTTCGAGACCGAGGTGAGAGTTTAGATTAATTATTTTTCTATATGCAGCAGCCTTAACAATTCTCTGATGTCTATTTAATGGTTATCAACACTCAAGAATCTATCATTAGTGATCTGCATGAAACTTAAGGGACATCTATTATAAAAGTTCTCTTATGATATTGGAAATCTATCCTAAATGAAATATATGAAGCACTTGAAATATAAGGAGGCTTGGAAAAATTCTCTACAATGGATTGCAAGAGTAGAATATCATTTGGGTTCAAGGTTTTTTTTTTTAAGTCTTTACTTGTACTGAAAGTATTTTTTATTATTGATAATAATTTTGTGTACCCTTTTTTTCACGAAAAACAAATGCATGTAAGATCAAACAGAGGATCATCCCAAAAATTCAATAATTCGAAGATCTAAAGTCTAAATCTTCAGGGAATTTTATTTTTATTTAGATCTCTAGGTAATTTGGTTTTAGCTTGAATCCTATGGAATTTGAATTTTATTTGAATTTTAATATTCTGTGTAAATAATGTAATATTGGGTAAACAATATAATATTTTGGATAAACAATGTAATAATTTAAATAAAAAATCATACTCCTCGTTTTTTGAATAAACCTAGATAAAAGAAACGCTAGTTTTGAAAATAATAAAAGTGAAGCTGCTAGAGTTCGAACACATGAGTATATAATTATACCCCTAGAATTTTAAATCATCAAGGTGTTAAGTGAAACAATTTATGACGCCCTTTGTTACCTCAATACTTTATCTGAGGTAAAACTCATTTTGTGTTCGAAGTTAAAAGTGTTATTTATAGTAGTGATGGCTGGAAACATTGATTCCAGAAAGTTCATTTCGGGCTATATGATTAAATTTGCAGGGGGGTTGTGGCTTGGCAGTCTAGAATGCAAAAGTGTGTAGCATTGTCTACTACAGAGGCTGAGTTTATTTCCATTATCAAAAAATTCAAAGAGTTACTATGGTTGAAGAAGTTTTTGCAGGATATTAGTTTTGCTCAAGACAAATATGTGTTATTTATTGATAGTCAAAACGTTATTCATCTTGGTAAGGATCTGACTTTTCATAATAAGTCCAAACACGTTGATGTGAGATATAATTAGATACGTGATATTTTGAATGCTAAGTTTTTGGATTTAGCTAAAGTTCATAACGATGATAATGATTCTAATAAGATGACTAAAGCATTACCAAGAAGGAAATTTAAAGCTTGTTGTGATATCACCGGTTTGAGGATTTCCCCTACATAGTTATGAGGGAGAGATTTGTTGGGCTTGGGCTCCCTTCCTATGTGGAGAAAGACCCAAATACGAATATCCCATTTGTATCACTTATTTAAGTGGAAAGTGTAGGATTAAGGGAAATAGAGAGAAAATAAGGATTCAAAAAAGAGAGAATAGAGGAGAGAAACTCATTCACAATTTTTCTGCACTAGTCTCACTAAATCGATGATACTCGATTTGTTAGTCGATGAATCGAGCTCAAATTTGGAGGTCAGGTTAGCAACAATTATATCTAACTTTTGTGTATTGTTATCTTCAAAATAAAGTCTGAGCTGAGAGATAATTCCTTCACACTGAAGTTGTAGATTTGGGTAACTTTTCAGCTTTTTAGATTCTTATTTATAAGCTAGTATACTTTGTGATTTGCATTTATTATCATTGTGAATCATTTTAACAATCTCTTGTACCCTCAATTGATTATAGTGGAGCTATTTCTTTGGTCTGGAAGACTCTTGGTTTTTACTCTCATATTGAGGGGTTTTCTACGTTAAAAATATCGTTGTTTTTGTCCCTTTGTTTATTCGGTTTGTCGTCTTATAGTTTTCGTTGATCCTCAAGGTTCCTACAAGTGTGAGGAATTTTATATCCGTTGTATATTATTCTATTATTTTATCTTAATTTCCCATCAAACCATGGCATTAAAAAGAAGCACTAGGGGTGCTAACCCTTATACAAGCAAGATAACAAGGATAAAACCAAAAAATAAACACCAACTCACACCAATAAGAGAATAAAACGGACAAGAAGAGCTATACCCAACAATCACCAGGATTATTACACCAATCAACCCAAGTAATATTCCTCTCTTTTTATGGAAAGCATTAAACTAATCCCAAGCTAACACCTTCCAAAAACTCAAAACATCCATACTAATAATAGTACAACCATTAAAAGAGATGGAATAATTTTTTTAAAAAAAGAAGTCTTTCCAACTAAGAGCCATCAAAAGGCAAATGGTCAACCCCTAACCAATCACAAAGCTACTTCCATAAAAAATGGAGAATGAACAAGACCCAAACTGTTAGACTACGACGACTTGTCTAGAAAGGGGGGAGGGGGTCAAAATATCCCCAAATTAAAAATCACCTTTAAAAAATGGCAACTTAAAAACTTATTTGAAAAATAATGTTGAGCGGAAGGTTTTTGGCCTAGATCATAATAGTAGTCTAAACAAACCTAGTAATTGAAAACTCGGATATGCAAAACCATATGGAATCAAGATAATGATAAAATAAATTAACATAATAATATCTAAATTAATAGTTTAATATCAAACACAACAGTTTCCTATTTCCAATGAAATTAAACAAAACATAGAATAATGCAATTTGTCAAACACTTGGTGTGCGTTTGACTTTTCAGAATTTCTCCTTTGAGTTGTGTTGATATGAAAACTACTTATAATCAAAGTGATCATAAGCTAATCAACACACCACTTTAAACAAAAACAGTCCCAAAAAATCTCTACAAGTCAATAAATTACTCAATGTTATTTGACAAATTGATATATGAAAATTAAAGCAAGTAAAATGATAAAGGAAAAGAGACACAAGGATTTGTCTATACGGTTCCCCACTTTCATCATCGCGTGTGGGTACGTCTGCGCCCAATTCCAATGTGGAATTAGGATATTTTCTTACTTTACAAAAAGTATTATTACAAGAGAAGTGTTCAAGAGCAATCCTACAAAACATAACCGTTTGATGTTGATTCAACCCCTTCTATTCTTTTGATATTCAACAAGAACAAGCACATAATAGATTACCAATTGACAATATGGATATTGTTACTCCTTTGCGTTCTTTATCTCCAAAGCATTCATGCAACGACAATTGCAACTATTGCAACACAAGACTTCAATTCGATTCACCATTCTCGCGCTACTTCCTTTGCATTCTTTATCTCCAAAGGATCCTTTGCATTCTTTATCTCCAATGAGCTTTCACTAAGCCGCAATTCTCTCTTGAATGTCTTGCACGAAAACCCCCAAATGATTCAATGATATTGGAGGATAAACCCGTGATTTTTCCCGATGAAAACCTCTACAATGCTCAACCCAATATTCTCAGCTACACAAGAACCTAATTGTACGTTATCAAACCTCATATAGATGACACCCCAACAAAAAATCGTTACAATGGAATGTTAGTGTGTATGCATAGACTGAAGGTTGAAGATGAAGAGCAAATGTAGGCTAATTTTATGGTATCATCAAGTTGGAATGATGCATGAATGATGTATTTATAGTTGTGGAAGTTTAGATGCAAAAAGGAGATTTTTGGAATAAAAAAGAATTGAAAAATTGACCCGATCAAAATAGTATGTGTCGACCTAAAAATTGTATGTGTCTACACATAAGTAAAATTTTAATTGCATGAGTCGATCTGAAAAACGGACGTGTCGACCTAAGCCAGATAGTAACTTTTTGCCTTTAAAAATGTAGTACATGTGTAGACCTGAAATTCGTATGTGTCGACACATAAAATCATCATTTCTGCAATTTCTTAAAAGCTTTAGTATGTGTCGACCTAAAATATGTATGTGTCGATACATACAATAAAAATTTATGCAGAAAATGATTTTTCATGAATTGGACCAATTTCGAACTTGTTTTAAATGATTCCTAAGACCTCTAATGCAAGGGAGTACCACATGATATAGAGATACCTTCCAATATACAGAAACGCTAAGTTTTCCTAATTTTGACATCATGCAAAACATTTAATGGTAAAGTTGCACTCACATACTCCCTCTTTTTGATGATGGCAAACCTTGCGACAATGCATTTCATGTAGTTATCAAAGGATCCCCCTGACTTTGTGATTCCCAACTTCATATCACATACGCTTCTCCCCCTTTGACAACATCAAAAAGAAATAAGGCAAATCGTGAGAAGTATCATATTTCAATATGAATACTAATATATCACTCAGAGGCATTTTTGCAAAGAAGAGCATACAATCACATTACATATTTGTAATGATGCAAAATTAATAGATAACAAGCATAAAGCATTACTACATATCTCCATATATATGTAATGATGCAAAATTAATAGATAATAAGCATAAAGCATTACTAAACATGTAATGTAATTGCATGAATAATAATGAATTCAATGCAAGAGCAAGCTAGTCAAGTTACTTTTATAGTTTCACGATTACGTAACACAACACAATGGAACTCCCGATGTGGCACAAGTATGTGCCTAGCATAGTGACAAGAACATGTCACTAGTAAATACAAAATGAAAATATTATCTAAAATATGACTCAACTACAACAAGAACCGTACATGAAATTAACATGCTTACATTTAACTCATACACGAATGCAAGAAATAATAATAGAAACACATTCTTGTACATACAAGAGCAAATTTATACAACTGTGAAAAAATTAATACATGAAGTCATTATAAGAATATACATTGAGAACACACAATGGTTATCAATAAAAAAATTTGGAAATTAACATTCATGATTTTCATCATTTGAGAACATACCAAGCTTTCATCAACTAAAACATGTACTAAGAAAAATCTTACTTTCAAGGAGAAATTTGGAACAATATTACCTCACTCTTGATAGAATAGAAGTTACACTCACTTTATGTAAAAATACTCAAACAAAGTGTTAGAACAAAAGTAAAAAAGTGCAAGCATCATAATAAAGAAAGTAACATTGGAGACATTAATAATCCTTAATTCCTCATGTTTGTTGAAAAATAGTTTGATTGCAAATGTTTTGTGAAAATGTTGTCAATTTGATTTTCACTATCAAAATGCTCAAACATAACATCCCTTTTTTCAACATTTATCGCGAAGGTAATTCTCCACGCATGTGTTTCTTCCTTGAGTTACTTTATTTGGATTCCGAGAAAGTAATTCAACTCTCCATAAGACTCATTTCAAATACACTATGCATAAGCTTAGAGAACTCTTTGACAAGTTGCACGTTAGTAGAATCAACTATGATATAATGTTAAATGTGTGATGTTTTATGTTTAATGAATCTAAACATGCTTTTGTACATATAAGTGTTTATAAAGAATAAAAAATACATGAAAATATAATGTGATGATGTTATTTTAAGTATATAAATTGACAAGTCACTGTGATTATCAATTAAGAAGTATGCTGCAAATGAGTGCTCATAATATATACCGTACACCAAGTATGTCATGTACTTAGAGAAATAAACAAGTAAAAGAGAGAAATTACTAACAAAACAAAATTTAAATCGGTACTACCACACCATACAATATGATGGAGGATGCACTTGAATTTCAAAAATAATTCTTGAAAGAAAAGTGAACCAAATGCAAAGTATGCCACAAAGATTTTAGAATAACACGGTCTTATCACTTTTCACTTTGGTAAAGTACCCAAAATTATAACTTGTGATGAATCCAAGAAGGTCATTAATTTGATTATCATTCATTTTCATTGAACTCTTATCTTTATCCTTTTCATGTTAGTTATCTTTCTCCTCCTCATGTTTCACCGAATCGAGTTGATCAATTCCTTCTTCAGCGTCATTGAGTATGTATCTCAAAGATACACCTACACCATAAAATGAAATACCTTTGCCGAGTATTCTCGGATACAACATCAAAAGTAACTTACATATCTTCTACCAATAAAACAAAACTTGTTGTTGCTTTCTAGATCACATAATCCATCTTCTTGCCCCATATACAATAGGATTATATGTTCATATGCCTTGAGTCACCATAAATGAGAACCTATATTCTCTTCATAGAGTCAAGACAATGTTCATACAAAAACAATAAGACAAGCTAGGTATAAAAAATTTTGAGGACCTTATACTTGAAGTTCTAAGAGGTTTAGACTTCTTTATTTCCTCAATTTATGCGTATTTCTCATTTTTCTTCTTTTTCTCAAGTTTCCTATCGTGTTTGTCTAAGAAAGAAGTTCTTGCTCATGTTCTTCAAGCTTACCAACCAATATAGTGAGATCAAGTTTTATAAGATCATCAGATTCCTTGATCGCGGTGACCTTCGGTAGCCAATTCCTATTAAGACATCTCAAAACTTTTTTAGTAGCAATTGCATTGGAAATAGGCTCACCAAGTGCATTCAAACAATTAGTGAGATTGAATGAATTTTTCTTATCATCATTATTCCGTAGTGCTTACGGCTTAGATGTGACAATGCCATTAGCATTGTTTTGAGTAATAGTGTCACACATATCCTTGTCGTATGAATCAACATGAATGTGCATACAAGCTTTCCAATAACTATAGTTTTCTTCCAAACAAATTTTGGGGCTTTTTTTGTAATCCCCTTTAGGTTCGTATGCCATTTTCAAATAAGAGTTTCGAAACACTGAATTAATCGGAGCTCTGATATCACTTGTTAGACTACGAGGAATCATATATAAAGGGGGTGAGTAGCTCCCTAAATTAAAAATAACCTTTCAAAAATGGTTACTTAAAAAATTATTTGAAAAAACAATGTTGAGGGAAAGTTTTTTGGCCTAGATCAAAATAGAAGTCTAAACGAACCTAGTAATTAGAAACTCAAATATGCACAAGCTATATGGAATTAAGATAATGATAAAATCAATCAACATAATAATATCTTAAATAATAGTTTAATATAAAACACAATGGTTTCCTATTTCCAATGTAATTAAACAAAACATAGAACAATGAAATTTGTCAAACACTTGGTGTGCGTTTGACTTTTCAGAATTTTTTCTTTGATTTTTTGTTGATATGAAAACCACTTATAATCAAAGTGGTTATAAGCTAATCAACATAACTTTAAACAAAAATAGTTCTAGAAAATTCCTACGAGTTGATAGTGTTATACCCCAATTTTTGCCCCTAAGATCCATCATCACATCATATACATCTCATGTATATCATCAATTCCATGGTTACAGGATCAAAGGGCTCTTGAAATTAGACTTTCCTTTATAAATTGAGTTTTCTACCTTACTCAAAGTTGATTCAATTGGTGCTCTCATCATTCTTGGTATGAAACTAGGGTTTTGGATCACAAACATCATAGGCGTCTTCATTGGCAGGGTTCCTCGAGATATAAAGTTGTCTTCATCCGGATTTCTTTAAGAAACAAGTGCTTTAGTGTTTACCGTGTGCTCAAGACTTTATCATGTCTTCATTGAGAACATTTTGAGCTAGGGTTTTATTATTATCAACATCTCAAGTCACTTTTGTCTCAATGTGAACCCAGAGCCAAAGAGTTATGGCTACAAGGATCATCACCCTATCCTTATTGGAAGTTCATCATCACCATTTAGGGTGTCTCCTAATAGATTTCTCTACAAGGTTTTCCTTTCAATGAGTTTAGAGAATTTAATCAAAGGACTTCTTTCTTGCGACGTTACTTGTCAAGTGATTAAGGATTGCTTAAGTTTTCATCAAGTCAAGATATGTTTTTTTGTTTGGGTTATGGGTTAAGAGCTCATTTATGTCTCATTTTCAAAAGGAACTTGGTTGCTTCTGGAGTTTTTAATTCAATGTGAGACTAGGTTTTACCATTCAAATGACATGTATTTGTTTCATGCTCTAATGGAATATTCACACGAGAGTGCACGCGGGTTATGGTACATATTTTATTCTCAAATTAATTCAAGCTAGAAGAAGTTCATCATTCTATTATGTTTTGAAAGAATACTTGAAAAGAAAATTACATTACAAAAAATTATATTATATTAAAATCCTACCTTTGAAGTAGGTATTTCGCACGTGTGTTTACATTTGTGCTCGCATATATTCCCCCATATCTTATTGAAGTCCTCAAAAGGAGGCGAGCAGAAAGGATTCACAATCAACCCCCACATTTCGTTCGTGTCATCCTTAGCTCGTGACGCACCACGATGCTTCAGAGTTGTGCCTACTCTTGTTATCGACCCCCACACTTTTCAGGAGTTCGCATTGGCCAATGCTGACACTCCATGATTGTTTATATTGTCTTCTATGTCCTACCTCGATTTTTTATATCGTGGTTAGGTGTTTAGTCGCTTTGGACATCATATTTTTCTTTGTTTTTTCCTATCCCCTTCCCGCTTGTTTGCCTCGGTTGGTAAGACCCCTTGGCTAAAGCTTCCCGCTTCATCCCCTTTCCCATTTGTTTGCCTCGGTTGATATGACCCCTTAGCTAAAGCATCTCTACTGTATTTTGTACCTACCTCGATTCATGATATCTTGGCTAGGCATTTTGAGTTGAGTTGGCGTGCACTACTCATGACATGTGTGTGCTTTCTTGAGCTTGTGTATTACTTGCTTTTCATCAATGTGTACATGTTTTATTAGGTTGTAAACCTTTGACATGTTCCCTTATGAGCTCTTGATTCATCTATTGGTGGTGGTTCGAGATAGATATTAGGATAGGTATCCATGTATGCTAACATATGATAGAAATTTCCCTTTCCATCCTTGACATAAGGCCATCATTGTATGATAACACTAGGTTAGAGGTAGGTTAGTCTCCCTTAGGTGTTTTGCTTCCCACTTTGCATAATTGCATTTAAAAGTAAAACTTATTTTTCTTGGCAAATGCATAAAACATGCTAAACATACAAAAATCCTTTTCATGGTAAAAAGACACCAACCAATTCATTTCTTTTATCCATTAGGATTTTCGCTTCTAAGAACGTGTTGATTCCTTTCCACTACAGTGCATGAGTCTCCAATGGTCGAGCATCAATGGAATGATTGAATTTAACATTGTTCATTTAAAATACAAACAAATAGAAATTTGTGAGCCGAACTACGATGCTCTGATTACTTAAAAGGGATGCGTAGGCATCTGGTCACGGGGTTCAGCCGAGTGAAACTTTGTAAATATTTCCTTATTTTCCCCGTGTTTTTTTTTTGTATGCATTCGCTCTTAGCATTTTTTATTTTAGCTCTTAAGCATTAGATTAAACACACCCTTTGATTAGAACAACAAGAGTGGATCCCATAGAGTACTACGAACGTGAGAGGTGTTAATACCTTCCCCTCGCGTAATCGACTCCCTTACTTGATCTCTTGGTCGCAAGACCTTGATTTCTCCCTTTAGGTTTTTCTTTGATGATTTTCCTTTCCCTTTATATGGGATGAATAAATACTCAGTGGCGACTTCATTGATTTTACAACTACAGATAGATTACTCAATGCTATTTGACAAATTGATATATGAAAATTAAGGCAAGTAAAACGATAAAGAAAAAGGGACACAAGAATTTGTCTACACATTTCCCCACTTTCGTCCTCACGTGTTGGTACGTCTGCTCCCAATTCCAATGTAGAATTAGGATATTTTCTTACTTTGCAAAAAGTATGATTACAAGATAAGTGTTCAAGAGCAACCCTACAAACATAACCGTTTGATGTTG
The DNA here is from genome assembly GCA_948472305.1 of Vicia faba. Taxonomy (NCBI): domain Eukaryota; kingdom Viridiplantae; phylum Streptophyta; class Magnoliopsida; order Fabales; family Fabaceae; genus Vicia; species Vicia faba. Next base: position 803,166,737 of record OX451738.1, on the reverse strand, counting down.
ATTCAATCCCTTATCTTCTTTTGATCTTCAACAAGATCAAGCACACAATAGATTGCCAATTGACTATTTGAGTCTTGCTACTCCTTTGTGTTCTTTATCTCCAAAGCTTTCATGGACCATCAATTGCAACTATTGCAACACAAGAGTTCAATTTGATTCGTCGTTCTCAAGCCTACTTCCTTTTTGTTCTTTATCTCCAAAGGATCATTTGCGTTCTTTATCTCCAAAGGTTTTTTACTAGGCTACAATCCTCTCTTAAATGTCTTGTACAAAAACCCCCAAATCAATCAATAATCTTGGAAGACAAACCCGCGGGTTTTCCGAATGAAGACCCCTACAATTCTCAACCCAATATTCTCGGCTACACAAGAACCTAATTGGACGTTATCAAACCTCGTCTAGATTGCACCCCAAGAAAATATTTTTCTATTGAATGTTAGTGTGTATGCATAGATTAGAGGTTGAAGATGAAGGGGAAATGTAGGCTAATTTTATGGTATCCTCAAGTTGGAATGATGCATGAACTGTGTATTTATAGTTGTGGAAGTTTAGATGCAAAAAGGAGATTTTCATAATTAAAAAGAATTGAAAAATTGTCCCAATCAAAGAGCATGTGTCAACCTGAAAATTGTATGTGTCGATACATAAGTCAAATTTTAGCTGCATGTATCGACCTGAAAATTAGATGTGTTGATCTAAGCAAGACAGTAACTTTTTGCCTTAAAAAATATAGTACATGTGTTGACCTGAAATTTGTATGTATTGACACATAAAATCAGTATTTCTGCAATTTCTTAAAAGCTTCAGTATATGTTGACCTGAAATACGTATGTGTCGACACATATAATAAAAAATTTTGTAGAAAATAATTTTTCATGAATTGGACCAATTTCAAACTTGTTTTATATGATTTCTAAGACCTCTAATGTAAGGGAGTGCCACGTGATATTGAGATACCGTCTAATATACATAAATACAAAATTTTCCTAGTTTTGACATCATACAAAACATCTAATGGTAAAATTTCACTGACACAAACAAATACTCCATATTCTCCTATTTTATAAAACACAAAAGGAAAACCACATTGTGAACACCTACGATAACTCCACGCTTATAGATAAATGAAAAGGATTATAAAAGTCTCGGAAAGATGATTACTATGAAGGAACATCCATATTTAAAGAAAAATTATATATATTAATTTTACACTTTTAACTAATCATCATCCTCTATCATGTCAAATCATTCTGATATTTTTAAATTAATTATGTGACATAACTGAATGATAAATCTCTTCGAATTACATTGTAAAATTATTTTACAGTGTCAATACACTACCTTTAATATCAAGAAAAAAAATTAAAAAGAATCAAAAAATTAAAAAGACAAAAACAAAAATAAATAAAAACAAAAAATAATTAATCAACCAATATGAGGAAAAAAATAATAAACATAATTTAAATACAACTTCATCAATAAGGCTGACCCAACATATTTTAAGATACAAGACAAAATTTATTATTTTTAATATAATAAAAATATTTTTTAAAATTAATATATTTTATATTTTATATTTGTTAAAATGTAAAATTGTTAAATTATTATAATTATTTTCAAATGATAATAAAATTAATTCATCTAAACACTTTTCTTATTATTTATAAAATTATAATTGAAAAACATTAAAAAAATTCTAAAAAATCCTATTATATTAAAGAACTCTAAAATTAAGTTTTGTTTTTAAATTAACAAATCATATAATAGAAGGTTGGTTTATTATATATTTTAAATGTGTGTTAATACAAAGTAATTTAATTTAAAAAATAATTAATTAGAACTAAATAAATATAAAATAAGACTGTGACCCTAGGCCCGATCTTGTCCATCACCTAAACAAAGTAAAAAAATATCCTAAGTTCTTTTTAATCAACAACAAAAATACAATTTTATTCTATTAAGAGAGGTCGATTACATGAATCAATTTCTATTATAATCTTCTATTTAAGATGACACGTCTATTAAAATTATTAATCTCAAAATTATTTAATAATTCTTTTTATATTTTTTTGTCTTCGTCTACATGTAATAGTTTGGCCCTCCTCCATTTAATTTACTCTCTTTATTACAAAATTTACAAAATCTATATGATCAATACAAAAATAAAACATATACTTAAATAAAATGTAGGAGAATTCGTAAGTCATACACTAAAATAAGAAGACAATTAGATCTATTAAATTCTTTATCGTCAATATTATATCATAGAATGTGAAACAAAAGTCAAACAAAGAATTGATCACACATTTAAGACAACTCTATATGTTGATTTACATCTCACTCTGAATTGTTCTGCATGACACAATAACAAGAGTCAATTTTTCAAATTGTTAGCTTCTTTAACTTTACTCTTTTTGGTAAAAGAAATTCCTTTCCTCTAAAAGAAAATTGTGCATTCAAATTCTGATAAGTTTTGCACACCTAAGAACTAAGAAAAATGACACTTGTGCTACCAAAATTAAACGGCTAAAAGGCCATGATTTTTTGTATAATTATGGTGAAAAAGAATGGGATGCAAAATAAGGTGGAGAATAGACCAACTATTTTGGCCTCTAGCATTGAGAGAATGACATTTTAGGTGAATGTGAATCTCTCACTATTTTGAAGAATTAACACATAGGTAGCCCATTGTGCATTAAAATTACGAGAGAACAAATCCAAAACGTACTCAACATGACATGATTTAGTGGATGCTTCACTTTAGCAGAACAAAAACTAATAAGTAACTCAAATGATTCAAATTTTAAGGAATTTAAATTTTTTAAGTAATTCAAAATTCTAAGTAATTTAAATGATTTAATTGAAATATATTTAATTTTAATTTTTTTTGTTTGGATGAAGTATTAAAATGATTCATTGTTAAATTTTTGGGTCATTTTCATAAATTTTAAGACTTTTGAACCAAATTAAAATATGAAAAATAGAGACTAATTTGAAAATGTTGAAAATTTTAATGGACCAATCTGTAAAATTTGAAAATTATTTAAGAACTTATTTGCAATATTTTGAAAATTTTGAGGGTAAATTTGTATTTTTATAAAATATAAGGATCATTTTGTAAATTTTAAAAAATTAATAATAAATAACTTAACATTTAAATTATAGAACAATTTTAAATTCTTTATTTTTTGGTGTCATTTGAAATTTCTTAAATTTGATATAAATAAAATATTTCATAAATTTATATCATTTTAATAATTTTTCATATTTTTTATCCAAACAATAAAATTTAATTAAATTATTTTAAATTCTATTAAAAAATTATTTTCTCTCATTAAATATCTTCATTCAAACACACACTTAAGATTTTAATGGAAAAAAAGAAGAAGGATGGACAAGTTTGTAGGTGTTTTTAGTGTGTCCTTCAATTATTGGGGACTTGCTTATCATCTTTGGTAGAAAAAAGTATGGTTTTGTGGCTTAGTTTAGGGGATTTTAATTTTATTTTTTTTAAGTTTTATAAATTATAAAGATGGATTCAGATACTATTCTATTCAACTTTAATTTATTGGGTATTCTATTACATGACATTGATGAAATATTGGAATTTTAAAAATGCTACCTCCTTTTAGAATTATAAATTATTTTATAAAAATAAATTTTCTTAAATTTTAAATTACTTTATAATATCAATAAAATAATTTTTTTATCATACTTTTCACTATTTTCTCATCCTTACTTCTTTTAAAAATTTTAATCTTTTTGATAATTTTATAAAATTTCTATTTTCTAAATAAAATAACTATATTTTTTTAATATGTATACTAAATTATAAACTCTTCTAATTAATTAATCAAATATATAAAATAACAAATAATATTTAAATAATATAAAATTCATTTATTGATTTTTACTATCAATATTCTATAGTTGATGAATTTTTCTTACAAAGAGTCTGACAATAAAAATTTAAAGTGGTGGTGGTGGTGGTGGTGGTGGTGAAATTGAATGCTTAAATAATATAATAAATATTTATTAATATTATATATCCTACATAAATAAATAAAAAGAAAAAATACTATAAATTAAAGTGGAGCTAGTGACAGATAAAAACAAAAACTTTTGCATTATTTTTTCCCGTAAGTGTAGTTTTACATTAAAATGTGAATTTTATTTATATATACAAATAGATAAATAAATGATCAATATACAATGAAGACTACTAGCACTAGTGAGATTCATAGGAAGATTTCATCAGCTATATGCCTTAATAAAACGTTACAGAAAAATATATAGAGGAAAAAATAATAAAAAAACAAAAAAATATTATTTGGTATGAATTAAAGTGCGTTTATTTCTTCCATTTAACAAGACAAACAAATATTAGATGTGAATGCTAGTTTTTTTTTTTATTAGTTGGTCAAAAAATTTATTTAAGAACAAATTTGTGAAAACATCAATAAAATTATTATAAAAATAAATTTGTTGAATTCTTATATTACAATTGAAAGAATAATTTCAATTAAGTAATACATGCAATATTATCATCATAAGTAAATGTCACATATATTTTTCAAAAGACAAATCACAAACTTTTTGTATGTCTTGAACCAAAGAGCTCAACTAAACATATTGTCAATTTGTCTCATATAATATTAAAAATTTGATATAATTTAATAAACTTGTTGCTATAATTTATTTGACTATTATACGAAATTAATTTATTTCCGATTTATCATTGTAAGAACTTGACAACTTACACCTTCTTAATATGTTAACTCCAAGTTGGATATTTTAGAATGAAAAAACTCATATCAATTGTTTCTCTAAGATAACAATATATATATTTGACTTTGATCCAATATTTTTGTGCAAGTGCATCACTATATTTTGCTAATATATTGACAAAAAATGATATAGTAGAACATTTATAATTATCAAAGTACATTAGTACTATAATAACAATGAGATGTAGTATTTAAAAGGACAAATTATATCTTTGTCCTTTTCTCGAGATTTGAAAAGATCCTTCCCCAAGTATAGCTTTTAAGACGTGTACAAGTATTTCATCTCAAACTATTTTTTAAAGAAGTTTATAACTTTTATAAGCTCTTAATAAGTTTCAATAGTATTTATATTATTGACAACAATTATAGTTTCTTAAATCTTTTCAAAAAAATACAACGAAAAATTGAATCATTTGTATATCCCTCTAACAAATAATCAATTAAAAATATTATACAACAATTGTCTATCTCTTGTTAGTCATTAAAAAAAATTATTCAATTTGATGGGATAGCCTCCTCATAATCTTGAACTATGTGTCTTAGATTAATTAAACTCTTCATATGGTTCCATGTAAATGTAATTATCAAGGAAGTCATACAAAATACATGATTACAACATCTATCATGTGAAAATGAAACCCTTCCTAAGCTATGAGGATAATTAAATATCCAAAAAACACTTGCATTAACTACATGTTAATGTTTTATTTAAATCAAATTCAGATATTTGCGAAAACTCTTTAATAAACTGACTTTTATATATATATTTACTTGGAATATCTTTATTTAAATCTATTATCTTTTATAGCTTATATATCTTTACTTTAACCATCTTTATTCTCAATTATTTTTCTTGTTCGAGAATTTTCATCCTTGTAATATCTTGATCACTATCAACCAAATAACATATCCAATCCATTCAAATTGAATTATTTTCTTTAATTTGTACATAGACTAAAACACACTAGGGTATACAACTTTCAAACCAACTATAATCTAATCTTTTCAAAATCATGACTTAATACAATCAAATCTTTCGAGATATATGACTTCTACTTAAACAAATCACAATGAAATAAAATTTGCGAAGTTATAAGATAACTCTTTTACAAAGAGGAACTGTTGTTCTCATAAATGCTTGGAAATTATTGTTACTCGTACATAATTTAACTTCTTATCATAACTTGTACGACCTAGTATGGGTTAACACTTGTGTGATAATTGAAAATGATTCCTTAAACTTATATTTTTTTCGTCAAAAATATTTTTTAACATTATGTGACACACCACAGGCTTATGACTATATCGAAATAGTAAAAGATTATTGTCTTCCGAGACCAATTTGATTATCAAATTTTATTTTTCCTGTGTTTGTCTAATACAATCCATAGTTTTGATTTGTGAATTTTGTTAAATTAAAATTGATAGATTAAAGATTCAAATCTACGATTATGCATCCCATCAGACAAACCAAATAAAATAAAGCTTTTAGCTTCCTCTATTTTAACACATTTGATTATTCAAATAAATAATAGAAAAATTTAGATTGTATCTTCTTTTGAAGCATACAACTATATTATAAGTCTCTGGTACCTCCTATTTTTATCGCTTGCTTCAGTGAAAGGTCGCACTTTATCGAATAGACCTAAGCTACTTTTGCATGTTGGCTTATTCGTTAGATTTTTAGGTTTAGTCATCAACTTTTACCTTTCAGTTCATCACTTGATGTCTGAAGCTACCTCCACTTTTGTAGAGGTATTTATTTTATGGATAAAGAAGATTGAACAATATTTAAGATTGTTAAAAAAAGGGATTTTCAAAGATTTCATTCTACATAAGGTTCGTCTTTTGGATGGTCTTTATGGCTCTAAGCCTAAGTGAGATTACTCACTCATGGCAATGATTAAGACATATATGATTTTAAACATAAACATAAACATATTGAACAAAATATAAAAGAAAATAAATAACCCTAATTGTAGTGAAATAACGAGTATAGTTTCTCCAAAGAGTCTTTACAAACAGCAAAAAGAACTTAAAGTTTGCAGAAATTAAAGTGCCAAAAAATTTTAAAATAGAGAAAATGTAAAATTATGTAAAGCTCATTGTCCCTAAATCAAAATTATGATGCTTTATATAGGCCTAAGACTATCAATATTGGAATAAATTTGTGTAATGAAAATAAACAACTGAAACTGCTGAGAATTTCAGGGTCAGAGAAAAATGCTTGCATAAAAATGGAATTTGAGGCTGGTGTTGGGCTCATTACAGTCGTGGCATCCGTTACGAACAGGACGTAGTGGCCCCTATTTTTTGTATGGAAGCCAAATTTAGAAAGGGGAAGATATCAAGCTTTTCTTTGTCTTATTCATAATCCATCAACTCCTTGACGCTTATAACACATAACTGCTCCACAAATTGGATATCGTCTTTTCATGCCTCCTTAAATTTTTTAAAATCATACGCCATATTTGGCATAAGCTTGCTCGTCCAGTATAGTGGAAATTGATGTTTCATATCCTCGTCAAATATGGCATTGGTTTAGTCAGTGTTACCTCGAACTCGAACAAATATTTCCTTCCAATTTTTGTAGTTAGAACTGTAGGAAGTAAAAAAGAAACTAGAGGCTAGAGCACTCACTGAAACCTAATCACCTTTGTTGATGCCTTTTGACCCATAAGAAGAAAAATAAAATAATATACCTACAATAGGTGTAATTTTTAAGCCCCATAGAGAATCTCAAATTGATTCACAAAAGTCTATCTATATGGATGTAACTGAGAAGGAGAGACAATGATATCACTCAAGACCCCAACATCAAACAGGATATAGGAATACCTACCCCAAAATCGGTTATGGTGTTCATGTAAAAACATTGTCTTCATCTCTAGAATTCGATATGTATAGGCCTTGGATAACAGATTTTACCAGGGCATCACTATTATACAATGAGTTGATACTTACCAACAATTTACAAAAGGCAACCATGTTTCCATCCAAAGTCTCTATAAGAGGTCTCGTTGATCCTGGGTATGAATATACCAAAGCAACATCGTTATCCCTACTTTTGTTGATATAAGAACTACTAGAACTATTATTATATTTACTGAGCATCTCATCTTTGATGAATTTCAAATATACCTTACAATTTAATCGCCTAGAACTCTTAATACTGTGACGTTGTAACTCCCATCTCTCTTCACAGGTATCTAGCTTGAATACATTACCAATAACATCACAATCCCTCATGAACACCATTCTATAAAGATTAAAAAAATTAAAGAAAGGGAGAAAATGTACACATGTGGTTAGGCTTCCGTAAGGATGAAGTAAACTGAGGTTGTAAAATAAGACGAAACTACAAGATGTAGTGTTTGCAAAGAGAAGTAGTTACTACACTAGTGTGTGATGAAAATAAGAGGAAAATGTTCTAATGTTTATTAATTAAGGAGCATAATCCTCTTGCCTAATAGCCATCAATATCATGATTAAAAATCAACGACTCCACTTACCAATTCGAAAATTAATAGATGACTCAGATTGAATGTTCATTCCCAAAAAAAAAATTAATCATCGCAAACTTAAAAGTTAAGTTCGAACAATTTTTTTAATATTTTAATATAAAAGAAACAACAATATCATTGAATCTAACAGTTAAATTGCCATTGTCCTTAATGAAGGTGGAGAAAACACTTAGAAGGGGGGGAGGGGGGGGGGGGGGGGGTTGAATAAGTTTCTCTTTTTCTTTTTCTTAGCTCAACAATAATGGAAAGACAAGGTGTTGTACCCCAAAATTTTCCCTCCCTTTTTCACAAGAAATCACAACCCTAGGGTTTTCTAAGATTTTCAAGATTGGCTCAAGAATCGACCAGACAGACTTTTCTATGGCAGTAAATCAAGAATTAGGGTTTCTCTCGCATTTCTCAAAAGAAACTGAATTCTCAGAAGTTCATATAACTGTCACATGTTTTCACACTTTTTCAAGTTTACTGGTTGTTCTCAAGGTCTTGTTTATCTGGGATAAGAGATAGGAACTGAGATGGTCATTTGGAATATTCAGGTTTTGTCCGATCCAGGTTAACCAGATAATGTGCGTCTGTTAAAATGATTGCTTGTTAATAGAATGAAATGCTTGCTTGTTTATTGGAATACCCAATGCGTATTTTGATTGGAATGTTGTTGCAAGGTTACGAGATTGCGGAGTTATTGGATTACTTAAAGTTTAAGTTATCTGTATTGAAATTATTGGAATGCAGTTTCAGTTATTTTAAATCAGGAATCTTAAATAATAAATGAAGACTTGAAGGAAGAATTTCAACATATTGGACAATAGAAGATTTTATTGAATGTCAGATTACCTCACAAAGATTTTTCAGATGTTGATACAAAAATAATTTATTATTTGAATACTGTAGGTTTTACAACTTATAATACTTGGAAAAATAAATTGTTACAATTAATGGAAAATCTATTTAATCTAAGCCTAAGCCTCCATTGCTCCATTTCTCCCATGCTCAAAGTCTTCTGCTTCCTCTGCTTTGTCATCACCCAATTTGTGCTCACATGAAAAAGACAAAGGAAAAGGGATTAGTACAATCAGTTGAATATGAAAAGAATTTTCAAATAAAAAAGAAAAGGAAATTTTCATCATTAAAGTTTGCCGTCTGGAATCAGAGTGCTATGGTTCATCATGTTTTTATTCTTCTCTTTGCAAATCACAAGAAGATTGCTCTTCTTGGTTCACAAAGAGAAAAATAAAAAAAAATTGCAAAAAGAAGAATGCAAACAAAGCAATCTATTCAAAAACATAGCAAGGCGCCAAACTGCATTACCAAACAGCAAGGCAAACTGTTAAGCTAAACAATGCAGCAACTAAGGCAAACAGGCACCAAACTGTACTAAGTCAACAAACTGAATGCAAAATTGTACTAACTAAGGCAAATAGGCGCCAAACTGTACAAACAGCACAAGCAAGGTGCCAAAACATAGGCCAAACTGTCAAGGTGCATTACAAAACAAAGTAAGAAAACCAAGCATAGCAACTAAAGCAAATTGGATGCAAACTGAACCAATGCAACAAGTACAAGTGCAGACATGTAGCAGGAAAAATGCAGGAGGTAAACCAAATCACAAGCCAAAAGCTTGTCATAGCTTTTCATCATTTTCCAGCAAAAAGGCAAACTTTTCAGAAAAGTGGAAAAGCAAATCTGCTTTGTCATAGAGAGAGAAAGAGAGAAAAGATATCACCTTGGTGAGAGTGTACAGTTTGGAAAAAAGGCTATCACAAGTTGCAAAACAAACAGCAAAAAGGATATAAAAACTCAAAAACTGCATAATAGAAAGGAGGAGAGAAACATTTTGTCAAAGCCACAAATAAAAAGCAACTGCACAACTCTCCCAAAACTTGTGTAAGCAGTTTCAAACATCACCAAACTGCAAATCAAAACACACAGCCAAAACCTGCTACCAAGCCAAGCCTGCTAACCAATTCCAAAACCAGTTGGCCAAACTGTTATCAAACTGAAGCAAATCACAAAATCTCCAAACTGTAAACCTGCATAGCCAAACTGTAAAGCCCACAACAAAACCTTGTGAACCATAACCAGCCTGCCAAACCATAAATTGCATAACAGTTTGAGAGCATATAACTCTAAAACCTGCCAAACTACAAAGGAGTTCCCAAACATATCAAACAAAACTGCAACAATAGCCAAGCCTTCCAAACTGCAACAATAGCCAAGCTTTCCAAACTGCAACAATCTCCAAACTGTAAACCTGCAATAACTTGTACAAAACTAGCCAAAAACCTGTAACATTTAGAAACAGGCCAGCAGCCAAAACAACCAGAAAAACCATGTGAACAAGCAAACAGGCCAGCAGCCAAAACAACCAGAAAAACCTTGTGAACCAATACAGAACAAGCCAACAAAGCTTGCATCTTTCACCATCAACCAACAAAAAGTTTCAGAAGAGAACAAAACAAGGTTTCAGAACTATCATCATTAACAAAAAACAACAATGAAACCAAGTTTCAGAATAGCATCATCATAAACAATCCATACCAATATTCAAGTTTCAACAAATCTTCACCATCAACCAACTTTCAAACAAAGTTTCAGAACAACAAAATCAACAAACCAAAACAGAGTTTCAGAGATTAATCATCATCAGAGTTTCAGAACTATTGTCATCATCAAACTCAAAGAGAGAGGAAAAGAGTTTCAAAGCATACATCTCATAAACAATTATCAACCAACCAAAAAGTTTCAGAACAGTTATCATCATCAACATTCAGATTCAAAGAGAGAGGAAAGAGTTTCAGAAGCAACATCAATAACAAGTTTCAGAAACATTTAATCATCATCAACATTCAGATTCAAAGAGAGAGGAAAGAGTTTCAGAAGCAACATCAACAACAAGTTTCAGAACAGTTATCATCATCAACATTCAGATTCAAAGAGAGAGGAAAGAGGCAACAAGTTTCAGAACTGTAAGTCATCATCAACAAAATCAACAAACAATAATAAAGTCTCAGAAGGAATCATCATCATTCAAGGTTCAAGAAAAGAAAAGAAATCACCAGAAGCGCGTAAATCATCATTTCCTCCTCGTACCTCCGGCCACCAAGGGAGCGCCGCCAGTCCAACCTCTCTCCTCTCCTTTTTCCAGAAAATCTCACAGGTATGCTTCTCAAACCCTTTGCTACATCTCAGGCATAAGCACTATAGGTTAAACAAGAAACTATAAAGTCAAGCAAGCAAATCAAACGAAAGCTGTAAAACTCAAAACATAGACGAACCATACCGTTACAACGAAGCCATGGATCATTGTAAGGAGATGAGAGAGTCAGGGATAACGCTCTGGCGGCTAGGGCTTAGGGGAAGGTCAAAGCGCTTTTGAGTGAGAAAGATGAAGAGGGAGAACGAGAACGGCGCCGCTGTAAAGCACACAAACCCTAACAAAAAACGCTGCAACAATGCATTGGGCCTGTCCGCTCAAACCCCAAACATAAGCCCATAATAATTGCTAACTAGCGCCCCCCCCCCTTTCATTCTGGAAATTTGTTTTTTTATTTTTGTTTTGGGCCTAATCAGTTCAAACCCTAAAAGCCCATTTTCAAATTATTTTCAATTTTCTTCTTTCTTTAACAAACTCATAAAATTCAATACTTTTTTTATCAAATTAAATTAATCATTTTAATTAATTTTCATTTTTTAATTTATCTTTATTAATTTGTTACATTTAAGAAAATACCAAAAAATAGTTTAGTTAATTTTCTTTTTCTTAATTTATCCTTTTTTTATTTTATTAAAGATATACTAGTTATATATTAGAACTTCATTTTGTAAAATAAATTTGACTTTCTCAAATAGTTTTATTTTAATTATTTTCTTTTTATTATCCTTTTTACACATAATGAAAACACCAAGAATAATAGAAATTTTGTTTAATTAATTTTTCTTCCTTTAAACTTTTCCTTTCATAATTAATAAAAAGACACATACAAAGAATAAATAATAAAATATTTAATCTTTCTTTTTTAGAATAGATTTTTATTTATCTCTTTTTTAAGTAAATACATGCATTTCATACTTCATTTCATAATTTGTTATAACTTTGTATTGAATTGCGACAATTCGATTTGGTTGTAATATTTGGACATTATTATTCTTGTGAGATTCATTCCCATTTGTAATAATTGTACCCCCATCCCTGGATACTTTTGTAATAGCTTAGACTTTTAATTCTCGCACTTTATGTTTTCAAATATGCCATGATTAGAGATTAGAGCATGTATGGCAAGATTCAAAAATCAATCGCTAGATGACCTAATACAAGAATAAATAACTTGAAATCAATACACAATGCACACTTGCACGCCTAGGGTTACATCCACTTGTTGCCTTAAAAATGGGCCATGTTATGCATGTTGAGTATTTTGGCAAAACAAAAACAAAACAAAAGATCATAGTCCCTCGATGACGCTATCTTGGTTGCCTACACAAAATGATCTAGTCCCTTAGAAAATTTGCTAAAAATACTTAACACAATTGCTATCATGGTCAATACGATGACCCGCGCCTGTCCCGTTTAACATCCTAATACAAGGTTGTTTACCAAATGCAATGGTAAAACAATACTGTCAAAAGGGTTAAAAACGTATAGGAAAAATCTATGAGTAAAATAGGGTAGACAACTCTTAGTTACTTGATAAAAACTTGCAAAACATCCTTGTTATTTTCAAACACACCTCACAACACAATTTCAAAACGTTTTCCAAAAAAAAACTTTCAAACATTGAAATATCTTTTCAAAAGACAATACACCTTTGTATACATTCAAACAAGAATAATTACAAAGGTTGCCACGAAGGTTGCCTCTTTTCAAAACATCTTTCAAAACCACACACAAAGCACCATTTCAAACAATTGAAAAGAAAAAGTAAGTGATCTAAACAAGTAACTAAGAGCCCATGGATAACCATGGATGAAAAGGTTGCTTGCACCTTCCCTTTTCATAATCTACCCCCCGAACCCAAGAAAACATCTCAAAGGTCTTTCCTGTGCTTTTTGACCTTTCCTTAGGATAAAATAAAAATTTGGTGGAGACACTTGCTAAATCGGAACATTTGCGAACACAAACGCAAAACCTCAAGTCAGTTCTCCCACCGTATCACAGAACTGGCGACTCTGCTGGGGAGATAATTAAAAGTGGGGTAACCTTAGGGTTTTAGATCACCTTTACATGCTTATCTTGCTTGATTTGTATGCTTTACTTTTTTGGTTCCTTGCTTGGTTTTGTTTTGAATCCTACACCCGGATTTGGGGGCACCTTTTAGGTAAGTAGCAATAAACTGCGAGGGAACTGTGCGGGGTATACTGACATGGTTGAAGCAGTGGCTACGTTAGTGCGACATATTTGTGGGACCGGTAGTCTTTGAGTCAATCAAAGAGAATACGGGGCCGCTGAGTGATGTCATGAAGCACTAATGAACTCTTAGAACCTTACTTGACCATCTTGGCCTTATTAGGATGTAGTGAGATGACTGGCTTTGGTGCAGTCCGAAGTTGGTAGATACTCGATACTACACTCATTTAGGGTTGTTTTCTTGGAATATTTCAGTCAGTAAAGTGGCTAAACTGAAACAATGAACACATAAAATAATCCAGTGACATTGAGCTCCTTAGAACCCGGTTACTATTTATAGGACAGGCTGAGCCAACTAACTTCAAGAGGGTACTTACCTATGAACTCCATGAAAGCCTAAACCTAAGGACTTGTCTGCTTTGTGTGAATGTGATTATTTGTATATAAACTTGCTTACTTTTGCATACTTGTACATAACATCATACCATAGAATTTTCAATAACCATTTCAAGGATCTCAAGGGTCTTTGATGCAGGGTCACGTTGAACCAGACGTCTACCGAAGGGCAAGAGGATTCATTTTCCTCTAAACAAACACCGTCAAAAATCAAGTACAACAACTTGGGTCAAGGGTTATGACCCACTTGTCATGGTGAGCTTGATTCTCGTGAAAAGACATCCACCAATACAAAGTTCTCCAATCAAAGATGTTGATCGAAGTTCAACCTCTAACATTTTCTTGTGTTTACCCCGCGAGATCCTTGAAAACATGCATCCACGTATCATGCATCGTATCATGACAGGTTTCCCCCTTTCAGGTCTCCTTACCTTCTTACTGTTTATTTCAGTAGAGATGGCTCTAGAGAAGACTGTCAAAGATATCCAGGCTCAAAACGCTCAGCTTCAAGAAATGTTCTTGAACCTATCCAAGGGGCAGGAAGAAGTGAAAGCTCTCCTCACAAGGGGTATGGTCCTAGGGAATCCAGGGGGCATCAGGAATGATCAGTTGGAAGAACTACAGATTGAGTTGGCAACAATGAAAATCCAGATGATGGGACAACTGGTGGGCCAGATGGCTCTCATCCAAAACATGGCTCAAGGACAAGAGGAGTTAAAGGTCCTCATCAACAAAATGCATCAGGATGGATGTAACCCAATGGGGAAAACAACTAGGGTTGAAGATCAAGTCACCATTCAGCCTCCTTTGAGACAAGAAGTCAAGGGAAAGTCTCCCTAATTTGCTTCAGGGTCACAAGCCCAACAACAACCTCACCAATATCAACAGGGTAATCGGCGTAAGCGAAATACATCGGAAAAGCACTTCACCGAGATTAACATGCCATTATCCCAAGTGCTGCAACGCTTGTTGGAAGACCAGCTGATTGTACTAGGGGACCCCCCTCAGCGTCTCAACACAACCGCTCCAGGGTACAATCCAAATGTGAGATGTGTGTATCATTCCAACAGTCCTGGACATGACACCGATGATTGTTGGACATTGAGAAACAAAATTCAAGATCTGGCTAAAGAAACAACGCTGGAGTTCACGCAAGATGGCCAAATGAAAATCTTCCGTTGAAGGCTCTCCACCTGAAATGACAAGTTCGAACTAAGAGGCTTTTGTTTCATTTGAATTTTCAAGTTGTAATTTCTTTTGTTATTCAAATAATTATCTATTAATGTCAAACTCTGTTTCATTAATGCATTGCATATGTTTGTCTTGAATTCATCCATTCGTTTTCACTATAATTGAACTATGATTTCTACTTTCTTTATGACATTTAACTCCTGCTAAAAGTTACGAGCCTTTAGAGGGAGGATGACGAAAACAATGCCATAATATCATACAGTATGCTTTTGGACATACCTTACTGACGATGTACAGACGTTTCTTTCAAATCCTAAACACTGGAGTTATAAGAAAGATAATCCCTAGTCAACCCATTCGAGCCAAAGAAGTAGAAGTTTTCTGTTTTAACACAAATTGAAACCTTTAATCAAACCTGGGGCAGGGTAGTCTCTCAGTTAATTCAAAATGTGCGTTTAGCCGCCAACTCTCAGTTCGTAATACAACGAATGACATCAAAAACATTTCTTTGGAACCAAAATACAATGATGGTTCCTTATCTTATAGGCAGTCATTATCTCTCAAAAAAAGAAGCCCGCTGAGTCAAAACCTACAAAGGAGACATGCGAAAGCTGGGGCATCCCGCTGACTGTAATCTCGAAAATAGGAACAGTCAGGAAAAAATTAGGGATAATAAAGAAAGAGGTCACTACAAATCCTCAACAACATGAAAAATGTTGCAAAAATGACTGCCTTCCAACAAATTCAACTTGTGTGAACCATCACCAAAAACGTCGTTCCAGACTCATTTGGAGTTCAAACGCACAATTAACTGAGTTTAGGATTGAAGAATATCACGAAGAGTGGGTGGGTACAAATATACTTTGAGCCTTTATCCTTTGTTTCTTAAACCGTGAACCAAACCACGTTACAACCCTTCAAAAGTCCTAATTGAAGCATGGGTTAGTCCGAAAGCATACTGTTACAAAAGGTATCCTGACTCCTGTAAGGCTTTGCTCTAAATCTTGAGTTGATTATTTCTTTTAGAAAGTTTTCTGCTAAAAAACGCATTTTTCAAAATTTCAAGACAATCATAAACTTTTCATTATTTGAATATCATCGTTTGCATATGGCTATTTGTTTGACAGCGAAGAAATTCACACAATGAATGTTCCGATGAACGAAAGCTCTCTCAGTAAACAAAATCACTTCAAGTGGAATGACACTTCCATTGCAAAAATCTGCTATCAACAAAAGGGGGCATAACATGGCATTGCCCAATTAACCTGGTATGATCCAGTCAAGATTTCAAGAAATCTCTCAAAGTCCAGTTAACCTGGGGCAGTCCAGTCAAGATTTCAAGAAATCTCTCAAGTGCAGAGTAGCCAGGGGCAAGCCTCCGTCACCATCACTTGGGGAATTGAACGTCAATCCCAACCAAGGTTTGCATACAATCAATCATTTCCTGGCGAAGCCATAAACACTCGCTACTAGGGGCAATGACAAATCTCTCCAAAATCCTTCTGAAAATAAATTCAAGAATCCACGAGAAGTTCATCACCCCTCTAGTAGACCAGCTGTTATGGGTTTATTTCCCCTACACTTGTCAAGGATTTATTCTCCAAAACAAAATTACATTTCAACAACATTCATAACATATGCAGATTGATCGGCAGGTAAAGGTTATCATTACCTTTTGGAGTAACAGTCGTCAAAGATTCCTTCATCACCTTTTGGAGTAGTAATCGTCCAAGATTCCTTCATCACCTTTTAGAGTAGCAGTCGTCAAAGATTCCTTCATCACCTTTTGGAGTAGTAATCGTCAAAGATTCCTTCATTACCTTTTGGAGTAGCAGTTATCCAAGATTCCTTCATCACCTTTTGGAGTAGTAGTCGTCAAAGATTCCTTAATCACCTTTTGGAGTAGTAATCGTCAAAGATTCCTTCATTACCTTTTGGAGTAGCAGTCGTCCAAGATTCCTTCATCACCTTTTGGAGTAGCAGTCGTCAAAGATTCCTTCATCACCTTTTGGAGTAGTAATCGTCAAAGATTCCTTCATTACCTTTTGAAGTAGTAGTCGTCAAATATTCCTTCATCACCTTTTGGAGTAGTAATCGTCAAAGGTTCCTTCATTACCTTTTGGAGTAGTAGTCGTCAAAGACTCCTTCATCATCTGGTTGAGTCAAAGTTAATCCATGACCTTCTCTGGTTCAGTCAGATCGACACTAAGATCTCCCTGATTCTTATTCCAGTGGAAGATATTCCGGGTTTTGCTATTTAAGATAAATCTCTCAACGATTTATTCTGATTCACTTCCAGATTTTTCACTATCAGAGACGAAGAATCCAACTCTTGTCTCCATCACTAGTTCGGGATTTATTTTCCCCAACGAGAGGTTGTCTTGAAAAACATTGCACATCCGTACATCAGGATATCATACAGCACAATCTCATCTATTTTGAGAACCTCATCGCTTGATACATATCATGCATTACATACAACTAACCTTTACCTTTCAGGAAGGATGCGGTTAAATTTTCACAAAATTCAAAGCGACAAAGCTTTTACTTCAGTTGAATTACGGACAAGTTCCTAAATCTCAGCAGGGGTGTTTTCTCAGTTGAATTACGGACAAGTTCCTAAATCTCAGCAGGGATGTTTTCTCAGTCGAATTACGGGCAAGTTCCTAAATCTCGACAAAGCTTTTACTTCAGTTGAATTACGGAAAAGTTCCTAAATCTCAGTAGGGGTGATTTCTCAGTTGAAATATGGACAAGTTCCTAAATTTCAGCAGGTGTGTTTTCTCAGTTGAATTACGGACAAGTTCCTAAATCTCAGCGGGGATGTTTTCTCAGTCGAATTACGGGCAAGTTCCTAAATCTCGACAAAGCTTTTACTTCAGTTGAATTACATACAAGTTCCTAAATCTCAGCATGGGTGTTTTCTCAGTTGAATTACGGACAAGTTCCTAAATCTCAGCAGGGATGTTTTCTCAGTTGAATTACGGACAAGTTCCTAAATCTCAGCAGGGGTGTTTTCTCAGTTGAATTACGGACAAGTTCCTAAATCTCAGCGGGGATGTTTTCTCAGTCGAATTACGGGCAAGTTCCTAAATCTCAACAAAGCTTTTACTTCAGTTGAATTACAGACAAGTTCCTAAATCTCAGCAGGGGTGTTTTCTCAGTTGAATTACGGACAAGTTCCTAAATCTCAGCAGGGGTGTTTTATCAGTTGAATTACGAACAAGTTCCTAAATCTCAGCAGGGATGTTTTCTCAGTCGAATTACGGGCAAGTTCCTAAATCTCGACAAAGCTTTTACTTCAGTTGAATTACGGACAAGTTCCTAAATCTCAGCAGGGGTGTTTTCTCAGTTGAATTACGGATAAGTTCCTAAATCTCAGCAGAGGTGTTTTCTCAGTTGAATTACGGGCAAGTTCCTAAATCTCAGCAGGGATGTTTTCTCAGTCGAATTACGGGCAAGTTCCTAAATCTCGACAAAGCTTTTACTTCAGTTGAATTATGGACAAGTTCCTAAATCTCAGCAGGGGTGTTTTCTCAGTTGAATTACGGACAAGTTCCTAAATCTCGGCAGGGATGTTTTCTCAGTTGAATTACGGACAAGTTCCTAAATCTCGACAAAGCTTTTACTTCAGTCGAATTACGGGAAAGTTCCTAAATCTCGACAAAGCTTTTACTTCAGTTGAATTATGGACAAGTTCCTAAATCTCGACAAAGCTTTTACTTGAGTCGAATTACAGACAAGTTCCTAAATCTTAGCGGAGATGTTTCATCAGTTGAATCACGGACAAGTTCCTAAATCTCAGCAGGGATGTTTCCTCAGTTGAATTATGGACGAGTTCCTAAATCTCAGCAGAGACGACTCACCAAGCAGAATGAAGGACGACGAAGCTCCTAAAATTATACTTCTCTCAACAAAGATCATCTTTCTCCAGCGGGATCTTCCTCAACAACAGATATACAAGCTCTCACTAAGGAATCTCTTATGTGATCGACACTCCTTAGGATGGCATCTTTAAGCCCATCCCCTTGTCAGCAATTTCCAAATGGCATCTTTAAGCCCATTTCCATGCACAACCTCTGCAGCACATCATCCATATCCCCAGCGGAGCTGAAGCTTTCAACCCACAGCGGAAATCATCCGGTTTCTTTAATTCCCCAGCAAGTTATCTTAAAGCCTGGAAATCAACCAGATAATAATTAACTTTTGTTTTATCCCCAACCAAGGATAATTCCTCAGAAGATTGGCATACTCCCAAGTTCCTGATACCCTTAACAGAATGAAGATTCTCATTCTTAAAAACCCCAGAAGATTGGTATACACCTAACCTCCTAACCCAAACGCCTGAATGAAGATTCTCATTCTTGCTTCCCCAGTAGATTGGCATACACCCAACCTCCTGACCCAAACACCTGAATGAAGATTCTCATTCTTGCTTCCCCAGAAGATTGGCATACACCCAACCTCCTGACCCAAACGCCTGAATGAAGATTCTCATTCTTGCTTACCCAAAGTGGCATACAACCCGAATTCCTGATATTCCCGACAGAATGAAGATTCTCATTCTCAAAATGGCGTACAACCTAAACTCCTGAATTTATTCCAAACAGGAATAAGCTTACTCTTCAGCAGGATAGCTACTCCCTAACGGTATAGCTATTCCCCACAACATTTTTACTCCCCAAAATGAAGATTCTCATCCTTGATTCTCCAGCAATGTTGCCAGAGCCTTCTTTACTCTCAGCATAAATTTGTCAGAGTTTTTAATCCCCTACATATCGAAGAATTCTCGTTCTTGACTCCTCGACACAAATTCCCCTAACAAAATGAAGATTCTCATTCTCAATTCCCCACAGAGTTTTCAAATATTCCCCAGCGGAGTTCTCCTCAAACAACAAAACAGGAATCCCCAGTAGATTGGCATACAACCCAAACTCCTAATTTCCCCAGCAGTATAGCTTCTCCCCACGGAGGTTGTCAAAAAAACTTGAAGATACACAACAGTGGTCCAGGATTTATTTTCCCCGGCAGCAGTCAAAGATTTTATTATCTCCAGCTATCCAGGATTTATTTTCCTCAGCAAGACAGCTCATCAGCTTACATGCGCATACATTGCATTCACATATCATAAACATTTGATAAAACACATATATTGCATAATACATTTCATGCAACATAACTTTGTATTTCAGCTAATATTTTACCCTTTTCAGGATAATATTAGCAAGCTACCAGTATACAATCTGAAAACAGTTTACAGATGCTTCCAGACACGGATGCTAATCTATTGCTTATTCAGACCCCCAGTTCAGAGACGTTCCAGACATGGATACCTTTCTGATACTCATTCTTTCACCTACAACATACAACTCAATAAACATTCTTGGATGGAATCTTTAAGCCCATCTCCGACGAGATTCTGTTGCACCTCCAAATGGCATCTGTAAGCCCATTCCCTCAACTATGCTTTGGCAAGTGCAAATTTATGGGCACTCTAGTGTCCAATCATCTTTTACCTTTGATTCACGAACAGAAAACTCGCCAATCTAACTCTTCAGGTTCAAGAAGATTGAACAGGGGCAACTGTTGCACCCCAAAATTTGCCGTCCATTTTTCACAAGAAATCACAACCATAGGATTTTCTAAGATTTCAAGATTGGCTCAAGAATCGATCAAACAAAATTTTCTATGGAAGTAAATCAAGAATTAGGGTTTCTCTCGCATTTCTCAGAAGAAACTGAATTCTCATAAGTTCATATAACTGTCACATGTTTTCACACCTTTTCAAGTTTACTGGTTGTTCTCAAGGTCTTGTTTATCTGGGATAAGAGATAGGAACTGAGATGGTCATTTGGAATATTCAGGTTTTGTCCGATCTAGGTTAACCAGATAATGTGCGTCTGTTAAAATGCTTGCTTGTTAATAGAATGAAATGCTTGCTTGTTTATTGGAATACCCAATGCGTATTTTGATTGGAATGTTGTTGCAAGGTTACGAGATTGCGGAGTTATTAGATTACTTAAAGTTTAAGTTATCTGTGTTGAAATTATTGGAATGCAGTTTCAGTTAATTTAAATCAGGAATCTTAAATAATAAATGAAGACTTGAAGGAAGAATTGCAAGATATTGGACAGTAGAAGATTTTATTGAATGTCAGATTTCCTCACAAAGATTTTTCAGATGTTGATACAAAAATAATTTATTATTTGAATACTGTAGGTTTTACAACTTATAGTACTTGAAAAAATAAATTGTTACAATTAATGGAAAATCTATCTAATCTAATCCTAAGCCTCCATTGCTCCATTGCTCCCATGCTCAAAGTCTTCTGCTTCCTCTGCTTTGTCATCACCCAATTTGTGCTCACATGAAAAAGACAAGGGAAAAGGGATTAGTACAATCAGTTGAATATGAAAAGAATTTTCAAATAAAAAAGAAAAGGAAATTTTCATCATTAAAGTTTGCCGTCTGGAATCAGAGTGCTATGGTTCATCATGTTTTTATTCTTCTCTTTGCAAATCACAAGAAGATTTCTCTTCTTGGTTTACAAAGAGAAAACTAAAAAAAATTGCAAAAAGAAGAATGCAAACAAAGCAATCTATTCAAAAACATAGCAAGGCGCCAAACTGCATTACCAAACAGCAAGGCAAACTGTTAAGCTAAACAATGCAGCAACTAAGGCAAACAGGCACCAAACTGTACTAAGTCAACAAACTGAATGCAAAACTGTACTAACTAAGGCAAACAGGCGCCAAACTGTACAAACAGCACAAGCAAGGTGCCAAAACATAGGCCAACATGTCAAGCTGCATTACAAAACAAAGTAAGCAAACCAAGCATAGAAACTAAAGCAAATTGGATGCAAACTGAACCAATGCAGCAAGTACAAGTGCATACATGTAGCAGGCAAAATGTAGGAGGTAAACCAAATCACAAGCCAAAAGCTTGTCATAGCTTTTCATCATTTTCCAGCAAAAAGGCAAACTTTTCAGAAAAGTGGAAAAGCAAATCTGCTTTGTCATAGAGAGAGAAAGAGAGAAAAGATATCACATTGGTGAGAGTGTACAGTTTGGAAAAAAGGCTATCACAAGTTGCAAAACAAACAGCAAAAAGGATATAAAAACTCAAAAACTGCATAACAGAAAGGAGGAGAGAAACATTTTGTCAAAGCCACAAACAGAAAGCAACTGCACAACTCTCCCAAAACCTGTGTAAGCAGTTTCAAGCATCACCAAACTGCAAATCAAAACACACAGCCAAAACCTGCTACCAAGCCAAGCCTACTAACCAATTCCAAAACCAGTTGGCCAAATTGTTATCAAACTGAAGTAAATCACAAAATCTCCAAACTGTAAACCTGCATAGCAAAACTGTAAAGCCCACAACAAAACCCTATGAACCATAACCAGCCTGCCAAACCATAAACTGCATAACAGTTTGAGAGCATATAACTCTAAAACCTGCCAAACTACAAAGGAGTTCCCAAACATATCAAACAAAACTGCAACAATAGCCAAGCCTGCCAAACTGCAACAATAGCCAAGCTTTCCAAACTGCAACAATCTCCAAACTGTAAACCTGCAATAACCTGTACAAAACTAGCCAAAAACCTGTAACAGTTAGAAACAGGCCAGCAGCCAAAACAACCAGAAAAACCCTGTGAACAAGCAAACATGCTAGCAGCCAAAACAACCAGAAAAACCTTGTGAACCAATACAGAACAAGCCAATAAAGCCTGCATCTTTCACCATCAACCAACAAAAAGTTTCAGAAGAGAACAAAACAAGGTTTTAGAACTATCATCATTAACAAAAAACAACAATGAAACCAAGTTTCAGAATAGCATCATCATAAACAATCCATACCAATATTCAAGTTTCAACAAATCTTTACCATCAACCAACTTTCAAACAAAGTTTCAGAACAACAAAATCAACAAACCAAAACAGATTTTCAGAGATTAATCATCATCAAAGTTTCAGAACTATTGTCATCATCAAACTCAAAGAGAGAGGAAAAGAGTTTCAAAGCATACATATCATAAACAATCATCAACCAACCAAAAAGGTTTCAGAACAGTTATCATTATCAACATTCAGATTCAAAGAGAGAGGAAAGAGTTTCAGAAGCAACATCAATAACAAGTTTCAGAAACATTTAATCATCATCAACATTCAGATTCAAAGAGAGAGGAAAGAGTTTCAGAAGCAACATCAACAACAAGTTTCAGAATAGTTATCATCATCAACATTCAGATTCAAAGAGAGAGGAAAGAGGCAACAAGTTTCAGAACTGTAAGTCATCATCAACAAAATCAACAAACAATAATAAAGTCTCAAAAGGAATCATCATCATTCAAGGTTCAAGAAAAGAAAAGAAATCACCAGAAGCGCGTAAATCATCATTTCCTCCTCGTACCTCCGGCCACCAAGGGAGCGCCGCTAGTCCAACCTCTCTCCTCTCCTTTTTCCAGAAAATCTCACAGGTATGCTTCTCAAACCCTTTGCTACATCTCAGGCATAAGCACTATAGGTTAAACAAGAAACTATAAAGTCAAGAAAGCAAATCAAACGAAAGCTGTAAAACTCAAAACATAGACGAACCATACCGTTACAACGAAGCCATGGATCATTGTGAGGAGATGAGAGAGTGAGGGATAACGCTCCGGCGGCTAGGGCTTAGGGGAAGGTCAAAGCGCTTTTGAGTGAGAAAGATGAAGAGGGAGAACGAGAACGGCGCCGCTGTAAAGCACACAAACCCTAACTTTCCCAAACCCTAACAAAAAACGCTGCAACAATGCATTGGGCCTGTCCGCTCAAACCCCAAACATAAGCCCATAATAATTGCTAACTAGCGCCCCCCCTTTCATTCTGGCAATTTGTTTTTTTTTTATTTTTGTTTTGGGCCTAATCAGTTCAAACCCTAAAAGCCCATTTTCAAATTATTTTCAATTTTCTTCTTTCTTTAACAAACTCATAAAATTCAATACTTTTTTTATCAAATTAAATTAATCATTTTAATTAATTTTCATTTTTTAATTTATCTTTATTAATTTGTTACATTTAAGAAAATACCAAAAAATAGTTTAGTTAATTTTCTTTTTCTTAATTTATCTTTTTTTTATTTTATTAAAGATATACTAGTAATATATTAGAACTTCATTTTGTAAAATAAATTTGACTTTCTCAAATAGTTTTATTTTAATTATTTTCTTTTTATTATCCTTTTTACACATAATGAAAACACCAAGAATAATAGAAATTTTGTTTAATTAATTTTTCTTCCTTTAAACTTTTCCTTTCATAATTAATAAAAAGACACATACAAAGAATAAATAATAAAATATTTAATCTTTCTTTTTTAGAATAGATTTTTATTTATCTCTTTTTTAAGTAAATACATGCATTTCATACTTTATTTCATAATTTGTTATAACTTTGTATTGAATTGCGACAATTCAATTTGGTTGTAATATTTGGACATTATTATTCTTGTGAGATTCATCCCCATTTGTAATAATTGTACCCCCATCCCCGGATACTTTTGTAACAGCTTAGACTTTTAATTCTCGCACTTTATGCTTTCAAATATGCCATGATTAGAGATTAGGGCGTGTATGGCAAGATTCAAAAATCAATCGCTAGATGACCTAATACAAGAATAAATAACTTGAAATCAAAACACAATGCACACTTGCACCCCTAGGGTTACATCCACTTGTTGCCTTAAAAATGGGTCATGTTATGCATGTTGAGTATTTTGGCAAAACAAAAACCAAAACAAAAGATCATAGTCCCTCGATGACGCTATCTTGGTTGCCTACACAAAATGATCTAGTCCCTTGGAAAATTTGCTAAAAATACTTAACATAATTGCTATCATGGTCAATACGATGATCCGCGCCTGTCCCGTTTAACATCCTAATACAAGGTTGTTTACCAAATGCAATGGTAAAACAACACTGTCAAAAGGGTTAAAAACGTATAGGAAAAATCTTTGAGTAAAATATGGTAGACAACTCTTAGTTACTTGATCAAAACTTGCAAAACATCCTTGCTATTTTCAAACACACCTCACAACACAATTTCAAAATGTTTCCCCAAAAAAACTTTCAAACATTGAAATATCTTTTCAAAAGACAATACACCTTTGTATACATTCAAACAAGAATCATTACAAAGGTTTCCACGACGATAGCCTCTTTTCAAAACATCTTTCAAAACCACACACAAAGCACCATTTCAAACAATTGAAAAGCAAAAGCAAGTGATCTAAACAAGTAACTAAGAGCCCATGGATAACCATGGATGAAAAGGGTGCTTGCACCTTCCCTTTTCATGATCTACCCCCCGAACCCAAGAAAACATCTCAAAGGTCTTTCCTGTGCTTTTTGACCTTTCCTTAGGATAAAATAAAATGTCGATGGCGAATCTTGCTAAACCGAAACATTTGCGAACACAAACGCAAAAACTCAAGTCAGTTCTCCCACCGTATCACACAAGGTTATTTTTATCCTGGTTCGTTTGAACTCAAACTACTCCAGTCCATCCGCCAAGGTGATTTCGCCTTTCTCAACAAGGACTTAATCCACTATAATCAACTGATTACAATCATACAACAACTGTTGTGACTAACAATGCACAAGTAATCTTACAAGTGACTCACACCACTAAGACTTAAACTAGTCCTAGTCTACTTGAGAAATCTGACCAAACTTAGTCTCTCAAGGAACAATTACAACAGATAAATCTTTACAGATAGTGAAACAAAGTTTGCTTCTAAGAAAGCTATATCACAACTGTGATTTTTCACTAAGAATAGTATAGCACAAAGTGTATGAAATTTGTTTGTGAGCCCAGAATATTTTCACGTAGCTTTTGCTTCTTTTTGAATTTGTTCAGTTCTATTCAGAACTTCAATTGTTCAGTCTTTCAGTATTTTTGGTTGAGCAGCTGAGCAATTGGCTTGCAATTAATGTTCTTCTATATATAGCATGAAGAAACATGATCGTTGCTGCCTTCAAATGGAGAGCATTAAATGTTTGCGTGTTTCCTTGCACTATTCCATTTTCCAATGCACTAGCGTAGACACTTGAGTGCATGTAGCCGTCTTTGCATTAAATGAGCAAACGACACTATGTAAGAACATGTTTCGTGAAGCTTGACAAGACTTGTTAGCTTTTGCATTCTTTCAGAAATTGCTTCATGTCTTGAATTCAGAACATGCTTGCATATCTTCTAAACAACGCTTTGCTTGCTAAGTACTTCTGATCAGCGCTTGCTTTCAAATAACTTTTGAATAGCACTTGCTTTCAAATAACTTCTGAACAACACTTGCTTTCAAGGTACTTCTGAATAACACTTGCTTTCAAGGTACTTCTGAAACATAGCTTACACAGAAACTTGCTAACCGTTAGAAGATTTATTTAAAATAATCATCTTACCAGAGTCAGCATCAGCATCAACACTTGCGCTAAAACAAATAGTTCTTTCAACAAATAACTTCTTTGTTTATTTTCAGCTCAGCACATCAAGATGCTTCTGTCAGAACATTATCAGAGACAACATCAGCATCAGCACTTGCGCTAAAACAAATAGTTATTTCATCAAAGAACTTTTTCATTTATTTTCAGCTCAACACATCAAGATGCTTATGTCAGAACATTATCAGAGACAACATCAGCATTAACACTTGCGCTAAAACAAATAGTTCTTTCATCAAAGAACTTCTTCATTTATTTTCAGCTCAGCACATCAAGATGCTTCTGTCAGAACATTATCAGAGACAACATCAGCATCAACACTTGCGCTAAAACAAATAGTTCTTTCATCAAAGAACTTCTTCATTTATTTTCAGCTCAGCACATCAAGATACTTATGTCAGAACATTATCTGAAACAATTAAATACATTCATCAGAGTATAAAATATATAAAATATAATTTATTATTATCATCAAAACTATGAGATATGATCAGAACCAATCTTGTTCTAACAATCTCCCCCTTTTTGATGATGACAAAAAGATATTCATATATAGAAATAAATTTGAATAAGAGATAGGAATCTCCCCCTGAAATAAATATTTCTATAAGAAAAACTTCCTCAGAATTTTCATCAGATCTTTGGAATTTTTCTTCTGAGATTTCTTCATCAGGTTCTTTTGAAGATAATGTTCATTTGAAATAAACTTCCAGAGTTTAAATGATACCTGCAAAGTTCTTTAAAGCATAGAAAGAAATCTTGTATTTTGTTAGAATGTTTGACTTAGTCCCATAACTGTTAATTAGAGATTAGATCAAAATAATCATTTTCTCCCCCTTTTTGGCATAATAAAAAAGTATATAAAAATAGTTGAAGAGCGTAAAAAAAATTTATAATAAAAGATTCAGAGCTTCAACAAAACAACAAACAAAAACAAGAAATAGAATTACACTAAGATTTCTTAGAAACAAGGGCCATAAGAAGATTCTTGATCTCAGATGCAGATTCCTCGTGTTTCATCATCCATGTTCTGATTTCTTGGTTTGTTTGATCTTGCTTGTCCAAGCGCTCATGAATAGTTTCGTTATCCCTATTAAGCTTATTCAGAGTATCCATTACAAGTGAAGTAGGATCAGAGGAAGTGGAAGCTTCATCAGATACAACCTTTGGAGTAACAACCGTTGAGTCGGAACAAACAAAAATTGACAGAAGAGTGCCCAGATCCACCATAAAAGTTGGCACTGGTTCAGGTGCAGCTTTTACAGAAGGTTGATTCAACAGAACTATTTCCAGAGGATTTGAATCTTCAGAGGATTCTTCAGATTCATCTTCTGAAATGTCCATTTGATCAGCTGGAGCATCAGCAATCATCAGAGAAGACTTCTTGTCCCAAATATCAACAGCTTCTGACTGAAAGGCATGCAGATGCTTGGAGAAGTTCTCAATCACCTGAGAGTGACATAAATCTTACAGCTTCAGTGACTCAGCATCTAAAGTTCTTCTGAACGTTTCCCACAGAAGATCTGTTGCTGCTGGGTTCACATTCCTGGTGCAATCTGCCTTCAGCAGGTCCAACCAAGCTTGAACTTCTGTTAAAAAATTCTGATTTCTTTTTCTTCTTCTGAGGTCTGGCAGAAGGTCCTTCAACTGCTTTCCTCTTTAATGGTTTCTGAAGAACAACATCTGGAGAAGCTTCGTGTCTTCCTTGAAGCCAGGCAGGATCAACGGGTGTTCCACTTTCTTTACAGATTTGAATGTAATGCAGGATGATGCGTGGGTGTTCACCTGATTTGAACAGTGGAAAATCAGCAATTAGTATCCTCCTTCTCTTAACAGTTGCTGAAACAAAAGGCGCTGGTTCTATCAGCAGCTTGTCTATAATCTTCCTCTTCACCAAGTTCTTGCCAGTCAGAGCCTTTCCACAAGTAGGCTCTAACTCCCCCAGCATATTCGCTTCATCCAGGTGAGCAATCAGACCATTCTCAGTCAGAATGTCTGAAATCAGTCTCCCCATTGGAATCCAATTCCTTTTGGATTTTGGGTTCTTCATTCTTTCTGCTTCTCTCGTTTCTTTCACATGAGTCCAAAGATGATCAAACAAGAGATAGGGTAAATCAATTTTGATATTTGTTCCAAGACAGAACAACAAGTATTGTTGGTCAACATTTATATAGTCTGGAGAGCTAGTTTCCTTCCTATGATGAATGCAACCATGGATTATTCTTTCCCATATCTTGTACTTATTTTTCAAGTCTCTGACCTTTGAAGACCCTTGCCCATTTGTGAAAATTTCTGCATAAACCTTTGACATTTCCATTCTTCCATTAGCAATTCCAGTTACCCTAGTTCCTTCAAAGCCTAGAAGTTTCCTGATGAGGTTTTCAGTAATGGAGATTTCCTTACCCATCACGAAAGAGAGGATGACCTTTGGAGAAGCAATTGCATGTATCCAGAATTCTTTAATAATATGAGGAAAAACTGGACCAACTAGATGATCGAAGAAGTTTCCCCAACCTTGAAACTCAACAGTAAGAAGAAGATCAAAACCATTAGCTTTAAGATTCTCAAAGTCCACCATTATTTCACTTATAACCTCTAAGCTATCCACTAGAATGAGAGTGGTTCTCTCAGGAACAATGTATTGCTCAGAATGGGTGTTCTCAGAAGGATCGGAGGAGGATGCCATTGGAGCAATTAGGTTGAGAGAGGAAAAATGGGTTTTAGAGAAAAAATTCACAGAAACGTTTGAGTTTTGAAAGAGACGGTAAAAAGTGAGAAAGGTTTTTACAAAGGTATTTATATGAAGATTTTTCAGAAATAGGTTAAAAATAAAACTGTAAAGAGAGTATTTAATAAAGATTTAATTAAAAAGAATCTAATCATGACTTAGCATTTAATGAAATTGAAAAGTAAGGGGAAAGCGTGAGATTTTAATCAAATCATAACAGTTACATAGAATGCCGTGAATAGCTTAGCACGCGTGACCTTTCAGAAACACACCAAGTGTTCATCTCCTGAAGGTTGCATGGGACAGCTGTTTGATCTAATGAACTGCTGAGTTTCATAAGGATTAAAAATCTTCTAGCTGACTTGTCATCCAAATCATCTGAGAATTCAACTTTTCTGAGTGGGTTGTTCAGAGATTATGAGATTATCTAGAGCATTGTCAAGAGAATGATCTTCTGAGTCTTCCTTTGCTTCTGACTTTTCAGAGTTTGAGGGATGATCTTCTGAACCTACATAAATATCAATTTGCTTTGGCTGTTGCTGGCCAAGCTTATCATCAAACCGACTTTGATTGATTCTTCAACAATCAGAGTTTCTGTGTTGTATATTCTATAGCCTTTTGAGCATTCAGAATATCCAAGCAGAAAACACCTTTGTGCTTTAGAATCAAACTTGTTCAGAATAAAACAAGTACATCCAAAAATATTGAAATATGAGATATTTCTAAAGGCCTAAAGGAAGAAACAACATTTTATGATTTAAAAGAAAGTTTTGAAAACTTTCCTTTTAGACATGCTTCGCACAGAGCTTCTGATGTTGTATTTCCATTCCAGTTTCCAATAGTTTCAGAGCCAACAATCTTCTGTTTCTGATTGCCTCTGAAACCTGAGAGTCTTTTAGATTCCAGGCCTTGGAACATATGCTTTCTTTCCTCCATGAGTAGAGAGCATCCAGAGTCCAGGTGTTAGTACTGGAGTATCAACCTTGCTGTTAAAAATATCTGCAACATAGATGATTTTGTCTTTTGATACCCATATCTTTTTGGGTCCTATTGGGTTAGAGTATTTAAAGTTCTATTTGAACTTTGGATTAGCATAAGAGTTTCCAGAGTGAGATGTATATTTAATATGATGTGTGTGCCCAGTGGTGAAGTGAGAATAGAGAGGAGTATGTTTGATAACCAAATCCTTAACTTTCTTAAGCTGAGTTACTTTGCCTTTGTATCCTACACCTATTATGTCTTTCTTGCTAACTCCATAGATCATTGAAGCCATTTTTCTTCTATCTATGTTTTTAGCTAGAAACTTCTGAAAGCTTTGATCATATTTCTTTATGATCTTATCAACATTACTAGGATCTTCTGAGATTATCTCCTTCTGAGAGTTTTGTAGATCATTTTCTAGTTTTGAAATTTTTTCTTTTAACTCAGAGTTTTCTGATCTCAGACTCTCAGTTACTTCAGAGTCAGAAGCAAGATCCTTTTTCAGATTCCTGAATTTGACTCGAAGCTGCTGATATCTTTCCATAATTTCACTCAGACTTTCTCCTAGTTCAGCTTTAGTGAAATTAATAGTGAAGTCAGGGAATACCTCTTCAGTGTCTGATTTAGGTTCAGATTCAGAAGATTTGGAGACATCTGATAAGTTGTCGGTTTGAGCTATATTGGCTTGTTCATCTTCTGAGTCTGTTCCGTCTTCAGAAGATTCAGAATCATCCCATGTTGCCATAAGACTTTTCTTCTTTTCCTTAACTAAATTCCCTTTATGTTTCTCCTTCTGAAGCCTTAGACACTCACTTTTGTAGTGACCTTGTTTATTGCATTCATAGCAGGTAATGTTTCTGTTACTTGATATTCTGTGTCTAGAGGATTGTTCAGAGTCATTTCCTATTCTTCTGGAGTTTCTGAAATTCTTTTGCTCGTGCTTCCACAGCTGATTGATCCTTCTGGAGAGCAAGGATAGTTCATCTTCTTCTGAAGCAGATTCTTCAGAGTTTTCTTTTTTACCCTGAAAAGCTTTAGTTTCATATTTTATAATTGATTTAAGGGAAATAGACTTACCTTTATCTTGAGGCTCATGCTCATCAAGTTCTATCTCATAACTTCTGAGAGCACTAATGAGTTCTTCAAGAGACACGTTGTTCAGATCTTTTGAAACTTTGAAAGCAGTGACCATAGGTGCCCATCTTTTGCGTAAACTTCTGATGATCTTCTTAACATGATCTGTCTTAGAATATCCCTTGTTCAGAACTCTCAAGCCAGCAATCAGAGTTTGAAACCTTGAGAACATTGCTTCTATAGATTCAGTTTCTTCTACTTTGAAGGCTTCATACTTCTGGACAAGAGCCATAGCTTTAGACTCCTTCACTTGAGCGTTTCCT
The DNA here is from genome assembly GCA_948472305.1 of Vicia faba. Lineage (NCBI taxonomy): Eukaryota > Viridiplantae > Streptophyta > Magnoliopsida > Fabales > Fabaceae > Vicia > Vicia faba. The sequence continues at coordinate 803,134,907 of OX451738.1, read as the reverse complement.
TCATGAGTCATTTTGAGTGACTCAAACATATCATGTGCTGTATCTCTATTAGTGATTTTTTCATATTCCATTTTAGAGATAGCATTTAGAAAAATATTTCTAGCTCTATGATGATTTTTGAAATCAGCTTTTTGTTGTCTATCCATATTTTTTCTATCAATCTTATTTCCTTCTGAGTCTGTAGGATATGTGTAACCATCCAAGACTATATCCCATAAATCACTATCATGACCTAGAAAGAAACTTTCTAGTTTATCTTTCCAATAATCAAAATCTTCTCCATCAAATACAGGAGGTTTGTTGTAACTATTGTTGTTTTATTCAGTAGCCATTTGTGTTTTCTTCTGGATCTTTTCCTGACACGGTTAAATGTTGAACTCAGAGTCAGGATCTGATACCAATTGAAGGTGGAGAAAACACTTATAAGGGGGGGGGGGGGGTTGAATAAGTTTCTCTTTTTCTTAAAGCCTCAACAATAATGGAAAGAGAAGGTTATTTTTATCCTGGTTCGTTTGAACTCAAACTACTCTAGTCCACCCGCCAAGGTGATTTCGCCTTCTCAACAAGGTCTTAATCCACTATAATCAACTGATTACAATCACACAAAAATTGTTGTGACTAATAATGCACAAGTAATCTTACAAGTGACTCACACCACTAAGACTTAAACTAGTCCTAGTCTACTTGAGAAATCTGACCAAACTTGGTCTCTCCAGGAACAATTACAACAGATAAATCTTTACAGATAGTGAAGCAAAGTTTGCTTCTAAGAAAGTTATATCACAACTGTGATTTTTCACTAAGAATAGTATAGCACAAAGTGTATGAAATTTGTTTGTGAGCCTAGAATATTTTCACGTAGCTTTTGCTTCTTTTTGAATTTGTTCAGTTCTATTCAGAACTTCAATTGTTCAGTCTTTCAGTATTTTTGGTTGAGCAGCTGAGCAGTTGGCTTGCAATTAATGTTCTTCTATATATAGCATGAAGAAACATGACCGTTGCTGCCTTCAAATGGAGAGCATTAAATGTTTGTGTGTTTCCTTGCACTATTCCATTTTCCAATTCACTAGCGTAGACACTTGAGTGCATGTAGTCGTCTTTAAATTAAATGAGAAAACGACACTATGTAAGAACATGTTTCCTGAAGCTTGACAAGACTTGTTAGTTTTTGCATTCTTTCAGAACTTGCTTCATGACTTGAATTCAGAACATGCTTGCATATCTCCTAAACAACGCTTTGCTTGCTAAGTACTTCTGATCAGCGCTTGCTTTCAAATAACTTCTGAATAGCACTTGCTTTCAAATAACTTCTGAACAACACTTGCTTTCAAGGTACTTCTGAATAGCACTTGCTTTCAAGGTACTTCTGAAACATAGCTTACACAGAAACTTGCTAAGCGCTAGAAGATGTATTTAAAATAATTATCTTACCAGAGTCAGCATCAGCATCAGCACTTGCGCTAAAACAAATAGTTCTTTCAAAAAATAACTTCTTCGTTTATTTTCAGCTCAGCACATCAAGATGCTTCCGTCAGAACATTATCAGAGACAACATCAGCATCAGCACTTGCGCTAAAACAAATAGTTCTTTCATCAAAGAACTTCTTCATTTATTTTCAGCTCAGCACATCAAGATGCTTCTGTCAGAACATTATCAGAGACAGCATCAACATCAGCACTTGCGCTAAAACAAATAGTTCTTTCATCAAAGAACTTCTAAATTTATTTTCAGCTCAGCACATCAAGATGCTTCTGTCAGAACATTATCAGAGACAACATTAACATCAACACTTGCGCTAAAACAAATAGTTCTTTCATCAAAGAACTTCTTCATTTATTTTCAGCTCAGCACATCAAGATGCTTCTGTCAGAACATTATTTGAAACAATTAAATACGTTCATCAGAGTATCAAATATATAAAATATAATTTATTGTTATCATCAAAACTATGAGATATGATCAGAATCAATCTTGTTCTAACACTTAATACTATGATACTAACCAATCTTGCAAAGTCACCTACCATAATCACTCCATCCTTGCAGACCCCATATTTGAGGGACTATGAACTATCAAATGTATTTCTCAATCACTTCACCCTTACATGTCTTGTGCTTGAGGGACTATGAACTATCAAGTGAATTATTTAGTCATGTCTCCCCTACAAGCCTTGTGCTTGAGGGACTATGAACTATCAAAAAATATATGCAAAAATAGCTACAATTTGCTCTTATCAAACTCTCCTCAACTTGAACTTTTTTGTCTTCAAACAAAGCCAAACAAATCAAAGAACAAAAGTAATCAATCAAAGAATCATGAATCAACAAGTTTTTAAAACGAAAAATAAATATATGGTTCAAACAAAAACGCACAAGCAAGGTAAGTACTTACCACAAGCCTACAACGACAACATATAAATGAAACAACTCCTAAGTACAAAAATCATACAAAACATTCTAAAACAAAACAAGCTTAATCATGAATCACACTTAGCAAAAATTCACCGGTATATGAAGAACACACAAAGGTGAGGAATAAAAACACTCATCCACAATCTTGCAAACAATCAACTAAATTATGCATTCATCCAAAAACTCATATTGAAAATATAAAGGCAAGAATCCCAAGGGATTTTCAAGGTTGTAATGTGGCTAATTGAAACAAAAACTTGCATTAACCTAAAGGAGTGATCAACTCACAAAGACTCAAGCAACACAATTTCAATCAAACTTCTTCATAATTCTAAATTTCACAAATCAATCACAGTAATTATTAACACAACATAATTCCATACTCTTTTTGTTTTTCTTTTTCAAAACTTTTTTTAAAACTTTTTTCTTTCTTTTTCTTTTCTTTCTTTTTCTCTTTTCTTTTTCTTTCTTTTTTCTTTCTCAACCTCATAGAAATCAACCTCAAGTACACAATTATTTTTTCCCCAACTTGGATTCAACCGACATTATCATGTGAATACTCTCTACTTTCTAAGGCAAAGTAAAAATTTATACAACAACACAAAGTTAAGGATTCAAGAAAAAATCAACAATCAAATTCCATATAAAAAGTGAAATCAATACGTATAGACAAGCATAAAATTCAAATAATATGGACAATGACAAAAGGCTCAAAGGGACTACGAATGATCACACACTCACAAGGAAAATTAGAATTTTGTTAGGTAATTATGCTCAAAATGAAACAAAATATCTTGATCACTTTCATGTTTTCATACAATCAACACAAATAAAAGATTAAACATAATAAAGTCCATCTAAAACAAGAAATGTGGCCTCCAACATATATAAATAATGAAAAGCTTCCTCACATTTGGGGGTAAAAAAGGAACTAAAGTGATTCAATCAAAAACAAGTAATGCAAAAAGAATGAATGATATAGTAATTATACAAAGGAAAAGATTCCTAAACATGTTATGCTATAGAAAGCGGTGAACGAGTATCTGGCGTTAACCAACTTAAAAAACTATCATTACCATACATCCGCAAATTGAATAAATCAAAATTAAAAAATCACCTCAAAATTTTCAAGTTACCGGACCAAAATTGGAGTCCAAACAACAACAAAAGAATTCGAAAAATAATACTAATGTTAATTACTACTATAAGGCCTTGGTGAAAGTGGGAAAAGGGAAGACCAAGTGAAACAAAAAGAATTCACTGGCGCAACACAACAGAGTGCACTAAGCGGGCTCTACCGTGCTAAGTACGCTACACGAGATGCAGAAAAATAGAACAGTTGGTGCAGCATAACAGTCTCTGCTTATCATCAATACAGTCTAAATTACACAACTAAACAGAATTTACACACATACACACTTTCTTAAACAAGTTGAAAAGTGAAGATTTGAGAATTTAGAACAAGTCCAATTTCAACTTGTTTAAACAACATTTAACACACTATCTAAACTAACAAAATGAAAAACAATAAAACATGTTTGTTTTACATTGTAAGCTCGAAGCTTGTTATTTAAGAATGTTCCTCCAAGTTGCTTCCACCAGATTATTCCTAACCAACACACAAGCAAACGTGAAAGAAAACAAACAATGATATAACAAATTCATAAGTATAGAAAACATGTACAAGTGTGATAAACATAAACAAACAAATTCACAAGTAAACATAAAAAGTTCATACACAATTTCTATACAACATATACATTAATTACAAAACTCAAAAACAAAGAAACTATCACAATGCGATCCAATAAATACCAATCCCCGACAACGACGCCATTTTGCTGAAGCGGTAAAGCGGCAAGCAAAACGTTAGTTATTAATCTACCGGGTGATATTTATGTTATATCGTATCGTGTCCACAGAGATTGATGTATTGAATTATCGTTTGACGAATCTCTCGTTAATGAGTTTGGGGTAAAACGGGCTTGAAGTAAATGCGAGAATTTAAAGTTATTAACAGGAAAAGAATTTATTCAATGGAGAAGAGGCTTATCAAGCATGCATATAATCTACTCCTTACAAATTTAAGCCTATCGACCAATTACACTCAACCTACAATACCCATCAATGTCATCACATGTCAAACGCAACACTCACTATATCACCTCGGTGGCGATCTCTTAACCAACTTTAACAACACAGAAGTCAACTGTGTTAATCGCGTCGACGATCTCTTAGAATGACACAAATAACACAGAAGCATTAAGCACAGACACCCAAATGAATAATAACACTAAATTTATCTCTAGAGTCTAGACACTATTAGATAATCATTCTAGATAAGAATCCAAACAGTATATGTCTATAGCAACTCAAATCCCTAGCACAGAGCAAAAATCAAGGATAACAATTGACAAAGATTTATAAAGCAAATTAAATATAACTCCTTGAGCGACAAATATACATGAGATCAAAGTAAATACCTATACAAACCCAACCATAGAGAAATACATAGAGAGGAGAAGAGATAAACCACAAATCTTTCGGTTTGTCAGCGCCGATCGAATAGCAATCCACCTCCAATAATCCATAAGCAAAGCCCTAATGTTGTTATCTAAGCTAATCTACCAAAAAATGAGGTTGATGAAATTTGAGAACAAATACACCCCATAAAACTATAACCTAAAATGAAATGAAAATTAAGTTATAAAATAAATATCAGTAGACCGCGCTTAGCAGGATCACCGCGCTAAGCGGGCTGCCTGATATTTACACATTAAACCGCCTAAATCACGCTAAGCGCGCTCAAAAATTAAGCTTCTGCTATAAACTTCACAAAACTGCGCGTAGCGCGCTAGAGGATGCGCTTAGCGCGGTCCCTTGAGCAGAACTTCTCAAAACTAGGTCTTTTATTTCGAAAACGCGGTCCCTTGTTTTTATTTTCTCAAAACTAGGTCTTTTATTCCGGAGCCATGTCTTCGACACCTTATTCCTCGATACTCCAAAATGCGATAAATACCTACAAAAGAAGTAAAAACTATCAAACGATATACAAATGAATGAAAATCACAAATATACACAAACTAAATGTATTTATACAATAGTCGGATTTATTCAATCGAAATTAACACAAAGAATCGATAAGTGCAACAAAAAATATATATATAAATAACTACAATTTACACTTATCACAACTACCCCTTCATCGAAACATCCAACATCAACTTGAATCACCTTCCGCCCAATTCAAGATTTTGCATCGGACTATTATCCAAACAATTACTCTTAACCAGGACTTCAGAGTTTACATTATTAAAATTTTTAACCACTTCAGCTGCCTCAAACGCCACACGAGCTGGATTAGTTTGCTTATTGTTAAAAACACAGTTATTCTTAGCATTTCAAAATTTCCAGATTAAAGATCATTGTTCAGAAATTATATTTATGTTAACTACTATTATAAGGTTACTGCGCACCACACGTGTTTTTGGATGATTTATAATTTCGTGTACGCTTTTGTCAAAGCTAGTTTGTGTTAGAAAAAGCAAAATGTAAAGTGATTTTTTGCGTGCGGTGATTATGTAAAGTGAATTCTAATTAATTAGAGCTTAGTCATGACATGATCATTTTGTCTTTAATACATACGTCTTTTTGGTATTAATTTTTTATTTGATTATCAAACTCGGGATAAGCTATAGTCCTAGTGTTGGTGCAAGGAGGCGTTTGCTAACATAGGCCTCAGAATATAGAGGGAGGATGGGGATTTTAGTGAGGCCTAAGTTGAGGTGGTTTAAGGAGGCCGATATAAAAATGATTATTTCATTCTTGTGTTGAGTCACGTGAGATAAATTGCAATCCAGGCTCTTAAAGATGTGGTGAGTGTTTGTGCAAAAGTTGTTATTTTTTCATACAACATTAATTTGATATTATTAGTGTGAGTTTGATATTAGATGTTAATGATTTCTTAGGTGTTCGATTGACCATCTATCTATGAGATTCTCACAAGAAGAGGTTGATGTGCTGATGACATGTATTGTATTGATGGTGACAAGAATTCAAAGATGGCTGAGTTCAACTTCTCTTTCTTTAAAAGGTTATATTTGTTGGAAAAAATTGACATAGAGAAAATAAAACAACGTAATTATAACGCAAGGACTTAATATAGAAACTCTAAAATCAGAGAAAAATTACGATTATGTTAAAAATTGTTACAACACCTGATTTGTCGTCAAACACCTCAGATCCCATACACTTATATACCCGAAAATAAATAGTTAACTACATCTTACAACACTCTAACATAACAATATAATAGAACAAATAAAGCCAAATTCATGTTTAAAGTGTTTTTTACTGGTGCATCTTGTAATGAAGAACTTGAATATTTTATATAGCCGTGAATTTCATCTTCCTTTTCCAAACTAAGTGAAGTAGGATTTCTTTAACATTTAAATTTTTAACCAACCCCAACAATCTCCACCTTGATTAAAAATAATACATCAATTTTCATTGTTTTCACCGATAATCATAGTTTAAAGAAAACTATCATACTCCCCCATAAAAAGTATAGTCACTTGAAGCTACATCACTCCAAGAATTTTCACAATGTCTTAATAAACAATCATAGTTCAAAGAGAACTACCATACTCCCCGATAAAGAGTATGGTAACCTGAAGCTACACCATTTCAAGAATTATCACACTGTCTTCATAGACAATCATAGTTTGAAGAGAACTAACATACCCTTGTTGGAATAAAATTGGTTTGTACCATCCCATAGGTGTTGATGATAACAAAGTATTTAAAGAAAAATTGGATATACTAACTTTTGTTCAAGTGTGCGGGAAGATGGATTAAAATTCAGATTCAAAGTTAGTTCTGATACTGCATTCAACACCCAAAGAGAAGCCTTAAGATCTAGATTCGGAAGATCAAACTCTAAAGAATCAGTTTCTGAAGGAGTTCAACTTCTAAAGAAAGTAAATCTCTGAAGGATCAGAACCGAAAGACTCAGACTCTGAACCTGGTCAAGGATCAGAACCTAGAGATCCCAGATTCTGAGTGAAGTCTACTTCTGAAGACTCGGAACCTGAAGCCATTCAAAGCTCAAGGATCAAGAAACTCTGATAGGTCACTATTATACTCTAGAGACATTTTGTCTTCTTCTGATCATGTGGAGACTTAGCAAAAAATTGTAGAAGCCGGATGGAATACAATTGATAATTCCTTTTGTAGAAAAGGGGTTTCAAATGCCCTTTAATGAAATTAACCATATCAAAAAGCTTTCCAACGTCTCTGGTGATGCTTATCTCAAAGACTCCTTGTGCATGAAGTCTTCTCTAATGACTCTTTTGTATTCCTCTATAAAAGGAGCTGAAAACTTGGAGAAAAGATATAACATTGCGACTTGACAAACAAAGAGTTGTTACTCTGCCAAATCTATTGCACAAGCTTTAGTTATAACTTCTTAATAATTGTATATTCTTATAAGTTATTAAGTATTAGATTCCTTTTGTATTGTATTTTTTTACATCTCTGACTGTAATCAAGTGTAAGTCTGAAATAATCCTTAATCTGTAAGATAGGTTGTTAGAAGTATCTTTCTTATTTCTTGGGCATCTGAAGTCTCTTGCTTGTGTGCTTGAGCATTAATGTCTCTTGCTTTTGTGCTTGATTATTTGGAAGTATCTTACTTAACGTGGAAATCTCTTAGAAGTGTAAGGTACTGGACTAATCTTGATTTATGGGAGGAACCAGGATAATTTCTTGCGTCTTTCTTTCTCTCTCCCTAAACTCTGAACCTTTATTTTGCTTCTATCATCAGACTCTGACTCAGATTCTAACCTTGTGTTCAAAATCTGATAGGATATTTTTAAGAGAAAAATTTATCACAATTCAACCCCCCTTCTTGTGTTTTTTTCACCTTCAGTTGGCATCAGAGCACGGTCAGTACATCAACACTTAATAGTGATACATAAAAAGATCTTGAGAGAAAAACATGCCTGAAGGAATTGAAACCGGTGGTACTTCAACAAACAATTATACTCCTAAACCTCCAACCTTTAGTGGATATTATATTGAGTTTAAATGGTGTAAAAGTAAAATGTACACTTACATCATAGGTCTTGATGATGAGTTATGGGATATTCTTGAAGATGGAGTTGACATTGAAGTAGATAGAGTAGGTAGTGTCTGATAGAAAGAGCCTCACACCTGCCCAAAAAAAGATATATAGGAAACATTATAGAGTAAGAGGAATCATGATGGATGCTCTACCTCATTCTGAGTATCACAAGATTCTCAACAAATCTTCTACCAAAACCATTTTTGAGTCTCTTTGAACTACTTATAAAGGAAATCAATAAGTTAAAGAGGCAAAGGTTTGAGTTTCGCGCAGAGGGGTGGGTGAGTTGCACATGATAGTGGGTGGGATGCAGTTAGCATCAGCCACGTTGTGGTGGACATGATGGCAACAAAGCGGTGGCACAAAGCCAACAGTGTTGGTCGGTGGTCAGATGGAGGGGAGGCGGTTCGCATGATAGCAGTCAGCAGTTTTTGTGTTTAGAGTTCGAGGTCTAGTTCTGCGAGTTTTGAACAATTTTTATTTCAATGAATTTTCGTTACGATGTGTATAATTATGAGAGGTATACTTGTTACCTTATAGTTGTTTTGATTATTACTTGACCAAGACCGCCAACCAACAGAGTTGAGTTGAGTTATCAATCATGCAAAGGTTGTCAATTGAGAACTTTAGAGTTACTTAGAGTCATTTTAGAGTTGTTGAAATTATTATAAATTTGTTGGAGTTTACTTTGAGAACTCTATTGAGTTAAAGACAACAATTGTCACCCTTTTGATGAGTTACGAGTATAAAATAAATAATTGTTACTTTATTGGTGTGTTTTGAGTATTTTGTGGAGTTGTGATATAATTTGAGTTGCTGAGTCATAATATAACTTTACTCTATAGTGATTTAATATAATTATTGAGATTTAATTAAATGAATATTTTTGAGTTGAGTAATTAAGAGAAATTACGGTGCTGACCTTGTATTGGCGAATTTATGGTTTAGAGAGGAACTTGTTTGAGTATGAGTTTCGAGCATAATTTTTTGTTGTTGTTATGAGTTTTATGATTGCTTTTCCATGTTCATGCATACATACATATTGGAGTTAGGTAGAACTTCAGTCAAGTGAGGTTAGGTTTAGAGAGGAACCAAAGATAGATAAATCAGTAACACACCTCTGATGCCCAAAAACCCGATACCATGTGCATATTGGAGGAGGAGTATGGTGCATTTCATATTGCATTATAGTTACGATTGTTGTTGTTGCTATGTGAGAATGATATAAATGTTGTTATGACTATCCTGCTATTTAATTTCAGTGCTAACATATGTAAGTATTATTCTAACCCCTTTTATGTTGTTGTGCAACATGTTATTCCTATGTTGCAGATACAAGTAGCGATTAGTAGCTGCTGAGTTAAGGAATGATGTATACGACCTTCTTCGTTATTTTAATTTTTTTTATTTCATTTAGTTTCGCAATGTTGCTCTGATATGTAAGACTAGGACGCGATTTTTTTTATTTCTATTTTTGTTTTATTTGTAAATTGTGGGACTATTTCCCTGATGCATGCGCATTAATCTATTTGGATTTTTAAAGTTATTCAGTTGAGATTATTTTGAGACTATTCACTGTATTTTTTGAAAAAGCTTTAAGAAGTATGTGTCGTTTATAGAGATGTGTGACACCCTTATTGTTTGAATATGTACAACTTGTATGATTTTAATTAAATGAGAGTCATAGGGTTTTAGGGTGTTACACCATCCTTAGCTATCAGAATTACCATCTTTTCTTTTCATTTTGCGGTTACAAATATGATTATAAATCAAGATTAATCTGAAGATGAAGATTAGCGTGAATTAAATGTCATTTTCCACAAACGACGTCACTGTTCCTTTAGGGAACAAAAAATGGACGCTCTAGCTCTGTGTAGGAACCAAAAATGATGACAGTTAATAAATTGGTGATCGTGAATGGTGGCTCAAAAATCCTTTACGGTGGTGCAGGATGGAACTGCATGGTTAGCACTCCAACATCCAATTCAGTTCAAGATTCAAGATGATTATAGAGAAATTGGATATCAATGATTATACTTTGATCTTTGTGTGTGAACTATTTTTTATACTTTGGATCAAGTAGAGTAGATTTAAGATGGATCAGGCCTTAGACAATTGTGCCTTTAGGCCTGTCCATAACAAAAACCAAATCAAACAGACCCAAAATAGTCATTTTCTCCTTTTTTTCTTAGAAAATTGTTCTCTGAACAATATTATATTTTTGAATTAAATTAAAGTTTGTTAAATTGACACTATTTTTTTTACATGATACAGAAAGTTTAGATATCACATTTTCCATGTCCAAGTTGGTAAAAAGACATATTTATTCTTTTTCTTCTTTTTAGTTGGCCAAAATCACAAGGACAGGCTTAAAAATTGATAATATAAGGCTACAATTTCGAGAACGTAAAAATCCAATGGGCTTATAACTCGTTTCTAGACATGGAGGTCGTTATGGAGTGTTTTGAATATCGCAACACTCTGGTCGAGAAGGTAGAGCTACTTTGATAGGAAGTGACATAGAAGAACAAGGCTTTCGCTCTTCTTAGACATCTTTATTTAATGTGGCGGCCACTATAGACGAATCAAATAGGTCCTTAGATCCTTCTCAGGAAAAAATAGAAGAGCCAGAAAAGTCTCTAAAAGAGTATAAAGATAGAAATAAAAAGGATGAGAACGGTCTTCGTGAGATGCGCCTTGAGAATCTTGCTCTGTCTCAAGAGTTGGCTAAGTCAATAGAAGAAAGTTACTCCATTTCCCATGATACCTTTTGAAAAGATCTTGAAGCAGGTGGAACATTTTTATGCTACTGTGTTGGTCTCTCAAGAGGAAGTTCATATTGATTAGGCTATTGAAAATGGGGAGATGGTTTCCTTGGTGGATTATCCTTTTTTACCTCCATGCTTCTCCCCGAGATATGTAACTCCAATAGATAAGTAATATTTTTTGTTTCTGTCCATCAATATATACATAAGTTTGTTACTTACTCATATTTTTACCAATTTTTGTGATGTTGCTCTGGTCCCGAGTTTGTTTCTCTAGGACACAACTTTTTCTTTGTGGTTAAGCTTAAAGTTTATTATTACATGTGATTAGAAATATTTTATAGGAAACATGTGAAGTAAGATGTTCTCTCAAGTTGTGATACATCATTTCTCTAAGTGATTAAGTCACTTTAGTAGAGAACAACATGTTAAATATAATGTCTTACATTGTATGATACATCATGTCTTGCTCTGGGTTTCTTTGCTTGCTATACTGGTTGTAGTAATTCTCGCTCATGTGACAATTTTTTTTTATATTCAATCAGAGTTCTGATTGCTTTTGCGAGTTTTTAGATTGAGGAAAGATTTAATCTGAATCAATTTTAGCAAGATTGAATTTGTATATTCAAGAAATTTAGATTTATCTTAGATTTGATCAATCAAGATTGGCAATCAACATTATCGAAGATTGATCCCCTGCATTTTGAAGGTTCGACTGTTTTCAAGATATAGACCTACTTAGTTTCTAGTTGAACTATTGTTGTTATATAAATAATCGTTCTCATTTGAAAAGATTCAAACCTCACACTACTAATATTGGTGTGTTTTATTATTCTTGTGCTTTTTGTTTTCTTTTGTTCAATACTCTATTCCCGGGTCTTAATTAGAGGTGAAGAGAATATAATATTTGAGTTGCATTATTGTTCCATCATTCATATACTTTTGTAATTGTCCAAACACTTGGGAAAATGTTTGAGTGAAAGTGAGTGGGAACTCAAATTCAAGGTGAACCTAATTCAAAGTTCAAAGGTAATATTAGGAAAAGAGGAATTGAACTAGGAGAGTTTAAATCATACCAATTTGTACTTCTGACTATTAAGATTGAATTTCCTTTCATTATTTAATGCCCTTAAGACGTGGGTGAATTTTCACCGTACTGTGTTACTAATTCCTATGTTATTTATATTTTGCCTTTTATTTTATCTGTTATGCATGCTACTTGTCATGCACATTGTTCCAACATTGTGTCCAACATTTTGTAATGCATATAAACGAATTACAATTGGCATCATAGTAGACATCCTTTTATGGTTAGGTTATTATGGGATTTTTATATATTTTGTTCAAAATGGACAATGCTAATGAAGGAGGGTCTGTAAATCGTCCACCTATTCTTGATGGCACGATTTATGATTGTTGGAAATGTCGTATGGTTTCATTTCTTAAGTTTATGGATAGGAAGACTTGGAAAGATGTCATAAATGGATGGACACCTCCAGAGGTTACAAGTAAATATGGCATTGAATCTTTGAAGCCTGAGAAGATCTGGTTGAAAGAATCAGATGAAGAAGCATATAGTAACTCTTGTGTCCTCAACTCCAGTTACGATAGAGTTGCCAAGAATATATTTAGATCCATCAACACTTATTCCAGCGCCATAGAAGCTTGGGAAACTCCAATTACAATGGAGTTGAAAAGAACATCTTCACACTCATTAACACTTATTCCAGCGCCAATGAAGCTTAGGAAACTCTCCAAACTATACATGAAGACACCTCCAAATTTTGCATGTTAAGACTCCAAATTCTCAGGACAAAATTTGAAAATTTGAGAATGAAATAGGAATAATACATTGCCAAATTTAAAATAGCTCTTTTTCCCTTGGTGAAATAATGTTAGATGAGAAGCTGGCTAGAAAAATTATCATATTTCATCGTACAATATTTGATATGAAAGTCGTAACCATTGAAGAAGCACAAGATATAAGTACTATCAAAGTTGACGATCTAATTGGCTCTCTCGTCACCTTTGAAATGGAAATTAATGACAAATTTGAGAAAAGGAATAAAAGTGTGGAATTCAAAGTTGATACTGAAGATGATGAGGAATAAGTTGAATAGGATACTAGTGATAACCTAAGTGAATATATTGATATTCTTGTAAAAATATTTGGTAAGGTTATGAGAAGACTAGATAGAATATAAAGGAATAATGTCTCAAACAATATCAAAGACAACCTGCCTCAAAATACCAAAGGCTTCAATCCTTATTGCAAAGGTAAATAAGGGGATAAACAAAATAAAGGCAAGGGAATTTAATTTCATGAATACGAAGGCTTTGGGAATATTCAGTAGGATTGTACCAAGCTCTTTAGGTATAAAAGAAGGGATACACTACTACTTTTTTAGATGATTAATCTTATGAAGAAAGTTATAAAGTGAACAAGCCAAAAGTGTTGCCTTCACATGCCGTGTAAGATCCAAATATACTATTCATAATGATGGGGAGTCAAGGGATGAAGATCTCTCTGATGATGATATTATTGAGCCTTACAGGTTGTTGTATCTAAAGTGGAAAAGAGAATGCATAGTCAGTGAAAAACAAAAAACAAAAAACTAATGTTTTGCTTAAAGATAAAATAGATCTTACAACTACATTTTATGATTGAAGGAATAAGTTGGCCACTTAAACTCCAAACTTGAAGGTATGACCAAATATGTGTGTATGTTATATTTTGGTTCAAATATGAAAGGAACTGGGTTAAACTATGACTCTTTGAATGCAAAACCTAAGTTTGTTCCTCTTGTTAAAAAAACTAAGTTTATCATGTTAAATTATAAGTCTCAACATGATTACCAGAACTCTAATATCTACACCAGAGCTTCATGGTTGTGTCACTATTGTTGTCAACAATTATATATAAGAAATTTTTCTACAAATTGTATGGTAGACTATACTACCATTATTAGCCTCATTCCATCTGAAACAGTTCAAAATAAGTATGCCCCTAACAAGTGGGGAAAGCTAAAAAAGAAACTAAAAGTCACATAGCCTACATTTCCTTAAGAGATTCCTCTTATGAAGACTTGTATTTTGACACTTGCAGTTCCAAATACATGACATGGGAAAATAACTACTTGAAAGATATGAAGTGTTACTCCAATAGTTGTGTTACCTTCATTGATGGATCAAAATAAAAACATTATTGGAAAGGGAAAGTTGGACTACCCAACCCTCCCAAGTTTGGATGATGTTCTCCTTGTTTAAGGTCTCACTGTAAACCTCATTAGCATTAGCCAAATGTGCAATTAAGAATTATATCAATTTTAATTATTCTGAATATGCAATCTTTAACAAATGTTTGGAACAAATAATAAAGGGTATCAAGTCATCAAAAAACTGCTATATATATGGTGTTCTCAAGAAAATGATCAAATTCAATCATGTATGATCTCCAAGGTGGATGAAACTAATTTATGGCACAAGAAACTTGGGCATTTAAATCTCAAAAGTATGAGAAATAATGATTCACAAAAGACCATTATTGGTCTTCCTAATCTCACAATTGAAGAAAGGAAAATTTATGGAGATTGTCAGATAGGAAAACATACCAAGATGTCACACAAGAAGGTTCAACATCTTACCACCTTCAGAGTACTTAAGTTACTACACATGGATCTTATGTGACCCATGAAAGTCGAAAGCCTATGAGAAATAAGATTTATCTTGATGTCTGTTGATGACTTCTCAAGGTACACATGGGTTGAATTTCTTCGAGAAAAATCAGATACTTTTACCATCTTTGAAACTTTATGTCAACTTTTACAATGTAAGAAGGGAAAAGAAATTGGTAAGATTGTTCGAACTGATAGTGATCATGGAAGGGAATTTGAGAACTCTAGTTTCTTTGAATTCTGTTCATATGAAGGTATAACTCATGAGTTTTTAGCCCTCATCACTCCCTAAGTAAATTGGGTTGTTGAACATATGAATTATACTCTTCGGGAAATGGCTAGGGTCATGCTTCATGTCAAAAATTTACCCAATCACTTTTGGGAAGGAACCATGAACAATGTGTTAGACGATGACAACGTATCTAGAGGGGGGGGGGGGGGGGGGGTGAATAGATACCCCTTTTAAAATTTATACAAAAATCTAATTTTAAATTTTTTTTATCAAAGAGTGACGCATAAGCTTTTTCAGAAGTGTCGTCTATATGAATGTTATTGGAAACTCGGATATGAAAACCATAAAAATAAATTCAATATGGAATAAGAACGACAAATTGAATTAATATACTTGAATCACTTAATAACTTATTTAACATTTATCTCAAGTTACTAGTAAAGCTTTTTCCAATGGAAATATTAAAAAGAACTAGTTGAATCAATTTATCAAACACTTGGTGTGCAAATGAATTTTCAGATTTTTTTTTTGATTATGTTGATACACAAATCCACTTATAATAAAAAGTGATTATAATCTATATCAACAATTGATTTACAATAAAAAACAGTTCGAAAAATTATTACAATTCAAATAATAACGCAATGCTATTTGACAAATTGATCAATGAAAATCAAAGCAAGTAAAAGTAAAAAATAAAAGAGACACAAGGAATTTGTATTGACAGTTACCCATCCTCTGTGTGGGTATGCCCGCGCATAATTCTAATGGAATTAGGATAATTCTTACTATGCAAAATCGTTTATACAAGAAAAGTGTTTAAGAGCAACTTAATAAACCCTAAGCTTGTTGTTGATTGAACCTCTTCTTCTCTTTTGATCTTGAGAAAGACCAAGACGTAATATATGAAAATTGACTATCTGTATCTTGCTAATCCTTTGCATTATTTATCTCCAAAGCTTCCGCACGTTGTCAATTTCATATTATTGCAACACAAGACTTCAATTGTAATCTTCCATTCTCGCGCTACTTCCTTTGTGTTCTTTATCTCCAAAGGATCCCTTGCATTCTTTATCTCAAAAGGACTCCACTTGGCCTCAATTACCTCTCAAACGTCTCGTACGTAAACCCTCAAATCAACTAATGATCTTGGAGGATAAACCCGGTGTTTTTCCTGGATGAAAACCCCTAAAAATATCAACCCAATACACACTTTTTACGTCCATTTGATACAATTTGAAGTTCTTTGAGCATGCATAAGCTAATAAAAGGCGTATAGCATCAAGTCAGGAAAACAGAGCATATGTCTTTTCATAATCAATTCCCTCCTCTTGATTATAACCTTGAGCCATAAGACGGTCCTTATTTCTTGTTATCACACTGTGTTCATCAAGTTTATTTCTAAATACCCATCGAGTGGCTATAATATGATGATCTTATAGACGAGAGACAAGGTCATAAATGTTATTTCTTTCAAATTGATTCAATTCTTCTTACATTTCCATAAGCCAATGATCATCAAGTAAGGCATCCTCAGCGTTTTAGGTTCAACTTGTGATATATATGTGTGATCGGTGGATCTGGAACTGACTGTTTAACGCTGGTTCGCGAAATGTCGCGGAAGCAAGAGTCACCATCATCTTTTATTTTCTCCAAATGGAAAGGACAAAAGCACATAAAAATTCCTTATAGAGATTGCTCTCGGTTCGGGAGGTAGATTATAGAAAGGGAAGGTGTTAGCACCCTTTCTATCCATGGTTATCCATGGGCTCTTAGATACTTGCTCATTTGTGTTTTCAAAAAATGGTTTGTTTGCTTTTCAACTGTGAGTTTTAAAAAGTTTCTTTGAAAGTTTCAGATCGACTCTTGTGTCAGAGTGTTTGAAAAATTGTTTTGAAAGCTTTTGAAAAGTGTCGGTGTGAAAAGATTTTTGTTTGTTTTTGAAGAGAGCAAGTATCTACGAGAACCTACCTACCCTAAGGAATTCGTCTGTGTAAATGTCCTTTAAAGTAGTGCCATCCCACCATTGAGAGGTAGGTAGCACCACCGTTGGAGGTGTTCGGGTCAATTCGAGGTTCGGGACATGGTGATCACCAGAGCAATGGGAAGACACCTTAGAAGCTACCCTCATGCCAGGTTCTCGGATCATGAGGACTTACTAAGACATCCTCTACTCGACGATCACCTTTCGAGGCAAGGCAACAGTGAGGCGTACCCTAGGGGTGGTGTGTGATTTGTGTGTCGTTTTCAGATATTTTTGTCTTTTGTCAAGTTAAAGTGATCTACGCTTGATTTTATTATGGCCATTCATTCTTGCATGCTTTGTTAACAGTTAAAAGTATTTGCGGGAAAGTAATTCTAAGGCTATTACAAATGGCGCGGGTCCACATCGCCAAAATTAAACCGGACCCGATTTGACAAAAAAAGTAAATAAAGAATTAAAAAGCGCGAAAAGTAACTTTACAAGGCTTTGGGAGAGATACATAATTATTTAAACGAAATAAAAACAAATATGCGAAATTAAATCGAAACGAGGGCGTTGGACCCTTTTGCAAAATGTTAAAATTAATGAGGAATGAAAAATTAAAAATTAAAAGAAAGATGTTTTTGGTATTTTAGTGTTTTTAAGATTTACTAGAAAAAAGAATTAATTAAAAAACTAAAATAAAATATTAAACCTAGTTCTAATTATTTTTAAGTTTATTATGAAAGTATTAAAATTTAACCTAAATTAAACCTAAGTTTTTTTTATATACAATGTTAATTATGAAAACAAATAAAATAAATAATATTATTGTAAAAAAAAGAAAAAAATTAAAAAGGAATAAAAACTCAATTAAACCTAGTTCTACATTTTTTATATTTTTGTTAAAAGAATTAAAGTAAAAGCACCTAATTTAAATTAATTTACATACAATTTGCTTATAAAAATAATTAAATTATTTATTATACCTTTTCCATCTTTTCTGATTTTTATGAGATTTTTGTAATTTGGTAAAAATAATTAATTAATTCAAACAAATAAGGAAAAGAAAATAGCCATTGAAAATAAAATATGAAAAATATAGAGAAGGCAAACCAGGGGGGGTTCAGGCCCCAATTGTGAGGTGTTGATTCAAGAGTTCTGGCCCAATCTTGCAAGGCCTGATTGACTTTTGTGCAAGCGTGTGGTGCGTTGACTGGGACTTAGGATGTCCCTTCAATCTCAGCCTTTAGATTGATCTCCAAGTGGACGTGGCAAGTTGGATTGGAGAGACGCATGGTGGTCGCTAGCGCTGAATCTGCATGTGAACATATATAACAAAATAATATGGGAGATTGTATAGACCTGGGGTTCGAACCCAGGTCATGGATATTGCAACCATGTACACCTACCACTGAGCCATCATCACGCGTTTGATATATTAATAACAAATAAATATTATAAAAAGAAAAACGAAGAGTTAGTGGATCCAACGCGCGAAAATTCAAACCAACTAATCATGTTTTGCCAACATATCATCTTCTTCGCACAGTTTTTTATTTTTCTGAAACAAGAACTCATAGGCCACGGTTTTGAAGACGTTCTCCTATGCCTGTTTCCAGAAAATAGCGACTAGAGCTATGCAACTCATAAATTAATCGCGACTATGGATTCTTCTTCGTCCAAGCTTGCTAAATTGAATGGTGGTGGTTTGGAGTCCTGATTTTTCCTCTTTGCAAAAGCCCTAATTCCAAGCTCTGAAAACCCTAACATTCACTCATGGCATATTCGTATATACAACGTAATAATCAAATTAAATGCATTGGTTAGCTTTAGAATCAACTGAGGAACAAGAATCTATGAACAAAATGCTGTAAAAATGCTTAAAACATGAAACACGATAATGGAATTTTCTTGATGCAGTTTGAGTTCAATATACCAGTTCTTGGCGTGTTGATGCATGTTTGGGATTGGAATGTGTTCAGGGCAACCTTGGCAAGCTATTGAAACCAATATTATGCTTTGAATCCACCTCAAAAGCTGTTTTCAGAATTGAGTTTTATGGAGTTTTTCCAAGTTTGTCAATGAGGTTTCTTGCGCAGCTTTTAGTCCCTTTGCATTAGGTTTCTCATTAGGCATATGTAGTGAACAAATTAGGTCAACAAAACTCAATAAAATCCAATGCAATAATGGTTTTGCATATTTGATTTTCTTAAGATCTTTTCATATCTTTTTCAAGTGTATTTTGTGTCAATTATGCTCAAATCAATCCAATTCTTTCCTATTTGACCTATGCACGAAATCTTGATGGCAAAGCATGTATAAAAAGATTTGAAAACTTAGATTAGTATTTTTCCTATATTTAATTTGATTTAAATGAATTAATGTGAATAAAAATTCAAATAAATAAATAAAAAATGAGAAAATACTTCCCTTTGGGCCAAGTGGTCGTGCATATGCTTAGAATGATGAATCATGGAAGAAAAATGGGCCCATTAGCAATTTTAGGTCACTTGGATCAAAGTTGACTTTTCAAAATATCCAAATATTTCCCAACTTCCACAAGGCATAACTTGCTCAATTTTTAAGATTTTCTCATGTTCTTGGACATTTTGGAAAGGTCTTTGAGTCCTCTAACCAATGCTTTTGGTCCCATGTCATTTTGATTTACCAATCTCAAGTTATGGCCTTTGACTTAAAGTCCCTTTTTGTTGACTTTTGAAAATGACCTATAATGTTGAAATTGATAACTTTTTGTGAGAGCATTTCTTGGACTTGAAGTATGAATATGAGTTTTAGGAAATGTCTTTCTCTTCAAAATGAGCTTTGGATGGAATTTTTCTGATAATCCATGTGAAAGTTATGCCCTGGTCAATTTCAGTTGACTTTTTCAGTTGTCCAAATATAGTAACTTTTGCATCTTGATGATTTTCTGAGCCAAATTTTGAGAATCATGATCAAGCATTGATCAAATGATGTTTGTGGCTTCAAAATGATATGTTGACCAAAAATTTGAACTTTTGACTGCCAAATGACCATTTTGCCCCTACAGTTGACTGTAGTGCAATTTAGGGTTTTGACTGTGCAATCTTGAGCTGAATGCCTTGGAACTTGATATGAGGATACCTGACCATATTTGTAGGCATGTGAGACTAGATTGGGCCTTTGAAAACTTCCTCTCTTGATCAGAACACAAAACCCTAATCTTGACTGTATAGGAGACCTTTGCACTGTGCAACCCTTGGGGAATTTTGTGACTTGGCTTGGCAGTTTCTTGAAGAATATGGGAGGGCAAATTTTGGGTGCAACAATATGCATGATGATAGAAAAAATTACTTATCTTAGAGCGAGTAGTTACCTCTTTGGTGATATCACCAAAAAAATGTTATCAATGGATGATCCTTGGAGGTTCTCCACTCCAATGAAAGACCATCATTTTCTTCATGCCTTTCATCATCTTTCTTTTCTTGGTTGTCATATTCATCCTTTTAAATTTCTATCAATTTAGGTTGATCAAAATCTTTATCGGTGTCCTTGAGTATGTCTTTTGTAGATGCACATACACCATGAAAAGAACTACCTTTCCCAAAAATATTTGTGGAAGTCTCATCAAAAGTAACATGGACCAAATCCTCAATAATAAGTAATCTTTGTTATAAATTCTATATGCTTTGCTAGATGAGAGAATCTAAGAAAAATACCTTCATCGACTTTCGCTTCAAAATTTTCAAGATTATCTTTTCCATTATTTAAAATAAAACATTTACATCAAAGACATGAAGATGGGATAAATTTGGTTTTCTACCTTATAAAAGTTCATATGGAGTTTTGTCAAGAATGAGACGAATAAGTATCCTATTCAAGACATAACACGTCATGTTAATAGCATCGGCCCAAAAGTATTTTGGTAGACCATAATCGTTGAGCATTGTTCTTGCCAACTCTACTAAAACACAATTTTTACGCTCTACAACACCATTTTGTTGTGGAGTTCTAGGAGCTAAAATAGTTATGTTCAATTCCAAATTTATCACAATATTCTTCAAAGAGATGATTTTCAAACTCACCTCCATGATAACTTCGAATGCAACAATTTTTGAATTTAAATTGTTTTGAGCTAACTTGGAAAAACGTGTGAAAGCCGAGAACGTTTCATCTTTGCTATGCAAGAAAATAGTCCAACGAAATCTTGAGTAATCATCTACAATTACAAGAAAATAGTAATTTCCACCTAAGCTTTTAGTCCTTTAAAGACCAAATAAATGCATGTGAAGGAGCTCAAGAGGTCTAGATGTTGAAACAACATATTTTTATTTGAAAGAGACCCTCGTTTTCTTAACCTTTCGACATGCATCACATAGGTGGTCTTTTAAAAAATTCATTTTTGGTAGACCGATTACTAAATCTTTTGTAACTATTTTTTTAAGTAGATCAAAGTTGACGTGAGACAAACGTCTATGCCTTAGCCAAGAGTATTTACTCAATGTAACAAGACACTGTGAATTATTCAATGAAATCTCTCTTAAGTTGAGCATATAGATATTACTAACCCTCACGCCCTTAAGCATACAATCCTTCTTTTCATTATGATCTATTATGTAACAATCTTTGGAAAAAATTACCTTATATCCATTGTCGCATAATTGACTAATACTAAGAAGATTATGTCTAAGGAATTCAACTAACATAACATTTGAGATAGTAGTAGTTGAGGATTCACCTATACTACCTTTGATACGGTGGAAGAATTGACTTGGGTGTTTTGCGTTTCATAGAAAATGTTGCGGTTAGCAAGAGTCACCACCGACTTTATTTTATCCAAAAGGAAAGGTGAAAAAGAACAGGAAATACCTTTAGAGATATTTTCTTGAGTTCGGGGGGTAGATTATGAAAAGGTAAGGTATTAGCACCCTTTTCATCCATGGTTTTCCATGGGCTCTTAGTTACTTGCTAGATCACTTGCTTTCATTTGAAAATGTGCTTTGTGTGGTTTTTGAAAGAATTTTGAAAAGGCACCTTCGTTTAGGCAAACTTTGTAATAGTTCTCGTTCGTAAGAACGTATACAAAGTGTTGGACTTTTGAAAATGTTTTCAAGTTTTGAAGATGTTTTGAAAGTGTTGGTGTTTGTTTTGAAAATAAGCAAGGATGTTTGATTTGAAAGTGAGCAAGTGACTAGGAACTATCTACATACTCAAAAGTCTTTGTTCATTTCCTCCTTTCCTTTGATATTGCTATCTTACCATTGGTTTGGTAAGAAGCCTTATATTTGGATGTAAAGGGATGGGGGTGGGTCATCGTATAGTCATGATAGCAATGTTGTGAGGTATCTTAGGATTTCTTTTTGAGGGACTAAGATCATTTTGAAAGGAAACATTTATAGCGTCATTGAGGGACTATGATCTTGTATTTCGATTGTTTTTGCTAAGACATCCCACATGCATAACATGACCATTTTTAGGCAACAAGTGGAGTTAACCTTAAGGGTGCATGTGTGAATAGTGCATTTGATTTTCATGCATTTAATCTTTGATTAGGGTTATCTACTTGTCGATTTTATGTCTTGCCATACAAACCCTAGTTACTAGCATTTATATTTGAACGTGATGAATTGCGGAAATGTGAAGTCCTACGCTATTACATCGTTTGGGGGATGGGGTACAATTTACAAATGTGGATGAAATAGGAACTTAAATATTACAACCATATCGAATAAAAATGAAGGAAATGTAAAAACAGTGTAAAAAGAAGGAAAAAATGAATTTTGAACAAGCTCCTATGCATCGACACATAACTTTCCTTTCCCCTGTATTGCCAAATCAACTCAGTATGAGTCGATACATAATGGTATATGTCGACTCATACACTGCATGTGTCGACTCATATGTGCTTTGTGTCGACTTATACACTCTTTTTCCTTCTGTTTTGGGCATGTAAAGCAGTATGTATCGACTCATAAGGCCATGTGTCGACTCATATTG